>OZ021683.1:4520587-5120587 GCA_963978505.1 Listrodromus nycthemerus
CGGTGGCGGCGGCGGCGCGAGCCCGAGAGGCGCGCTGTGCTAAAAAGTAAAAAGAGCCACCACCGCGCTCGGGTCTCACCGAGCAAAAAAGCTCTCGGGTACACTTTCGCCGACCTCGTGGTGTGCCGCCGTTGCCTCGCGAGCCTCGCCTCGCGGTGGAGTCTCGCGCGACAAAGGCTGCTTGATTCAAGGTCCCACGCACACACACGCCGAGGTTCGGTAACGCGTTCTCGTTCGGCCCCGCTCTCGGGCCCCGGGTCGAAGGAAGAGAGAACGAGCGGGGCGGCCTCTCTCGCCTTGCGACTGTGTGAATCAGCCGAAGGCTCGTGCGCTTGCGCCGCGTTTCCTTCGCACGCCTCACGGTCTCGTCTGTATGCGTGCCCCGATGCATTCGTTGCATTTCGCGTGCATCTGAAACAACGGAGTTATCGCCGCTCTCCGGAGCAAGAGGAATATTTATTGGGCCGCGGATTCGTGTGTCTCCGCGGAATATCGGTGGCTACGGGAAACGGCCCGATACCAGAGATACCGACGTTTGCGAATGCGAACGAGCCGCACGACGGAAATGCGTCGTTGAATTTTTCATCGGTAATTCCCGATATTCAAATTGGTGAGCGAGAGATGAGAGGGAATGCGAGTCGTACGAAGCCACTCGTTAATGCCCGAATCGAAAAGGCCTTGGGTCACGAAAATTAAACCGATGCGAGGAAATTATATTCCGCGGGACGACGACTTTTTTTTGTTGAATATGTGGAGATGTCGACAGGAAAAATTACTTGCGTGCGAGAAAAATTACCGATTAATGTTAATATTGACAAAAAAAATCCTTCACCATTGAGAATAACGATTTACAGTCCGCATTCGCTTTTGCTTCTTTTAAAATTCATTTTCGAGTCTCTATCACGAAATCGTGTCATTTAATTTAGAAAATTTGTACAGCTTGAAACCGAACGATTATCTGAACCCTCTGTAATTTTGTATTTGTAAATTATATAATTTAATTGATTTAAAAAATCCAAAGCATTTGGGATCAACAATTTATAGTCCCCATTCGCTTTTTTACTTTTCTCTCAAATGAATTCACGACTCCTTACCGCGAAATGATATTATTTAATTTTTACTGTCCCAGCTGACCTCCGAACGCGGCCGTGCTGGCACAACAGTGTCGGTCTCCATGGCGATGTATGCGTCGCTTTTACTCCCGAATTCGCGACCACTACGTACGCTTCGCGGCAGCATCAGCAGTAGCGTAGCCACCCCGTGCCTTCTGTATTAGTCAGCCCAGTAGCAGCAACAGCAAGCACGAGAACCGTCGTGTTTGGATTCTCTCGTTCGGAGTCGCGCAATGCTGTCCGACACGCAGAAAACGCACACGAGAAGCTCGGGACGCAAGCGCGTGTGCTCCAAGCTAGCGTCGCTCGTACGAAACACCGAGCCGCGTTGCGCATGCGCACGATCGTGCTCGAATGTGCGCGCGCACCCGCGTATTGTGCGGGCCACCATCTATCGGGACGTCGTTTCACGTACATAACGCACGTACATCGATTCTCTCGTGCTCGAGAAGAACGCACACGGCCGACGATATTTCGACGCGAAACTTTACCGTGTGTGCGTGTATGCGGAGGGGGGAGGGGTTGCGCCTCTCGCCGGACACACACGAGAGACACGCATGGTCCACATACAACTGCCGTCTCGTTTATTCCATGCGCGCGGCCGAAGCGTCGAGCTGTCCGCGGAGACCGGCACAGCGACGAAGAACCGGCGTGTGTCCATGGGAGCCTCGACTCCCGCGCACTAATACACCTTTGAGATATCGGAAATGATATAAAATTGCGTCCACTGCGCCGCGCTGATATTTAAATTGGTTCGCTAAACCACAGATTAATGCCGGTCAGACCGAGAGACCGTGGAGGCGAACCGGGCACGGATTCGCTCTGCTCTCTCGGGCTTCTCGTGTTTTACCGGACTGCAGCAGCCTTCGCCGCGAAACTCTTTCGCGGACGGGATATTCGGGTTGGAAAATAAATATTGAACGCTGCGAGAGACGTCGTTTTATAAGGATGATTTTTTTGTCTACTAGCGATTTGGGATTTTTGTTTTATTGTTGTTACAATGATTTTTGTACCGGCAGTTTTGAGAAATGTATTTTTTTTTAATCGGGTGGGTTAAAATGAATGGTCGGGATTTGTAACAGTGAAGAATACTTCTTCGGCGATGTTCAGAAAAATTCAGGGCGGAAAATCAATGCGGAATGATCGGCTGTGATCGATCTGTGCGCGGAATTTAGCTTCGACCATTCCAAGGTTGAACGAGGGGACTCGGCGATGAGAATTTCCGAGGCGCAAAAACAGAGGCTGATTAATGAAACGGAAATCGATGGGACACTCGAGAAGGCTACCAGTGTGCGTGCACACAGACGAGATCTAAGCGTCGCATGTTTCACTCTCGCTCTCGACCGTGCACACACCGTTGATCGACGCTCGTTATCTCGTTACGCCGAAACACACATCCGGTCTTTCTTTCTCCGCGCGCGAACTCCGCTCGTTCCTTCGCGCAAAATACCAAAAAAAATGTATACATTTATGACAACGAAAAATAAATAACAAAAAAAAAAAGAATCATGAGAAAAGATCGACCGGTATAAGCACAGAAAAAAACACTTGCTGCTCCGAAACGGGAAAGTCGATCACCGTGATAATCCACAGAAGCTCCTTGAAGCGAAAAAAAAAATCCCACGCTCTTCGGGAATCACCCAAAATCGTCCATCATCTCTCGATACGGGATCCAGGCACGCGAAGCATCCGGTCCGCTTCCCCCGACCGGTAACGAAGCCCGGCGTTGCACAGGGTCAAGAACGACTTCACCGAGAGGCCAACCGGTCCGAGGACGAGGCGCGACGCCTTCGAGCGGGCGATAATTACTCCGGAGTACAAGTCGCCACGGAGAAGCGGCGAGAACACCGGCTTACCGGGGAACCCGAGGAAAATCTGTTTAACCCGTTCGTCAAACCAAATCACCGCGACGGTTAACGTGGCGAAGAGTCGGCCGGTTTAGCGGAACAGGGATTTCGATCACTCGCTCTTGATTGAACGGCGGTGCGAACAATGATTCCGGTTCTCCGTCGGTTTTACGGTACACGGCGAGGCGGTTGCCGTGCGACTCGCTCACCGAGAAGGATATCAAGGGCGAGAGATGCGCCGGTCGCGAGAATCGACGACGACGCGGTTTTCCGATCGGCCGAACGACGAGCGCGCGAGAGGCCGCGGTAACTTAACCGTCGGGACTGTGCAGACTCTCTCACGGGATTTCGCGAAACTGGCGGGCTCTCCCGTGTTCCTCTCGGTTCTGTGCTTGCCAAACGAAAGAGAGAGCGGAAGAGCGAGGAGGAGAGGAGAACCGCCGCTGCAGACGGGGGCCCCCGCGTGCCGATTCCGGGGCGACGGGCGATAACTGCAATAAAAAATAAGAAAGGGTACCCGAGGGACCGGTGCGCGCCCGTAAATCTCTCCTCCTCTCTCGCGTTTTGTTCTCGCGGCTTCGATCTCGCTCTCTTACTCCCGCTCTTCGACCGACGCGTCCACCCCCTCTCGTCCTGGCTGTGTGTTCGCCTTCTGCGCTCGCTGCCCGGAGGAAGAGAGAACGATCGAGCCCGGTACCGAAAGGACCGCGTGCCCTCGGCTTCGACGATCGGTCCGAGCCGAACACCGAACCACACGCGGATATCGCAGGGCCATGTTTTAACGCTGGTCTAGGATACGTCGAACGAACGCGCGGCGGTGCAGCGGCTAACCGAGAAGTCTCGAAAGTTTTCGGCTTTTTTTGCTCTTAACGAATTTCGAGAGAGCCGGGTCGGATACAAAAATATGAAAATTCAAGTCCCGATACCCAAAGGTGCGCCGGGAGCCGCGTGTAAAAAATTTTCGGGCTGTAGAATGAGACATTATCGCGACGGCGCTCATCCGATTTCTGATCGGTTTATTCAAGTTTTGGAGATGGTGAAATTGATGCGGGAAAGTATGTTTCTTCCAATCGGTTGAAGTACCGAATGAATTTGAGGCTTTGATGCTACAATATTAAAAAGATATCTGTGAGGTAACGACAAGGATTTTAGTTTAATAAAATCGGAAGAAAATATACGGCCGTACCTGCAGGCATGGTCGTAGATTTTTTCGTGTCCGTGGGCTTGTAACTGAACCCCAAGGATTTTGTAAAAATGTTGTAACACCTCATTGAAAGTACAAACAGAAATAGATACGGTAGTTTAAAGCAATAAGAGCCGTGACGGACTTCAAAGAATTAATTGCCGCCAGGAATTAATTTAATTTGTACGACAACTGGACGAAACATATATATACACACTGAAAGAAATAAATGGTCGAATATACCTTCGAAGGTGTTGTTTGATTGATACAAAAAAATCTGTATCGATAAATTTTGATTCTATCGAAGCAATTGTTTATCGAACCGATGCTTTATTCGTACCAAACGGATAACAGGCTTCGATCGTCACCGGGAATTTTGGTCCAAACTTTCTTTCTCTCAGAGTGTATTACTGAAAACTTGTCCAACGCGATCGATTTCATAGCAGATACGACGAAACGATGCCGTCACATCGCCGAATTAACCCGAAGCACCTGCGAGTCGACCGTTCTCTCGATTACGGTTGAGAGCGAGCAGAGCGTGGCGAACGCTCGGGAGCTTCCTCGAGAGAGTAAATATGACGGAAACGGGTGGGGGACGGCGCAGACCGCGGCGAACTTCCGCGTAGTACGAGCGGCGTGCTTCTCGTACGTTGGAAACTTCACCGCGTCTTTGGAGCCTCGACCGGAAGTCTCAGCTGCGGGACGCCTCGCGAGGAGACGCCTTCAAGCTGAAAACCGCAGCAGCGAAAATTTCGTCAATACCGTATCCATCGATTCTCGCGGTAACGTTGAGATCACAAGCGGATCAAGAAATAATTTTGATTCCAGGAGAAATTTGAAGAATTCACTTTCATTCCCAACTTTGCGTTTCATTGGTTCTCGCTCCAGCCGGATATTGACTCGGTACGCTTCATTTTATTGTAGCTCTTCAGATTTCACTCCATTTTACGAGCGACTTTATAGCAGCTTTAAGGTTTCTTGCCCGTTTCAAGAAAACCGTGGAGTAAAACTCTCAAATTGTTGTCTGCTTTCGACTGTCATCCGAATGTTCCATCGTTCCTCGATGAAATTTGGGAGCATCGCTGAGCTATTTTAAGATCTCGTTCCATCCGGCTAGAGACATTTTATTTTTTTTCTTTTCGGACCATCCTTCAATTTCGCTCCGTTTCACGAGCAACTTTCAAGCGGTGCTGAAATTCTTTTGCAGTTTTAAACTAACTGCGGATTACAGTCACCGAACAGTTTTCCACTTTAGAATCTCATCCGAGCACCCATCGATCGTTGACGAAACTTTGTAGCATCTTCAAGATCCGCTTGTATTTTTTATTGCGATTTCTTTGTTTCACCAATTCAAAATCGCGATTGGGAAAGCGTATTTGGCATCGGCACATTTCATTTTATTTTCTTCTCTCGAGTCTTCGAATTTCTCATAATTCAACGAGCGTCTCTGAAGCAGCTTTTCCATTTTACAATCGCAAAACGGAGGAACGTCGAGTCGACTCAGCACGCTCCATTGTATTTTTCCTTCTCGAGCCATCCTCGAGTTTCACTCCGCTTAACGGGCAATCTCGAAATAAGGTTTCTCACCATCATGAAACAAACGTCGAAAATTTCTCGAACCGTCGTTTGCTCTCAACCAACAACCAAACATCCCATCGATCCTCGACAAAACTTCGAAGCATCTCCGACCTCTCCTTGTCTCCTCAATTTCCATGAAAAAAAAATATTTTCCAATTTAAGCCTTGGAAACCAGAAAATACCATATTTCGAATTAACTCCACCTCGTCCTTTCCCTTTGCACTTCACCCGCGCTTCATCGTCTCTACGAACGATATTTGATGGAAAATAAAAATAAAAAAAACTCGCGCGCACCCGTGGCCACTGCCTCGCTTCGTTTTCTCAGGCAAGAAACGAAAAACACGCGCGAATGCCGAGAGAAATTTCATCCTGGTTTTGTTGGAGCTGCGACGACGCGAACGAACGAGGACGGAGACACGGCGTTAAACGGCGCGTCGAGAAAGATGCCCTATAGACGGTCTTCATCGTCGTTCGCTCGCTGCGTTCGGAACGAACGAAAGCGAGAGTTGCCGCACGAGCACAGACTCTTACACACACACACACGCAAGCACACACGCATACACAAACTCGCGCGCTCGTTTCTCGCGTCTCTCGGGCGGTCCACACCGTCTCGCTCGCTCGCGTGTATTCGCGGCGTGCAATACAGGCGCAGCCGGAAAGCAGCGACTCCACGGCAGTCGCCACGGCGGAGCGTAGGTGGAGGAGACCGTACGAAAATCCACGAGAGCCGTTGGCACGAGGTTTTGCCAGAATTTCAACAAGCGAAAACACAACTCGTAGCGCTCTCTACGATACGATGAAATTTCGTTTGTTTTTGTTTTTTTTTTTTATATATATGAACAAAAAAAAAACAAAGACGAATGTCGAATAGACGAGACGTCGAGATTTAAACAGCACAGGGAGCGTATCACAAATCTACGTAATAGCATCGTGGAGAAAAATTCAAAGAGAGATACTTCTAAGGACAACATCAACAACAACTAAGACAATCGTGTTTGTACGTAAACAACAATTAAGACACGCGCGCACACAAACACAGATCGACCGGCTCGTTTTCGTTAAACGAATCTATTCGTTCGTCACTGCCTTAACTCCGTATCGTCAGAAAACTTCGTACTTGTTTTTTCTTTTATTATTATTATTCATTATAATTATATGTGTAAATGTGTATTATTTTTTTTTTTTTTACTGTTTATGTTAAATTTAGTACTCTTCTTCGTCTCACCGATTCTATCTCCCTCGATCCCTCGGAATTTATGTCACGCGTATATCTCACAAAACCCCCGGCACCGCTCGGCGTCTTCTGGACCGAACATTTTCTTTCTTTTTGTTGTGTGTATATTTTTTTTTCTATTTTCTTTCTCGTATCTACGCCATCTCGCTTTTTTTTATTTTATTTTTATTAACACGTCGCTGTTTCTCTTATCCCGTTTCTCCTCGAACTTCCGATCGTTAAAATCCTCTCGTCACGTGAATTATTTTCCGGATAAAAAAGCACGTCGTCCGTGATATTTGGCGGAGCGACGCGACAGCGTCCGTTCGCGCGTATGCCCCAACGAATACTGAAAGTAAACGCACGCGCGACCCACGAATTTTTAACGTATTTTCGCGTTGACCAATTTTTCGTATTTTTTCAACCTTCTCTCTCTCTCTCTGTCTCGTTATTTTTTACCGCACGATACAACCGAGAAACGAAACGGAACCAACTCAAAAAAAAAGAAAAGTAAACAAAAAAAAATAAACAACACACGGTTAAAGAAAAAAACTAAAACTTTTTATCGTCGATGAACGAATTTCTTCGTCGATGAATATTATTATTTTTTGTTGTACTATACGATCCGTACGTGCGATGTTTTTGCGTGCTTTAAAGCCACCGGTCACTACCGTAGTGTACCTTTGGTTGCGGGCTGCCCCGTGCTGAGTGTGCTCGCCGCGCAGTGACTGTATGCTCCAAGAGTATTCTTTGTCCGACGAGTCGCAGCTGCCCGCGTTTCGTGAGATCGTGCCCGCTCGCCGGTGCTCGGCTGTGCTCGGGTGTCATCCCGCCACCGTGGCGGGAAGCCAGGACACCCAGGATCGCGACGGGGGAAAGGGAAAGCCCTGGAGCAACGGGTAGGGAATACACAACTTCGTGTGTGCACCGTATAACAACCCGATGGCTATAGAGTGGTGGTGGGAGGGCGAGAGAGCAAACGGGGTTGCGCGCGCACTGGCATCATCGCGCCATCTTGTTGCAACCCCCTCGTCGTCGTCGTCATCGTCGTTCGGCGTCTTTCTCGCTCCTGAGATATCGGTGGCTTCTGCGGGGATGCTGCGCGGCGAGAATTATGCTGCGCGGAAGGCAGCCTCGACCTGGCACATGGAATTTCCTGTATCTCATATTTTCGGCATTTTACCCCTTTCGCGGAAATGCTTTTCTTTTTTGGGGAGAAAGATTCCCGAATTTTCATCGTCTCCGGTCTGGTTGATCTTTGTAGATTAACTTAGTTGCTAATTGTTTTGTTTTTTTTTACGTAATTATTTCTATTTTTAGATGTTTATTTTATTTTTACTAGGGGTTTGTAACATTTATAATGTATAATGTAATGTACTGCATATAAGGACTTTGTGAGGCTTCTCGCGCTCTGCGGTTATTTTCTTTGCTCGTATCGCATCGGTCCTCAAGAGAGATTTCCCAAAGCTTAACAAATGTTTTTTATCTATCTATATATGTATTTCACATTTTCAATATTTTACCTATTTCGCTAGAATGCTTTTTTTCGTAGGAAAAAAAAACCCCATGTTTGTTGCTATTGTTGGTTTGTAATAATTCATGGGTTTTTGGTGTTTGGGCGTAAATGACGATTAAGTATTTTGCGAATGCATCAATTTCGAGAGAATATCTTGAGAGAGCATGGGAGGTAACGATTTGCTTTTGGATGAAAAGGCATTGACCGAGAATTATCACATTACTATCCGCTGCCATGAACGTAACGATAACATTCGACAGCGGTCGCCGGATATGCGCAAGTAAACAGCTTTGAAGAAAGAGTGATATCACGCAGGCGTGTAGTACTACGACAACAACAAAAATTCGACGAATGCCCGAGACTGCTTGCACGAACGACGACATAAAAAAACGGCTATCGGGTTTTCGTATTTTTCAATAAAATAGGAAAACTAACAAAATGGAAATTCACTATTCAACCACGGAAGATATGTTAAACTGCAATGTACATGCAATGATGTAAGTCAATCGCCGTTTGAGTGAGTTTTCATCCGGAACACGTTCATTCGTCAAAAATGACTTTTCAGTATTTTCAACGGCATAAATAATCATTTTCATTTCCATCACCATGAAAAGATATTCTTTTTTCTCAAAGGCGCAGGACTACGGAGCACGTCCATAACTTTTATCTTCTTCGTACAAGTATCGATTTTCTATTAGGAGAAGTAATCGCAGTACGGAAGTTCCGCTTTACCCAAATTGAGGACGATTTCGATTGCCCTGACGTAACCGCCAGGGAGCCGCACCGGTTTCGAACGATCGACGTCTTTTCTTCGGTAACGACTGTGGCGGTTACAGCAGCGAAGTGGAATCACGGCGGTCTCCATCGTTCGGAGATTCGACCAGATAACACGTTGCCCTCACCTTTCCTGGTGCTGGACGTAAGAAGATTTCACACTCACCAAACATTGACAATGCCCGACGAACACCCTAAAACCCACACGCTCGGGCTACGCGGACCCGCAGTGAAAGTATTACGCGTTGCCGGAGGCTCGTACAATATAGTAGATTCTTATCTCAGGTGTCGACGAGCCACGCTGACGTTGAGAGAGATATGAAGGTTTTTCTCGAGGTAAATAACTCCCATAACATTGAGAATATTTTTGGTACCCATGATCTACCGAAGGTACGGGCCCATTCAGACGTTTTGGAAAAAAGCAACATATGTGCACGCATTCCCTTTCAGCTTTCCCTAAATCCCTGCCAGACTCTGGTTACAGCCAATTTTTACGACCCCCACATCTCGCACTTTCCCAAACATAATATTCGGTTATTCAATTCTAGTTTTTCAAAAAAGTCTTTTAAGAATCGCAAGAAAATTAACCAACCTGCTCATTTCGGATTCTAAAAACTGAAGGTTTGAGAATATTGTGACTTTTTGAAAATATTAACATATGCACACTTCATTTATTTGAATTTTCCTTGAATCGTTGCCATGTTCTGGTTACTCACAATTTTGTCTACTCACTTTGGTTATTCAATTTTAGTTTTTAAAAAAATGTTAAAAGAATAAAAATGAGTTTGCCCAGCAATGACTATGTAAATACTTCCGAGAGTGACAGTACCATTTTTCAAGGGTCATTAAGACCCTCCTGTCTTGTCTGTTGGAGACGAACATCCGCAAAGAATGGTTTTGAAGCGAAATTTTTATCACAATACTTATCTTACAGAAATACCATTTTCCTTATAAACACACTACTATTATCTCATTATTCTCGTATATCCGCTTAATGGGTACCTGCCACTTCTTTTTTTATTTTTATTTTTTTACCGAGCCCCAATTATCGTCGGAATGCATAAAGCTGCTATGTACAAATGAATAATACGAGTGTACGAAGTAAATTAGATTCTATTCTGGTGGTGAGCGGACGATATGCGTCCGGCGTCGTGCGTGCATGCGTGCATCGCTACGCGCTGCGAAAAGACGCGCCGGCAAGTGTTGCACGGGTCGCTTCGTTCTACGCGGCATCGCGGTCGTTCCTTTTTCTCATTCGCGGCACAAGTACGGAAAGTATGATCCCGATTTTCCCAGGTATATTTTCTTGGCCGCATACATTTAACCGAGCGCCACCGCGGTCACGCAGACGCGGTCACCGCGGAGACCCTCGTGCACGGCAATTCATTTAACGTTTGTAGCCTTACATTCTACACAAATGTACCGAAGAAGTTTACCGACAAAATTGAGTAGTTTGGAGCCGTTTCCTTTCGATTTTAATTTTTGATTCCAAAACAATCTCACCAAAATATTTAGTCGATAGATTACAGTGCTAAGAAAAAGCAATAATTTTCAACTTCACGTTCAAATGTCAATTTGTAATTAATTTTCAATTGATTGATCTTTCTTATTAAATTTTTTAATTCGGAAATTTTACCGCTTTACCGCCTTTCGTAAATTACCGGATTTATACATTTTTGAATGCATGTATAAAATTTCAAATAAATCATTTTTCAATTATCAAATCACTGAATTGTTCGATACTATTTTGAATTCGAAAATTTTTTTACCGCCGTGCATTTTGTACCAGCATTAATTCAATACCCACACTATCGGACGCTGCATAACATCGCGGTAGGAGATAAATGGTAAATGGAAGTCTTTGGACAGCACTGTCGTCTCGTTTCTCGTTTCGATACGCTAAACATTCTTACCAGAATATCTGGTCCGCAAGATGTATATCAGAGTGCGACACTGAGGCTACTCCGGGCAGCACGACGACGGCGGCGACGGCGGCTATGTTGGACGCCGTGGCTCACGGTCATTAACATAACAATACCCAGCGTATGCAGATATAAATTAATGCGTATTCTTCTATCCCGGGGGTTGACGTTCGCGCAACAGCGCGGCTCTCGGTCGCCGGTAAATTCTGTCTTTATTTCTCCGCCGTCGGACTGACAAGCGAGATGCATCACTGGCAGCGGTACCGCACGAACTTCTGTATTGCGTACACCGGTACAATACACCGCATCGTCCTTCATCCACCGAACGATTATTTCGTCCTCTTCACCGTCACCCATGTACACCGTACATGGGCAGCGGAGTATAAAAAAAAACTCACCCCAATCCTTACCCGTTACTGCACAACATTTTTTTTTTTACGCTGTTCTGGTTTGTGACACACCGAAGCGTGCTCCTCCTAGACGAGTATTCACGATGATTAAACGCTTGATCATCGTGCGGTTATGCTGAATGGGTTGGTGATTAAAATAGCGGTTTTTGACGTCGGATTAAAAAGCCGGCTTCGTTACACCGGCGTCGCGACGCTACGGGGAATCATGAAACGATAGAAAAAAATTTTGCAAGATTTATATTTATCAAAAAATACTGTAGATATGGTGGCGTTTTTGTTCTGATTTTATGATTGTGTGAAGAAAAATTACAAAAATGTGTAATCCTTAAAATCCTTCGGTCCTTTCGAAAATGTGGGGAATTGTGGAAAAAGATAAAAAAACTTACAAAATTTATCGAAATAATTAAAAGCGATAGATATATAATTTGCCGTTAATGTTTCTATTTTACGATGCCCAAGAAATTACTTTTCGACCTATCGAAGAATGTTTTTTAACTCTTTTAACGATCGCACGATTTTTTCCTACAGCGATGATGGCCGCTAGGTGGTGAGAAATGAGTTAGAAATTTGAGATTTAATTAACGTGACGTTAAAAACTGTTCCACATTGCCCCGGTCGCCTAACGAAACAGATGTAACAATGTATGTAATAATTGTAAAGGAAGCGTTACGTGCGCACTCGGCCTTGATCCTGCTAACCTTCCTTATGTTCCTCTCCCTTACATCCGACGCGCAGACCTACCTGGTCGCACCTAACAGATCCACACACGCTTTTACAGTGCAGCAACGCTATAGTAATTAAATCAGTCCGATTTGCTCTACATGAGCTAGTCTCTCTCTTCCTGCAGCAGTTCCCACGTTCCATTGGACGAACACGTTAGCAAAACTTAGATTGCAATCTGCCTGGATTAAGAAACATGCACACTTTTCTTTAGATCGTCGAAACATACACAAATTCTTTCGATTTTAATTTCCGTTTTAATCAATCAAACGCCGCGGCGGAGATTCGCTTCGAGTTCGCCACAGATCGCTCGGAATGTGATGGAATTAAAATTGCTTCGTTGATTCGCGTTTGACGAGTCCCGAAAATACCAATATACAGCACCAAGTCACATAATAATTTGTACGTTCGGTTACAAAAAATTGTGCAAATTTCCAATTGCCATCTGAATTTATTGCAATTTCGAGCATAGCTTTCTCTATAAGAAAGTTTGTTGATCGATTTTTTATTCCCTTCGAAGACGCCTCTTTTGACTTCTACACGTTTAATTGTACATGCTTAACACAAACCCAAAATTATCCACACATTTTTTCTACTTGTGATTTTCCAACCTTGTTGCACATTCTAAGCACATTTATACGAAAATATAAAAAAGAAATGAATTTCACTAACATAAAGCTTCCTCTAAGACGAAAAAAAGGAAAAATTAACCAATACAAACGATCCTTTGAGCAATTTTCCAACATCGAAGATATCTTAGCACAATCACGGTTTCGTGAATGGATATGCGCACGTAAAAATGTACCGGAGCAAGCTTATCAGTTTGGCCAGCATGGTTCGGGGGTGACCTGCAATTTTTTATTATACGCATAATCTCCGCGAGTGAACGCGATAAGGGAGGAGTTTAGCGGTGATTTGGGACTGGAATGGTTCTCTCATAACTCCTCGGCCAGTCCCGTAACTGGATCGCTCCCTAAATTCCATCGAATATTCTACAATAAATAAATTCCCTCCCAGATTTACGATTCTTATCGAGGATTCGCGGTTTTATAATCGATAATAGTTCCGACAGTCTGAGCTTTCGTCGTTCGCGGGTGTTTTTCGCCCAAGGATACGACGAGTTTCGAAGCTGTACGCAAACCAGGGGAGCTGGCGACTGGGAGAGGCAACGTACTGAATTCCTTATGTCCCGAGCGAGCCCTAAATGACTATGCTCGAATAAGGGTTGCACTCTCGACGCGTGAGTTTCTATGCAGAAAAGAAAAAAAAAGATAAAGGAGAATCACCGTGCGGAACGCAGCGAGGAACTTTCGCCACTCAGCCAGATGATGACTCACGAGAATGGATAACATTATGCCTTTTTATTCTCAACAAGTAATGATCTATTAAAACCGCATGTAAACGCTTACCTAAAATATTGAAAAATCATAATAATAAAATAAAATAAATATCGTCGAGACGACAACATTATCCCGAAGAAATACCTTTCCTACTTCGCAGGAACGCTGCGCGAAACATTCGCCACTCATCGAGATGACTCAAGGGAATGGAACACGTGATTCCTTTTTTTTTTTCAACAAGCGATGATTCATCGAAAACATAGTAAAACGTTGGGCCAAAATATTGAAAGAAAAAATCATGAAAATAAAATAAAAGGGCGGAAGGACTTAGCTCGATGGCTCGTCGGCAATAGCGATAGTAACATGAAATGTAACTCTTTTAAGTGGACCGGCCACATTACATTTTAATATCCCTACCGTGTACGATACTGACAATAAATACATTTTTTATAACTAAAATAAAATAAATATTGTCGACAATATTAGTCCGTAAAAATAGTTTTCCTTCCGTGTAGGTTCGGTGCGGTAACTGACGAATAAGTGAGAATGCGTCAGAGTCCGTGCCGTCGGAGCACTCGCATCGGAAGACCGTGCCGTGTCCTCGCAGAGCGCGGTCTGGTCGGCTACAGAATCCGGACAGATGCGCGACGCTGGGTACAATGATGCCGAAATAAAGGAGTTTATCGAGACCAGGTAGTCGCCGAAGGAGCGAGCGAAATGGAGATACGTACAGAGACAGCGCTCCGGTGGAGCCTGAGCAGAAAGCTGCTCCCGAGGCGGCATTGTATTGCGCGTGCGCGGCCAGAGGTTCCCAATTCGGACCAACCGAACACCCTGGCTTCCTCCACGCTGGTGAGAAGAAAAGAATAACTATCTTGCAAAGGGATCGAAATAGAGAAACGTGACGATGAAAAATTATGGAAAATAATTCGAGGGGATGAGATAAATATGTAAAAAAAAAAAAAAAAATAAGCACTCAGAAATCGATGCGAAGTATTTTTTTTTCATTTATACAGCGGGAGCGATTTTCCGAAGGCTCTTCGTTTCGCATTTTCTCCTTGTCTTCCAATTCCTCCCCCCATTCGTTTCCGCTGAAACTCTATCTTCGTCCAATTTTTTTCTGTTTCTCTCGCTCTGCCTCTCCTCGGCTCTCTGTTTTAGAGTTACGACGGACGAAGCCCAGGAAAAATGAGCGAGAAGGGTGGAGAAGCAATTGAATTATTGGTCGAATAGCCTCGGCGCGCGCGCGAGTTTCGGGCTCAGGAAAACTTTTCACCCCCTCGTTCGGCTTGGTGAGTGTGAGAGAAAAAAACAGCGATTATTTCTGCAGTGCCGAATCGAAAACTGACTGTTACCCTCCGAGTAAGGAGGACATACGCGATCGATAAATCTTCGGTAAGGTCCGCTAACAGTGGGAAACTCTACTCCACTCTGCGTAACTCGAATACTCTTCGCGGTACGGAAATTACAATATGCGGACAGTAACAAGATTATCATCAAAATGAATAAGTGTAAGATAAATGTGGAACTGAAACCCGATTATTAAAATCGGCATTTTTTTCAAGATTGTGAAAGATCAATCACAAAAATTTCGAACGATCAAATGTCCTTTTGCACCAAACAAATTAATGAAACTGTGACGACTAAATGTGAGACGTGTATTTGTTTTTTTTATCATTTTCTTGCGGAAATAAAAATTTTTGCGAAATGCGAAAAAAATCTGAGAAACCCTGCAGGCGAGATCTCGGTGGCCCTTACGGAGACACTCGTGCTCCGTGTCTCGCCACGAGCGTCGTCCTCTCTCTATACCTGACGTTTTGGCTTCGACCGGGAGACAGAGCGAGAGAGAATCGGTCCTTTTTCGGGAAAAGAAACGCCAGTGACAGAGGGAAAGAGAGAGAACGAGAAAACGCGTTCGAGAGACCGACCAGAGGCAAAGAGATTTTTATCTGTCCTTCAGATCCTTTCGAATATCGATCTCACGCTATATGTATAATGCCGCATAAACGCAAGAGAGAAGAGATCACGAATGCAGCTGCCGCTCATGGCCCTTCCCCCAAACCGGAGAAAAGAGAATAATAAAAAAAAAAAACCTAATTCTAATTTATCGATGTGGCTGTATCCTATGAGGATTAACGAGTCCCGCGAATATTCCGGCGGCTCTCTTTCGATTTCACGATTCTAGAGCATAGTTTTTTTTTTCGAAGGAGCCTAAACTTTGCGACGCGTAACGGTGCAAAGTTGAAATAAGATTTCACGATTTAACAGAATACCGGAATCCGTTTTTGTTTGTTTTTTTAGTCGATATATTATTTTTTTATTTATGAGTAAAATTTTTTTGTCCTAATTTTATTATTTTTTTGTCCAGCAAACCGTGTTATTTATTTTCTTGATTGTAAAATTGTGAGAGTTTTTCCAACAGAGCATGACGTCATAGATCGGATTGTTACTTCAATCTTTTTTATGCGAAGTCGGTTTCTTTGAATTTTTTTTTTTGGTTTTACGAAAATTCGGACTGGTAATGTAATTTAACGGAATATCGGAGTGAATTTGCTTTTATTTTCCTAGTCAGTTTCGTTAATTTTTTGTTTTTTATCCAAGTAAAGTCTTTTCCGGGCTAATGTGGCAATTTTGTTTTCCATCAAACAAAAATTTTTATGTAACAAAAAATGGTAAAATTAGAATTAATAAAATGGCAGATCTTCAATCGTCAACCGCGACTCCATTATTCGTGATATAATTCAACAGACTATCAGAGTCACTCTTCTGTTCTTCTCCCAGTCCGTTTCTTCAGATTTCTTTTCAGATGTACCTAAGTTTTCTTCCTAATTTTATAATTTTTCCGAACAAACTATAATATTTATAATAAAATTGTAAAGAGAGCAACAATAAAATTCCGAGTCTTTGTCAACCGAGTGGGACTCGGTCGTTCGGATCGACGATGCAATTAAACTGTGCCCGAGACACCACTCGGCGAAAACGCGATAGCCGAGCAAGCTTCATATCCACTCCAACAAAATAACACCCCGCGGTAAATGGCTCCTTAACCGTTGGATTACAAAAAAAAAACAAAAAAAAAGTAAATAAAAACATGGTACCTATCTCCCAGCTACAGCGCGGCATACGTGATTGCAATTAAAGATTAGTGTCGTAATTATTCCTGGCGAAGAAACGAGCGAGAGAGGGCCCGTTCGCGTTTATGCGGTCACCTGTTTCGATCGTTTCGTCCGGTACTGCAACATTCGCCCAGGACGCGAGCATACAAAGACAACGCGCCACATGCGGTCGCTCTGTTTCCCTCCTCCGTTGGTTTTCTACGCTGTACGAGAACTGTTCGTCTTGCACCGCGCGAGTACGAGACGAGTAACGTGCGTTAAACGCTGAAACGTAACCGGGAAGCCGGGGAGTTTACCGGACCAGCGGGAAAGCCGCGGCGAAAGAGTAAGAGGAGAGCTTTGATCTCGCGACGAGATCTCTCGTCGTTCCCGTTCGTTCGTTCGGCGAGCGAGAGCCGGAGCGGCCAGCGGGACCGACGGGCGTTCGCTCCGGCAGAGCCCGTCGCGGTCGCGCCGTTTGGCCATGTGTGCGCGACAAACAGTGGCAAGCAGCTGCCGCGAGTCTCGTGACACGCGTCCATTGTCGGAGGTTTCGGTGTGGCGTCGAAAAATGAAAAATCATCGGCAACTCCCGGGCTGCGAGACCGAGAACGTCGGCGAGGAGGAGAAACGATTCTCACCGGGCCGTTCACCTGGGCGGGGACGACCCAAAGCCTGACATCGGGATTTCGAAAAGCCAGTCCTGCAGACTCCTGGTCCGGACCAAAAAAAAAAAAAAAAACAGTAGCCAAGGATCACCGAATGGCGTGAGAAGAGGATGGAGAGAAATACGCGTCAGTCTTTGCCAAGCGTGCCGGCTGAGTCCTCGGTGCTCTATGAACATCGTTAAATCGTACCTGCAGTAACGTCGAGCTTTTGGACAGTCGATAATCGATCCGCACCGGGCTGTTCACCTGGCCAAGAAACGGCGAGAGCGTGACAGTGGGATTTTGACAATGCTGAAGATCTGAAAATCTGCGAGACATTTTCCCATGTATTGGTTCAGAATTGATGTTAATTGTGCACTTGTAGAATTTATGAGAAGTTGTTGGATTGACCAAGACGCGATGACTCGTCCGGAGATGTTATTCGGTCGGTAGAACAAAAATGTTTGTTCGAATCGACTGAAGTAAATTATCGATTAACAAGACAATGCCTTGCTTATACCAAACAGATAAGGCTTTGAATGCCCGTCACTTTTGGCCAATCGAAGTATTCTTACTTATTCTACTATTCGTGAAGGAGAGAAATTTCTGTTACGCGCTTTAATGATTCTTGATAGACACACGGTGTACCTAAATTTTGGGGCTTCACGAGCCTCGAAATTCGCACCAACACGTGAGTTCTCCATCCCTAACGATCCTTCGAAATCGTCAGTTCCCGATGTAAAACTAGTATTCAACGATCAATCCAACTCCCGTGCGAAAATGGGAAAAAATGATATCCACCTCGGAGTGTGGATATTTCCATAAGACCTCATGGACCGACAGAACTTAATTTTATTTTCTTACAATTGCCCTTACTCGATCCGTAACATTGCCGCGTCACTCGACACCCCACAAGTCGCAAGTGACTTAAATGTTTTGGTCGCATTCGATGTAGGGAAATGTCCGTATCCATTGCCTAAGAGACCCTTATGGGGTTTCAACCTTTGCTCCCGTGGGTGGTCAACGCGAAACCCGGCCCACAGGACAAGAAACGGAGGGAGAAATAATAAAAAAAAAAAGGGGGGAAAAAAGAGCATTTAACCCCTCGGCGATAGAGTGTATATATATTCTATAACCCATAGGTTCCATTCAGGGCGAGACGCGGGCGCTGGGTCCCGCTCTCTCCATTGAAGAGGGCACGCGCGCTGAAAAAGTGCCGGGGCCGCGCGATGCGACGAAGTCGGGGCCAACAGCCGTGGTGGCAGGCGCGCGTCTCTCGAACCCCGATTCGGAGCCGCAACACCTAGTGCAATCCGGGTAACAGGAGCGAGCACCCTCGCCCGGGGGTCCTTTGCCAGGATTCCCGTGACTTTTGGGAGAACCCGACCGCTCACCCTCCTTTTCCTTCGACGTAATTCGCTCGGTTCCACCGGGCCGGAGCAAGGTGTACACACCGTCGTGTTTCACCCTTTCGCTCTTTCACTCCGAATACTAATCTTCCGCCTACCCCCAACTTTTCACATTCTTCCGGAGATGGAAATTTTAACCAAGATGACGTACCTCGATGAATTTTTTATGGGATTTTTGTTTTCTTTTCTTTTTGCCGATCTTGAACTTTTGATTTATTTTGCATGGACTGAGACCTCTGAGCTCCAATCTCGCATTTTGTCGACGCGCTGCTCAGGAACCTCGGGGGTCATGAGTTGAAAATTTGTCCAACTCATCGATTCTTTTGCTTCTTGCAAAAAGAAACCAATATTCATTTGCTTAAAATTCTCGTTTCGTATATTTCAACCTCTATCGATTCAAAAGGATCTCTCGCTTTTTTTCCGCTTGCTCCCAGGTGTTCATGCAAAATGTTTTTAAAAAAACGACGAAAAATTCTGCCGAATCGTTCGTTACCGTCGGTAAAGTGTGAAACACTTTTGGATTCCTAATAAACACAATTGCCTCTTCATGTCATTCGTTACATAATTGATAGTTCAATAAATCATTCCCACTCGCATGAAGCGTCAAGATTTTATCTTTTACCCATAACTCGCATGTTCCCGGTTTGATGTTCATTTGTTTCAAATATACCGTGCATAAAATTCTCGTTTCGTATATTTCGATCTCTGCAGGCGATTCAGAAGGATCTTCGCGCTTATCGTGATCGATACTTTCCGTTGTCTCTCGGTGCCGGCGCGCCCGTTCGGAACATCTGCCGAGGTCTCTAGGGTAGAATCGTCGGTGACTGGCGCGTGGCTCTTTCGACCCAGCCGCGCGTACGAAGTCCCGAGAGTGGAAAAGAGAAAAACATATACAGTGAGCAGCAGCAGCTTTTCCGTTCGTCGTCCTGCATTGTCTGCCGACCGACTGTCACTCCTTTCCTCGTCGAAACTGATCGACCGTTCGGATAACTCGGCCCTCTTTCACGTCCCTCGAACTGCGTCCCTATCTCTCGCCTAGGAGCCGACTCGCACGCCGTCACTCAGCTAAGTGTGAAAAACTTCCCTGCACGCCGACCCGGCGCATTTGCGCCTTACGAGAGGAGACCACCGGATCTCGCGCGCCGACACCCGATCGGCATTATCTTATCTCCGAATGTACCGAGTTGTTCGTATTTTTTGTCCGACTTCCACGGCCCGACGAAGCCCTCGACGAGGAAGCCAGAGTCTTGCGGCACTCGTCCTGCACAGGTCTCGGGTCGCAACGCCCGAAAGTGGAAACACCTGGACCGGATGCTTAGCGGGACTTAAGAAAATCCTCGAATTATAAATCCTCCAAAAGCCTGTGTTCAGTTTCGTGATTTTGACGAGCATCGAATACGAGAAATCAAAACTGTGTGCAAAGTGTTGAGTTTATCGTAGAGGAGTTTTTTTGGACCAGATTAATCGACGTATTTTTGCGGCAATGAAAACGAATTCGATAACGGTTCAGGTCTGAAGTGGGCCGTTGTGGAATCGTTAAGAGAAATTCTCATCAAGTCCACAGCTAAAGTTCTGCTTCAGCCGGTCCCAGGTCTAAGCTTTAAAATCGTAAGTCACACGTGTTTTGTAATTTACTGCAGATTTTTTTTCGGTCGAATCAGATTAACAAATGTTTTGGACTTGAGGCAATTAAATAACCGTTCCACATTGATATTAAAACAAAAATCGCGAAGCCTTCTGGCAATTTAGAAAATAGAAGATAGTTTAGGCGGAAAAATCGAAAGTTGTGAAATTCCCCGTCGAATGACCATCGGTTGTTGCTGGTGGACAACCGGCAGTCAAAGTATAATGCAGGACGGCCACACTGTAGGGACTATCCACAATTCATCCGGGGGTGTTAAGGCGAGAGGGAATGCCCGACGGTAATGGGGGGTGATCGCTCTGTAACACGGACATTGGGGATGCAGTGGGATTTACTGGGACTCTCCTGACGGTCGACCCGATTTCGGCCTCTCCGTCTCTCACTTATCGCGACTTTCCCTCACATCTCGTTTGTCACCGATTTTTTTCATTACCCCCAGATTTCCTTCGGGATTCCTTAATCACGACGCTACGTTAATAGGCTCAACCGCCAACGTGGAACAAAAATCAAATTAAGATGAATCCTACTAAAAAAAACTTTAATTTATATTTGAAAGTGAAAGTACGCGTCGTTCATTTGATTTTTTTCGTAGAAGCAATATATATGGAATAAAATTTCGATATTTTTTTCAATTATTCAATTATGAATTGATTTTGTCGGTCGGTCTAAACAATTGTTTTCCTAAATTTCTTCGCGTCCCTGAGTTCGATTTGTTATTTTATCACAAACGACATTTTTTGTTTCTTAATAAATGACAAATAAGACCATTCTTGATGAGGGAAAAAAATTTGCCTAATGGCGGTAATTTGAGAAAAGTTGGCTACCCGTTTTATGACGCTTTGAATAATTTTTTATTATTTTTTTTGTGATATGAAACCGTCAAGAACCGGAGAATGGTTCGTAACATATCAGTACGAATTTTCATGAAAATACATAAAAACCATTTAAGAAGAACAAGGCCACTGATCTTCTAAATCACGTTTTGAGATAAACGCGTTCAAAGTTCGGCCGCGCCGCTGCTCAAGCGCTGCTCCACTTTCCACACCGCGTTCCCCAAGTTTCCTAATTCGTTGGATTACCACATAAAAATTTATCAGAACATTGCGACAATAAACCATCGGATAAAAATATTGAAAACTTTCTGTGACGCAATTCCTTAAGTTGAAATAAAAATTTTCCTTCACGCGTAGAATTCGAGGACAAAAAAATAAAGCCGAGAGTCTCTAGAATGGGTGAGGCTGGGCAGAACGGAAAAAGTAAACGAGAGACGAGTGTTACACAGGCGGCGGTCCCGAGAGAGGGATCGTCAGGCACGAGCGACGGATCCGGTTTAAAGAATTATCCCAAAGTTGGAAAATCTCCCTCGTGCGATTGCGTCTTACGTGCTACCGTGGGTATTTTTCCCGTCGGGTCGCCACCGACGTGGTTTTTCACGCATTTCCCTTCCACGGTAGTCCAAACGAACAAGTATGTATCTGTGTGCGAAGCTTGAAGCGCGAGGCACGCCTCGCAGCTGGCCTAAATTTCAAGGAGTGAAATAGGACGATGCTTCCAGAAGCGAGAAAGACACGCGTGAGGAGGAATGAGAGGGAAGGAAGAGCGTGTGTAAGGACGTGTTTTTCATCTTCCTTTGCCCCGCTTCGTGCCGGTCTTCGTCAT
Source organism: Listrodromus nycthemerus (assembly GCA_963978505.1). Lineage (NCBI taxonomy): Eukaryota > Metazoa > Arthropoda > Insecta > Hymenoptera > Ichneumonidae > Listrodromus > Listrodromus nycthemerus. The sequence goes on from OZ021683.1 coordinate 4,542,655, forward strand.
CCCGCGTACTACCACCTTTTTTTCCCCCCTCGCTGCGGTTCTCGCTCCTCCCCGACGAGCTCTTGCCGCGGGTGGCTGCGATTGGCTGAAGCCGGGGGTTGGGCACGTGCCTTCCGGTAACTGACCGCGTAAGAAATCGACGTTCCACGGGAGAGAGCCGCGCTCCGCCTCGCGCGGCTCGACGCGGTTCGAAACAACCGCGGATGCTGCGCCGGCCGCGCACTTTCCTCCGGATCTACGTTGTTTTTTTCCCCCTCTTTTTTGCTTTCTGGCTTCCATAGCACGTCGCTCTTCTGCCATTCGTCCGTCGATCTTCATCGGGATTTCTTCCGCTCTTCGCGTATTCCGTTACATCTCGGTCCCTCTTGTTGCCACCGTTCCGGAGAGGATGATCAAAGATGCGAGCCGTTATCCACGAAGCAGGGTTTTTTGGAAATTGATGCGTGGAGATTTTTGTCTATTATTTATTATTATTATTAGAAAAAATTCGCTACAATTTTTATTTTTATTTTTTATTTAATTAATGTCGACGGAAGGATCGTAATTAGCTACGAAGCTACAAATCTGGAACCAATTTAGCAATGAACTTAGCTGGTATTAGAGCAGTATGTTCAAAGCGGAACTAATCGTCCAGGAGAATGTCGAAACGCGAGACTTGGTTGTCTCTTACGATTCTTTTTAACGAAAAGTCTTCCCAATTATTTTTTAACCCTTTGCTTATCTCTCAGAGCTTTCGATGCTTTGTAAATTGTAAATAATCGTGGTTCGCTGAGAAGCTACAAATCTGTATGCAACTCAACGATAAAATTTTCCCAAGAAAATTGGCATACATCAAAAATGTACAATACGTAAAACCTCTAAGTAGTATTTCTATCAGAAAACGACAAAAAGGTACATTCAGTTGGTCAAACCCTTTAATGATTACTGCAATCCACTATCTTTCTTCAACGAAAAATACTCCCGACTGATGAATTTTTTAACGAGATTCTCATCTTCCGGGCCACAATTCGAAGCAGGAAAAATTTCTACCGGATTACCAATTAATGCTGACACGTTCGGAACATTTGATAAGCGCAGTCGGAATGATCGCGATTGGCTGCGAAACAGTAAATTTCGCTCCAACTTAACAATGCCATTTTGCCAAGTAGACACGCACTCGGGAGTTGCTCGAGGATACGCACAATCGGCGATTGTACTTAGCTGGTGTTGCAGCAGTACGTCCAAAGTGTACATACAATGTGGAACTAGTATTATTCCTATAAGAGACTCGTTCGCTCACTCTCTCCTTCTTTCACCCTCGAACTGGCTGCGTATTCTCGTGAAAGTGCAAAGCTCGAAGGGCTTTTGTCGAGCTCGTCGCGCCGTGTCCTGCAGCGAGCGAGACACAGACTACGCTCGTCTGAGAGCCTGCTTGTCGGGCGTATTGTAGTGAGCGGGAGAGTCCGAGCCGTTCCCAAGACCGGATTCTCCCGCTGACGCTGAAAGGACTACGCGCGTTACGCGTCGCGCCGGGAACCGGCCACGGGTTTTGCGATTTACGATGACGCTCCTGCGTGTCGCATCAAAAGGAATTGCCCAGCAGCGTGTGAGGCTGCCCCCTGTGATCGATCGAACGGATAACGTAGTATCGACCCAAGGCCCATAGTGCCGAATACGCGCGGGACTGAATTCGACCTTTCCCATTTTTATTCGTAGATTTAATATAATGATCGAAGTTTCACTATTAATATCACATTTTTTCCGCGTCCATTTTATATTTCTTGTGAATCTCTTCTTTTCATTCGCTAATATAACTTGATTATGAAAATTTAACTATGTGTACAACATTTTTTTCGCGTCTATTTGATGACTCTTATTAATCTCTCTGAATAATCAATTGAGATCTGTGATATCGACATTTTTATGAAAATTTTACCTTTGCCGTTTTCTTTCGCCAATATAATTCTATTATTGCAATCTAACTGTGGGTATAAAATTTTTTCGGGTCTATTTCGTATCTCTTGACAATCTCGTCGAACGTTCGAGTGAGGTCTGCGTTATCGAAATTTTTACAAAAATGTGATATTGTCCGTTGCCGTCGGCGAATATGATTTAATGATAGAAATCGAACTAACTGTATACAATTTTCGCGTGTATTTTATATCTCTTAGTAATCTTTTTGCATAATCGACGAGACCAACGTTATCGACATTTTTATTAAAATCCTTTCGCTCCGATCCAATCTCACTCTATCTGCGCCCCGGATTAACCGGCCTTTCCACGTCAGCGATAATAATTTTTTTTGAACCACCGTGCGGCGCGATACGCAACGGTGCCAAATCCGCCGGATGCCTGATTCGACCTTTACCATTTTCATTCACGAATGTAATAAACATATTTTTCGAAGTTAACAATTTTTCTGAAACTTTCCCGTCTATATTATATCTCTGCGGATAATCGCCAAGACCTACGATATCGACATTTTTATAAAAACTCTTTCCCTTCGATCCAATTACTCTCCCTCGGCGCCCGGGATTAAGCGGCCTCGCCAAGTCAGCGATAATGATTTTTTTTCTCACCAGCGCGCAAAGCAGAACGCGCCTACGCACTGCTACCGAATACGCGGAATGCCGAATTTTCCTTCTGCTCTTTTCATTCATAAGTATAATACAATTCTCGAACCACAATATATATTTATAAAATAGCTTACTAAGAATAAAACGAATTTTGCGTGGATTTCATATTTATCAATGTTTTTTCGCGAATAATTGCCGAGAGCTGCGTTGTCAATATTTTCATGAAAGTTCTTTTGCTCCGATCCAATCTCTCTCTCGCGGCGCCTCGGATCAACCTGCCGCTCCAAGTTAGCGATAATGATTTTTTTTTTGCCAGCGCGCGCCGCAATACGCGCCTACGCACCGGTGCCTACGCAACGCTCGCGAACGCGCGCGTATCTCTCCCAGTTTCCGGGAGAGGGGTGAACCGCGCCGGCACGCTACAGCTTCGTAGAGGGTGAAAGTTACCACGAGCGATGACTGTACGCGTGTGTATGCGTTCAGCGTTTGGAGCGCAGCATCTCCCACCTAGCGAATCGTTGCAAATTTATCTTTTTTTCTTCATATTTCGACAAATTTCAATGTTTCGTCGACTTGTCTGTGTAAAAAAAAATGTTGTATTATTGTAAAATTACGAGGTGTAGAATCATCCCCGAAGCGAATACGAATAAAAACCTGCGCCCTGTTTTTCACCCCAAAAAATCGTTTGCACGCAAAAAAAAAAAAAGAAAATTCGGATCTTCAGAAACGCTTTTTATTTATTTATTTTTTTTCCGGAATCCTCCGAAACTTATACGAGCTTGTTACGATGAAACTTCTTCATTTTATTTTTCGTGAATCTGTAATGTATTTTTACCCAACTCCCACATAATATCTATAAACCCCTCCACAAAAAATATGTGTGAAGCAAAAGAATAGAAAACTTCGCTAGGGAAAGAACAAAAATACTATCAAAGTTCCGACCAGAATTTACTCGCTTAACGCAGCTCTACACGTCCCAACTTTGGTCCAAACATCGATAAAAATTCTCCTTTCTCCATTCCACATCTTCGAAACATTCCGAAAATTTCCCAAAAATTCTTTACCCACACAGAACCCCAACGAAGTGAGCGATCGGATCTTTCGTCGGAAATGGTTCGCGTGCGTGCATTTCCCACCCACGGGCGAACGAGGCATGTGTTCGTGCGAGCGCATTTATGCACGTACGGCAATTTCGCGGTGCGTAACCTGGAGATGCGTCGGCCTGTGTGTGCGTGTTCGTGGGTGCGTGCCTAAACGGAGGTCGGCCGGGCGGGTGCTCGAGTCTCCGTGCGCGTATCGCTCCACGCGTCTCCGTAGTTCTCTCGGGCCCGCTCCTGGCTAACTCGAGTCGCAACGCACCGGGAGTCTGCGATCAATGCGTGCCACTGGCATGGTCGCTATGGCAACCGGTGCGCGCAACGCACCGTCGTGCGCCCATCGGCACACAGAGAGACCGAGATGAGAACGAAGGAGCGAATAGCGGCAGCGAGCGTTACGGGATCTCCCTGTGCGTGAGCCGGCTCCGTGCACGCGCACGGTCAATCTCGTCTCTCTTCCGCACGCTCCTTCTCCAACGTTACGGGATAGAAAATGCCGCACGCACTCTCACCGCAGACCCGCTCCTCGTCTCGCTCGAATCCCAACCCTCGAACATCCCCCCCGCCCCGCTCCGCCAAGGGCGCAGCGCCCCACTCCGGTGAAAATGAGGCCCGGTTACCGAGAAGTTCGTAACTTTGTACCTACGTAATACGTAGCACACTCCTGGCTACGCGGCTGAACAAGCGCGCGTGGGATGCCTTCCACGACCAGCGGGCCGGTACGGGGGAGGAAAACGATCGATGACCCGCGAATTTCCACGTGCCGAGCCGCCGACGACGCAGCTCCCGCGTGAACGCCTACCAAACTCACCGAAACCGAGGCAAAGGGAGAGACGCGGAGACTTTACGAGTTTCGCCGATGAAAAATAAAGCCGTTTCGTTGAGGATAGGATTTGTGCCATTGAATCGCTTCCCGATGGTTTCCAGAAGAATCGTTATGTTTTTGGGTGTCCTTCGAGAAAACGGGTGAGAATTGTTGATTTTTTGTTGTGTTTTTTTTTTTTTTTTTTTTTTTTTTTTTTTTTTTTTTTTTTTTTTTTTTTTTTAGGGATTTTTCAAGAGTTCAGATCCGTTCTTGAGAGGGGCGAAGGGAAATCGACGAATTTTCGTGAAATCGCTTGAGGCCTCCTGGCACTGGTTTTCAATACGTTTATAGCCGAGAATTTAAACGACTCCGGAGCGCAGGGGTGAAACTCGTGGGTCGCGAGAATCGAGCGAACCCACCCGCGAACGAGCGACGACACGGCGCGCGTGGGTTGAGAACGAACGCGCGGCAACGACGAGAAACCCAGGCAACGATCGATGCCCCGCAAATTTCCACGTACGATGAAGGGAGAGCACGTGGCGACCGCGGCGTAGTGCGTACCGTGAGTCGTGTCCTTCGTTCCGGGACTACGCGCCTGCGGTATATCCTTGTTTTTGTACTGACGGCGTATACGTCGATGGTTCCGAAGGATATAGAGAGGAATTAAAAGCGTTCTTAAATTTTATGATTTTGTTTGTTTGTTTTTTTTTTTTAATTTTATTTTAATTGGAACTGAGCTTTTACTTCCGAATAGTCAATGAGTGAGCTTCGTTAAAAACCGACGATTGACATGAAAACGCGTAATTTCGAATGAACGGATTGGAGAATTAGTTATTTCCTTATGATAGACGCGAAAATATCGGACTCTGTAGCCAAGCAAACGATGTGGATTATATTTTGACCTAAAACCTTTTCCACGTATGAACCAGAAGAGAAAATGTCGAATTCTTAAGGAATAAATCGTACGTTGCAATGTCCCCTGATTCATCACTTTTGAAAGTGTTCAAAGATCTCATAAATTTTTTGAAATATCTTTCACCCTTGCTCAAGTTTTGAACGAAGGAGCCGTTCGCTAATAAAATACAATCTAATAACAAACCACTGACAATCCTTTCGCAAATTTACGAAATACATTTTCGAGAACTATTGTTTTTTTTTTTTTCAATATCTTTTCGACTACTAAATTTTTTACCGAAGCAGTAATTACTTTCTTTAATGATACAACGTTTGCTGAAAAAATAAAATAAAAGTTTTTGATGAGAGATAAGTTTTAATTTTTTTTTTTCAACAAATTCGATTGTCCTTCGATTGTATTCGTCGATATGTACGGCAAGGTTGCTACTGCGAGGGTATAAAGTGGAAGCGAAGTGGCAACTTTTGGCCGTTTAACCGACAAAGTATTTGGGTTAAGCCGTGAATGACAGTCTCGGGGAATACGCGGCAACGGTTTGCAGCGCTTTCAGCGGGAGTGATAAGGGCGGGAGAATGGAAGGAGAATCCTTTTCCGCGTTCTATTGCTCGGTACTGCGGGGTTGGGAATGGAAAAAAAGAACCGAGACACTCCCCAGTCGCACTCAAAGGCCACATCAAGACGATGTTTTATTTTTTTTTTTCCTTTCGACGCTTCGTTATCATTCTCACTTTTTATTCAAGCTTATCACTTCCTTGTGTCGCTCCGTTGGGTTTTCGCATAGCCACGTTTGGACTAAAAAATGATCAATTGAAACGTCGACTGGATTATAAATCAAAATAATTAACTCTGAAAATATTCGAGGAATTATATTTTCGCTTAGAGTATCCAGAATTCTTGGATTGAAAGGAGCGTGAGTTGGTCCCGACGCAGTTGAAAAACATGTGTTTCGTCGTACGGTAAACATTACCAGATCACGAACCTTCTCACCGTACCGGCAGCAGAGGCCACGTAAATCTTCGAGGCTTGGTATGTACAGCAAGACTCTTGGTCGACGTTATTATCGCCCCAGGAAAAATTTATCATCAATCACACGTGCGACAAGCTTTTAATTTTAAACATGTGAGAAGAAAATTGGAAAAAATGCATGGAAATAAAATTAGAGAAAGTTTACTTCTTTGGATTGGTAAAATAGGTGAATATAGAATGGTCTAATCTGCACGGAAAACAATAACGAATGAGCCGGGCAACATTGACCAGTTTTCCTTTATACGTATTTCGGAAAATAAAATCCTTGTTTCTTCATGCCTTAACATAAGCTTGTACTCGTTTCTGTCTTCCTGGTCTTTCCATTTTTCATGTTAACACCTTTCGAAAAGCCCGAAAATAAATTATGAATAGGCCAAATAATATTCGCCACTTTAATGCTATGCGAGGGTTTTATTTTTAAAAAAATAATAATCATAGAAAATGGTTTCCGGGTTGTGTGAACTATCTTCAAAAATTAAACTCTTACGTATTTGCTGTTAGTTGTTCTTTTGTTTCTACTGAACGACGCTGTAAAGACGAGAATTTCGGCGCGTAACAGCCCGAGACGGGTACGAGAAGTCGACAGGCTGCCTCGAGCCGCCGCAGCCGCTTCCCGTGAAAACGCCCCGATATCCCAGTTGTGTAGTAGCTGGCGCGTAGCTCTGAGCTCCGTTGCCGCTCGACACGGTCGACAGCCAAGCACACGCACTATCGATTTTACAGTGTGTCGCGTGCAGCGAACCTCCGACCCGCGCGCGACCACGTTCTACGATTTTACGTCTATAAATTTTACCCATGCTTCTACCCTATACAACTTCCTCCCTACAGCGATGACTTATCCGCACGAGGAACCGAGCAAAGAATTTCACGTTCACTCTTTTTTTTACTATGAAAATTCTCCTCAAAAATTTCCTGATATCTCGAAGCGCCGAACGATAAATTTTACCGAATAATCTTCGAGGGTAATGGAATTTAAAAAAAAAAAAATTTTCAATATAGATATTTTTTTATTTAAAAAAGTCGCCCCAAGGAGTTTGTCGGAGGAGATGGGTAAAAAATATTTGGAATAAACGAAATTCCAATATAAATTTATGAAAATTTGTTTGTCGGCGAAAAAGTTGGCGGACCAATGTAGAGTTGCAATTCGGTGAAACATGGGTAGCCCCGCTTTTCACGAGCAGGCCCACGAAAGCTATTAGTACACGGCGGGAGGGGAAAGCGAGACGGAGAGTCGCTCGGTGAAATCAAGGACATCGACGAGCGAGATACAATCTCGTGTTGACTACTCTGTGGCGAGAGCTTCTCGGAAACGGTCGCTCGACGCGTTAATGCGCCCGAAAAAAAAAATAAATATCTAAAAACAATAAGTAATCGAAAAGTTCGTTTCACTGTAAGAGAAAAACTTGGGATAGAAAAAAAACTATATAAACTTCTTTTATCCGTGATAAAGTTAGCGAATCGATGTAAAGTTGCAATTCGATTTAAGTGGACTTTAATTTACTATTAAAAAAAAATCCATGTTCGAAATTTCGATCCATCGTATAAATAGAAATCTGGGGATAAAAAAAAATCAATATAGATTTTTATTTATCCGTGAAATGGTCAGAGGACGATTGTAGAGTTGCGATTCGGCGGAAGGTCAGTAGCCGTTTTTCACGCACAGCTTCGTGAAAGCTAATCGTACACAGCGGGTGGGAAAAGCGGCGGAGAGTCGCTCAGTCACGCCAAGGGCGTCGGTGAGCGAGATACGGGGAAAGGGAAGCTGCGTACGATATCGCACGGAAAAGGGAGATAGATGGAGCGGTGGCACAGGGATTCCGGAGTCTCTGTATAACCGGGGCGAAACACAAGACCTGGAGGGATGCGCGCTAAGCCCAAAGGGGTTTACGGAAAACGGGGCGCGTCACGTAAACTTGACCCGCTGGACCACGTGCTCGACAACTACGCTGTACACGCTGCCATGTCGTTCCACCTGTGAACGCTCGAGGCATGGAACCAGCGTCCAGCTGGGCTTTATCTGGGTCGAATTTTCCGAGCCCTTCCCGCGTTAAAATGCTCCACGGAAAAAGTCATTTTTCAACAATATTTTGTCCTCATCAGAAAATTGAACTAAATCAAATGAGTGATTTTTTTATTATTCATGTGCGATCTGGAAGTATTTTTTTCTTGCAGTTCAATCGTCGTGATATTTAATTTCTCATGAAACCCAAATTTTTTATTTGTAATTTTTTTTTTATCGCCGAACCTGGACAAAAATCTCGATCGCGCAGTTTGTAGTGGAATAGAACGCCGACGTCCCAAGCAGCCTCCAGCAGGGACGCGGCAATGGACGAGGGAAAGGGTTAAGCCTCGAGATTAAAAGGAAGTCATCTCCCTGTCCTCCCCGCCGCGCCGCTCCCTCTTCCGTCTCCCCATCAATCACAATTATATATCCTCCCTCTCTCTCTCTCTCTCTCTCCCCTACTATCGTTCATAATTACTGCTCTCGTGACTTTATCCCCCGAGCTCGGTAGCTTTGGCTTGCACTATCGAGCGCAGACCACTCTCACTTGTGGTGTAAAGAACAAAAAAAAATCAAGGAAGAAAATGTATGCCTTTATAGCCCGAAGGTAACCGCGAAGGAATACCATTAACGTTTCAATCTCCCAAAAACTTCGCGAAATCGCCCGAATCGCCAATTTCAGGCGGCAACGATAAAAAAGACAAAAATAAGCTCGGCAAAAATAAATCAGGACGGAAAAACGCGAGCCTACACAGGCTTAGACTATAAATAGTTTTTAAAAGTTTGTAGTTCTTTCGAGTTATTGTACATGAACGTTCACAATTTTGAACTCGTTAACGTTCCGATCGCACCATCTCACTCTAGTTTTATAGACAAAAGTACGAGTTAAAGTTCCGTAATTACATGAGAAATAAAACGGCAGGTTTTTGTAGTCGAACCTGAGCAAACGAGGTTGACACCGTTTTAATCGAATTACTTTTACGAAATTTCGTATTCGGATTTTGTGAAATAAATTTTTCTGTCAGGAAAAAGTCCCGATACTCGGATCGTCAAAAGCATTCCCAGATTCCAGCTGTTATTAATTGGTCGAGAACAAATTTTTTATTCGTGGAAATAACTGAAAGCAATGACAAGCTTATAGCTTCCTCTTTCCAAGCACTTCAATTAATTACAAGAAGACAAATAATTTTTCAGTTACAAACGAAAATAAGAGAGTCCAGGTGCACCAATGAACGCGTTTTTTCGGCATGTCCCTATATTCGAATACTGCATGTATCGAACAATCATCGATCTCGAAAATTCTGATCTACAAACTCAACTAATCCATGCCAATAAGAAAAATGTATTGCCATTTTTTAATTAAATCAATGAACCAAATATAATTTGGCAGAACGATTTTGGAGACAAGCTACGAGGAAAAGTTAACGAGTCTAACTTCCTTAAACTGCTTGTACCAATTTTCGGACGCTATGTCGTTTGTATTTTATCGTCACGCAACAATACAAAAGAATTAAGTCTCAAACCTTGTATAATTTTTTGTTCTCTCCATCAAATGATGTTTTTGAATACGATTACCGCTGTCGAATTGAATTTTTATTACTTGAATTCAGAATAAATAACATCTGCATACGCGTGTCCGACGACTGGGACATGTCCCAGCATTGGTACTCTCACCTTACCTGGCCGTGTCTCTATGAGAGTGCGCCTTCTTTGACCGTGAGCGGGGTAAAAAATGTCCGCCAGAATTGAATTTTTATTACTTGAATTTAGAATAAATAACATCTGCATACGCGTGTCCGACGACTGGGACATGTCCCAGCATTGGTACTCTCACCTTACCTGGCCGTGTCTCTATGAGAGTGCGCCTTCTTTGACCGTGAGCGGGGTAAAAAATGTCCGCCGGCTTTCCCCCTGCGGCCCTGACTCTGCCGTGGTGTATAAAAAACTCCGTGCAGCCATAAATACGAACCACTCGATTTGCTTCACCTGTTTACCTCCTCCTTCGAGGTATTTCAGTCAATTCGGAGAGACAAACGCTGTGTCGATAACTCTATGACGCGAAAAGGTTCTCAAAGACATCTTTCTGCGCTCTAACCGCGCCCGAGAAGTGAAATATTCCGTGTTCCTCTTTTTATTTTCGTCTTGAGACGCACTACGCCCGTTCCGGTTGGCGAGCGAAAATCGATAATCGCGCTGTTGCCGCGCGCCGTCGGCTGCGTAGCGTTCGTTTCGATCGAAACTCTCTTCACACTTAAAAAAAACCAATGTTTCGTGTCCTCAGGTCCTTTTTCGTGCGACGTTCTTCCGATAAAAATGTTTGTTGAATATTTATCGACCAATTATTATTATTACTATTTTCGGAATAATTAATCGTACGAGAGTACGAATACAGCAAGAATGAAATAGACATAGAGAATAGCGTGACGTGCGACGCGTATACCAACGTTGAACAAAGATAACGGCGTGCTTGTCACAAACGAATAAACATATATTTAGAAATATCGATTACCCTATTATTATTATTTTCAAAGATTGTGCGAGCATCCTCGAATGCCGTAGGAATAATGTTTGCCTATCGGATAGCCAGACTTGTGACGCGTTGCTGGGTAAAAAATACAACATGCATTTCTGAATGAGTCGAAATTTTAGTGTGGTTACTTACTGCTTTGTTGTTGTCTCGATGAAAGCTCGGGTTAGCTGCATGAGTTGATTCTACGCTGTACCCACAATTACTCGTGTCACCGAAAAAAACCGAATGAACTTGTCATATTTATTCGCCACTGACGCGACTCGATTGACAAAAAAAAAAATTCGGTATAATTTTTTTGTAAATGTCGCGCCATGTTGATAAACTTCGATCTAATATAAAAACGTGGGATTGTTCTGTCGCACTACGCTTACCGGAGCACTCCCGAAAACACGTTTCATCTTTAGCATAAACCATCGTTAATGCTCAAAACAATGTTCCCCTTTTTCTTCGTTAATTATTTACCCGAGCTCGTTAAGCGCCACAGCAGTCCAAAATATCCTCCACGCGACGCCGTGCCGCTTGTTTTCACTGCTAACGTACTTTATTCGAACCGTTATTGTAGTTCCACTTTTCGCCGCGGAACACCGCGCCGTTCGTCCTTGCGACCAGAACGCGGCATCCGAATGCGATACATGTGATATATTTAACGAATCCATTGGCGCCGACTCATGATTCTTGTGTTTATAATAAAACTTTACAGGAATTGACGAAATATCGGAAAGGTCTTAATTACTTGAGTTAATTAAAATCTGAATTTTTGGATTATGGGATTATTCCAGCATGAATTAATACGCGGACGCGGGGTAATTAACGGAGGCAACGAGTTTTTCAATATTTATACTTTTACCCCCTCCCCGTTCGTTGCCACATTATTTCTTACATCACTTTTCTCTTTTTCTTTTATTTCACGACTATCTTTCATTAGGTTCAAGTTTCATTACCTCTGTACACTCTAATCCTCGAGGAATTCATCCGAGAGTCCAATCGTTTCCTATGACCCGCCATGCTCACACGATGATAGTAATGAAACTTTAATCTTCTCGGAAAATTCGGCACTGTTCCGCCGCAACGCACTTACCGGCGTACTCGTATACACGTATCATCGTTAATATCAACTATCCTGCATATTCTTCGCAGTGTTTCACTTTTTCTTCGTTAATAATTCACGTCAACACAGGAAACGCAAGAGCAATTCGAACAAACCGACGCCATCCAGAGACTTCCATGCATCACTACTAACGTACTTTATTCAAACTGTCACTATAGTTCTGTTTTTCGCCGCGGGACGTCGCGCAGCCGTCCTGCGTCGAAAACTCGCGTCAGCGGGTCGGCAGGTTCCCACATATATCTGCTGTTTACATCGACTTTTGCGATGAAACATCGCGATCGTTCCCCCAGCAATGAATAAATACTTGCAGAAACAAAAGTTTTCAGAATCGTTGAAATATGAAAACGGTAAACGTTACCCGGATATTCTCACATTCGGAAGGGATTTTTTCAACATCGCAACGGCACAACTATGATTTGTTTTTATGCTGGCTACAGTCTAACCTCTCGTTGAACGGATTTTCTCTCCTGTCACGTAAAGCGACAATCCAATCCCGTTACGTTTTCGTCGACGATTCCGATTCTGCCCGTATAATATAATTACACGCGTATACGTTGCGATGAAAAGAAAAATAAACACCCATAAAAAAATACGCTAAAACATCTTCGTTCGCGGAGTACATTGAAACGGCGGCACTTCCAGGATTATAATTGCCAACGAGCCGCATGAGCTCAACGGCCGCGGAGGGGGGAAGGGGAAGAGGCCGCTGCAGGTATTGTAGATCGCCGTGTTACTTGCTACCGGTTCTTGACGATAGTATTAGCCGCGAGAGCGACTTTCGAGCGCAAATATTTCAGGACTCCTCGTCGTCGTCGTCGTCGTAGAGTCGAGTCGAGCTCGTGGGGTGCGTGCACGCATATAATGGAAACCCTTCAAATAGCCCCGTCTCCTGCGCCCGTTTCCATGTATTGCGTTCTTACCGGCGGTATGTCCACCTTGCACGCGTGTTCCTCCGACATGTACATGCGCGCTCCCTATGCATGTTATACAGGGTATACAGAACTATACTCTCGGATTACGCACCGCGGAGGGGAGGGAAAGATATCCTTGTGTGCGCTTGTGCTTTTGTGAACGTAGACAAGTGCATGCGCGCGTACGTGCCTAGACTTCTACCCCCTTTTACTTCTCTCGGTGCAGCGAGAGAAGGCAGGTGGGGGAGGTATGCCTCGAGTGAATACGACACGTACGTACAAGTGCACGTATCGCCCGAACGGGGTGTACAGTAACCAGCGCCTCGTTGCCTCACTATATTGCTCCTGCTTCTCTCCCTGTTGCTGACTCCGGTACGATGCATATATATGGGCACAAAGGCACATATGTGTATATATACAGTGCGTAGATGATGTAATCCCAAGCAACCCGGCATACAACTCACGCACATGTATAGGTGTAGAGGGTTGTAGAGGATTGTATGTACATAGGTAAAATATACTTTGCACCGGTGGGGTAAATGAGGTACGGGTAGTACGTGACGGATTCGTTGACTCGCGACGCTTGTCACTTTAATTATTTGCCGCTGCACGAGCCTGCCTGGATACGAGAGATTTATTTTTTCTTTAGATAAAAAATGTTTTTTTTTTTTTTTTTTTTGGTAAAAGGAAACGCATGTTACGCCCGGGATACACTATTTCTTTCTACTTACATTTCGGTCAAACATTTCGCAAGTAATTTCTTTTCAAGGAATTTTTTCTGAGGTATTGACAATTTTTTCAAACTGTACGTTATGGTTTTAAACTTTTTAAACAATCGTATCCTCACTATCGGGATCTCAAATTTTATGGGTCATCGACAAAGTTATTCCTGTCTCCTCCTTCGTCCCTCTTCGCTCGGAGGCTTCCCGACGCGCGTGTTCGAATTTTTCATTTTTTTTTCTTTTTCTTCTTCACCCTTCTCGCAAAGCGAATCGTTCATGCAATGCCTCTCGCTTCTCTCTGCTACCCGATTTTCCCTCTCCCTCGCTCCTTCGTGTTTCTCGACGATCGTTTGGCTTTGGGGATAAAAAAAAATACACACACGCAGGAAGAGACACGGCGAGCGGGTGCAATGAAGCTCTCGCTCCTTTTTCTCTCTCGATGGGTACGCAGTGGAAACGAGGGTCGGCAGGACGCCAGTCAGTGGAAAGTTGACCGACGCGTAAAAGACGGGGTTCGTTGAGCGGTGTGCTGTCGCACGCAAACCTCGTATACCGCTCTCCTACTATCTATTCCACGTAGAACGACTCTTTTTTTCACTCTCCCCGTACGTGACCTCTTCTTCGTTTATACTGGATTCATCGCATCACTTTATTTTCATCGCTGCCCGACAATTTTTGTGTGCTCCAAATGCCCTCTGACCGATTCCTATCCGACGCCCTAAAAAGTCAACTTCCACGACTCGTGAATCATACATTTTTCGCCGAATCGCCGAGAACACGTGATATAAAAAAAACTACAGATCCGACCAATATTTAACGTCGTTAAAAACTTAAATAATTTAATTGTTTTAGATCAGCGCCTCACAAGCTTGCCTCTGTGTTGATAGAAATATTTTTTATCTATATTAGATTTTAAGGCAATGAAAACGTCGGTGTCTTAGAGATATTTTCGTGAGGAACGAAACGGAGCATACTAAGAAATGAAATACCATGGCACCATCTACTGTTCTCTTTGGAAACTCTGACGCCTCTTGTTTTTCCAGGACTTACGCATGTGCGTGCGTACGACAGTCGGCCAGGCGCCGTGTCGGGGCCTAGGGTACGGCTTCGGTTTATACGGATCGAACGAATTACCATGGCTCAGCGTTTGTGTTACCGACCGTAGTTCCCTCACGGCTGAAAGTCTTGTGCCGTCGGAGACCTTGCTATCTCATGAAACCGTTATCATGGAATAGTCCTAAGGACTTTCTCATTTTCTCTACTTTACGAATAAAAAAAATTATCGAGTTTTTTTCTGACGAAGAATGCGAATATTCCTCGAGGATGTTATTTAAGATACAGACTGTAACTCCATTCCTCTCCAGTATCGCGTAAAACGATAATAAATTATGCTTCCAGACAGGAATACTTCAGATGCATGCGAGTTACGTGGCGCAGGCGGAGCCGTAAAAGCGCAAATTGCATTATAAAGTTGGACAGTAACGCGCCTACAGTTTTGGCCTTTGTTATAATTGTAGAAACGAGATACGTAGGTAGCCGGTAACTTTGAGAGCTATTCGATAAAAACACTTGGCCGCTTATCTCAAGAGTCCAACGATATTTTACACACGCAGCCGTGAGGAAACCAAAAGACATCGGTGTACAGTCGATTGCCGCTTCCTTCCAGAGCTATCAGTCTTTTCTGCACATATTGCTGCTCGCATCTGCTCGAATAGCCGTCTGGTAGCGAACACAATCCGCTGCACGCATTAGTTCTGTAAATAATATAAATATATTTTACTATAATTAAGAATAATTAAAGCTTTAAATGACGGGATAAACCTGCTCTCCACTTACGCGCAAGTCTCGCTTCGCACCAATTGCGAGTACTTTTCACGAGTCTCCGGAAGATTAACGACGTACATCCAGTTTCCTTGATTGTTCAAGGCCGCCCGGGGCGTTATGTAATCCGAACTCGTTGGACAGAGTGAAATTTCATCCGGCCGATTTTGTCTCTTGTTCCGAATTCGATTTTCACTCGCGAATTCCAGAAGGGGGTTTTCACGTCGGGAACGGGGTGGCGCTATCGCTGGACCGCTCTGCCTCGAATACCTTGATCAATAATGTTATTATTAACACAGAACTTGCCTACGAATATAGATTTACCCTTAGATTTTGTTGTCCAACCCACTGGCTAATCAACTATTTCGATCACTCAATATCAACATCAATATTCAATTGAACAATTTTAATATTGTGTATTGATATCATATCATGAATAATTTTTTAAACGCAAATTTGCCGTACGTATTAGTCCACCATATCTGTCCCTGAATCGAAGGATTGAATTGACGGTTTCTATAAACAGCCGGGTCTGCATCAGTCCGAAAATTCCCCTGAGAATTTTGCATGGACGTTGAGGACACGGATGCTGACGCTGATGCCGTCGCTGTTACTGATGGTGACGATGAGGATGACAGCGCATCAGGTAGAAAAGGATTACGCTGGGAACGTGCTGGTGGCGTGTAACTGTACCTGCAACCAGGCATTAGACGGTGCTATGATGAAATATACTACGATAATTCTGTTTACACGTGAGAAAAGTAAAGCTAAGGTACTCGTTGAAATAAAAATCGAGTCAAGTAGGGAAGAAGAAGATCAGCGGAGTGTGGTTAAACGTTGGATAATTTTCCGGTGCTAACCCCTCTTGATTGGTATCGTTGAAGGGCCGTCCGTAAACGATACCCGGTTGCTCTGAGAGTGGGTACTGAGGGTCGGGCGTCGACAGGGGAGGCGTAACTTGCGGATAAAACTGCGTCACTTCCTGTCTCGGATAGTCGTATCCACGATGGTATTCCGGCTCTGATCTTCGGGACAAAAAAAATGCAGATTTAAATAAACGGTATATTTACATCAAGCATACATCCTAATATGTGCAATAAATCGTTTATTATTTTTTATATTACTTGAATAAACTTGATTTTAGAAATTTGTTTTTAAGTGCCGTTACGTAATAAGCTGAAGCCATGAGAATTCATTGACTCACCTGTACGAGTTGAAATGATAATGGGACTCGTCCCTCAATGCCGTTGCGAAATCGTAGCTGCACTTGTCGACAAGGAACTTGATGAGTTGCCTGCGATACAATGAACAAAAGAAAGAAAAAAAGAAAATTAGAAACATTTTCTCGCGCTGACTTCTGAACAACTGGACTGAATATCAGCTTCAATTATGGCTCGCATGCCTTTTCTTCGCCGTCTATTCGAGAGTTAAACGACCAGTCGCCTCGCCGGCACGCAATTACGTTGAGTAAGAGATCCAAAGCCACGCGCGTGTCGATTGTACGTGATGTCAAGCCTCATTATTCTATCGATTCTCGATCCATTGTGTGCTGATTGAATCGCGCGTTCCGACGCTCGTATCACACGGCGGGATGAAGAATTTTTGCATAGATCAATGATGCTTTCACAAATAAGAGTCGTAAACCCTGAGAGTGCTGCAACAATGCACATGGATGTTTCGATCATTGGATCGATCGCCGATTTTATATATACATGGGCTTTCGATCGATCAACCATTCACGTCTCGAGTCCAATTCCTTTTTTCGCGTACGCGCGGAAAGTAAAGTATTCGAATGAACTACAAAAAAACAGACGACCGAACACAAAAACGTGATTGGAAATTTGCACAAGTCAGGCCGACCTGTTTTTCGACAGCTCCTCTCGCGTGAAAGTTCGTTAACGCGTACAGGGAACGTTTTGAACTGACTAAGTTACTGTTACTAGGTGTGCAAAATCCAACACCAATGCACACGCTGCACACACCCATACACTTAACCGCGGGTCGTTAGTCGATCATAAATACCATGCAGAATCACTTGGCGTGTTTAGATAATAGGATGCAATCATCGTAAACCGCATAACTACAGTTACGTCAAGCGTCATTGAGTTGCAGGAGCAACCAAACGGAACGGTTCAACGTACAATGCATTTGCGTATACGCGATGATGACATATGTATATGTGCGAGCATTATTAAATGAAAATAAATTCTACATTTAGCCGGTATTTATTGAAAAAAATAATAAATTTTTTTATATCGGTGAGTTTTGGGAGAACGCGTCAAAATAGGATTGCAAGGTCAAAACTTCTTTTTTTCAATAACTTTTGAATGCCCTATTCTGTCCCACCGAGACACAAGGATTTTCAACATCGTTTTGCCCAGCCTACCTTATCACTACCATCCAAAAGTTATTGGAAAATTCTGTTTTCTATCCCACGTTGCCCCACCGTTCTGTTTTGCCCCGCTCTCCCCTGTTGCTACCCCGTGTTTCATTTCAACTTAGTTCTTTGGTAGATATGTTTATAAAAATACATAAATCATCTACGATAGAACATTATTGGAAAATTCTAAAATTTATCTGCATTTGGGGAAAAATTAATTTTTCTATATGAGCGGATTCAAATGAAATTACCGGTAGGTATTTTTGTGCTCTGGCTTAGCCCCAAATCGTATCGCATTTCTACGTGTTTCTCAAGTAATCGGTATATAAAATTACATGTATAATATGCGATAAAGCATTAGCTTTCTCAATATATGAACGATTCTCCGATTAGTGACTCAACAGGTTCGATGGATAGCCCAAGTGAGGAGAAATACTCGGCATTCCCAGGAGTAAGGGGTCACATTGGTTAAGCTCTTCGAAGAAGCGATAAAACCGCAAGAGTTCAATGTGCGGACCGGTCATTTCGAATGTGGCGAAGACAGTGTAGGTGTGAGATCTTCCCGTGTGCCACGACGGATCGTCCTGTTGCCTTTGGGGGGCTTTTGACTTTCTCCGAGCTCGAGAGACAGGAGACCCGCGAGACCTGTCTCAAAGAAGACGATGTTTAATTCACGAGGGCATAAAATGTATTTTCTAATTCGCGTGACCGTTACTTAGGCATCGAGTGGGTCCTAGCGGAAGACTAAAATCCCAGGCGCTCATTGACCAAGTAGGCCGTAATTGTATACAGAGCTTGCTGTTCCCGTTACTCTAATGATTCATAAAGAAAAAACCGTTAGCCTGGATGATTTTCATTTGTAGCCTTGTCGATACCATATTATAAGTGGCAAGTTGCCGCGGCCTTTGCAGCAGCAGGGATCACTGCTAGGTGCATATACGAGTGATAACGAGCGCGGACATCCCGAGGCCATGGTCATAGAGCAATGATCTCTCATCCAGCAGCGAATTCTTTAATGTTGTTCATTTTTACTCCTCGATCTTTGCAAGTTCCCAGAAACTCCTTGTCTATAAGACGGATAATAGCGTGCTTGACCGTGCACTCCCATTCGGCGGGCATAGATCAGTACTTGGCAAATACACTAAGTATCTGAGGTACCTCTCGAAATACCAAGTGCTTGATGTTGGTACTGATGGACAGCATACTTGATGTGTTGAAGTTCTGAGTACCGAATGCGGTCTCAGCACTTGATACTTCAATGCGTAGTTCAACTACTACCTAGTGCATTTACCTAGCCCTGATACAGATACAAATCCTCATTAGTAACCCGTAATACGATATATATTATATAATATAAAAGATTTAAGGAAACGAATGAACTTACTGAGGATAATGATCCGGCGATTCGCAGAAGGTTTGTCCAGGTTTCGCGCATCGCGGCGTGTGGCCCGGCGGGGCAGGAACGAAGGGCTCGTATCGAGGACGGTGTGGACATCCGTAAGATCCGCATGGCGCGCCTCGGTTGCCTGTCGCTGCACTCGCCAACAGGAACACCTGACGGAACAAAACAAAAGGTCTACTGAGAACGGTTTCCCTCCACTTCTTGCCCTATGACTGCTCGTATGACTGGATGAAAGATGGGTTCGATGGAAGGCGAATCTTCAGAAACGGAGAAAGTTATCGTTCCCGGACTTCTAGCTGAAGACTGCGTCATCGCGTCGTGTACGACCGAGTAATTGTGCACTATCACCGAGTATCGGCCATGACGCCCCCTCCCCTTCACTCAAAAGTCGGACACGAAATCGGATTGACGAGTCACGGTAAAAGTCCAACTGCTTGGACACGTTCGAATCGTCGGAAACTCTTATAAAGATTCGATTCATTCCGAATGTAAGTATTAGATGTCCAAAGTGATAATTTTAATCGTATATACAAATATTGTGTAATGCACAAAAAAAAATCTGGAAAGTTTAAGACCAGATTATTTTTTGTATTTGGGTTCTGTTGAGAGCCGGACTAAATGGTATTCGGAAATTGGTACGCGAGTTACTAAATAAACGACCCAGTAATGGTACAATTCGAAGGAAATAGGTTAGCCGGCTTTCTACCTAATTCATCTTCAGTATTGTTTGAGTGGATATCATTTCTTCATTGATTCAATCAGTAAATGAAAACGAAATGCTTCTTGTTAACATTGAAACAGTTGACTTACGGACGAATCTACAAACGGACCGAATAATTATTCAATTTGATAATTAAAAGGATATTCATGATTATGTAATTTATCGACGTATTTTGCAAACTACAAAATGTCGGCTTGACAATTGTTTCAGTTATTTTCACCAAGATATTTGTTCTCGATTTAATAATAATCGCCAGAATCTGAGAATGCTCTAATCATCTCGGATATTAATCGTCGAGTAACTTTGCTCAGACACTCAGTATCTAATGCCGAAGCGTTAACTATACGCTACGTTTGCTAATGACAAAATTGCATAGCGTGTCTCACGGTAGGGCGAGTCTAATCATTCAATCCATTAGCTATTCAGCCAACGATTCTGCGCTCAGTCGTACCGAGCATATCGCCATGCGGATACATTTTAAAATGAACAATCCATAAAAGAAAAAACAAAGTAACACGCTCGCTCGTTCCGTGCATTGTACAATTATCCGTCGCGAACCTTTCTACTTTCTTTTTCCCAGAGAACCATGTCTACACGAAAATTACAATCACGATGCACGATTTCGTTACCTCGATATACTAAAGAAATTTCCATAGGCCGAGTCGATGACACAAACCTCGGTAGAGGAGGCCGGGTCAGTCAGAAAACTGACTACTTTTTCGTTGCATGCCTTTATGAAAGTCTCAAAGACGTTCTCGTAAATGAATATCTAACTGAAGATGCCGCGCAGATCGTAAATAAGCAAATAGTTTGTCAAGGCAACTATCATCAGCTGTACACGCCGTTTCCAGCTCAGATAAATAATAATGGCATACATCGCGTGTCGACAACGGTGTATCATTGCATCGTTTCAGCGTCTTGGAGGTTATAAATCACTCTTGCTGATCCTAGCTTCTTTCAGAAAACATCGATGGGGAACAAATCAATTATGCGCATAAACAATTGTACACTCTGTGACGGAGTTCGGCTCAACGGACGATTGTATCGCTTACAAATAATTTCCTAGATTACCATGATGCTGTACTCTGAATAAAAGACCGTCGTCCAAACTGACGTCGATGATGAGCGACCGCCATTAAACGTATCAGGTTTGCATTGAACTGTCCAGTCTTCTCACCGACAATACCGAAGTGTCTCTGACTCAACCCGGATTTATTCGTTCGATTAACATTTCCGCATAATTTATTCGTGTTCTGGTGCCCCTGCTCCTGCTGCGACGATATGCAGACGAGAGAATCGACGATGTTGTAAGAGGTCGCCGGCACGGAAACGGGATCGAACGCCCTCTGGGTCCCCCTCGAATGCCGCTCGTACAAAGATCGACCTAGATTCATCCCGCGGTAGAATCTTCTATAAGTTAAATTGAGCCTAAGGTCTCTCACGGTATTATCGGTGCGATCAATCGAGAAATGCAAAAAACTGTTATTGTTTTTTTTTCGTATAAAAAAGGCCCTCCTGTTTACCCCAGCTCGAGTAGTGTATTGATTGGCCGCGAGCCTTTAGGGACACGAGAGTGGCTAAAGAGGCCACGCAGCTTATAGGCAAGGAACGTTAGAAGACTCTAGGAAACGTTTTCCCCTGCCCCAGACTTCGATCTTAGAGAGCTCTCACTTGCGACAAACGAAATTGTTTGCTCAACGTCGTATACGGAATGAGCGAAGTTTATGGTTGACAAACGGCCGGTATGTTTGACCCGGTACACAAGTGTACGTATCTCCGCTCTACGACTGACTATATATCGTGTCGCTGAATAGCAGCGGTGGACAAATGCGTTCTCGTTCGGCAAACACTAGAATCCGGCGTGGACTCCCGGAATTACCATATACTTTCACGCGCGTGCGTTCTTTTGAAATGCGAAACGTGTATGTGATGTTCCGAAGTGTCCCAGCTTCGGTAAGCGCTATAGAGAATAAAACCATCGACTTCGGTAGTCAGTTATTTTAACAACAGAGCCGTGCGCTCTAGTCTTCAATTTTAGCGGATGTCATAATATGCAAATTAACCAAAAACTGTACACTCGGTTCCTAGGCAGAGTTTCTTTTTTAATGACTTGTGTTTTCACCGAGACGTTATTTTTTTCAGGGTGAACCGGTATGTTTTTAGCAGATAAGATGAAACACGTGTCGACTGTTGACTGTTAACCACGTGATACACCGCTTTGTGGTTCATTCAACCTGTATGATAAACAGTGGCGCTCGTCGAAACCCATTTTACACTTCAACGAATTGCAAACTTTTTCAATCAATTTTTTAGGTGCACAATTTATTTCCGTTATAACGAAAGAGTGTACTATTGAATTCACTTTCGCGTGATCAACGGTAATGAAACAAAGAAAATTAAAATGCGGTAGGTTCGATGATCAGAATTTGAAAAACGAAGGACTAGATCGTTATCGATAATCGTAATACAAGAAGTTTCACTGCGGCGCGCGTGGATTATCCAACTTGGCAAGATTATGTCGGGCTTTTCGAGACTATCTTCATTACGTCGAGATATTTCACATAAATTATCATTCCAGTGAAACTTGATCGTTACGTATGTTTGCACCGATAGCTGAATCATCGCCGCGTCGCGTTAATTAAATTAACGCTCGGATGCGATGCGGGTACAATTCGTATGACTCACGAACTATGCGACTTGAGTGTGTATGCGAAGCATTATCAATGTTCTCAGATTTAAAAAATTGTTCGTCTACAAACAACGGTGCAAAACAATTTGTAACATAATATGAATGTGAAAATTCTATTAGAGCTTACCATGAAGATGATAAATTGGACGATAGCTCTTCCCATCTTTGATCGCTGGCACGGAAACAGGATGTCAGTCGATTAACAAATCAAACACCGGTCGGCACAGTAGAGTTGAATGTCGCTAAATCTCGAATCTCAACAGCGGTCCTTCCTTTTACTGAAAACGCAAACTCTTCAGTGCTCGCCTAGAATTTTCATGTTACATAAGCCAATGAAAATGTAATTGACTTCAAGTAGATTCATTATTTTCCAATTGTTTTGTTCAAACTCCGGCATTGACGTCGAGCACTTTAATTCTTCTTTTACTAGTTGTTTTCGATCTCCTGTATTGACTCTGAGCACTTCTGTTCTCCGTCTATTCAGTTTTGTTAATCAATCGGTATGACTTGCAGACACAGACGTTTCTATTTTTATGCAAAAAAAACTGTCTCGATTTTAAATTCTCGTGCATTATCGTGCTTCCGGAGTTGGTTCGCGATGCTCTTCGCCGGTGAGTTCGATCGGTAATATCGCACGCGCCGATCGGACCGCTGCTTCCGCGATTCGTATATATCCCACAAGAAACTCGCTCGATCCTCGGTCGTTACTCGCACATGTGTTGACCCGTCTGAGCTCCGCAGCGATTTGCTTCGGACGATTCTGCCACAGTTGTACACGACCTATCGTACAGGTACGAAACTCCACACGAGAGGTGCACGAGTTCCGATTCGAATGGGCCCCGGGTGGGGCTCATATACTTTCACTAGCCTGCGAGCCACTGTTCACGAACGAACTCACGAATCAGCTACTTTTTTTCATGCGCCAGGATTCTACGAATTTTGTTTATTTTAATCTTCCAATCTTGTCGTCGGATCACCGATTTTTCCCACGGTGTTTCCTCAACCGAACCGCTCAGTTATCCAAATTACACACCGATCGGGACACCCACTCGTGATATCATCCGGTCTCCCGACAACGACTACCGGCTGCGTGGAATCCTGTAGCGTGTTCGCAATAGCGCCTAGATGCAAAGATAAGTTGGAATTACTTCATCGATTATTTTCTCGTAATGTATGCTCACGGACCGGCTTTGAACACCCCATCGTGTTACCTCATTAGCCACACTGTTGCATCCACTGTTAGTCATGGAATCCCCGACCCATGCCTTACCCGATAAGGTGGATCTCCGGTCTCTCGATGGATGAGATTTCAACGAAGTATGCCCGCTTTCCGTTGCGTTGGAAGAGTACTTCTCCGTAGTGTACGAATAGGTATTTCCAGTCGCTTATGATCAATGAAAACTGCTGCTGCGATAACAATTTAGCTCTTCCGCTAATACTTTTTCTTCGTTTTCAATACAAAGACCTTAAAAATAAAGGAAAAACATAAAAACAAAAAATATTTTTAGGAAGCAGGATGTCTTGTCGTCTGAATAAAATTTAGCGATTTAATCACCAGTGGGCGTGGATTCACAAATCATCAATAGCAACCGCGAAGTAGATTATGCAGAGTTGCTCATCACACTCTTAAATTGGCTGGACCATTGGCGGACGCCGGAATATCGATGCCGAGTATTTTGCTCCATTAATGATCCGAGACTATCTTACGAACTCATTCGACAGTTTACAACTGAGTATCGGAAAGTCGTAAAACTTCGCATTGATGTCTGGAAGTCGTACAACTTTAGAATGAAGTCTAAAATTTGTGCAACTTTGCATTGACAACTGGAAGTTGTGGAGAAATAACGAATAGAATGCCTTGTCATCCGAATAAAATTTAGCGATTTAATCACCGTTATGCGTTTTTCCATAAGATGCTTGTTACAGCGCATTAGATTATGATTAAGTATTTATCACACAATTAATTTGGCTGATCCATTGGAGAAGATCGCACAATCGGCGCCAACTGTATTGCTCCATGAATAATCGATGATTTTTTTCCGAACTTATACGACAGATTACAACTGAGTATGATCTGAATCATTGTTTTCGCGCATCACATTCGTCACATTCTGTAAAATACAATCAGATAACTATTGTAACAAGCAAAAATACGACTTTGCTATATCTGAAAGTCATACATGTACGTGATGTTTGTGCGAAGAAAAATGGACGTTTATCACAGAAGGGGGTTGATTTTTTTATACTTTTGTGTGAATTACGTGTGAAACATTTGACCGATGATGGTAAAATTTCGTCCGGCTGAGGGTACATTAGCACTGACCGTGCTCGGATGGACCACCGTGCCCGTACTCTCGCTTGCACAATGAGCGCTTATCCTTGTAACACCATCGACATAATTTTTATTCTCGTGTGTACTCAACGAGTCATTAATTGAGATAACATCGTGGGAAGCCGGCAGAGTTCCAGTTATAGGAGTTATCGCTGCCGAGAATTCTCCTATAGTGACCGATTGATTTTCACAGTAATTTTGCGGTACTGGCACCGACAGAGTTTGATCATTTATCTGCTGGGCTTTGCATTTTTTTTCGTGAACGAACAAGCTACCCGAATGACTGTAGGCGGTTCCGCATATTTTACATGCGTAAGGCTTCTCGCCGGTGTGCGTGAATCTGTGCTCCTTGAGGTATTTCAATCTTCTAAATGATTTGCCGCAGGTTTTGCAGTGATAATTAGCCTCACCGGTGTGCGTAGTTATGTGGGCTTTTAGCGTGCAGGATTTGGCGAAAGCCGCGCTACAGAAGTGACAAACGAAAGGTCTGTCGCCCGTGTGGGTGCGCTCGTGATTTATACAATTCGAATTCGAGGTAAAACCACGACCGCAATATTTGCAGACGTGAGGTTTGTATCCCGTGTGCGTACGCATGTGAAACACAAGACCGGTGTTCTGTCGAAACGTTTTGCTGCAGATATGACAGAGAAAACGTTTGAAATTCGTATCTCGCTGTTCCTTCGCGCGAGCGTGTAAGCCCATGTGTTTCTCGAGTTTCGATTCCTTCTCGAAAGTTTTATTGCACTCCTCGCACGTGTGCGACTTCGATTTCTCCTGCGAACCGTCCCGGTTCTCCTTGATCCTCTCGACGCAGGTACAATCCTTACCGTCGCAAATTATACAGCGATGAGTGATTCTTTTTTCCGAAACATTTTCATGCATCTTCGCGCGATGCTTCGACAGGGACTTCTTCGTTACGTAAGATTTGTTGCAACTGTCGCACGGGAAACCTTTGCCCTCGTTGTCAGAATCGAGTTCCTCCTTCATCCAGATATTTATCAATTTTATCGCCGATCTATCGTCCGGTGGGTTTTGCGCTTCCAGGCGAACAACGTATCGCGGGTTTTGCCCCGTTTTTTCTATCGCTCGTCCACAATTTTCCGTGTGACTCTTCAGGATTTTCTCCCCGACGACTTCTGCATCACACACGGTGCACGTAAACGTCCGTTCTTCGTGGCTCGAAGCGCGCTTTTGCAAAGACATATCGCGGGAGCATCGTTTACCGAATCGCTCCCAATTGAAAGCTCCAGTACTATCCGAAGACAAATCGTCGTAACAGTTTGCATCGACGTCCAATTTATCCGCCTCGAAATCGCGCCGATTCTTAAAGTTTCCTTCGCATTTACCGAGAGGAAAAATTTTTTTATCCAAATTTTGAATATTTTTTCCATCCTTCATCGGATTCTCAAAGCTTTTGAAATTTCTTCTGTCCCTAATATCCTTGAGAATCGTATACACCGCCCTGGGATTCTCCCTCTTGTGAACGTTGAGATGCCTTATCATCGTGACGGCTTTGCGAAACTTTTTGTTACATATTTTGCAAATCGCCGGTTTGTGCTTTTCCTTCGGATCGTGTAGCTGCGCATGTGCCAGGAAATCATTCAGTCTACCAAATCTTGTATCGCATCGGTCGCAAGAGAATTCTTCACAGTCGTGGTCGAACTCGTACATTTCTGATGGTCGTTTGCTAGAGTATTTATATTTATATACGCTACCCGTATCCGATGCGCGTCGAGCTCCGCTGCTATTATTTGGTCCAGTTTGTACAGTCTCCACGTCATTGCTGTCGCTTTTTGCGTATACCGTTTTTTTAATATATTGCCTCTGGCGCTCCTTACAATTCTTCAAACTCTGCATTGAGGTCACCCTCTTGAAAACGACTAATCGCCGCGATCGCGATGCTTCTTTCTTTGAGAGTGGCGCATCCTCCTTCACTTTAGCAGATACTTCTTTGGAGATCTGTCCAGGCTCAAGCCTAGCTTTTGCCGTTTTATCGTTACAAAACCTCCATAGTTTGGGTCCCTTATCGAAATTAATTTTCTTAGTGACAACCAGTTTTTGAGCTCGGAACAAATCCGTTGTTGTTATTAACACTTCCTCACCTACCTTACTAACAGTAGAAATTTTAATGTTCCCCAAATCTTTGGATAAATGCGGAGGATCCGTGATTTCTGTAAACGGGCTCAATATCAACTTGTGTTCACGATTCTCCTCTGGTGAGCAAAGTTCATGGATCTTTCCTATTTTTGTCTTGGCATGGGCAACTTTCTCTGACGTCCAGCATTGACCATTCAAGTTATTCTTGTACGCAGCTTGCAATACTCTATCCGTTTCCTGACACTGAACTCTGAAGAAATGAGCAATGCGCATCTTCCATATACATTCGCTGCACATTTTTGAGGGAAATCCATCATTCTGAGCAACCTGACAACAAGAATAATATTTTGAGTTTTAATAATTGTTTTTTCCTCAACATTACTTTAAATCACTTTCTTAATTTGCTATGATTTGTACATATTGCAGATTGGTTATCATTTATTGTTTATTAGTGGGATTGCTCAAAACAATTGCAGAAATAATTTGAAAATGTATAAACCTGGGAATGTAAAATGACAACGTTAATATGTTTTGGTTTAAATATTTTCTCTCCGCACTATTGTTCTACATACGATTCTTAACCCTCCCAAGTTATTTACAATCTATTGCTTGTCAGTATAAGCGTACAGAAAATATTACAGAAATAGTTGTGCGATCAAACACTTGTATAGTGTTATGTGAGTGTCGAAGAACAAGTGGGGTATAGATATCCGTTTCGGCCAGAGAAAATTAACTCGCCTTATGATAATCGGGGATTAACATTAATGAGGAAAAATAACAAATGGACAGACCTCTATGCCTCCGTACAATTGGAGTTTCTGACACAAGTTCGAGAAGCTGTAATTTTCATGGTCAAAATTTCTGTGCAAGGTGAAAATACACTTGTTGTCCTCGTTTGCCGACAGGCAAACTCTGCACAAGCCATTGTTGTGCACCGCCGGACTGTTGCTTTTCGTCACAGTTTCCATGGGTTGGCTGGCCGGCCTCTCGTAAAACGTTTGTCCTTATAATTAGTGACAATTCAACGTAAAAACCACGACGTTTAAAGTGATGTTATCGCGGTCGATTCTACCAAATTTTTTTCGCATCTTGGGAGCCAACCATCGGCTGATTCACATGCGCGCGACGTAAGGTACTAACGGGAATCCTCCGAGATTTCTGCTGAAAACCAATAGCGAAGACGAACTTGCTGCAAGGCAACCAATCGTAGATTCGGGAACATTCGTTGTGGGAGAGAAGATGCTTTCTCCCTTCCCACATACAAGTCGCGCGATAAAAGTGAATTTGCTTTTGCTCGCAGAGTCAATGGCCTTGAACAAACTCTGTATACTCCCAGAGAACATAGTCTATGTTCTCTGATACCCCGTATCGCGCTGTATCATAGGTGCATCATTGCATTATTTATACAAAGCGTAAACTTGTATTGAGCGCTTGGCAGATTAGGGTCACGGTGTCAACGCGCCCGCGTGCGATGTTCTGTTTTAAAATAATAAATAAACTTTGTCCCTTTGACAAATAAACACACATAAAAGTGCCAGACTAATAACGTGTTATTTGTCGGCTTATCGGACGTACAAAATTGCATGTTTCCTAGAAAGAGCGAAAAGTTCAATTAGACCGAGCTACGTCGTATCAGTGGCCTGATAGGAGAATAAACAATCATGTCAACGGGACGTCCAGCGAAGATGCCGCGTCGTGCACTTCGCTGCGATTCTTCTCCGGACAACAAAGGCCCGGATCATTCGATCGATGTCAACAAACCGGCAAATATTCCGTGCGAGTTGACATATGATATTTTGACAATAATATTCAAAAAACTTAACGCAAGGGACTTACGCAGCGCAGCCAGAGTTTGCAGGTACCACACGAATACTTAACAATCTATTATAGAATTGTCTGTTTACATGTTGAAATTGTGGAACGTTGTGTTTCAGATGTTGGTCCGAAGCAGCTGAACACGAGAAGAGAGTCAGAGGAGATTCGGTGCTTACATTTTTTGGTAACGTGACTAATTCCTGGGAAGAATTGCATCCTGGAGAAGCATTTGTTGATCGGTTGAGAGTCAAACCCATGTTGGGCCTGACGTTCACTAATAATTTCTACTATAATCCACGAGCAAAGCACGAGAAATCTGGTACCTATACGAAATGAAGTATTTATATGTCACAGAGTTTTCAAATTTTTTTTGGATCAGCTGCAGAGTTTCAAGTCCCAACTGTGCGTATTGATCTGATAAAAAAATTAATCAGTCTATTGTTGTGTGGTATACAATTCAAGGCATCTTTATATAATCTAAAACAGGCATACCATTCGCCAGAAAAAAGCTTTTTTTATCTACTTCTAGAACTTTTGAATGACCTCGACTATAATTTTTTTCTTTTGTTTTTCTAGATTGTCCCTGTGTGTCATTGCCAAGGACTTGCCCCAATATAATAGTGGATAACAGAGGGGTTGTCACGGACCAGTCAGAAGTATTCGAAGAGAATCAACAAGACTTTGCTTCTGTCTTTTTACCCGAAGAGCGAGATGTTACTGTAGAAATATTATGTGTTCCCATGTCGCGGAAAAAAAAAAATCAGGAAACAGCCAAGAAGCCACAAAAAAGTTGTCCAACTGACGAAAGCAAAATTGAATCCATCATAGTCCTGAGGAGTGGTGATGATGCAGTTGGATACAATTGTTTAGACGACATACCACGGTAAGTCGTCCAAAAATGCAAATACAATATAAAAAAAACATATTCTAGCATTATATTTATGTTGATGTTGTTATTTGGATATTGAAGGGATCGATACGGATCGCTTTGGGGCGGTAGAGTAGGGACCTTAGCCATATGCAAGTGCGACGAGGATGGAAAATTTTGCACTGAACGAATGGCTTTTGTTGCCATACTAATATCTGGGCCGAGCGTACGGAGTTGGTGTATAGTTCTAGGAAGGAGACACAATACCAAAGAAAGAGTCGAGGCTAAATTGAAGCTGATGAAGAATCAAGTAACACTAAAGAAGCATTCCATAGGATTCATGTTCGCTTGCTACGCACGGGGTAAACATATGTTTGGCGAAGATAACGTTGAATCCACAATATTCAAGAAATTGTTCCCGGAAATTCCATTGGTCGGGAGCTCCGGTGACGGTGAATTCGGGGATGACACAATCGGTCAGTTGATGTTCCATTGATTTGTTTATTTATTTTTGATTTTTTTTTCAGTTCGATAATAACACTGAGAAAAAAATTACAGAGTGGATGGAGAGACGAAGTCATCAATATTCAACCATATTTATGATCGTTACTTATGGGTGATCTTGAACCTCTGGGTCAAAAGAATTTAACGACTTTTGTGGTGAGAACGAAAAGATGAAAAATACTGTGGGCTCAGTCTTGCGAAAGCTAATTTGCATTGCCAATATGCTCGCCAGAGTTTACCTTACAAGATACGTAGAACAAATGAAAAACAAAATTGGGCACCTTTAATTTTATTTAAAAAATAAATATTGAGATATTTAAGTCATATATATATATATTAGTCTTAAAAATGGAGCTCATTTCTGCTAATTTTGTTAACAGGTTATATTGACTTAATAAAAAAAACTGTTTTTCTATCTGCTTGACATATCATTTTCGGATATTTTAAAGCTCGAATGGTTGAAAAATTCACAAATCTAGGAATTATATTATTCAGTCCCAGCAAGAATAATTTGGCCGGATAATTGGATAATTACCGTAGTTCCTTTTCTATTGTATATGTTATAATCATCAATTCTTCGCTGGAATACCGTTTTCTGCATCGCTCGCCATTTGAAAGAAAGAAAGTGCTATTGAACGCCGAATCGTCGACACTCTTCGAATCGACGTCAAATTGATTCGTCTCGAAGTTACGATGAATCTCCAGCGTTCCTTCGCATTTACCGAGTTTCTGAGAAATTTAGTTTGTAAAATGTCAACATTTTTTCCATCCTTGATCGAACTCTAGAAGCTTTTTATTTCTTTTAAATTATGGTGCCCTTGAAAAAAAGAGACAGAAGTAAGTTATGAGGAAAGACATCATCCCCCGGCTACCATAAAGCACGTGATATTGGTGTCTTCATAGAAGTATTAACAATCATCTCAATGCGACATCTCTGGCGAACATGTCCCGTCTCGCTCGTTACAGTGATTCTTATCCAAACAAATCCACGGATAATTCCAGCGAAGACAAAAAACGAGCGAGTTCGAATTCCGGGTTGAGCTACGATATTCTAACGATAATATTTAAAAGGCTTAACGCAAGGGACCTACGCAATGCAGCCAAGGTTTGTAGGTATGATGAAATTACTCATAATTAGATAAATTATAAATTCGTTATTTTACTCTGTGAAATTACGGAACACCGTGTCTTAGATGTTGGTCTGAAGCAGCTACAAACGAGAAAAAGGTTAGAAAAGACTCTGTACTTACCTTGATCGGCGAAGGAACTAATTCGTGGAACGGATTGAATATTGGAGAACCGTTTGTCGATCGGTTGAGGATAAAACCCATGTTGGGTCTTACGTTCACAAACCAACTCTTTGGGACTTGTGTAACAGCAAAGGAGAACAAAACTGGTACAGATGTAAAATGGGAAATTTGTATGTCATACAGTTCTTTGAGTCTATTCTATTGTTTTGAAGCAGTACTTTGCACTTCGATTATCTGTTGGGATCAAAAATATTTGATTGTCATTCAATATATAAGATGTTTGCCTTAAAGTTGGATACATGTGTTTTTATTACTTCAAAAACTTGCAAATAATCTCAAATGTAATTTTTTTTGTTCTCTAGATTGTGTCTGCAGGTCATTGCCGTTGACCTGTCCAAACATAATCGTGAAAAGTAGTGGACTTATCAGCGACCAGACGGAATATGAATTTAATGACCTTATGGAAAATCGAAAGGTTGCCTGCATGTTTTTACCCGAAGAGCACGATGTTACTGTAAGAACTATGTGCATTCCCTTGCTGACAAATGAAGAAAATGAGGAACCGTCCCCCGGCAACAGACAAAGCATGAACAGGATGAAGGAGCAACTGAAAAAGTTTCTGACTGATGGAGATAAAATTGCATCCATCGTACTCTTGTCCTGCGGCTATGATCCCGTTGCACACTACGTTTTGGAGAACATACCACGGTATAAAGTCGACAACTGCAAATACAATAAGAAAATATGTATATTTATGCTGATATTCATTTTTGAGTTCTCAAGGGATCAATACGAATCACTATGGGGCGGTAACTCTGAACATTTGGCAATATGCACATGGGATGAAAATGGAAAAGTGTGCTACAAATCGATGGCTTTCATTGGCATATTCATATCCGGGACAGGTGTACGAAGTTGGGGAATAGTCCTGGGAGCAGAGTACAATACCAAAGAAAAAGTCGAGGCCAAGTTGAAGATACTAAAGAATCAAGTACACCTGAAGCATCATTCCATGGGATTCATTTTCGCTTGTACAGAACGGGGTAAAAGTATGTTCGGTGAGAAGAACGTTGAATCTACGATATTTAAAAAATTGTTTCCGAAAGTTCCATTGATCGGTAGCTTCGGAAACGGTGAATTCGGAGATAGTACAATCGGTAAGCTTACGTCGTAGAAGTTCTTTTATTTGCTTTTTGTATGTTTTCAATTTAATATTCCTTAAAAAAAATAATTTACAGAGCCAATGGAGAGACGAACACATTCATATTCATCCGTATATGTGATCCTCACATACGGGTGATTGTTAACCTTCGGGTCGAAAAAAAAATGGTTTCATGGTGAAAACGAAGAGACGAATGTATATATTCACTGTAGTCTTATTTAAATGAAAATCATTCTCACTAATTGTGTTAGTGGGTCACAGTGGATCAAACAAACAAAAAAGTTTCTTTCTATCTTTGGCTTCAGGCATCATTCACGGGTTATTTCAAAACTTGAATGATCAAGAAAATCGAAAAAATCGAAGAATGCTCAGTATCTAGTCGAGTGGGATTCGATTTGAGGTGACAGTGAGAACAGTAAAATAATCGCTGCAGCCTTAGTTTTAGCGTACTTGCGATTATCATGCAAGAGGCATCGTAATTTTGGTTGTTCCTAACTGCGATTTACCTTTAATCACTTCGCTGCCAACAGTCGAGAAATTACGACTATAATGCAACAATGACAGCGGTTGAGTGGATAGCAGAATAAACGAGTGGACGATAGAGATACGAAGATATCAGGTATCCGCTGACTTAATTAGGCTTGTTATAATGCTTCCACCTCCGTGAATGATTACGTCTAAGATATTGAGCACTGCTTGGGAGTATTTCCGCATTTCCGATAACAAGTTGAGATAAACTTTAAAAAGTGGGCCACTAAAATAGGCAGTAGAGCTTGTTCTGATACCACGAGGATTTATAAGAGGTCTTCTTCACCCCGGGACGTTCAGTTAGCCGATCGGATGTTGCAAGGTCCGCTTGGTATTTTGGAAACTCAACCATCGACCTAGAAATTTCTCAATCGCAGCATTAGATCGTTGAATCCGATCGTTTGCATTTGATTTTATCGCTACACCTTAAGAAAGAATGAGGATTTCACATTCGTTAATAGCTCTCGGGATTTTCGTAATTTCGGTGAAATCGCAGAGCGTTCACTTTGACCAGCGTAGCCCTCTGATAGACCAATACGACGGATACGGTGAACATTGGATGTTCATGCCCGATGGAAACGGTCAACCCCAAGTTGCTATACTGAAAGGGCACGACAACGATCGTCGCAATATTTTGAACGACCAAGTTATTAATTACCTACTGTTCACAAGGTGAGCGAAATTTTGTTCGCACGGTGACGTTTGCAAACAACTTGTAAATTCTCTTAACAAAATGAACATTTGTTGGGAACATTGCCTGATTACTTGGGAGATTAATGGCCCGTAATTCTATTGCGGTCGTAAATTACGAAACTTTATCGTCACGCTTGGCAAAATGCAGGACGCCGACGCATTTATCTACGAGGAGACGCTGCGTACAATCTGGAAAATAAGTGTGGCATTTTAAGTAGCGCAATTGTTAATGTTTCCGGCAGGTCCGGTCCGACGAATGGTACAATACTAGTCATCGACGATCCCGATTCTCTGAGACAATCTGATTTCAAATCCTCCCGTAAAACGAAATTTCTAACTCACGGATGGAAATCAAGCGCGAGCGGATCGGGACTCACTAATATGAGAACAGGTAAGCAAATAAGAATCAACATTTAAAATTGATTACACTGAGCCAGTTACATGATTTTTTTTTCTTAGCATATTTGAAAAATGGGGATTATAACATTATTCTTGTCGACTGGGAGCCCTTGGCATCTAGCACATTTTACCTCGGGCCTATGCAAAATACCGCGCGAGTCGGAACGGAAACGGGACAATTTATTGATTATCTAGTCAAAGAGACTGGATTAAAAACGGAGGACGTTCACTTCATTGGTGAGTTTAATTTTTTTCGTAACGATTTGCCAATATTCCGTGCAATTCCTTCTACTGTAAACTAATCTGTACGAAATATCTAATCTCTGCAGAAAAACCGTAACCGTTGTGCA
Organism: Listrodromus nycthemerus; assembly: GCA_963978505.1. Classification (NCBI taxonomy): domain Eukaryota; kingdom Metazoa; phylum Arthropoda; class Insecta; order Hymenoptera; family Ichneumonidae; genus Listrodromus; species Listrodromus nycthemerus. The sequence continues at coordinate 4,577,335 of OZ021683.1, forward strand.
AAATTATAAATCTATATTTGGTGTAACGAGTTATCGACGTTTACTGATCGACAGATAACTATTTTGAAAAATTCGATAAGCATATCGCCCGTGAGAAAAAATAACGCTAATGATAAAGCCGCGCATCAATGGTTTTTCTAGAGAAGACGGTATTCTATACGCTTTTAAGATAAACAGAAATGTCTTATTCAGCGAGAATTTGAACTATATACAATGAATCGGCAGGACACTCGTTGGGTGCCCACGTAGCCGGAAATACTGGGTCGTCGGTGAAGTCCGGTAAGCTTGGACGTGTAACTGGATTAGATCCGGCGCTGCCAGGATTTCACTTACTAACAACATCGACCGGCCGTCTCGATCCTTCGGACGCTGATTTCGTGGACGTTATCCATTCCTGCGGCGGAATACTGGGATGGCTGCAGCCTCTAGGTCACGCCGATTTCTACCCGAACGGCGGAGTTGCGGTACAACCAGGTTGCTGTTGCATAGTGGAGTTCAAGGGTTAGTATTACTAAAGTACCGTTCACCGACGGTATTCTTGGATGACGATAGCCTGCTCATCGGAAAATTAATCGTCCACATTTTCTAGAGGCTTGCAGCCATGGACGTTCTTACGTATATTTCACTGAGAGCATATCCATGGCGACGAAACTCCACGCCACCAAGTGCGATTCATGGGACAGATTTAGCTCCGGTCAATGCGCCGAAAACGACGGCGTGTTGATGGGAGAACACGTCACAAGGTCGGCGAATGGATCGTACTATCTGACAACTGGATCTGAGCCACCTTTCGGCCAGCAATCCTCGGAAGACGCGTTTTTATTGAACAGGAACGGAGATGGCTGTTATGAACCCGGTGGCTGGACAGTCGACGATGAGGGTTTGCTGAAATGTGGTAGCAATATAATTTAATCACCAAGGTTCTTTACCGGAGATAGAGAAAGATTTAGTGAATTTTTACAAAGCACAACATTTACAATAAATTAGTAAAAAAAGAACTAGTCAACGCGTGAACCGCGAAATGGATATAATACATTCTAGCGAGATTCGCTTTATTTTCTATCGAATTTAAGCGATTTTCTGGTATAGTCGATAATTTGCTTCAAATTCTGGTAACATTCGCTACTGGGATTGTTGAATTGTTTGCATCGATGATTACAAAAATATTCATGTATGTTAACTCTAATAAAACAGACGTACCGGAGCATGTTGAAATAAGCGATTGCTTGTTCGGGGCTATTTTTGGAAGATGTCTGAACCACAACATAATCACTTCCTTTCTCTCGACCTTTATCTTAATCAGGTTAAAAAAAAAGAGATAATGGCTATTGGCAATCGACAGGGAGATAAACTTTTCTTTCTTGAACCTGGTTTCTTTTTTTCATATAGTTTTCGTAACGTATTGCGCGAATATATATATAAAGAATTTATCAATGTAAAAGATCGATAGAATAATGCTTCAAGATTATATTACATCGTTTTTAAGTTACAATCCACATACCGTTTCTTCTTTTATTCTTACTTTATAATCTCATCTACCAAAAGAATATGATTTTACCTCGATAGCCATCAATTATTTTCGCATCGTATCAATGAATATATATATAAATATATATACTGACACGCTCGATTCGATTAAACATCGTTGTAACGAGGTCAGTAAATAAATAGCAGTTAAATCGGTTTGTAGAGGAGTGTCGTCACATATTTTTTACGGTAACGATGCGTCGCCGAAAGGACCATGACGCTGTCTTTGATACTCAGAGCATAGAGGTGATTCAACATGACGTGGTTTGGTTCAGGGAGCAGCGTTGGCTCGCACTTGGAAAAAATAATACGATTACAAGATAATTTGGTTACACCCATACAGAAACTTGTACGAGGGATACATGGTCGTTTGTTACTCACAGATAAAGGCGTGTCTTTGTTGAGAATAACTTGTAACAAGTGTGGCGGCAAAATCGGCGGACCAGCTACTTTTTCCCACGGTTTCTGCGGGGGAATTTCCTGTCCGTATTCGGTTTGGGCACTGCTCGTTACACCCTCACTATCCTTTGCCAATGCTTGGAACACCTCGAAATCGGACTTCTTTACCGATACCATGTTGTTCTTGGCACCAAGCCCGTTGTCGACTATATTCTGTGCAATAAAAAAAATGAAAATTTATTTTTGCGCAATTAATTGTAGTCGTTTGGCCGCGTCTCTGAAATTTAATTATGCGTTTGTGTGCTTCGAAAAGTTTTTGCATAAACAGTATTAAATTAATTTGGGAATTGATATTAATTGATTTGCAAGTATCTGCGATTGATGACAAAGTTCGCTGAATACACTTTTTTACCACAATTGAATTTCCAAGCTTACCAGACCAGGGTCGTGTCTCCATTCTCCGTCGACGTAAAATTTGTACTGATGCTCTCCCTCCGGCAGGTCTATTATAGTGACGAAATCGCCATGACTCTTAACCATCGGTAATGTTTTCCATCCTGAGAATGTCCCGCTTATGTAGACTTGCTTCCCTCCGCCTTCCCACTTGAATACCGTCGGCAAGACTTTGCTATCCGAGACCTTGGTCCCCTCGGACACGGTATTTGACCGCGGACGCTGGCCTCCAAAATTGTCGCCGTCCTGCACGAAGTATTGAGAATTATAATCTTCATGGATTTTTTTTCTTCACAGAGGAAGTTTACGTAAAAAAAATGGATCTATGTGTAATAGATTTGTATCTTTTAGAACGACTATAACTTGGAAAGAGTGTAATATAAAATTCAGTGTACTATTAGAGCGGTCACGTCTTATCATTCAGTTAAGTTTTCATTAAAATTAAGCCCCAATTGTTCATTTTATACGATTTGCAATTTCAAGTTATCGTAAGAAAATTGAATATAATAATAATATTTTTATTAATCGCTTTTAATGTTAAATTTGATTCAAATTTATCCAAGCGGTTCAGATTATATGGAATTTTTACTTAATAAGAACGATTACTAGATATAATCTGGTGATTATTTAAACATTTTTTTTATGTGACAAAAAAAAAGTCCATGTTGTAACTTTACACACAGTTTTCAGTGTGACACAGTCAAAATAGAGAAACAAACTTTCACAAAGATATGTAACATTGTTAGAAATTCGGAAGGTGTATGCAAATTCCACGCAGTACTTGTAATTGAATAAGAGGTCGTAGCAGACCTTGGCGAAGTATGGTTCTTCCTCCTCATGCGAAGATTGAAAAACAAGCTTTTGACTAGGCTTTTTAGCAAAAACAAATGCTTGACCGTCCTTGCTAGGCGAAGGTGGAGGATGATCTCTGCTATGACGATGACTCTCCCTGGCTACGGTACTTCCATGATGATGGTTAACCGGTTGATTGCTGCCAGCGTTACCCATCGCTCAGTCACAGCTTTCCCGGCGAGGTGTCTAGAAATAAATTTACTGATGAGTCTGAGGTAAAAGATTCGCAATCGTCAGACAACACTTTTTCTCGTCGTAATTTGCCATTATTAAGAAAGAACAGAATTCAACAAATCATGTATAAATTTTTGTGAGATGAATTGTGGATGTTTGAAAAAAGAAAGAAAAAATCAGCGTAAATATTTCTATAGCCTACTAGCGAGGAATCCATTTTTCTCACCAACAAAAAACAAAAAGAATGTTGGCAGAGTTTTCGACAATGTCAGACTCACCGTAAATATTGATTGTTGTCGAGTTCACATCGGGCTCAAGCTATCCGGTTTTCGATTAATTTTATCGTTATTTTTTTGACGTGTGTCAGCACAAAATAATAATATTATTCTCGTTTCTCGGAGAATCAGCTGATTCGCACGATGAAGTAACGCCTTTAGTGCATGGCTTCGTGAACGCTGATGGCGCATGCGCAGACAATTGGCAGTTGCAGCAAGTTGGCAGCAGTGGCATGATTTCAATCGTACTTATTCAAAATACGAGCAGGTTGTTGCCTGCCAGAGCATCAGTACAGTTGTGATAAATGGTGTGGGTGGACGAGTGTTTGTGCCTCCGTAAGAAATATTTAATCTCGTCATATCGTGGGAAATCAAGTTGTTTTAGAGAATTCTAAGGAATGTTTTAGGAAAGTCCACAGTGCAAATGAACTTTTAATGAAATACATGTAACGATCAGCCTATTAAAAGCCGGGCGTTGATGAAGTTCGCGCAGCACATTATCAGAGGTACATAACGCAGCGTCCTCACAAAGGCACGAGAGACACGATAATTTGCAAGTTCATCCCGCAAAATATTATTCAAAGATGAAAATATCATTCACTGCTATCGACGGAACTTCAGTTCAGAATAGTTATACCTATAATGACGCTTTACTTTGGCTATACTTTTTTTCGTGAGTAAAATTTTTGAATATAGAAATAACAATGCTGGGCATTACGTACGACGCATCACGTATTTATCTGCTGACAATTGTTGAAATATTGTCAAATATTCTTTAATCATGGCTATTCATTTCCCTTTGGTACATATAAACGAGAAGATAAGTTCAGGTTATCTAGTATAAAGCAGAAACTTGAAATATACGTTTGTCAACATCAGAAATCTTCTAGAATGTTCTATCCGAAACCGTTGGAACGGTGGCGCATGCGCGCAACTATCCATCGGTACGTATCTGGAGAATTGTGGGTAGTTTGCGCAGGCGCATGGACCAAGAATGGCAACAGCCACGATATTTCCAACGTACTTTTTCAAAATTACCTCGTGAGGAGCAGGCTGTTTCTTGTTTGGAGCGTCAGTACAGTTTTGTTAGACAGAGCGAGTAGGCGCGTTTTTTTATCTCATCGTACGAATATATTTTGCAATTGATCGAAATGTGGTTTAGAGTATTGTGAACATCGCACGTTCGAACAGACAACTCGAGAGGTAAATATTTACGTTTCCACGTACGACTGCTTCGGGATTCGAGTAGTGTCGCGCGTCATTCGAGGCTAGGAATGTAGCGTCTCACGACGGTAAGTGAAGACGCTACAAATAATTTTCAGTATGACACAGTTGAAGTAGAGAAATAAACTTTCTTGTTTCGACCGTCAGTACAGTTTTGTTAAACAGTGCGGGTAGGCGCGTTTTTTATCTCGTCGTACGAATATATTTTGAAGTTGATCGGAATGTGGTGTAAAGTAGTGTAGCGTTAAGTGGTGTGTTCGTGCGCGTTCGAAGAGACGACTCGAGAGGTAAATATTTACGTTTCTACGCACGACTGCTTCGGGATTCGAGAAGTCAGTGTCGCGCGGCATTCGAGGCTAGGAATGTAGCGTTTCACGACGGTAAGTGAAGACGCTGCAAATAATTTTCAGTATGACACAGTTGAAGTAGAGAAATAAACTTTCTTGTTTCGACCGTCAGTATAGTATTGTTAAACAGTGCGGGTAGGCGCGTTTTTCATCTCGTCGTACGAATATATTTTGAAGTTGATCGGAATGTGGTGTAAAGTAGTGTAGTGTAAAGTGGTGTGTTCGTGCGCGTTCGAAGAGACGACTCGAGAGGTATCTACGTACGACTGCTCAACCGGGATCCGAGAAGTTCGTGCAGCGCGTCACTCGAGGTTAGGAACGTAGCGTCTTCACGAAGGTAAGTGAACCACCATATCCGATGAGTTTGTAAGATAAAATATTATTCCGAGCCGAAAATGTCATCTACCGTTATTGTCGAAACTATTATTTTGTCCTGTTCGGTCCTCCAATAATATTTCACCCTCACGATATTTTTATTTTCAAGAGAAATTGTGCGATATCGAAATAAGAAGACGGAGAGTTTGTTTATCTCTTATTATCCGTTTGAAACATTTTCGAATATCTTTCGACCGTGATCATGTTTTCGTTGCGTACACAACTACCGATAAATAATGTTTATCCCTGAAATATAATATACCGAAACGCGCTCTTACCGACTGCAGAAAAATATGAAAACATGTTCCGACGAAGCGTCGAACGGCGCGATGTTTTCTCTCATCGGAGACGCGGCGTTCGTATCTTTGTCGCTCGACGAGTAATCCTTTGTTCATTCTTCGTGCATCTGTAACACTCGACATGAATAGTCTCGTACTTATTATTTCTTCGAACACAAAAAAAAAAACAGGCTTCAGCTTATAGAAAATATCGTCACCTCGAAAGTTTACTGTTTGTCAGAATTTTGTAGGTTATGACCACGACATTCTGTGTTGACAAATTTCGTACGTTTCCTCTCAGTTCTCCCGCAGAAGAATTACCGGGGATTTCACGGAGGAGCAACGATAATCCTCGATGTACAAGCTCGCAATGTCAGGTTTATACGTAAGCAACGGAAGGTAAGGCTTATCTCGATAGTACAGCATGCTGAAACATGCGTTTACCGACACGCGAAAGCACAGTCTTTCGACTAACCTTCGAACGGCTCGATAATTCCTGTGACTGGACGTGCATCGTTCGCTACGCATCGTCGTTGCCCGATGAGAATTCTTTGTCCATTCTACGTGCATCAGCAACGTATGGTATAACTAATGAGGCGCCGACGCGTCTCTCGATAATCGCTTATCGTTTCCTTTGATGCAACAAAAAAAATCCCTTTCGCTTTCATAAAAAATTATGCTTTTTAAAGTCCAGTTTATTATTCTACCGCGAGACGTCATCCACGTCCATGCGCGACGTTTTTTCGTGTGAAAAAACTGCTCAACTCGGGTCTCGGTTCGCGCGCGCTAAAATCGCTAGATATCTCGCGAAGGATGATCGATAATCGTCAATGTGCAAGGCGAGAGTTTAATAAGCGTGCGAGCTCGAGATCTTTGCCACGGGAATACGTGGAAGCGAAGAGCCCCGAAGGCGAAAAGGGGATAGGAAAAATGCCCTGCAGTTTTACGACTCCGCGACACAGGACGTCACTTCGCCTCCTACTGCTCGGCTCTTTATTACAAGCCATCTCGGCCTCCGTCGCCACACGTTTTCTCTCGGCGCGCGAATTTATTATTTATAAAGTCGAACGAGCCTCCGCCTTCTGCCTCTTCAATCCCCTTCGTCGCGTTCCTTCCTTGGGCGATTTAACTTCCCGAGTGCGACTTTTCACCGTGCGGGAGCGCCCGAGTATCGAGCGGGCTGGTGAGAGCCACTCTCGCGCTTTGCCGTCGTCTTACCCGTTGCCCGCTTCCATTCTATCGTCCCGTCCCTCACGAGAACTCCGCACGGCAAACGAAGTCTGAAAAGATGGAGCTTTCGGAAAGAGAATTTTTGGTAGCTTCTGGTAGCGGTGTCGCTATCGTGGTGGAGGCGCCGATGAGTCAACATCGCGTTAGTTGTACACTCTCGTACGGGCACTTATCTCACTCGTGTACAACGGGTTCGGTCAAATTTTCTACACGCTATATATAGATATAATACGTGCGTATCGTTACTAAGGAGTCGTATCGAATATTAAATACATTCGTTATTTAATGATACTGATTAGATTACTGTAAAAGCTTCGGATTATCTATCGAGTGGCGACATATGTCACAGAGTTATTTTCGCCGTCGGATATATTTTTTTATACGCTTTATTTTTTTTTTTTTTTTTTTTTTTTTTTTCGATACTCGTTTCAGGACTCTCGCCACGAGCACTTTACTGTATATTGATATACGCTCGCCGGTGGCTCGCGGTGTTTGCTAGCTACACAGTAGGACACGAGTCTCTTCGGAGTGGCTTTGGAAAGTCTGTCGTTCTTCTTTATTTTATTTTATTTTATTTTTTTTCGCTTCAAACTCTCTCGCCTCTCACGCGCCGTTAATACTGCCGCGTATGCACGGATTGTATCGAGCGTCGCACGGTCCTATTGGCGATTCGTTGCGATTATGACGTTGCATGGGACGCGTAAGAAAATAGTGTTGAAAAAAAAATTGTCGGATCTGACGTTGCATACGTTCGATCGATAATCGCCAAGGCAAGTGGTTGGGGAAAGGGGGGGAGGGGGGGGGGGGGGGGGGGGTAAAATGGGTCGGATAGAATACATCTGCGATTTATCATCGGCGCGTTACAAAAGATCGATCCATCATTCGTCCGGACAATCCGAGTTCGAAATTGCGGCTACGACGGCACCTCGGCTTCTCAGCCTCCACGCCTGTACACACACCTTTCGGCGTGCTCGCGCGCGCACGTGCGATTATAATGAAGATTAAGCCTTGGGCAAACAATACATTTCACGTTCCGAAATAGAGTCAACGTATCTCGGCGTGACGACGTAACCTTTGCGGAATGAATCTCAGCTTTAAAACGATTGCCGACAAAAATAATAACTATTTTCGTAGTTGGTTTGAAAAGAATAAAAATAGAAGAATTGATAATTTTTTTAGGATTGAAGATTTTGTTAGGTCGCAAGGTAAAACCTCAGGAAAAAGGAGTTGAAATGAAAAGTAGAAGCGACTGAACGAGTGATATTTAAACGGGCCTATCGAAACATGGGATTTATTTTCATATTTATTCGTAGGCGATGTAATGTAGTAAATACATTGGGGAATAAGCAAAGTCCCATCGTCGAAAAGAGATTAAATTCTGAATCTTTAAAATCGCGGGAAAAATCCTTAAAATCGAAAAAAATCTAAATTATAGTAGATCCGTCGATCAGTTATTTTGTAAATTACCGTCGAAGATACGAACGAGGGTTACAGCTTTCAGTTTAGTCGTTACGATTTTAAAACCGGGTGTGCTAATCGCAAAAAAAAAGAGCGCGGCAGAAACCCGTCATTTTGTTGTCCCAGAAGGTTTCCGGGCCGGGCGAGATGAAGCTGTACCGTGGATGCAAATACGAGGCTAGTGAAAGGATTACGGTGCGTCAAGCCGATGACTGAGCGGCCGGTAATCGCGTCGTGGCAGCGCTCTAATATTTCGAATAGTTCGCATTTACAATGGGCTTTATTGGCGCGAGCGATGGCAAAACTACATAAGGGACGAGAAGGGAGTAGGGCGGGGGTTGAGGCCGAGACGACAGGGTGCTTCGGGGAGGCGGAGGAACAGGACATCCATCACGCGGTGTCAACGTGATTGTCTTCCGTCGTCGTGGTCGTCGTCCCTCCGGTTGGTCCTCGGCGCTCTCTCGTCGAGCAGCAAAAGTATTGTCTAAATGACCTGGGAATAAACTTTTCGGCACGTATCGCGACCCAAAAAAAAAAATAAAAAAATAAATAAGAATCTAAATCTCTTCGCATCAATCGGGAACAGCGAAAAAAAAAAACAATTCGCGCCGATCAGAATCGATGACGAATCGTACCGATGCGAGTAATACGCAACGAGTCTTTTTTCGGGATTTTCAGAGTAAGGAGCAAAACTTCGACGACCGAGCGACACGCTTTCGGGGCCCCGGCTTCGTCTCGCCATTGTGCCGTATTCAAATTAGCCTTCCAATGTATTTAGTCTGAATACCGGGCGTGTGACGAAAAACCACCCCCTAGGCCGATCCCTTCTCGACGCGTCGTTAAAGACACATTTTCGCGGGAGCCCGAACTCTCAAACTCCCCCGATGCGTGTTCCATTATACCGCGAAGCTTCAGTGTATTTAAGAAAAACCTAGGAACATCGCTCGATTCGGGAAGGGGTTAAACATATTCACCCTTACGGTGCGAATCGTTTTCTTTCAGCAATTGATTTTGTATAATCCTTATTTTTTTATCAATTAGTAAAATGGTTTTTTATATTCTCGAAGCGATTTTCTTTCGCATTCGATATTCATCATTTTATTGTTTTAACGAATCTTGAACAATTATTTTTAAAACGAATGGCTATTTTTCGTGAAGCGAATTGAAAAAAAAAAAAAAATTTGCAACGTTCATTCGCGTTTAGTATTAGCCATAGAATAATAGAGAAAAAAAGATTTTTAAGAATATTGAAAAAATGAAGGGTGTTTAAAACAATGTATAATTCATGAAAATTCACAATTCTACGGTCTGCAGTATTTCCACGTTAATAAACTCGAGACACGCAAAAAAATAGTCTCGAATCGCTATACATTTTTATCGATGACAAAAATCGATTTTCGTCCATTCTCGACGAAACGAGATTTTTTTTTGTTATTTTTATAAACCCGATATTTATTCTTTTGCAAGAGTGGAGCAAGTTGTCAGGACAGAGATAAATATATATACATATAGAGACGCGTCCGACATCGGGAGGGGGGTGTCTGCGCGTAATCGAGTTGCACCACCCAACCCCCGAACGGCTATCCGTTTTATTTATCCGATAACACGCCATTATGGGTAGCGCGGGTCCGCGAGATAGAGCGCGAGAGAGGGAGAGAAAGCTTTCGCTCGTTCGCGAATGTGGGTGTGCCGGTAACGATTGGCTATTTATAATAACACACGCCGGTCCGTATGGATAATTAGTTGCTCGTAAGCCACCGAGCGAACGGCTGGAAAACAACGAAGTGCCGCAAAACGCGGCGGCGCCCGGCGGGTCCTATAGGTGTCGGGGACTCGCAGAAAAATCATACCCGACTATCTATCTCGGGGTGCCGCGATGTAAATTCGAACAAGCCGTTGGACACAGGTATATATGGGCGGACTGTCCATGCGCTATAACTCGTACGGTCAATGATTATATCCAATTAAGCATTAATTTCCCGGGAGGGATACCGCGTGTATAACAACCCAGTTTGAAATAGATATCGATACATCGTCGGGCGGGAATATAAACTCTGCCGGATAATTACGTAATATTTCCACAAAATAAATACTTTGAGGAGAAACAAATGAATTAATGTCGGGTCACGCTCCCACGGAGAATTTAACGTATACCGTCTAAAATTAACACTTCAATCGCGATAGAAAAACTCTTTTTGGAGCAGCGGAGCTAAAGTTTCCTTTTCACTTTTATTTCGTATAAAAATAGGTACTTTAATAATTGTCGCTTCAACTTTGAAAGCGGTATTTGTTAACGAATTTACTATAATTATACGGTTTATAGTAATGACTTTAGTAGTAAAAGGAATATATTGCCAATGTCGTAGACATAGGCGTGCCTGGATTGAGCATAATTCTTTGGTACTGGGAGGATTCGCTTCCTTGGATTACTATAGAAATGTTTAAAGGTTTTATTCTGTGATTCTATCGCCGGGCAATTTATTGCATCCCTCAATTATTAGCCATTTTAGCTAAGAGCAAAATTGAAATTAACAAAAATCTACGAACAAGTGCTAATGATGAAATTTACAAAAATATTCCGCTCGATATCGTATCATTATATCCCGATGGGAATTATAAATTCATACGTTCATAAGTGAGCGCGATATATCGAGATTGCCGGATTAGATCGGGCTCGGGGAGAGGAGGGGCTTCGAGAGGTAGAGGATTACACTTTGGAGGGTGAGGACGAGAGTAGTCTTCTCGCGGATAAGAGCGTGCGCGCGTTTCGCTATAAAATCTTGGCTATTGTACGCCTGGTGGGGTCGCGAGCGCACAATGCTTATCGATGTGGGGATTGCTCCGTCGGAGAATCGAACCGCGTCGATGGATGCTGGATGCACGGGGATAGGAGAGGTGAGCTCCAGATCGAAGAGCTCAAAGTGCCGAGGGGGTGCGTACATGCAACGCGAGGCATTGTATATCCGATGGATGAAGAGGAGCAGCATGAGTGGTCCGGAGAACACTGCGCGATACTCCGCCGGCTGAAAACGCGAACGTGACTTTGCTTACTACAAATCGAACCAATCTTAATTCGGCCAACACGTTTTCAACTAACAATTCAAAATTTGGATTCTTATCGCCGCAAAAAATAATTGAGAGTCGTTTTTCGAAATTTATGAGATTCTAAAACTAAAATGCAGGAAATAGGTTTTTCGGTTGTCTTTAAAAAAAAAATTATGTATAATTCACCGAAGGTAATCAAAATCTTTCGCCGATCATTTTTTAGGCGCTGTGTCGGAAAGAAAATTTACAGAAGTTCTCGTTTTTTCCTACGCGATAAATCGTTATTCTTTTTCATTGACAGTTGTCGAGGAGCGACACGAAAATCGTGGGACGAACGAACAAAATAGTCTAGACACGATAAAGAGGTGGTGTTAATATAAAAAAGGGGGAAAGTTCGTAAAAAAGAGGGAAGTTCAAACAAATATTTTATTAGTAAAGCGAAAAGACGGATTCAACGATTCTTCTAAATTATTTCACCAAAATATTCTCGCGGCGTGCAAATATTTTGCGCGTTCAACGAAACATTAATCGTTTATTAAAAGGCAGTCTATGTAAAAAAAAATAATTAATTAACGCACCGCAGGTATCGAAAATCCGGCCACGGTTTCTCTTCAGACATTGTCGGAAACAAAATCACCGCGAAATCTTCCTCCTCATATATTTTTCACGACAAAACGTAATTCTTTTTCCATAAAACAAGAATGGCCGATAGTTGTCGAAGAGCGAAAGAAAAATGGTGCGTCGAACGAACAAAACAGTCCGGACGTGAGAAAAGGGTAGTATGAATATAAACACCGATACGATGAATAAACACCAGGAATATGGAACAGGTGGAGAGACGAGGATGACAAGGAACGCGCGAGCAACACTTCGTGAGGGTTTAATCGGCGAGAGAGTTGGCGGCTCTTCAAAGTCTAGGTCGATAACAACGTTCGATACTTTCGCGAGCTTCGCCAAACATAGTTATAGCACGCAGAGCATACGCATATATATCTGTACACAAAATCCACACACGCATACACGTTATATTACGTGCGGAGATGTGGACCCAAATATACATATATGGATAGATGCTGTCCTTCCGGTGGAGCCAGTGCCCTGACACGTGTCGGAGCGATTGACGCTCGATCTCCGGGCTGGTCGTGGAAACGTGAAAAATGCGGTTTACCTCTCCGGTATTCCCATTCCGATCGAACCGGTGTCCGGTGGTTTCTGCTACCTGCTCGCCCACCTCGACACTGTTTTCCGATACTTTTATTTTCTTCTCCTCTTTTCAACTCTTTCGCATGAATTTAACGCACGGCTCTCGTTTCGTCGCCTTCTCGGCCTGTACAGCCAGCGTTTTCATACTACTGTCCAAACCGTACGATGTACAATGGACGCAATCGACGCTCTCTTCGGAGCGTCCATCTCGTAGTTTTCTCTCCGCCGGCTCTCGTCGACGAGTGTGCGGAGCGCAGCGGACAAACAATGGTGCGACATGCCGAGGGTCCGAACCGGCTACACTGTGCGCCGCACACAAACAGCTTCCTCCGGTTCGCGAACGAGCCAACAGCTCGCGATGCCAAACACTCGGCGCTTCTGGTCCGGGCTGCGCCGAGGCTCAGGCGAGGCGCGGGTAACCGCAACCGTTCAGGGCGAACAATGCGTATCACACGGAAGCCTGCATGAAAATGCCGAGCGCCCTGTGTCGTCTCTTCCTCGGATACATATATGGATGTGCGCGTTTACCCGAGGTATTACGCGTCGTGCCGAAGCTCCGAGTCGAGCTTCTGGTCGTCGTGCCGATGATCCTCCAAGCGAGGGGAAGCGGGAGAAAATGGGACACACAAAATTCCGGTAAAAAAACGCTTCGAAGCGTGCCGCGGATGGCCGGTGTTGCTTTCATCGAGGAAAAGACCAGCGGGAACTCGTGTCCGAGGAACAGTCGGAGTGCAAAGGACCCAGTTGGGGTGCATAGCGTCGGTGGAAAATTTGACGATCGTTGCTCTGCTCCATCGAGATGAGATCTGCAGAAGATCGTTGGTAGGTTGGAGGATTTTGCTGGGTACGGGAAAAATACTAAATATGTTTCAACTTCAGCGGGGGTTTCAAAGTTAACGGCTCTTAGAAGATTTTTCTTATCCGTTTTTTTAGTCCTTTTTTTGAGGATGTTACTTTTTCATGTATCTGATGGGATAAAGAAATATTGCGAAATTGAAAGAAAAAACTTACGTTCGTTTTAGGAGAATTTTCGTTCCGAAATATCGTCCGAATTTGCGAAGTTTTTTCGTACACTATAGTGTAGAGCTGCTCAATCATTGACGATTATATCTCGGTAAAAAAATAATTTTCTTATGGATAATGGACTCTTCATTCGTTGACTGAGATTCGAAGTTTTGCTAAAAAAAAAAACGATCAAAGCTGTCGAAGGAGAAATATGTCTCAAAATTGAATGAAAGAAGTAGCTTCAAAGTTGCGAAATTTTTCCCCACAGTAAAGCGTCAAGGTGCGCGACCATTGTCGATTAATTTTAAGTAAAAAATTAAATTTTTTTTCGATAATGGAATTTCGTATCGAGGTAAACCGGGGAAGACGAAATTGTTATTGTTTTACGTTGAGCATCGGGAAATAATTGCCGGAGAGGTAGACTGTCGAGGCGCGATGCTGCGAAGAGGGTCGTTAGCATGGAGTCAAACGTGTAACTAACTATAGCGCGGGTTACTCTGCTATTACGATGAAAACAGCGACGACGGAGCACCGTCAGCGACGTATGTCCTTCATTAGCCACAAGGAAGGTGCAGTCGCATTGACTGCAGCGTGAGCGTATGTGGAACAACAGCGGCAATGGTTATTCCAGCGCGGTATATGGACACGTACACGTATATACGTTAATACGGGTGCACTGAGAGGCGCGCATTAACTCTCCTCCAAAGCCCCGTCGGCCCCGTATTAATTCCACTAATTGGGGGCGGTTTGGACCGAGGCAAACATCGGTCCCTTCCTGTCACTCGACTTGCCTGCTCAGCTTGCGACCGTTCGACGACATAGCTACGTATATATGTATTTGTATTTGTATGGATATATAGATACACATATATATATAAATATATATATATATCGTCCGATACGTTAAACCCTACGAGAAACAGACGAGTAAGAGCAGCGTCGATTTCGTGATTGATCGTCCCGTGCTCCACGACCGAAAGTCGATCCTTCCGACGTCTTTGCGGCGCATCCGTGTATAAACTGACTAATTTCATTTCGCGTCTCTCCACACCCGGCCCGTTACACCGATACTTTCCGAGAATCGTCAACTCGCCGGTTAAATTTATCCCCGAATTATGCCCGATATCGCCGATCGTATTAACCGAGGATAAAGAAAATGAGAAATTATTTTTGTAGAAACAAACGTTAATGACTGATTTTCGTTACAAAGTTTTCGCAATCAATGGCAGGTTAAATTACAATTTTTTTCGTTTGTCGTACTCTAATTTATCCTCTGATTGTGCCCGATATTGTCGATCGTTTCGTGGGACGATGAAGGAGATGGAAAATTATTTGCATAGAAGTAAACGCCAATAGCTGACTTTCATTTCGAAACTTTCGTAACCGATGGGAGATCACGTTATTATTTTTCTTCATCTTTGCAAAGCAATTTGAATGAAGCTATGAATAGAAAATATTTTGTATCAACATGATATATTAATGAAGAATATCTTTTGCTATCGATAAGGTTATTCTCATTGCAACGTAATGAAAATTAGCGATCCATAGTGCATCGATGTTGGTTCACCAGCGTGTAGAGGCGTGTGCAGCGTCGATGCGCCGCTCCTCGGTTCGCTCCCGCACAGCCGCGATGCCTGAAAAAGTTCAAACTGCTCTTCGATCTTTCCGTAGAAAAACCAATCTTCCCGTTTCTTCCTCCCCGCACCCTTGCTCCTCATAAATGTCGAAGAGATCTCTCGGTGTGCCAGGAAGAGCCAGTTTTGTCTTTTAACATCGAACCTCAAGACTTTCATCTCGAGACGATGATTATCGCCTGGAAACGAAAGTAATTGCTCTTTAAGACGAGGTGAAAGTCACGTGACCGAGCCGTACGAGACAGACGGAACTGGTCTTACAGTGAAACGACAGAACATGTTTCATTTGACCCCGAGCACCGTGAAATGTCGCGAGGTCCATGCCGAAATTTTGAAAAATCAAGTTCGGCGTTCGCGCGAGGTCAATGGATCAGCTGTGCGAGCATGCAGGGCCGTGTTTTTCCCTGTTGGTGTGCGTGCGCGCGCGCGCGCGCGCGTGTGTGTGTGTGTGTGCGAATACGCGTTCCTCCTCTCGTGTTGTATATCGCAGACTGTAATAGCATAGGCGCGGACAACGACCATGCCCGAGCCCGTCGAGGAGGGTCCCTCTTCGCGTCGGTCGGATCTGGGTCACCGGGCCGATCCGTGGGCATAGACGGGGGGTTGACCGACCGAAAGAGCGAGTAGACGCGAAACACACGAGAGTCGCGAGGGCTAACACTCCCCCCGTCCGTCCTCCGGCGTCCCGACGAAACGTCTATGACAGGATAATCGCGGTGTGTAGCGGGGCGAGTGGCTGCTGTGCGGGACCCTCCTCTTCTCGAACGAGTATTCGCGAGCTTCCATTCCTCAGCGGCTCTTCCATTGAGCACGCGGTACGGTTCTCGATCCTCCGCTGTAACCCTCCCGAGAGGGAGATCGTCCGCTCTCTTTTTCACTGTCAGTGCTCGTCCGCTACCATGCAGCATCCTCAGAGGTAGCTAATTTCTTTTTCAAGTTCTCAATCATCTCAGTCAGAATGGAAGATGGTGTATACCTGCCATCAAGCGCGGTGTGCGCAGCTGAGCCTCGCGGTGAAAAATACTACGAGCCGAAGGGTCGAGCGGAGCCTCCGGAGCTGCATGCAACATGTTCGGCGCCGGCCAGTCACTCAGGAACTGACCGGGGTCACTGACGTTCGATTATGACCGTCGGCTTTATGAGTTTCAACTTCTCGTGGGAGTCTCTCCTGAGGATTACCTGGAAGAGTCTAGGAAATTCAGAGAAACGGCGCGGTCGCGGCCTCGCGAAGTTGCTCCGGGAACTCCGTTTGCTTTTGCACAGTGTTGTGTCGGTGGGCCAATGTTAAAATTAGCCTAACGTGATTCTCTTGTTTCCGACCGTCGATTACATGTTGGCCACGATACTCTCGGATCGAATCTCCTCACGAACTTCAACGATGCTTCATGATTTCTTGTCATCGAATCACGATTTTTTGTTGATTCCGGAAGCAAAAGCTCTCATCAAGTTCCCGTAATAGCCGACATGGAGCAGACGTTTCGTAACTTTTGTCGAAACAACGACGTTTTTGTTTCCGTTAGTTTGGCATTTATGTCTCACTTACACTCTAGACAGAACTTCCCCATCGAACACTATTTTTACTCGCAACAAACAATTCGCTCTGGGACTCCCAAAGTTTTTTTTTCAATTTCAATGCTGCTTTAAGTTTTTACAATTCGATACGATCATGAAACAATTCCGGAAAAACGGGCAAAGTAACATGTTAAAGTTACATCTTCGCGTGGAATTTTAAGAATTCAAATAATTCTTTTGACAGTCCGAAAGTTTTCCTGAAATCATCGATATTTATTTTTTTGGTGATACGAATTGATTTCCGATGTAGAAGGAAAATGTCTGCCGTTGTTTGCGTGTTCACGAGTGTCGCTTCAGGTTCCTTCGAGTAATTTTCCCGAAGCTTTCCTTTCGCGACGATGTCGCGACGCAAAGTACGAAACACCGCCGAGACAGAAGTTGGCCCTCAAACCTTCCGATATCTCGAAGCTCCTAGACCGTGAAACTTGAAGATTCCGTCGAACAACCTTTGCATCCGGACGGGCGGCAGGGCGAGATTAGAGAGAACATTGCCACGCGAGTGGCAAAAGTGCAGCGACTCGTGCGTCAATGGTAACGACGTTGCACGCCAGGGTGGCCGGAGACTCCCGGAGGATTACAGCCGAGGGTGAGCGGAGGTTCCCGACGACGTTGGTGGCGAGAAAGAGGAGTTGGCGTGTTTTCCTCGATAGGGGTAACTCGTCGAGGAGGATGAGTGAGTCGGAGGAGCTCGAAAAAAAAAAAAAACGAGATTTTACCTACGGAAGAAATAAGTGCGCGCGTGTAACGCTGATGGCGAATCGTGCGGAGCCATGGTGCTGGGAGACGACGCGGCGAATCTCTCTCGGGGTCTCCGTTCTTCGCGAGTTCTATTCGGCGAGGTGGATGAAAGGGGGTGGAAAGACGGAGCCGAGAGCCCGAGACGGAGAGAGAGTAAGCCAGAGCGTTCTATCGATTCGTACACCGTGAGAGGTAAAAGGGGTCGGGGAGGGGGTTGTTCGGCGACATTCTTCGTCGTGGCGCGTATATTTCTGCTCTCCGGGGTTGTTCCATACTTTGGAGACAGAGACCGAGAGACAGAGAGAAAGATCGAGAGAGAGAGAGAGAGAGCGAACAGTGAGAAAAGAGAATCCAAGTATCGGCCTCGGTGGACTAAGAGACGCGAAGAGAAGCAAAGTCGGATAGGAAAAAGAAGAAATCCCCCACTCGGTGATCGCGGGACGAGAGCGCGCAGAACTAAGCTCCCTCGCTCACTCCTGAGCCGGCTCGCCAGTCGTACTGCCTCCGCCTTTTGCGTTTGTATATAGCCTCCGAACGGCTGCTACGATGGAGGGGGGTGTGGGAGTGCGTCGGTGGAAGGATTGCCGCTCTTCGAATCCGCTGGAGGGAGGGGAGGGAGGGCGATCCTCGTGAGAGAATCGTGCCTCGACCGTTGCTCCCACTACGGCGCCGAACGTGGAGGAAGTCACCGTGGGTGTTACCTTCTGGAGCCGTTTCGCCAATGAACACCGTCCAAACCATTCGTTCTCCGCCAATGGGGCGAGAAAACGCGCGCATCGTCACCGCCCATTCATCCCCGTTTGCGTAGCCCCGACTGATGTTTTTATTTATTACATCTGTGACTGGGTAGGGAAATACTCCCAACTCGACCGAGGCGAGAGCGTTTGCCACTTTGAGAACGAGGGAGATCCCCGCGTTCCTGCGTTCTGTTACGTACTTACTCTATCCCGCGGCCGCGGCACGTCTCTCGTCCACCACCACAACCAACCCGACCAACCAACCGACCGACCTACCCACCACTATCAAGCCGTCAACCCCTCTCTCACGTCGCGCTCACTGTAGTTTTACTCCGTTTGGTGTTGTCGCACGAGACGTTTCCCGTGTTCCGTTCGCGTGCCGCGTGGTTTTTCCGACTGGCAATTTTCGTTTGTACGAGGTAGGGTTTCGACGAGTGTCGACGAACGGTTGTGATAACAACGAGGAAAGCGACCGCGTGCTCGTCGGTCTCGGTGGTCTCAGTGTGACGAGCGAAACGCCACGGGGCTTCACGTCGTTTTCGTCGCGCGTTTTGTGCAATTCGTACGTGAGAGCGGTTTTCTGCGCGAATAACAAATAAAAATCCTCCGCCACGACGCACTCGCTCGGTGAGCTCTGCCGGACCAGCAGCGCATCGTTGCACGCGAGATTATTCGCGAGGCACGATCGAGAGGGGAAGAGACCGCGCAAACGCGATGGACCACCCGACTGGTTCGTCGATCTGAATGACCGTCGTCGCCGGTGCCGATTGCGAACAGTCGATTGTAACCGCGATACGACAAACTCGTGTGAACAAGTGAAGTTTCTTTATTTATTGAATCTAACAGTGAACAGTGACGCTACGATACTCGTTTGGTCTTCTCGTACGTCGCTGAGGGAAGCGAACGACGAGCGATCGATCGATCAATCGATTCGCCACCGGTTGTCCGTCGTCCCGGTAGCTCCGGCTAACGCAGCGATCCGAGACCGTTCGTGATCGTTGAATGCGCGCGAAAGCTTGAGAGGGCTTCTCGTCAACGTTGGTCGCGCGAACCAAGACAACGTCGGAGCATGCTATGATAAAGGAGTGACTTATCGAAAGCTCGTGGACCGTCAGAGACCGCGTGGTGGAAACGCCGGTCTCGATTGGTAAACGATCGATCCCTCCCGGTGGACGACGAAGCCCGCGACATATCTCGTGAAGAAGTGAAAGGTCAAACCAACGCCACGGACCTGCTGGAGAGGTTCGAGGTGCTGGACCTTAGGCGTTTCGCACACTCGATGGACCACGGAGCGATGGACAGTTCGTCCGATCACAGCAGCCGAGCAAGTCCCGTAACCGGCAGCCCGAAGCATCCTCACAGTCCCGTGTCCCAACAGCACGGCCAGCAGCAACAGCAGCAGCAACAACAACATCACAGCTCGCAGCATCAACCGCCGTTGTCCCATCAGCAGAGTCATCCGCGCGATCAGCTACGGGACCTTCAGTCCCAACAGCAGCAACAGCATCGTGGTGTGCCGACACCGGGATCGCCGACCCGCGGTTCACCGCCGCAGGTTCTACCGCTGAGTCCACCGCCGTTGTCGTCCGGAGGTCACGGGGGAATCCCCGGTATGGTCCCGCGAATGCCGGGTCTTCCGCCACCGGAATTGCGACTTCTCGGTCAGCTCGGCGGTATGCTGAGCGCTCATCACGGCTCGCCACTCGAGCTCATGGCAGCTCATCACGGTGTTCTGCCACCGAGATCGTACAACAGTCCACCGCCGATAAGCTCGAGCGATCCGACCGCCAACGAGTGCAAGCTCGTCGATTATCGGGGACAAAAAGTCGCCGCGTTCATCATCGCCGGCGACACTATGCTGTGTCTTCCGCAGGCTTTCGAACTTTTTCTCAAGCATCTCGTCGGTGGTCTACACACTGTTTACACGAAACTGAAGAGACTCGATATCATGCCAGTCGTGTGCAACGTCGAACAGGTCAGAATCCTGCGTGGACTCGGTGCCATACAGCCTGGTGTTAATCGATGCAAGTTACTCAGCTGCAAGGACTTCGACATACTGTACAGGGACTGCACAACCGCCAGGTAAGAGATCTCTGCGAGACACAGTGATCGAACCGGCGACAGAGACCTTTCGATCTGGCTAAGGATTTGCCATCTTGTAATTACCGTGATCCCAACACAATTCCGAGAGAAGAACGTTCACGGTTTCATTTGTATCGCGATGAGAATATCACGCTCGATCATTAGACAATAATTTGCCAATTTATCGAACCGCCGAACCCGACAAATATCTTGGGGCGTAAGAACTTTGGACATCGTGAATGTCTGGACGTGAGATCGCGGTCCGCGATCGCCGTGGGGGACGCACAGTGAAGAATTAATCCGGTCTCGGTGTTGTGTTGTGCCTATCACGAATCCGCCTGAATCCTCTCTTCTCCGAGATGCGCTCGGTCACGACTTCGCTTTTTCTCATGCGCGCAGCATACGAAATAAAATAGCTGGTTTCTTTGGAGCAGGAAAAAAAAACAATTAAGTTACGGGACGACTGTGTATACTCCTTGAAAATGTAGGTTTCATTGGGAGAGATACGGTGTGGTGTTTTACACACAAATAATCACGTAGAGCCGCTGACAGGGAATTTCGATGGGACAATCCGATAAGACGGCTCTTCCTCGGTTTGCCCGAGCTTCCGAATCACCGATAATATTTTTCATTCTCAGTGTATCGTACACCGGCACCTTCGATGCACCTTTTATAAACTACCGAGCGCGCACGGAACGGAAGCTAAAATCCTCGCATGCATTAATAACGCGAGGTGTCCCCTCTGGGCAGCGGTTCATCTTCGGCGCCCGGGCAGACTCGCCTCGCTCACGCAGCGTACTCCCTTTAGCTACCGGCGCGCACTCACACACAACCGACTACCTTAAATAACACACGTTTTAATTGTTCTCCCTCTTCCTCTTCATCTTTCTCGCTCACTACCACGCCATTAAAGAGGCCTCGAACACCTTCACGAAAATCTCAATCAAGTGTCTTGAGGGACGAACGTCTTTCAATGTTTTCTGACCCACGAGCCCGTGGCGAAATTTAAAGGAATTTATAGGCCCGATAAGAATCGGTCTGGTTTTCAATTATCGAACGGATATGGTAATCGGCATTAATTTATCTATTTCTCAAAACGAAAGGATTCAGCCTAATTTCATCGACTCAGCGGGTTTAGAAAAGTAGTGGAACGATTCGTAGCTTCCGTTTGGTTTTCAATTCAAAAAACGCTCGATGATATCCAAAGGATATTTTTCCATTCTTCCGAAGTTGTCTTTCGATAATTATTTATCCCCAGGTTTATCAACAGCTAATAATTTGATTAAAAAAATTAATCGCTGTTTAATCACATGTTTTTGGTTAGAAATATCGATTCTCTCCCGTTAAGCTTATTCGCGATAATCTTAACGGGAGATTAATGGAATTGGCAAGTGAAGGAGTCAACTGTCATACAACACAATTACGAGGTACTCGGTGGTGTGTGTACACAGTAGTGCCGTTGGCTCGAGTGGCAGTAAAGGGCGCGTGCCCCGTTTCTAGGATTGTCGCGGGGTGTTGGATGTATATAACGCGTGGTTCTCCGGTTGTTCGAGCGCCAACAGGTGTCCCTTTCACGGCAGTTTCTCTGAATGAATCGTCGTCCCCAATGTCGACGTGGCGGATGGAGTGGTGTGGAGGTCTCTGTGTAGTACGAGCTTACCCCACCCACGAGGGCCAGACGGCAGACGAAACGGAATGGTAAACGGAACCGAGGGGATCCGCCGGCGGGACGCGCGCTCTTTGCCCGCAAAGATTTTGTCCCGAGTTTTGGTGAAATTTAATTTCACCTTCGTCCAACTGTTTCTCATTGTTTCACTACTCGTGGCGATTTTCTCGAGATCGATTGAGGAACTCTGGTTGTTTTTCGTGTCAATTGGCCGCTGCGTTTTTTTATTTTTACCCCGATGAATCCGTCGCGATGCGAGGAGTCGTCGATGTCCCGCTGCGGGGAGCCGACAATACTTGATCAGTGAGAAAGCGCCTCTCGCAGTGGCACTCGCAGCAACGGAAACGGATTCAACGCGACGAGGAGAGAAAGAGGGACGGAGATGTTATAATAGAGTGAGAGATTCGAGAGAGGGAATACGACGACGAGCTACGAGGGAGAATGCCCCGTAGGGATAGGGATCCGAATAATCCGAAGTCGCAGTCACAGAACAGAGCTCCGTGAGCCGTCGGCTCGTGCGGGTCCCCTCTTAGTTCGCGGTCCGCTCTCGGGTTCTTCCGCTCCTCGCTTCTAACACCAAACTCACTTTATTTCGATCACTTTTCATTCTATGTGGACTTTCGTACTGTTGGGGCTACTCGTGCTTCTGGTCCGTGTCCATCGACTCATTTTCCTAGATCTTTACGATTTCAGTCGAAAGCTCTTCGACGATTTAGTAACAAATTGCCATACTCGGGCTTGGTTCCAAACTCGCTCCGTTTTCAAAATTGCTCATTATTATTTTGTAGCAAAATAACATGAGCATAATTGAGGACGTAAGAAAAGCATTTGAAATTTTCTAAGATCCGAAAGAAAAAGTGCCTTCTTCATTCGATGAAAACAGAGTAGATTTTGTAATCGTCAAAACGACTTCAAGCAGAGCATTCGATTCATCGATTATCCAATCTGACGAGTTCTTTCTAATGATCTTCCATAACGAAAGCTGTGATTTCCTTTCAACGTGCGAAAGGGCTCTTCCCGTTGTTTCTCTCCAACTGGTTTGCATAATTTCAGTCTTCCTCGATTTCCCTCAAATCCTAAATAAACAAGAAACACTTTCAGTTTCCCATTCACAAAAATCGAAGAATCGCGATCATAGACGGTCGAGTGACCGACCGAGCGAGCATTGGCAGCCGGTTAAGGTTTCTATAGATACCGTACATGGCAGCGTCTGTGTACAGCGGTTCACGGGGGGCAGGAAAAAAATTGGATGATAAAGAGCCTGCGGCGTGGAGCCGGCCGTTGTGGGGTCCGGCGGCCGCGCGACGATCGCATGTATTCCCGGCTTTGGCATCGTTACACTTCGATAATACATGTCGACGCCGAAGTCCGTAGAGCCAGCCACGAGTATTGCACCTCCACATACTAAATACACCCCCGTTCGTCGCCGCCCGTTTTGCATCCTCCGCAATGGCGTTTTGCGCATCCCCCAGTCCACTTCGGCGGCGTCACGAGCTTTGGCCAACCTACCCCTTCGCCCCTTTGACTCCATTGTCCGTTGTTGCTGTTGTTGCAGTTGTTGCTGCGCTCACTTCCGTGCGTCTCGCCACTCCCGATCCACCGGCCAGTTTGCCAGGGAACGTTGTGTAGAACGAACAGCGCGCACAGCCTGAACCACACCGATAATTCAGTGAATTTTTTCCTTTGCGGTTTATGGCGCCGGCTGCGCACTGCGTCACGTACCGCTATTACGGAGCTTTCCGATCGCTAATCGAGACCCAACGCGAACGCCGATACTTCGTTTCTCCCGAGGGAATCATTGTTTCCTCCGTTTCGTCGGGAGAAACGATTTGCCAGTTACGATTCACCGCACCGGAAACATTCCCCGAGTGTGTAATGCTATCTATCACTCGTTACGACTAGCAACTGTACCGGCGAATGTTCGATGTCCCGAACGCGAATTACGTCCGTTGGACGCTTCATAGTTTTCTCCGAGCGAAATGAATGCTCGGTTTTGCTGGCACAGACCACTTATGTTTTTTCGTCGCTGCTATGCGATCGCGCTTGTCGGAGTTCTTCTCATTCCTCGCACCGCCATTATGGAATTGCCAGGGGTTTCCTTTGCTCGTGCAGGAACGCAGTGCTTGGGACTCACTTTCAGAGATCATAAAACAACAGTTTGGATTTTTTTGTACGTAGATCGGATACTCGTGAAAGTCTGTTGACATATTCCATGTTTTCCACAAAGAATGTGTAGTTTCTTGAATGTGAATGTGTAATGATCTTGCGGTTTAATTGATTTTACAGTACAGCTTTAGTTTCTTTTTCGCGGAGATTTTAAGCTCAAATGCATTATTTGTTTTTATTGTTTTATTTTTGCTCGCGTAAACGAGTAGTGTTTGAAACAAATGTAGAAGATAAAACACAAGTTTTTTGTGGAATAACAGTTGTTTGGATTTTTTTCCGCTGTAGATCGAAGATTTTTATTGGACAGTTGTGATATTTAAATTTTTTATAGAAAATGTGTACGTTTTTCGTTACTGACGGTAAACTTGAATTGATTTTATTGTAGAGCGAGTCTCCCACGTGAAAATTTTCAGCCAAAGTGCATTATCTATTTTTAACGCTCGTAACTTCCTTATTTCTGTCGGAATCTTTATAAAAACTCTCCTTTACGTCAACCAGTTTTCGACCGGTCCACTTAAAAAAAAAAAAATATTATAGCTGACAATGTCGGCATTCCGCATTATTCGAGCATGCGGATTTGGCCAATGGGAGACCGACAATAGGCGTTGAAACGAGGGACGAGACACGCCATAACTATTAATTGTATTAAACGGTTGCCAGTGGGGTGGTGACGTTATCGGTCAGTCATGAAATAATTGCGACTTGTGAACGGGTGGCTATTATCGCGACGCCCGTACACGTGGTTATCCGCGAGTTGTTAGAGTTTCTTCTTTTGCATAGCTACAGGTTAACAGTACACCGGTCGTTAGCACCGCCTGTGAGGGAAAGATGGGCTTTGCCTGTAGGCGCGGTACATAGGTTGATGCATGTGTCCTAAAGGAAATAATAATACGCGGCCTATCTTCCCGTGCGGGCTAACGAGTCGCGTCAATTATATTCATTAATTTGCCTAACCAAGTTAAACGAACAATGTGCAAATTGTGCACGTACAAGGCCTGCAATCCATCGAACATTAATACCACCACGTGCGTACGTCTTTAATTGGTAGCGCGGGATATCCCCGATCGCAGGACCATCAATGCGCAAACCTACGTGCCGGGATAGACGGCAAGAAAAAAAAGATGGAAATATGAAAAAAATATATGTATATATATATATATATATAGATATACATAACCGAAGATGAGAAACGCTCGCACACGGCGAGTCAACGATGCGATTTTCCGTCTTTGGCCTCCTTACATACGCTTCCCCGGTAAATTCTCTCTAACACTATTACACTCCGAGTCTCTCGGCTGATGACTGCGCGCCACGGTGAGCCCGGATTACAAAAGTGTGCTGCACGGCCCGTGGCGTTTATACACACCGGCATTCTCCGTACGTGGGAGTACTCGGCCCTGGACTGTAATTCTATGCGTTATTAGCCATTTAATTATAAAATTGTGCATAGATTAATTGGCTCGACCGGTAATGGCCCTCCCTGACAATGAGAGTGCCCGCAGACACACAGATACTCCCCGAACTCCACCGAGCTGTTATTAATAATTTATTTCCCTGCTCCTCCTCGCGCACACTCCGCTATCTCTTCCTTCTTTTGTTACCATTTTTTTTTTCGCCTGCACCAGAGCGCCTATCGCTATCTCGCTCCTCAACCGCGCTCACGACTGCATCCAGAGCAGTTGTCTGGAGCCGCGCCGATGCAACCTGTGCGCGCTTCGATGCGTGCTCCGCTACTGTGTTACATGTGTAAGCCTACACAATTCGCGTACACTAAATTAAGTATTATGCATAGTACAATATGAACGCCGCATGCACTTGTGTACGCTCGCGGGCTCATTTACGTGCACACCAGCTCGCGAGAAATCTCAAGTTGCACAGGCTCTGACAATGATGAGCGAGCACACCGGCAGCCGGGAAACGCTCATCGCGCGCGGCCCTGAAAACCGCATCGTACGATATGTTAATGCCGTGCGAAATGCTAACGCTCTTCGGTCGCCGATTCGAGATATCGCAATTGGCCGTGACCGTGGCTGAAATATCCTCGTTGATTCGTTCGCAAAGAGAGAATGGAGCCTATCGCGTTAATAGGCCAAATATTATTTTCTTCGTTATTCATTAATGGGGAATAATTTTTTTTTCTCCTTTTTTAAGAATGAATCGTCCCTCTGTAACAATTCTCATTACTCTTCGCGTCTCAACACCGGTATATCTATTACGATCTTTTGTCTCTTATCCTGCGTAACTCGTCGTAACGACCTCTGCCGGATACGCCGGGGGCATTGAATGCGATAAATTAATATTGAAATTAAATTATCTTTTTTAATTAACTTTGCATTTCGCGGTGGATCAAATACGATGACTATCGTAATTAGATGAGAACATGGGTAAACATTGCGATGAACCGGTGGTTGATTCCTCGATTCTCCGTTGCAGTGAAATCATTCCTGTGTGTAAAATATTCTCAGCACAATATATATGTTTTTAAAAAATGTGTAACAACATTTTTCTTTTAATTGTTCGAGTATCTTTTCCGAAGCGACCGAAGAGCGGACATCGATTGTCCGCCGACACAGACTGAAGAGCCTCGACAGATGTCAATGATTCCTATCGACTATGTAGATCCGTTTTTCCTTCCTCCGGATCGATCCACCTCGAGTACACTTTCTTCTTCTTCTTTTTATATTGATACAGAAGCGCAGGATTTGCGGTCGACTCGATTCGTATATCCGCCATACATCCTCGCATCATTGCCCCGTTCACGAAGCGCCATTCGGCGAATGTTCCCGATACTCGAACTCGTGTAATAACGACGCTCATGCGCATTAAGGCGTGTAGTTTATGCGCGTATAATACACGCGTAGGTCGAAAGATACATTTTTGTACGAGCTTCCCGTAGCTACAGCATATCCGAGCAATTGTATCGGTCGTGGGCCTTATGGCAGCTGCCCGAGATTTTTTTTTTCTTCTTCATCCCTCTTCGATGCCGCGACCCGCCGCGGGGAGCGGGAGAGCTTCTGGGCATATTACAAGGGCTCGCTTTCCCCCCTTCATTGTTGGAACTCTCCTTCTCGTCTCTCCTTTGATAAATATACGTGTGTATACAAATCTACACAGAGCACACTTTGCACCGCGCTTATGCGCACGCGCAGTTACATCCTGTGGCGCATACACACGCGCTTCTTGTAAACATAATGCACGATGGATGTCCATTAGGTCTCGTGGATCTCTTTCGCACGGTTACAATGAGCCGTGTGTTTTAATACATATAATGTAATATAATGTAATAATAACCGATACCGAATTTCAACAAAGGAGATTGATAGATTCGCCACGGCGATGCGAGAGCCGCACGAGGCGTACAATGGGACACTCGACGATCGGAGTACGCCTAATTCCACTTCTCCTAATTATTATTATAAAGAGGCGACTGACTCATCGATCGTCGAACGTCGAATCGTTAAGGACAATCGGTGACGAGGGGTTTCGAACGTTCTAATAGAAATTCTAAAGCCCACGCTAAACATCGCCGAGATCGGAGAGTCTGCAGCTTCGGGACAGAGAGGCGAAAGAGTTTTATCGATCATTTCGCGTTTATGTGCGTACGCGTCCACGGAGGAGGGAATGAAGAAAGAGAAGATACCGGCATTCGCGAAGATACGTTCAACACTCCGCCGTTCGATCGTGTACACGCGCAATAATACTTCTTCCTCCACGTCGAGCCCTCTCGCTACTTCGCTTCTTTACAATCGTTCTTAATTCAAGAAAATTAATTGAAACACACAAATCCGCGGCGAGCTTACCTCCCCTTTCTTTCCATGGTCCATCGTCCGCGCTCTCGCTCTGCCGGCCTAACGCGCCCTATCTATCTCCCCCTGTCTCCTCGCTCCTCCTCAGCCCATAATTCCCGGTAATTAATAATCTGCAACAAGTAATAATAAAGCCAGTAATCCGACGGCCGTGGCAAGTACGCCCGTGCACGAGGAGCTTTCGCGTTCTTAATTCTAGATAATTAATGCAAAGACAAACAAGAAGAATTAACCGGGCGAGGCCCGTCCGATTTCGAATTTCTCCGTACGATACCCGTCGCTCCTCTACGAAAATTATCGTATCTGATTTTTCAACCATTTGTCTTTCTTTGTCTTTCGATAATTAGAGTTGCGAAAGAATAGGGCCTAAAAGTTAGGATTAACTTTCAAATTCTTAACGATGCAATCTAAAGCCATTTTTTTCGACTTTCTTTTTTTTCTTTATCGCGAACAAGACAAATTTCATTACACTGATAGCAGAAAATTATTAAATCATGGCAAATTGCTCGATACAACAGAAACATTGTTCTGATCACTATCGTGTTGATTAGATTGAAAAATATCGATGCGAACAACGTTTCGTGTTGTATCAACTTTGGTTAAATCCAGCAAATTTGTTTTCTGAGTACGAATAGAAATAGTCGAGGTGAATATTTGTCGACCAAGCACTTCGTATCGCGGCTAATCGTAAAGGGCGAGTGCGGAGGCGTGAAAAAACGAAAAATAGAATCAGGATACAAAGTGTGAGGGTGAAATGGTGCAAAAGGAGGGGGGTGGGAAAATATGCGAGTGCTCGATAGCGTTATCGCGAATCCCAGAGGGCAACATCCGTGGCGAAGAGGTGTATTAAGTGTTGATCGTAAACCGCTTCGCGTCGTAGATACGATTTCTTTTCACCGTCACAGATTACAACCACAGAAATTGTCATGGAGTAACGTGCGACGACGACTGCACGATATTATCTGAGGCTTCGGGATTCGAAAATTCTCATTAACGTTACAGAGTTCCGGCGAGACTCTCAATCTGTCGTTGAATGCTGCGAGGCGAGTCGTATCTCGTGGCAGATCTGGGTCATTTTGACCCCACGACACTTCCGACTGCGCTCAACTATTCTGTAAAACAATACCGTAGTCACTTTTCCCCGGTAAAAAAATCGCGTAAATCAATTATGCCGGTATAAGTGAATGAAGTTCAGTAAATTAATTAGCTCAATATTTTAAAGTTATTATATTTATTATATTTTTCCCTCAATCAGCGATGTGTGTCCATAAAATTGAAAACAGTTGCATTTCATTTCAACTCCAGAAGATTTTTCAATAGGGAAATGAAGTCAACCGGCGTTTTTTAAATAATAATGTACCACTTTATGTTAGATTTTCTCTGAATTAACGACATGTATATCATGCGTCGATAATACTTGAAACAATTGAATTTAATGTAGAGTCGAAAAAGAATTACAGACCATCTCAGCCGGTTCGGTTGAAACTGTTAATCCGAGGGTTTTTGTTTGTTTGAGTATCTCGTATTTCTATTTATCACTATAGGAAGTGTCGCGTTGGAAATTCACCGGAGCGTGGTTCATCGCTACTGCACGAACAATGACGAATCGACGAACGAAAGATCCGGCGAATGGATCGAAAGAGGGTCCAGACGTGACTGCAATCGCGAAAGATGCCCCTCAATCGCTTTGAGATACGGATGCAAGTCATCGGGACTGTGCATTGTACTGCAATGGCGCCAGGCTCCCGTTTTACCAGCCTCGGTCTCACTTCGTTTCTCCACCTTTCTTTCATTCGATCCCTTCAGCCGGGCGTCGTTCCGCCTTTTTTTTCAATTTTTTCTCTTTCATTTATTTATTTTATTTTATTCGCGCGTCACTCGATCGTTTCAATTCTTCCTCTCGCCCGAAGTCTCATTCCATTTCTTTTATTCGCCGGTTGGTTCGTCGGTCGCTCTCGAGATTATCATCATTATTGCAGCAAACAACAAAAGCTCGGACCCTAAAAACGCAAACCGTTTGTCTCTCCGAGCAACTATTAAGCAGCGCCAAGAAAGATAACATATTTTATTTATCTTTTTAATTGAAAATAACAGGTGCATGTGACAGAGTCTTGGCGGAGACGAAAATCGATTGTTTCAACGAAGGGTCTCGTCACACGCTGACCCACATTAAAACAGCTGACTCCAGGCACCGCTTCCACTGTCTCGCTCCCTCTCTCGCTGATACGAAAAGCCCCGGTCTCTTTTTGCTCCCCTTTTGGTCTCGCGACCCTCTTGCGACCCAGGACGACGCTGTGCTCCACCCTCGCCTCGATCAGTAACCGAGCTATCTAGCTGCAAACAGCACGGTACGAACTTCCCATGAGTAGCTTCTCCACTTTTGCTCGTCAAGGGCCCACACTGTAAAAAAGATTCGTACATCTGGCAAACCTTTTTTCTCCATAAACACAGTTAATTCTTTTCTAGTTTGTTTCGCAAAAAATTTCCTTATATTGACCCATATTTTTGTAAAAAGAGGAAGATTTTTTTAATGAGTTCAAAAGAATTACGGACATTTATGGATAGAAAAGTTTGGAACGTATTTTACTGCGCATGAAATATAAACTTTCGGAAAAGTAACGCTTGTCGTTTGCATGTGTGCAGAGGAAGCCGGTTATTTTTGGGTGATTCGTGGATAACTGTTGTACTGCGCCTTCGGACTTGTTCGTCATTTATCGTAAACCTTAGCTACCTCCTACATCGCCAACATTCGCTGTCCTCCCTCTCGCCATCTCGCTATATCCACGCTTGCATATAACCCTTTCGCGATAGGTTGGCTTTCGTGCTCGCACGCCAGCCAGCGAGCAACCACTCCAACTCGTTACATACGGTAATTAAACGACGCACGAGACCTCCCCCAAGTTGCGAATGTGTATATGTGTATATCACGAGAGCTGTGAGGAGTTGCCCTCGTCGACTTCGGCTTTTATACCGTTGTTAGAACCATTCGCTTCCGGACGAAAAGTACCGGTAATCTACCATAACACCGTACTAATATATCTCGTTGATTTCATGGTAGGAACGAATTTCACTCGGATAACACAATCTGGTCCTTAATTTTTCTTCGCAATGGATACTGTTGAAATCACTGCAAAAAGTAGTGTTTGACTTTTAATTAACGGTATTGGAAAGTTTTTCGTATAAACTGGGTCCGAAATTTATTGGTAATTTTAATATCAAATATTTTGGTCTTCAGAAAAAGGATATTGATGTTTAATTAATATGAGTAATGTTGGCAAATTATAATTTCCGGTAAATTCAATTCGCAATTTAATTTTACAGTGATAACTTTCCATTGCCAAGGTAACCCAAAATGTAGAACTAGCATTCCCTCTATTTCTCCTTCTCTCACGTAATATATTGAAAGGTTAATTTTTTTCATAAATTTATTTAGTTGTACTATAAAATCTCCTTCAACTTGAACAATTTACTTTCATTTTTATGTTAAAGTACATCAATTTTTCATTGCAATTTTATATTGAATTTAATACATCAGTTACGGCGTAAATATTTACTGCTCGATAAATTACATTAACAATTCCAGGCGTCCGTTTGTGACTTCAATCATTTGGCAATCTTTCGGTCCCTTTCAGAGCTGTTGAGGCTGATTTTGTCTGTCGCTATTGTCATCGAAATGACATAGGAAAGATTCGACAGGTCGAAGCGATCCATTCTCCTTACGTGACCCCCTTTTTTTTTTAAATTCCTCCAACACACTCCAGTAAATGCCACTTCATCAGAAGTCACGTACTCTTCACTTCGTTCTCATCGCGGTTCGCTGAAGTCGTTGTTTGCCGACTGTTAGTACCATCAACTGTTCGACCCACCACCGTGAGCCAGCCAGAGACGGGCACATAGAATCGGAGACTCGGCTCTGTGCACGACGTCGGTGGCAGCTAGTCGTATATACTCGAAACGACGTACCCGTTCGGGTTTGTTTGGCTCGCGTGCCGTTTCTCGCGGACGCGCCAGCGGAGAGTTTGGCAGAACGTCGCGCGTCAATCAAAGACCTAGCGAGCCCCTCCGGGCCCCCGCGCGCTCTTCTCATGCTGCTGCCGCTTTCACCTTCTGCACTCGATGTTGAGAACGACCGGGGGTGTCTCGACTCGATCTCGTACAGTATAACTCGTTAATAGTAGCAACCGCTGTGTTACGTACGTGCGAGTGCCGAAGCTTTCGCGATAGAGCGGCTGATAAACCCCGAAGGGTAACCGGCAAATATCTCGTACCGCGCACCGGTAACACACATAGATACGTTGTGCGCGTTACACGTGGAACGAGTGTTCAATCGGGTTCTATTGTAGAGCGCGCATAAGACTCGCCTATGTGTGATGCGGAGTCAAGAAGCGCTCCGGCAAAGTCGTCAGGCGAACAGGCGAAAACCGATCGAGCGGGCTGGCGCATTTCGAGCCATCTTTACACGCGTGCGGTCCGTTCGCGTGATGCACGCATGCCATACCGCTACCACCACTTCTTCCTCATCCTCTCCTCCTCCTCCTCCTCCACCTCGCGAGCCACCACCTTTCTTCTCATCCACTTCGTCTCGTCTCGGCTGTCTTCGTACCCCGACTCGTCTTCCATTTCTTACAGTTCCTCTGGATAAGGCGAATGGGGCGAATGTTTTCCGCCCCTCGCTCGCCTCTCGCTGCTCACTGTTATTTTTCTTTTTATCTCGATCCTTTTTGGCAGCTGCGCGGCATCGTCGGGACGTTATTGCTCGCATACGCGCCGGCTCTGAAGCGATGTTCTCATTCGTCGGCTATTTTTTCAATCTTTTTCTATGAGTAAGCTTGCTTTTGGGATTTATGTTTCGCAGTTGTATTTCTTTTTCTCGCTGTCTTTCGATCACATGCGTCGTCGATCTGTGCTTTCGAGGAGTCGGAATTAAGGACAGCTTAGACGACGTACAAGCGTGAAGAATTTAACTGGCGGTGTGCGAATTCCGTGCATAACTCCGGACCTTGCCGATTCGCGGGATGGCCGAGCTAGCGAATGGTTTCGATAATTTCGATCGACCTTGGATCACCGACCGAAATTGGTCTCCCATTAGCACGACGCTGTACCTCGTGCGGTGGTACGGCTTGGGATAAGGGGGCATCGAAGAGAGACGGGCCCGAAGGCGTCGAGAAATCGGACCTCTGTATGTGCCGCGAAAGAGCCCTCCCTCTTACTTCTTGATATCCTCTCGCGGCGTTGATGGCGAAAACGTTTCTCGCAGATTCATTCTCTAAGGAGGCACCGGACCTCTCGAGTGGTCGTCCACTCTCGTCTCTCTTATTTTAATCTTCGTTGTTTCTCCGCGTACCGAATCGAGAACGACGAGAGAATGGATGAGGCAACGAACGGCGGAGACCTCGCACTCGGGAGCTTTCCTTTCTGTCTCTCGTTTCAAGCATAACGAACATGTAAATAATACAAACGGGGCCCCCCGAGATTCGATCGTCCCTCCGACACGCACCGAGAAACGGAGCATCGAGGTCTCTGACCGTGTCGAAACGACGCGCGCGGCCGACGATTCGAAGCTGTGGAAAAAACTTCCTACCCGCGGATCGCTGTTTCATCGGCTGCTCGCGGTCCGCCGAATGTCTCGCGACGGTCCTCGAGTTAAGGCGAAACCGAACGCTGACCCGATGGGCGGGAGAGAAAAATACGTGACTTTTGTCCGGACTCCGGCCTGCATTTTTTGGCCTACGCAGCTGAAAACGTATCGTGCATTCGACACAGAATTCATTGCGCTGAAAAAACAATTTGTGTGAAATTTATTTTACTGGTGCTGAAATTTCTTATGCATGAACTGGGATATTTAATTTCGCTTACGTAGTGATGAAAAATTAATTTACGGTACATTAAAAACCCTACAAATGTTTTACTTTCATTCCTTGCTTTGATTTCACTATGAAAGTACTTTGAATTAATTATTTTTTTTTAATTTCACTGGAAAAGTCGTTCGAATTCATTTTAATGTTGCCTTTTTTTTGCATAATAACTTCCACTCCATTGCGATAAGTTTATCGTTGATTTTTTTCGCATTCCACTCCGTTAAACATTTAGTTTGGAAATTATTAAATGGTATCGAAAGCGTCTTCCATAAACTATTTTTTAAATTTCGAACAAACGCGCTTTGCAATCTAAGTTGAAAATCGATGACCGTCTTTGTAAATTTCAGTCAAAATATTTGTAACTTTGATACCAAGTGTTTTTATTTTACAAAACGAAATACGCATTAACGTTTAATTAATGTAAGAGTAATGCAAGCAAATATGAAGTTCTAATAAACTCGTAACTTTTTTTTTACTGCAACGCTAATTTTCCAATGGAACAGAAAGACAATCGTTTGAGAGAGCGCAAAAAAATGTCTGAATGTTAGATATCAAATTTAGTGAAAACAAGACGCGGAGAGACCGTCATTTTGGCCTTTTGACGATAACTCAACGAGACACAATCTCCACCGATGTCTGTGGGATCTTATCCGGAATTCGTCGAGTTACCATTGGGTCTGTTAATTAAGAAACGTGTATGCTTACACTGTCAAGATTGCCACGATGCACCGTGCATCTGTGCCCGAGCGCAGAACGAATGCGTGAGAATGAGAATGCGCGCCTCGTTCCTTTCGCGAACGGAGAGCAGCACAAGTTACACATATTCCACTTTAATACACATCTCTCCGCGAGCATCTTCGCAAGTGAATGCGCACACGTGGTCTGTACGTGTATAAATCGCAGGATAACACAGAACGGCTGTGATCCCGAGTCCCTCTCGCTTCCACTCGCTTTGTATAATTCGAGCAATCGAGATAATGGCGAACAATATGTAATTATATCATTGTTTGAAATTACCAGGCGGCCTCAGCTGTAGCGCGTCCGTTCCCTCTCCTCGACGGTGCTCTGCTCTCCCGCTCCGTTACGGATCTCGAGTCTGGCGAAGGGGGGGGGGGGGGGGGGGAGAATCTCGACGTATCCGAGTATCTCCTCTTCGAGAATGAGCGCCCTTCGCGGCCGCTCCGAGGTGTTATTAGGGCCTGACATTGATACATCCAGAGGTAGATATAGTTCAGTGGTAAAGCCAGTGGCGTCGAGCGTTACCCGATCTCTCGCTCCGATCATCTCGCGCTGAATCGGTCTTGCCGTTCCGAGACACTTGGAAAGCGCTAAAAAAAAAAATTAAAAAAAGGACTTTTCGAGTTCGATTCAACCGGCGAATCTCACTGATCTCTCGATTATCGCTGTATCGTGTGTCCAAGCCGATTACCCATGATTTATTGCGATCCCAAGAGCGTGATAACGGAGCGCGAACTCCTATCGAGACGGAGACGATGAAACGATGAGAATTGTCGAGAATCCATGCATTAACTGTCTAGTGTGTTACCGTACAGTCTTGGAGGGGAACCTCGAGGAGGAATCGTAGAGTAGTCATGGACATGTAATTATGGACAGGTATATAGCTGCTGGCCCTTACTCCGGAGAGAGAATAACAGAGCCAACAGACTATTTATCAACGTCGCTCGTTATCACGTCCTCTCGTAAGTTATGTCTATGAGAATGAGAGCTCAAGAAGTCGGAGATGGCTCGTTCCTGAGGAAATTGACCTCAGAAAGGAAATTGTTCTATTCCAACCAAAAAACCTATGTCTCTGCATGGTGTTGAAAATTCTTGATGCAAAATTTTTTTTTATCTCTATCAAGGTCCGCGAGTTGCAGCGTGATTATAAAACAGGGCTGAAAAAATCATAGGGTCATTTATTCGCGATCACGTGTGGTGGTAAGAGAAAAAGAGGTTGTCTGCAGTTAGGTGTGGCTTTGGTATCCTATCGCGATATTTCCTAGTGGTTTTTTAGTGGTATTTTCTAAATGCACATAATGACTCATGACTATGAGAATGAGAGCTAAAGACGTGAGAGTTCGTTCCGAAGGAACGGAATGCCAGAAAGGAAGCTGTTTTATTTCAATAGGGAATAAAGACTATTTTGCATAATCCAGACCGTATTTACTGATTTTATCAAAAAGATTCTTTGATTTCCGGTGTTATCCAAAGAGCCGCCGCACGATGATAAAACATCGGTGGAGAATTGCTGCACGCGGGAATAAATAGGGTTATTTATTCCCGCGATGACGTGTACGCTACCGATCATTTGTTTGCGAGAGGAAAAGGGGTTGTCCGCACCTAGTCGCGGCCTTGTTGCGCTATCGCGATATTTCTTCGGTGGATGATGGTTGGTTCGGAAGGGGCTGCTGGCTAAGTACACATAACGACTCGTACCGACTCTCGCGGCACGGTAGCCCGAGCCAAGGCGCAAACGCTACACGAACGGACAATCAGACTTGCAAAAACGGGCCTTAATTGGGCCGTTAACCGTAGCGAACGATGATTAATCGCGGGGGTACGCGCGAGAGTGCAAAGTGGTCGGTTTCGCAGGGACGGGCCAAAGATGGACGCTGCGCGCCCGATGACGCGAACGGTCTGCATGTGTAAACTGGATAATAGTCGGTCGAGGTTGACGAAGGGGTGCAGAAGCGAGGCAACACTTCGCCAAAACGACCAAGAACAGTCATCGTCTCAGATTCTTTATTTTTGTCACATGCAGTATGATTGCTAATCGTCGTCGTCCTAGGCAGTGTCGCTACATTTAATCGCGAGTATCCCAGTGCGACAGGGTTATTAATCGTTGAGCTGCCGAAAAAGAAAAAGAAATTGTGAAGATAAAGTACCGTGATTGCGCCAATGTCTGGTAGAAGCGAACACAATCACGCTCGTTGAAAATCCCGACGCTTGGTCCGATACATTCTTCATCGTAATCAATGAAATTATCGCGGGTCCCACGAAGCTCATATTGAGAAAACTGTGAATTTGAGTTTTGAAAAAATAGTAATATCATAAATATATCGACCTAAGATTCACTTATTTAATGTAAATAGCTGGCAATCTCGCTTGAATTTTTCCATACACATTCTTCTACGCATTGTTGGTAACATGTGAAAAAATGCGCATTGTACCTAATAACCAAGTTCGTGCTTCTGCTATCTTAAGAAACAATTTTTACGATAGCAGTTTCTGGAAACTCTGACGTTACACTAAAAAATTGTATCCGAAAAATTCCGGCGGACCAATTCCAGTCAGCGGATATCGGAATCGATAGGACAGAAGCTTCCGTGGACCGCAGCCGAGTTGAACTTTCATATAGGAGTAAGAGCGTAGGAAAACCGTGCGCACCATAGTAGGATCGTTCGAGGGGTGGGAATATACCGTTTCCGAGTCGAGTTACATATTTGCTCTGGGTTTTATCTGTGAGATCACCCTCGGGTTTCTTTGACGCTAGGGTACGCGCGGGCGACGCGCTCGTTGACCGGTTATGAGAACGTGTTCCGGACGGTCAGCCCGACTCCTCGCGGCGGGAGAACCGAGCGAGTAAGCCGCGGTGATAAAGAGCCTCGGAAAAGAGAGCGAGGCCGAGGATGAGGCGGAAAGCGGAGAGAACAAACCACGAAGGGGCCGTTTTGTTGGCACTGGTATTTCGTTCGTTAGTCTCGTTCTCTCGAGAATTTCAAGTGTATGTGTCTTATCTCTTTTTCCCTCATTCTCTTTCGTCTCCCCTCAACGTTACGCGTCCCCGTCGCTGCCCTCGCTGCGCCGGCAAACCGGGCACTCCGTCCAATCCTTTCATTTTGCCATTTCCGCCTTTGACCACGACGATCGCTCGAGATCGTCGGAGCAGTCGGTCACATTCTGCGGTCCGCGAGCCTGCGTGCTCCTTTCGGGTCAATCGTAGAAAGTCTCTGTCCGTTACCGGTGGAATTTCAACGAACGGCCATGCGCGCGTTAACGACGGCGAGCGATCGGACCTCTCGCGCAACTGACCTACCCGAACGGGAATAGACTGTACGCAACTTCGAAGGTTCGGCGACGCGGTCCAAACCGGTCCCAACTGAAACACCGCTCAGGTAGCTCAGCTCCGATGACCGTGGAAACCGCTCCGAATGCATTCATCATACCCCACACTACTTTCTCCATCGTTCCATCTCGCGTTCTCCTCCTACCGATCGTCCTCCATCGAATGTCTCGTTATTTTTTGTGTTTCCGATTGTCCGATTTCGTCGATCTTTCATTCCACATCGCGGCTACCGTATCGATCCGTCTCGCGCTCTTCAGGACTTTTTCCCCACCTCTCGCACTCCGTTGTTTCGCATTAATAAGCCGTCGACAGGGAGCGGTAGCTGCTGAGGCTGCAACACGCCGCGAGGTCTTCGGCGAACGAAGCTCCATCAGGGATAAAACGCTGGTACGTAGCTCGAGCATTGCTCGAAAACCGGCATGGATCTCGATCGTACGGGGCCGCTGTGCACGCCTCGGGCGAACAAGAAGCTCGCCGCTCTGTCACGTGTGCATAAGAAATCCCGGAGAACCAAACGGTCGGGCCAAGAGAGCAGGATAGATAAAAGCGGAATCGTACGACTCGATCCTCGAGCATGCGCCAAAGACGAAGATGAGCAAGAAAAGGAAAGTACGAAAAAAAAGGAAACCTTACCTGCAGGAGTCTGGCGAGCAGATAACATCGCACAAGAATGAAAACCAAACATGCATCGTCAATAATTGATAGAATAAATTAAATCATTTGTCTCGATGGTTGGGGAGGGAGAAAGGGTGGTTGAAAAACAATTATTATTTATCATACGAGGCAATCGTTTCTCGATCTCTGGTGTCTCTGTGCAAAGGCCGATTGGTCGGTGTGTTGGTTAATTTCTTTTCATGGATAAACACACACACGCTTCCCATTCGGACGCAAGTCGGATTGAGAGAAACGACGGCGCGGCTCGGCGAACGAGGCTATCTCTCGTTGGACCAGCGCCGATGCTGGCTCCTTTTGTTTTTACCCTACGCGAGAGTTCTTTCGATTTATTTCTCGCTGATGAATCAGGTGTGGCTCTCTCGCTCCGTTTCGGCCGATGAGACGGAGACCCGGCGAGTTCGAGATTACTTTTGTGGGCGGGTCTCGCACTGTCAGAGCCCTCAGCTTTCGCTACTCCTCTCCGCTACTCCCGTTGCCTTACCGCGTTGTTTCGGTCGGGGATTCTACGAGAGACTCGGGACTCTCACTCGGCCAGGTATAAATGCTCGTGCGCGCATCTCCCGCACGCGGATAGCTCTCTCCTCGTCCCGAGGATGTGTTCCGTGCAGAGGCATCGGCTCTCTATGCTGGCCAGGACGGGCACGCAGACGTGGAGGGCTCGGGCTGCGCTCATCGCTGCGCCTCTTCTTCTTCTTCATCGCCTTTTTCCTTCTTCTTGTCTCCTCTTCGCGGCCGCTTGATTTAAATTGGAATACGAAATGCGGAATACGAATATTTCTAATTACCACCGACGGTCTAACAGCATCGGCGGGAGGAACGCGAGGATTCAACGGGGCTTGACCGCGAATAACTCTTGAATTTATTTTTTTTTCTTTTCCTCTTTTCGTTTATTTTTGTTTTTA
Organism: Listrodromus nycthemerus; assembly: GCA_963978505.1. Lineage (NCBI taxonomy): Eukaryota > Metazoa > Arthropoda > Insecta > Hymenoptera > Ichneumonidae > Listrodromus > Listrodromus nycthemerus. The sequence goes on from OZ021683.1 coordinate 4,617,082, forward strand.
TTTTATTTTCATTATTTCTACTGGTATGCATAACAGTCGTGCGCGAACGAATCCCGCACGGCACACTCGGCGGGCACGTATGAATACCCACCTCGTCGCTCCGTCGCAATCTCCATGGCCATAAATTCGCGATACATGCGCAAGGATCCGCTTGTAAGTACAGATAGTATAAACCATCGCGCGCAGGGAGGACCGCCGGGAGTTGCGAATCTCGATCATCCTCTGCGCGCGGAGCTCCTTATCGAACTTCTTAAAATTCTTTTTTTTTGTCCACTCCACGCGTAACTCTCGCGACTATCTGTTCCGGCTATCGCGATCATTCTGTGGGAACAAATATCCATGCGATTTAGTATTCCGCGAAGCGGGATCAGCATGACTATTGCCGATACATCCTGGACGAGCGGACGCGGAGATAAAATAAAAAGCTTTTAATTAATAAGTTATGGTCCAGTCAGTAACGTCGATTACACGTTTTTTTTTCTTTGAGGTTTATGGAAGATGTTATTTATCAAAATTTCGATACTTCGTGTCGGTGCTGTTGCAATAGTCGCGTTTTTCTTCGCTACTCTGGAGGCTTTATTGTGGTCGACTGTCGGCGAGTAATCTTTTTGGAGTAAATGTAGCGCCGACATGGATATTTGTGAAGAGGGACACAAGCTGCTTCAACAAGGTTCTATTGAAACATCTCCGTGCGGAAAATGAGACAATGGGATAAAACGGTGTTGAAAATTCGGATTGCTCGGCCAAAATGGAGGATCTAAAAACTTTCTGGAGTATTGAGTTTTACCTCTCTCCCATTTTGCCCCCCCCCCCCCCCCCTTCTTAAAGTGACGATGCATCATTATCGAGCTAACGCGAAGATGAAATAAAAATCATTCAATTAATAATGTCGATTAATTTTTTGTCAAGCCTACAGAATAATTTTTCAGAATTTCGAATTTTTGTATCGGTCGAATTATAATAGTCGCGATTTCGTCCTACATGAGATTTCGTGACCATTGATAGTCGCCGGGCGTGGTCTCATCCCTTTGGAGTAAGCGCTTAGCCGGCGTGGATATTTGTCGGGAGGGATGAGAGCGAGTGGTTTGAATAAATCTCGGTTAAAACGAGGTCGTAAAGCAAGTTCCAACGAGAGTCGCCGTCTCGACAGGAGAAGCAGAGAAGGCAGTCGGGGAGAGCCGTGGAAGCCTCCGGAGTGTTTCCTTCGTGATCGTACGGGCTCCGCGTGCCCCGATATCTCCGTGATCCAACTTCTCACTCGCCGTTCCATCTAATATCGTCGGCTCGGGCGGTCGGGAATTTGGCTCGCTCGCACCCGGCTCGTTCGGGTTCACGTGTTTGAAATTATAATAAATATCTTTGGGGCCAATTAGATGCGTTGTTTTCACAGATGACAGCACGCACACCTCGGGGGCCCCCGGGAGCCGCGAGGCCACTACGAGAGGCATGGTGGACTCTTCTGTATCCACACGTTGCTGCCCGGGCTCGGGACGCCCAAGTGCGTCGGTGTTTCCGAGCCACGGCGCCACTAATGATATTGGCTTAGGCGCATCATTTTTACAATTACTAATAAATAACGACGCCTGCGTCGCACTCTCGAGAAACTCCACGCTCACCGACGCTGATCGAGGAGATCCGCAATGTGGACCGAAGAATACGTCGGTGTTTTCTCAGACAACAGGAGAAAACAGAAATACTTACGGAGCGAAATTTACATACGTCGGCGGTGCAGCTCGAGGCAAGTGCGTGGCGAATGAGTTAGGAAAAAGTACCACGAATTAGGGAAAATCTTTAAATAAAAATATAAGTGAAATCCTGGAATTATTATATCGACGATAGATCAATGGTGATTGGTAATGAAACTTGGGTAAGAGCGATACCAAACGTCCTCTATTTCGGAGCAAATAAATGAATATCAACTGACGGCACTTTAAAAAATTAGTTGTTTATTAAAAATGGTTTTCCATTCCGCGTAAATAGAAGTTACCTGTAAAGTTCAGATTTTTTCGGAACGACTCAATAAAATATTGTCAAATTTGTGTGGCATGTTCAGCGAGTCGAATCATCGTATTCTTTCTCTTTATACTTTTTGTTTTACAATTTGTTTCGGCTATCGCTTGAATTCCAAGAATTTCGAGATATTTAATAGAAATACATTCGATAATGACTTCTCGCCTTTCGGCAAAGCCGATCCTCTTTCGAGGGTTTCTGGTCGGTTTCCGGCCGAAACGTGAAACAAAAAGAATAGGGAATGGAAGCGCGCGATTGCGAAGTGAGAGAAACAAAAGAGATCGGCAAAGGTGAGCGAGGAGAGACGAAGGGAAGCGAAAGGACGATTTGTTCGCGCCGCGGGAGTCCGGCATAACGAAAATACGCCAACTTCTCACATAATTCATCGAGGCGTCTCTTGTGCGGCGTGCGAGAGAGAGAACGGAGTTAGGCCTCGGGCCAGTCGTCTCTTTTCGGTCTCTCCGCCCCCGCGCGTCCGTCGAACCGGCCAAACACGGGAATACAAATAGAAATCATTAATGGTTTTGTTTCAAGGGATCCGGCCCTTCAACACCGAGCATCGCCGACCGAGCGTCGTAATGATCCGTTAATGATTTCGGGGCTTCTTTCATATTCGAAAACAAAAAATCCCCGCACATCGTGGAGCATAATCTTTCGTTTCAACTGCGAGAAGTTCCACAGATCTGAACCGCGCCGGCAGGCTCAAAAGTCTTTTCGTTTCTCCAAATGAAACCGAGGCTTGGAACAATCGAGATTTCACGCTAATCGAGAGTAAACGCGGTAGGATTTTTCTCACATCGGCCCTCGGTAGCGCTCCTGCCAGGGCATGAGGTGGCGATTTTTTTAAAACTTTCCACACGTGTCCTCCGCCGCTTCTTTACGAAATAGGAAATCGAGGCTAGATTCACTCCGTCGTATGATTTTCAGATTTTTTACCCACTAACCGGAAAATCAATATCGTCGGATTGTGATGTCATCTTGGTTGCTGCCCGTTGAATAACAACAAACAGGAGAGAATGAAACATAAACGAGAGAAAACTGATCCGCGCGATAACTGACACATGGCCGGACGAGCGCCTTGCACGCTGCTTGCTGGGGTGACGGAGTACCTGAAAAACTTTTTTTTTTATTCGTTTTTTTTTTCCCAGCGCCAGGATCAGCCGGAGAATTGCCGGGAGAGCGAGAGTTAGCTTTAGCCAACCATCGCACCGTATCGATCAAAACGACAGAAAACGTGCCGAACAATACGACCCCGTTTCTTTATTACAGTCATCAGTCATTCGGTATAAATATTAAATTCGCTAAAAAACGCGGCCCGACGTTCCTCCTGCCGAGGGGGGGTCAAAGTTGCAGCGTCAGCGTACGAGACAAAGCGGTGCCCGGACAGAACCGGCGGAACGCGCCAGCGCTTGCGGCAGCTGACCGGTATCGGTCGCACAGAGAACAGTGTTGTTCTCTGTCCTGCGCCGATCGGCACCGACGGCGCTTTCAGGTCCGAAAGATTTCGCCGCTGAAGAATCGCGACAAATTAATGCCCGGACGATGATACGCGGATCGTCGGCGACACATTTTTATTTGCTCTCGCCTCTGCAAGCCGAAGGCTTCCGTACTGTACAGAGCCATCGGTTGTCGGAATTCTTTTATCGATTCGAAACTTTGGGGACGTTCGAGCAAAGTCTTTTTGACTTTATTTCTAATACTTTTTGGTGCTGATCTTGGCAATTTTTAATAATTTCTATTTGCACATTTTTATTTGCTTTCGATTGTGCAAGCAGAAATCCTCTGCACCTTAACTCCATCCAAGCTACGGGGAACTTGAAGCCCTATACGCTTTTTTTCTTTTAGTTATTGTGCGGTAATCTAGGAGAGTACCGACAATTTAGCACCCCGATCAATACATAGTTTCGTCCAACTTCATCAGTATAATTCTATCATATCAATTCACGCCCTCGTACTATTTTCCAAATCGCTCTGCTCCGGCCACGACTAGAAGTTGCCAAGTTTCAAGACTTAGCTAGATTCAGCTTCAAGATTCAGTACAAATCGACCTATTGTTATTAACGATTGTTTACACCACACACTCGTGCGCTGCTGTACGTTTGTTTCTATAAAAAAGAAACTCCTTGCCCCACCATTAAAATAAAATACAAATTGATATTTTCCTACGTATCGGAACATTAAATGTCTGATTACATTCTCGGCGTCCCGCTGTGTACACGACAAGCCGTGCATTACACAATTACGTCGTTGGAAATTCATCAAACTGTCTACGATGTGCGGAACGTAGTTTTCCCAGATAAGCCGAGGGAACGAATCCGCGAGGCGAGTGACGCGATTAGCACTTATCTAACCCCGGCACGTCATCGGAACATCGTCCTGACCCGCGAGCCACGGGTTCCACGAGGCCGACCTGGCGGTTCCCGCAGCAGATCCTTCCACCAACGTCTCGTGCCCTCTACGCGAATTTCACACAACCCTACACTATAGTTGCTAATAGTAGTATCTCGTACAGTTCACCACTCGTTAGAATGCTGCAAAGTGAAACTCCGCCTCTCCTATGAATATCCACTATAAACCGAGTACACCGGTACGCAGCACAATCGACGATACAATATAACCCCGAGCAGAACCAGAGCCCGAATCGCTCTCTGGCTGGTCGCAGGACAATGCACAGGGAGAACCGGCGTGTCGCTTCAACCGTCCATTTTTGGGGCGCGATCACGGGGAAAGGGGTGAAAGGAAAAAAAATTATAGTCCCGACCCCTTTTTTCACCCATTGCACCGGTATAGAGGTAAAAACCTGGTGAAAATCCGTACGCGATGAAGTCATCGTTGACCCGCCCAGAATGAGTAAAATTTGCACGATCTATTGACACGAATTTTAGCCATTTGCCGCTTGACAATTCCGGCAGGAATTAAGTACACTGAGAAGGGAACTGATATAAATACGTATCGCACATCTGTGGTACACACCGAACGAATCTTCAATTACATAGGAAGTAACAGCAATCCTAGGAAACATTTATATGAAACTTAACAGATTCTGCTTGATAATACGGGTAATTTTCTTTATCGTAGATGTCAGTCTGTGATTTTCGCTCGGTAATCGCATTCGCACCGTAATCGACAACGAACCGTTTTTTTTTTCAAGTGCCCACCATTTATAGAACTCTTCACAATGATCAGTGGATCGGTTTTGTTGGGCGCGCGCAATTCTCTCTCGTATTGTGTCATGACCGAAATAGGCGAGATAAAAAGCTTTGGGCAGCTTCCCAAAGCTACCGAATCTCCGGTTCTCTCCGGGCCCTTTTCGTCTCCTCTTTCTTGATCATCGAGTCCGACGAGCGCGCAAGGCATTCGAGTGGCCCTCGAGTGCAAGTCTCTCGAGAGGGTGGTGCGTTCGCGCGCGACAAATGGCGATGGGGTGGAGAGGAACGAAGAATAGTCCAAGCAGTTCGGGTACCTTAGAACCGCCTCGGATTTCCTTCTCCATCGAGCTTTCGCTCACGGCACGAGACCTCTCCCGTGACGCTCTCAGACCCCCCCCTGAATCTTTCGCAGCGCACCCTTTTCACTTCGACCGAGGAGGAGAAAGCGTCGTCGAACGCGCTCTTAATTATTGGAACTATAAAGAGGCGTCTCCACGACAATAGGGGGGAACGCGGGGACGATGTGTACTTCTGTACTAATCAGTTTTGTTCCCACTCACAATGACCCCGCGCTTCTCCTCTCTCCTTCCTCTCGACCTGTGTTTCTTCCGTCTTGATACATTTATACAGCAAGCCGTTCCTCTTTACTACCAGCCGGATAATGACGATCCTTAATGGGCAATGGTAATCGACGAAGATTTCGTTTGTGAGTTTGATGCGGTTAGGGGAGGTATGAGGAGGTTCAAAAGTTTCGACGACCGTTAATCCCGCTTATAACTATTCAGGATGCCACACGTGCCCTTCCCAAGTGTCGAGGCAACATCGTGGCCGAAGAAACTGTTGAAGATCGTAATTAACCCGTGCGATCGCATTTTGTTCTCTTAACCGTCGCGAATTCATGAAACAATCGCAACGGGAAACACACCCGAGGAGAATACAATACCTCGGTTACATGACACTCCAATAGACTCGGAATAACGCACCGGGCATCGCCGATCCGGGAGAACGCCTCGTCACGTCCTCGAGATAATCCACTTTTTCCATTTGTGCGAATCGTCTTTGCTCGAAGATGTTCGCACGATTACATTGGATTGTTCGGGCTTGATTGCTTTACTGCATTGCTGACGGAAATTAACGAGGTTTCAATGTGGACCAATTTGCGATGCGAATAATATGAAAATCGGAGCAATCGACTTTTCTCAAAAATTCGTTGTATGGAAATTTCGTCAAGTACAAAGTCACCTCGATCGAAACATTTTTTCCGAGACGTTAGTCGAAAAGAAAAATGCCACATCTCGAGAGATTTGAGCGTGTTCGTGAAACTCGGAACAAATTAGCTTAATTGTAGACAAGAACGCCTTAATTGTATAATTGATTTTATCCCACCATCAAAATCCGTCATTGATTCGACATTCCCGTTTCTTCATATTCCTGTGAAAAAAAAAAAAAATGAAATAAATGTATATCATACCGTTCGCTTAGGCGCTCAAGATCGAGAGCACAGAAGTACCGGGCGTGTAACAATGGGAGAACGCCGAGCATTAATTAACCGACAAATTAGCATCGCCTCGGGCGCGCGCAGTGATTACGTTTTAATGATAGGAACACGGTCGCGAGCGGCGCGGAGAGCGACCGCAGCAGCGCTACCATAGCAGCAGTTACACTCCGGCAAAATGAGTATGCGCTGTATAAAACTAGTAATACAGAGGACGAACCCGGTTGAACATACAAGCGGCGAGAAGACGGATGCATCGGTCGGAGAATTCATTTCCCGGTGTTTGTGTCTGTTGGCTGCGTGTCGAGTCGGCTAGGTATATATCTAAGATCTCTCTCCGTCTCTCGGCGAAGAGAGGAGGGTCCTCGAGTGCCTCCACAAGTACCATCGCAACTGCGAGACGAGAGTGCCCTGGGATTTCTATAAACTATAACCATACCGAGTTCCTGTACGCATAATAGGCATCAACCGGATATCTACTTGAGTCTCCGCTCTCGGTGCAAACGCGTATGCGCACTCGAGTCAGCCACTTGCGAATCGAGAGGGGTGAACTTCCAGTTCTTTTCCGCGGAGACACGCCGCTACAGGAAAACATCGATGCGAAGATGCGCCCACTCGGTCCCACGAATCGGCACCTACCTCGTTTCCGGCATCATCGGAACAGAGGCTGATGTGCGCGAAAAACCACGCATTTTATGCAAACCATTTTTTAATGAAAAGAAAAAAAATCAATCTTTCGCCAACGTCATAGAGGGGAGATTGGGGGAAATAGAGAAGTGCCTGCAAACGGGCCAGCGGAGGTTGAAGGCAATTTTTAGATCATTTTTGGATGGTCCATTTTGCCCAAACGATACATCGGCATTTTCAACTTTTGCCTCACCACCAACATCCAAAATTTAGTTTAAAGTTGACAACAGTCGATTTTGAGTAATGAGATTTATTCGATATTTTCTTGTAACGAAAGTGATATGAAAAAAAAAATTTCTTTCGGATTTTCTATGAAACAAACTCGTGGCTAAATACTGTTCGAAACATTTCCGCAATATTTTTTTCCCTCGGTCTGAGCGCATGATGTCGCAAATTAAACGATCAACTTATTTTTAGGTCGACTCGATGATAAATTTAATTGGGCCGACCCGAAGCGACAATTGTGAGAATATCTCGAGTGATTAGCCGTAACGATCATGCGTCGGAACGTCTTTGCTAAATCAAATGGATGACTATGAAAATCCCGTTACCGTTTTTCTGAAGCGCTCAATTCGACACATCGATCCCGCTGCAGGCCGAGATCGCACCTACGTAAGACGCGGAACAAACGAACGGTAAACGCTTCGCCCCTTCGCTCACCGGTGTCATCAATCCCGCCAATGTGAAATCGTAGACGCGTGGAAAAAAAGTGTGCTATTCTTCTTCGAGAGCAATTTTCGCGCGAGATTCCTCACGTCAGATCCATTATAAACACACAGATATATAGAGTCGAATTGAACGAGGCGTAAATGCTTTCAGCGCAAAGCGCGCATCTCCTATTCCTATTGCAACCTTTTGATGCGGTCACGCTTCCGTGGCGCCTGCGCACTCAACACGCGGCAACATTCCACAAGCGATGCGCGTCCGTCTGGCACGTGATTCTTTTACTTGTTATAAACGTTTTAATTTCAATTCATTTTCTTCGTCATTATCGCCCGTACGATAAACTAATACGTATCCGCACGCACGGTGGGTTTAATTTTATGTGTTGTTGCCGAGTAAAAACTCCGAAACGCATGACAGACTCGCGGCCTGGCTCATCTCGACGGAGGTATCTGAGGGGATTTTTCAATGTAACCCGTCCAGAGACCAAACGCGACTCACCGCTGGACACGTTTTGCGGTCGCGTGTGTTTCGCGCGCCACGCGTATCGACACGAGACCACCGACAAGAAACGAGAGAACACCGTCGGCTGCGTGCCACGTTGAGGAGACGAAATTTAATGTGCAACGTGTTGATGATTGTCGGCCGACTCGTACGAGAAAAAAAACGACGAATAAAGAAGAGTGAAAGTCGAGCAAGCAGGTTCCGAGGCGGCGATGTCCTCGCGACGATGTCGCGTATCGCCCTCTCGCGATCGCATAGAAATTTCCTCGCACGACTCAATTAGTCTTTTCGAATTGCAAGGTTACGATCATTAACTTGTTCGAAGTTTGTTGGTTCAGAAAAAAAAATAGAAGGAAAAAATGAAAGAAATGAATATTTACAATGAAGCTGATAATAACATGGTATAATGTCTTACCGGAGGGTCGGACGCAATAATCATAACAGCATCTTTGTTTCGCTGAATAAAGTTTCGCACTGTGCTACCGAGTAGAGGAAGACATTAATTTTGGGATTTTTATGAATAACATAAATATGAATTGATATTTGCATTACAATACAAGTTTATGTATTTTCATTGATATTTGCATTACAATACAAGTTTATGTATTTTCATCGCGGCTCTATAAATGCACAGTGAGAATTCGACGTTCCGGGTCGTTTAATTACAAAAAAAAGTGGTCTCAATTTGTGCACATAACTGAAATGAAAAATCCGTCAAAGTGACGTCGAGATAAAAATTTAATAAAACGATTCTATAAACGGCGAGTCGCGAATGAAAAATAAAATATCAAAGAACGAATAAAATATGCTTCTCTTAAAAATGTTTACGCAGGCGCGAGAACGGCTATAAAATTACGCGCGCGTTAAATATCCTGAATGCCGTAGTCCACGAGTCTTTCCGCTCTTCTCCAGATATCTCGAGTTGTATTTTAGTACGGTGCCTTCACCATACGTCTACGCGTTCGCGTTAAGTACCGGGTATGGAGTACGCTAAGTATAAAGTGCGCCACAAATACGTACTCTTACTAAAGTAAGAGTTAAAGTATCTCAGAGCTCTGGAAAGCGTTTCCAGAGAGAGAGAGAGAGAGAGAGAGAAATATAGCCGGACGCGAGCCGTCCTTCCGGAGCCTCGCGTTTACCACGCATTCGTATTTACGCGTATTGCGCCCGCTGCTTGTGTGATCTCTGTACATGTTTTTTTTCATTTTTTTTCCTTGCACCGAGGCACCGAGGATTGTTACTCGGTAATTAGCGATTACATTAAGCGTTCGTATACAACAGGCGTATACACCTCCTCCCTCTCGTTCGTTTCCTTCCTCTTGCGTTCGCTCTCTCTCCGGCGATGACGACTGTGAGACTGTGTTTATGTGTGAAAGCAATGTTTTCAATAAAATTCCATCTTATTATTCATGCGCTTATTTTTATTTTTTCTTTATTGAAAATAATTGAAACGAGGAGCGTTGCACTTTGCATACAGAGCGTTGAAGATTAATAGTTTGAATTCCGTCCCTTTTCACATTTGATTCACGAATAATTAATTTCTAAGCGCGGTGCGTGTCATCGAGTTAATTCGTATCACCTAAAATGAAAAGAGTAACTTTTTTCGAAAGAAAATTATTGTTTTCATTACACAATCTTAGTGCTCGATAAATTTAAATGCATAACTGAGTGCGACTTTTTTTGTCCATGCTCTGATTTTATAAGATGTTTTTGAAATCCATGTTTTGATTTTATATTTTATTTTGTTTGTTTGAAAATAACTGAAACAACGGCCGTTACATTGTGCCTGTTCAGCGTTGGTGATAAATAGTCTAATTTCCATCCTTTTCCGATTGAATTCACATCTAATGAATTTGGACGCGCGATGCGTGGAATGGAATAAATTTCAATCGCCTGAAATTCGAAACGAAATTATTATCCTCTCGTCTTCCACACGCGGAAGAACACAGTGGTCGATAAATGTAAATGTAGTAACATCGAGTACAACTTTTTGTCTTTTTACTTTTCTCTCGAGGGTATCATTAGACACCCACTCGCTTTCTTTCGGGACCGAGTGTGAAAGGTGGAAAACGCGTACGATGCCTACATAGGAGGCGAAGGAGGTGGCGGAGAAGGCGGCACGTCGGCGTGCTCGTAACGAGACATGCATGCGGGAAACCTGTTTGTCACAGGCGTAAGGGAGGCCCTTGGCCTCGCGCCTGGCGGACACAGGAATCGCATGTCAACGCGCAACGATATTGTATCTCCCTGTACGCGTGTACCGCGCTTGTATTCGCGAGTTTCACTACGGGTACAATATGCATTATGTATGGGTACGAATTATCTTATGGCATTGGTGTAAGCTATATATTAGAGGGGTGGCAGGGGGCAGTCGTTCCTCAGCAAGGAGCGTTTACTTACAAGCGTGCGAACTCTGTGCCGGCGCGCGTACGCCCGTTATCAGTCGCCGGTCCGCCCGACAGTAGTTCCGTCCCTCCCGCTCAGACGAGCTCTCATGAAAATAAAACGTGCATGTGAACAAATATTTTTCGTAAATTAAATGTATGAGAAAAAACAATTGCACAGATTAGATGTACATGAAGAAGGAAAGATTTTATAAATGAAATAGGGAAGTGTGGTGCAAAATGAGACAGTGCGAAAAAACGGACAGCAAAGACAAAATTCAATTCCCCAATGATGTTTGGATTGCCCATTTTTTCCCTGATGATACATCCTGATTTTCAATAGCGTTTTGCCCCACTTTGTATCACCTTCACTATCCGAAAGTTATCGGAAAATTTTTCATCGTTCCGTTATCCCGTTTTACTCCACCGTCTCATTCTGCCCACCAAGCTATTCCGGTCGTTTAGTTAATGCCGTGTGTCTCGGTCAATCTTAAACTCTACATTGGTTACCATACGTAAAGACGAATGTCACGAGTAACATATACGAAAAGAAGAAATTCATTGAAAATGCGAGAAAAAAAGTATTCATAAAATATATGAAAAAAGGGAGAATAATTTAGCTACAGAATCGCTTTAATCGATGGAAATTAGTCATCGCGTAAAGGGATGATGGGCGGAGAAGCGACAAGAGCGAGAAATCGATGTACGAGCCGTTTCTCATTATCTCGAAACGAGAATGGCTGGCCAGGACGAGCGGACGATTCACACGTGCATGGCTGCGCGGAGGGCACGTTCTCCGCCTCGGACGAGCTTACCCCAGAATCTCGGTGCTCGGTTGTCGTGCGGAGAGCTCCGCGAGCTTCGGACAGTGGGGTAAGATCGTGCAGGGCCGAAGAGCCTTGTACAGCGTCGTTCGTACGAATAAATCGTTCGTTGTTACACGTGTTTTGCGTCGAGTCGTTTTGTGGGCAGCGCGTTACCGACCGGGGATACGTCCAGCCAGCGAGCGGAGTCCGATGCATGGGCCAGGGCTCTTAAGGCCTTAAGTGCAATAGAACCTTGGAAGTTATGGTAACCGTAAATAATCCTACGGGGAACGCGCCGCGCGCGGTAATGGCTGATACCTGCGGTCGCGCCGTGTGCAGCATCACAGAGCCGGCCACGGAACAGCCGAGGCACTCTCCTCCCGTCGAGACATCCCGATTGTGCATCGAGCGCGCTATTCTCAATGCAACCTATTGCACTCTCAGCTTCTCTACCGTAAACTCGACTCGCCTATGATGGGACCGTCTTGTAACACTCGTGATTCCAGAGTATTAGGATCTCGGCTCTATGTAATATGTAATGATCGACTGGATAACTATGGTCGTGCACTCCCCTTCGCAGACTTCGATTGGTATCGATAACTCCGAGTTTATTGCAAGAAACGGTTCGCCGACTTGCAAACGGCTGGAAGCTCGCTATGTTCGATTATCTCGGAGTATTTTTTCCACCACTATAAAATTGCCAAATTTAGTAGCTCGTACATTATCGATGAAAATTTCAGCGTTACAATTCGGCACGAAGCGCCAAGCGAGTGAACGATTCGCTCATGTTCTTTTCTGTGATGACGAGCAAATGCGTTCGATGCGGAATGGCCAACGGTTCTTCTCTATCGCGGCAACGTCCGCGGCATTGCGCCTCAAAGTAAAGTCCGCTACCGTTACGAGGTCTCCGTGTGTTTCTGTGTCTCGTTCTCCCACCCCTCTTCGAGCATTCTTCGGAGACATAATCGCTCGGCGGGTGTCATTTCGCATTTAAAAAGGTGCCCAATTTCTCACCCCCGTTTCGACGCGACGGGAGACCCGCTGTGTCGCCCTGTTTGCCGAATCGTCGCGTAACAGTCGAAAGGAAATGCAATGGGCGGCGTCGCTTAGGGCGGATAAACACGCGCTAAACCGACAAACACCACTGCCTTTGTGTGTGTATGTGTGTGTTTATGAATACCTACTCATTTTCTCTTTCTATCCTCCGAATCTCTCACGCCCCGATAATCGCGCTAAATGGGTCGTCGGATTTTACGCATCCCCGAATTATTTGTGTCACGAAGATAGAGGGCTCGAGCGTAACAGCCAGGAAAAACGAAGAAAGCGCCCTTCGTAGGGTCGCGGGAGGGGATAAAAATGCTACTGAACTTTTTCATGCTAGAAAAACTCTTCTGCTTCGCGTCGATTCTACTCATTTACTATTATCGCTAGTTTTCGATGTAAAGTTCCGAACGTTTCAACGTTAAGATCTTCTTTTTCATAATAAATTTCCTAAAGATATAAAGTATTTTCACACCTGTTACTCCACAATATCATACGAGGAGATTATCAGAAGAGGAAAAGGTAAAAAAGGAGAATAATGCGGGAATAATTCAGAATGAACACAACTGCAAAAAAAAAAAAAAGAAAAAATAGTGAGATCAGCATAAATTTGTGATTCATGCACGGCGCGGAGAACGAAGGAAATTCGCGATGAATGGGAGCGATGATAAATAAGAGATGTACGTAGTAAAAGGAAGGATCGTTAAGAGAGTTCACTGTTGTATCTCGGGAGACGCGGAAAAGCGACAAGGCCCTCGGCATCCAGCTCTTCGCCGCACTATTATTTATTGCGTTAATCTACACCGACGAGCCGCATATGCACTCATGCCGAGGCGCGCATGCACGTTGCACGGCATACAGCAGGGAGTACGAGAAAGAGGGCTGCGCGCTGCACAACCGGAAGTGACTATGAGATAACGCGGGGAACGCAATTTGTTTGGTAGCAGGAGAGATATAACGCTCGGCGACGCCCAAGGCAGATGCAACGGGAAACCACTGGCGTCGTGCGTCTGCCCGGCGCTATCCGGCCAGCCCTACACCCGAAATTACGCTCAAGCCTCACCACGATCGAGTCTCGACTTTTATCTCTAAGAAAAAAAAAGTTAAAAAAAAAGGAACATTTCGCCAAAGCTCAAATTATTCTTATGATTTATAGATCGACGGGATGTTGCAACAAAAATATAGCTTGCGTTTAGCATCGACGGTTTTCTCGGAGCCGTGTGTGTATCCAGCTAAACGTAGGCAAAGTAGTGTGGATACTTTATCGGCGAATGCCGAAGGCATTATTACGCTTTCGCGAAACTCCAGCTTACGTGAATGGCCGCTCGACCACTCAGAAATCTCGTGTCGTTCTGTCGGCTTCCATTATGGACAAGTCGGCCACTGGACGCGCGGAGAGAAGCGCGGGCGGGTGGTTATAGCGAGCATTTTGCTCGAAGTTGGTTCGTTCGTTATTCTCTTGTCTCCGTCAGGAAGTGGCTAATTTATTATTCACGAGTCGTAAAGTCTTTGAATGATTTTTACGGCATCTCGCGCGAGCCCGAGTCAGACAGGTGCATAAATGTATCGCTCGTATTTATGTACACATACGTATGCATCGTGGGAGTGATCACGGCCCGCACTCATCGCCGAGCCCAACCGAAGTACAATTATTTCTCGCAGTAGTGTTATGGACTAGTAAAGTTTTATCTTTTTTATTTTTCCTGTTTTCTAACTTTTTTTTCTTCATTTTTGTTCTTCGCGCGGATTTACACGAGAACGCGCGTGCTGTGTCGTGAGCTCGGGTTCGAGCCTCGTCTCTTCCGAACTCTGTTAGGGAAAATGCATGAACGTTTAAATTGAAAATTTAAGAGAGTCGCGACTTGGAGCCCGCGAGCTTGACGCCGTGAGCGACGACGAATTTGTTTTGTTTTTATTCTTTTCTTTTCCGGACGCGAAGAACCCTCTCGTTCTCGCTCGTAATCATTTTTAAAACGCATTCGTTTCAATTTCATCCCTATTCTCGAGAGATGCCCCGCCTCGCGAGTCGTACCCCGGGCGAGAGAGATCTTCGTTTCTTTCACGCCGGAGAAATGGAATGGAAATGCAATAAAAAGTTGTAATCGAGGCCGACGAGAGCTCTCGCCTCTCGACGAGTCCCTTTCAGTTCTCGCGGCATTATTCTATATGATTTTTCTTCTTTTTTCTCGTCCCATCTCAAGATCTCTCGAGCGGCGAAAGTGTACTTCAATAACTGTTGAATTAAACGGCAGAACAAGACTTTGTCATATTGTCTAGCATATAGCTTTCTGAACGTCGTCGAAATAAAGTTCTCAGTTAGCCATGTTTTTTTTTAATATTCCAATTAACAATATCTAACTAGGTAATAATGCAAAGTCAGATTTTAGTCAGAGACATTTAGAGAAATAGTGTATTTGGGCTGGGTATTCGAAAGTTCCCCTCCTATTACTTCTATTTCCTTAATATCTTTCGAGTATCGAAAGTGTGCTTCAATAACTGTTGAATTGAACGAAGAAACTTGTCTTTGTCATTTGCTTTCGTGCATTGCTATCTGTCCGTCTTGGGATTTGAGTTCTCGATTTTTTTTTCGTTCTATTTCAAACAACAGTATTCGATCAATAAATAATGCAGAATCAGATTTTAGTTGCCAATATACAAATATTGTTTTTAAATTGTCCCCTTGATATGCCTACCGTGAATATTGGTGATCGATCGTTCGCGAAATTGTGGACTCCGAGGGAAGATGGGGTGGACAGAGAGGGATTGGATACGTGTATACTGACCGGTCATCCGGAAGCGAACGTGGTAAAGATATTGAAGTATCGATCGTTGACGAGGTATCTGACATCATCGTGCAGCCCCCGCTCGTCCTCGGGACCTTTGCTCGCGGAAAGCTATTCGATTCAATTTGTCCGTCTGGCCGAGGGGTTGACCGCCAGCCTGGTCCATCTACGTCCAGGTCAACCCCTCTGCATCCCAGTGCGGATTGAAATATTCGTCGTTTCGCGGAAACGATATTGAACATAAAATTCTTGGCATATTTCGCATACGAATAAATCCCCGCTGGCGATACAACAGCTCGTATCTACGCTCCGGAAGTGATCCGACTTTCGTTGTGCCAACGTTTTTCGGAAACAGGAACCTAAAACTCTTTTCGAACATTCGAGAAACTTGATGCCGACTTCTCTGATTGTCAATTGTTTTCGTCGTAGGAACGCCCTACACGAAGGCCTTTATCGAGCTGCTCTGATCGACTAACTTTTTTTTCGCGGGCTCTGCAAATATCTTTTTTAACGTAGTTGGAGGGTTGAAAAACATCTTGAGGAATGAACTCAGAGTCAATAATGATGGTTCGTTTCCATCGAGAGCGTTACAACCGAGCACACCTTAAGGATTCAGCTGCCGTACAGTTCGCTACGGAGCAACGGCTTTGCAAACCGAACCTAGAAACATGGCTTTCCGTGTCCTCGAGAAGAAGCGCACGCATACACACGAACGAGATGAAGTAAAAGCGTCGAGTCGCTAGAGAGCTAAACCACCCGCGATCCAGTCTCCCGGAAAAAGCGTCGGAGAGCCCCATTAAAATCCTCGCTCTCGGCCTGTCGCTCCGACAAACCGAGAAACATTACTCACGGACTCTCGCTCGTCCCCCTATTCGCAAACTACGAGTTCGCTGCGCTGCGCGACTGAGCGGGCCGAGGGTCGGTGTACATCCCTTTCTCGATCAGTTTCGATCATTGCGAGGGCGGGACGTCGAAGCGATCAGCGGAATAACGCTGGGTTTCTACCGTGTCACCGCGACGATTTCGCGCGATTCGGAGCTTTTGTACGCCGGCACAAATGCCACTGGCGGAATCGGAGCAACAGGTGTCCGTGGGGACATTCGCAGAAACGCGCGTTGGAGGATGGATTTGGGAGGGTTGGCGCCGCGGAAGAGGACCGACTCGTGCCTGGTATAGATATACGAGCGCAGTTATCCGCTGCGAGGGGCGAGAGGACGAAGGCGTGAGAGCTTCCGCAGGAAAAAGCTCCGGAGAACTGAACGGTGGCACGGGTGGTACGGAAAGACCCGGATTTTTTTTTTGCCACTCTTTATTTATGAGCTTTTTATTCGACTTGTTGAGCTCTCTATTTCGCCCTTTTCCACTGTTCCTCCGTCACTCTTTTTCCCAACCCCTGCATGAGATTTGCTATCGCCTCGACTGGGACGGCGGAAAAATTTGTCGCATTTCTCGAACGAAACGGGATCGTAGAAAGCGGGATAAAGTGGACTAACTGTTTTTACCAGTTTTTCTGGGAGCATACAAGCCCTTTCGCTCCGGTCTCACCTCAGCGGTGATGGTGAATAGTTCGATTTATCGAGGATTTACACAGACGCCTCTCGAGGACACGGTTCATCCTGCCTAATTCTCTTGTCGGATGGCTGAGTGTTACAGATACAGGTACGTCGATCTTCGGAACTTGCCATAAGAGATCGTGCTATCGATAGCCGGTAGGCACTCCAGAAAAAAAGAAAAGAAAGTTCGGTTCTCGATTTGTAAGGATGAAACTCGGCGTGGTCCTGAGAAGTGTAATGCACGAGGCGCGAGAATGGGATCTGCGGATGATGCACTCGGGTAAATCCTGGGAGCTGTGTAGAGAACCCTGTGGGTATTATAACACTTAGCTTCGGGGTTACCCTTAATCTTTTCTGTGAGCAAAGGCAGCGGCGTCGGCGGCGCCCCGGTTGAGTTTCTTCAGGTAGAGTGTATCTGGCATCGCAGCGGGCTCGTCGGTACCACGAGTGAGAGATAGATACGATTCGGGCGTAATCCGTCAAAGAGGTCTTTTTCACCGTTCGCTGGAACTTTGTATCTGTGATCTCCATTAAAGTTTCGTTAACGCCCTCTTGGCTTCGACGTCGTTAAATCTTGGCTCGTTACTTTTTTCCCTTCGACCCGGTTCTTTCTCGATGCTCTTGCACTTTTGACAACAACATCGTCGATCTTTGCTCCGATCCCTCACGAACGTACGATCTCACGACGCAGATGTGCCTTTCACTCGCATCGAGTGTCGGAGACTGAACGGGCGAGACCGAACCTCGGGGCAAAATGGATCACATTTTATACAATTTTTCTCAGGTCATGAAAATTCGATTCTCGAACCTAAGACCGTCTTACCCCGCTCTTCTGCAAAGAAACGGCTACGTGTCCCTTCGCTGCAGCCCCGGCGAATCGATAAACAATATCTCACACGAGATTTCTCGGCGGTAACAATAACGCGGTAACACGAGAGCCCTCGAGTGTATTGAAGTGCCTCAACAGTAATTAAAGACTTTTTCAATGGAGCAAACTCAATAACCCCACGGGTATGAGATTACGCCTGCGTGTACTCCGGCTCGCAGCCGATGCCCGTAGAATTTTCGCAAACTTAAGGGCGAGCGCACGGGTGGATTTCTCGAGCGTGTGCGATAATACCCGTCGAGTCCGTTGGCGGAGTGCTCGCTGACGAGTGTGGGGTGTCCTCGTTTCGGCAACCCTTCCTTCTTAGATGTAAGCAACCCTCCCCCCCCCTGTCGAAGCTCGACTCCCTTCGAGTACGAACGGTGCCGCCGTTTCTACCGGTGAACCTATCGAGTTACCCTGGCATAATTTTGTTAATTATGATTTCGGAGTATGATTCTCTTCGAGTTCCTACGGTACACGTGACGCAGGACTCACACAGCATACGTACGCTAAAATTTACCGAGGCACGCGTTCATCCTTCCACCGTATTATTCCACCCTTGCGCCGGGCGCCAAAGAGCCCTACCGCTATTCCCGATAATAATTAAAGTGTCTTCTTGTCGATGGCAGTTTCTCAGCGAGGCCTTTGTGTAAATTTTCCTTGGCCGGAAAAGTATTAGAATTTCGCGGGAAACTGGAGGAATGCCCGCGTGGCATTGCGATGCGCTCGCGATATTTTCCCTCGTCTCGCGGGCGGTTAATTAACGACGATACGACGTTCATTATAGTCGAATCGCGGAATAATTGCTTTAATATAAATTTAATAAATATGAAGTTGGGCCAGTGGTAGCGAGCTCGTGGGAGGATCTTCCGGGACTACGAAGTTTCATGATTTTAGCAGTCTATCGTTCCCCGGTGTTCTCGGTATGTCGCTTCCCCGCGGAAGGAACGCGGCCGCGCGAGTGTGAGCTCGAGCAATTTACATTGATATTTATGCCGCGTCATAACCGAGGCTTTCTTCGGCATCGCCGCTGCGGCAGCCTAGGGAGTGAGCCGTACGGATTCGTACTGCTAATCCTCCGGCATGCCGGGGGGTTGTTTTAATTGAAATCTTACTCGGTTACTCGTACGCAGAAACGAGCGAGTCGGGACCGCCCTTGGGTTCCAGGCTATGCACTCGAGCCGCGGCTTTCACTCGATGCTTCTCATCTCTGGCTCTCTTTCCCTTTAACGAGAACACGTTACCGAGTTACCAAGTTTCTCGGGAGAACGGCCATCTCTCTCTTCATTCTCCTGCTCTCCATGGACTCCCCTCCCACCCTTCATCCTCGGTTCGTGGCTGGTATCTTCCTAACTCGGCACGTGCTCGTTCCGGCATACTCTTTAAGTAATAATATCCGGGAAAGCAGAGCGAAGACAGCCTCGTTCTATTTCATGCCCTTCGTTATATACAGCGTGCTTATTATTATTGTCGGGCACTTCCAGCATCGATCTAACCGGGGTATTGCGGTTACAGCGATAAAATTGCAGGATTTTTCATTCTCACCGGCTGTAAAATTTCTTCGATGGAAAGAAGAGGAGTGTCGACTGGATAATTTAAATGTTTAAGAACGGGTTACAGGTCTCGATCGAAAAAAAAATTTATTATTCTCACAGCGTCGTGTCTCTGTGCTCGTTAATAATTTAGTAGCGAGAGGGCAGCCTCGCTTGACATGACGAAAAATAAAAAATGAAATGAAAAATAGATTTTCGGAAGTTTGAACGGGCTTTCGTGCAGCGCGCCGGAGCGGTAAAGGCGAATCGCGCTACGGCCGCGAGCCGGCTAAACGACGAAAGTTCGGCTATTCGGCGAGATCGTAGAGCGAGTTGAAATGTCAACCGCGAGACCACTAAAGTGCGTCGGCGAGTACTTGTAGCGCCGCGACCAGAACGAGAGAAACTTTTAATTCGTTCATTTCAGCCGGCTCAAAGGGTTGCCCCGAATGAGGCTTATTAAAATTTATACACTGCTCACGCTACACTCTTTCTGCCTCCTCGCCTCCCGCTCGTTTACCGCCGTACCGGTACACGAGCGCTTTTCGACTAGAGAATTTTTTTTTAATTCGTTTTATCGTTGATTCTTTTGAAAGAATTAAAAGCCAGACCGAAGGTGAATAGAAGAGCGAAGCCAACAAAAAGACTCGGCGGGGTAAGAGAATTTAAAGAGATATTTGGGGTCGTGCAAGGGTCGAGCTAACCGGGCTTTATTTTCTCGATAAAATAAAAATTAAAAAAAGCGAATCCCAGTGAAAGACGGAGAGCCGAGAGAGGATTTCTCGGTCTCCCGAACCCCGAGAAATAACACTTTGGTGCCTTTAATCCTGAGCAACAATACGAGGAGAGCCTTCCAAGGGACCGAGTAAAGGGTTGCAACACGAAGGAGCAGCACTCCCTCCCGGCAATCTCGCCGCTCGTTCTCCGTCTCTCCCGGCGTGCTAATATTTTCCGAAGGGTTGAAATCTAATTTTTTTAAGCCTCCCCTCGCGCAGTTTCCCCGCCTCGCTGCGCGACAACCGCCCGATTCTCCGCTACATCCGTGTAATACGCGCGAGGTGGAGATGGAGAGGAATGAAAAAAAGAGTCGGAGAAAGCGAGGCAACCGCGAGCTCCCGATAGACATAATAAAAAAGCCATCTGAAATATGCATCCCTTAATAAAACTGTCCAATTAAGAGCGAATGGAATTAAGTATTTAAAGGGGTGTCAGGAAGATTCTCGGCTCTTTCGCGGCGATGGTTCAGGTGGCAGGCGAGGAGATTCTCGCCCTCGTTTTACTCCCTCGCTCCTGTCTCGCTCATTCTTCGGTCCGCGGAAAACCCCTTTTTGCCGAAAAGATTAGATTCTTAAACCCACACCGACGAACCGCTATGCGACAGACCGCCCCTTCTCCGGTCACAGCGCACGTACCACCTTATTCCACCCTCCCAGTACACACGACTTGTCCCCGTCTATCTCGCTTTCTCGCTTCTCGGACGGCAGTTGAATTATTTATGGGGACGAGATTCTTCCGCCGGGTTTTTCTCGGCTGTTTCTGTTCGGCCCCCGTTCCGATGACCCAAAACGATTTATCGCTTCCTCGTGTCGTCGCGTACTGGAGAAACGACACCTTTGCGATACTCCGGCTACTTCGGGATTTATTTTTGTACGCACTCAGGTTTTGTTGATTTTTTTCGTACAATAAAATTGATATTAGAATGGGATGAGCGGTCATTTCTTTTGGTACTGTGAATTCACGAAAAGTCATTGTCGCTCACAAAATTTATTCCATAGTTCAATAATCTTCGAGGCTAGCGAAATGAAACTGTATCGCAGCAGTGTTAGAGTTTCGAGTGCGCGGAACGTTGTTTTTATCGGATGAATTAATAAAGCATCGTCAATCGATAATCGATTGACAATGCGCACGAGGGCGAAAGGCGTACGCGTGCGTCATCGAGACTGGCCAAGGTTCGGTCAGACTCGATATCGTTTCGCGAATGCGAGCAACGGTTTATAAAATTCATATCGGCGCCGAGTTATTTTACTCGTACAAATCGGCACCCCATTTGCGGGCTGAACGAGAGAGAAAGGGCACGAAGATAGAGCGGAGGGCAGTCGTAAAAATTCCACGAAAGCCGACGCCGGGATGCATTGGAAATCTGTGTAATTAACCGAAAGAATTTCGAGGTGGATCGGGCGTGGGTCAGGGGGGACCCAGTTTTTCAGGTGGGGAAGCGTGAAACGCGAAAGGACCTCGGGGGTTCGGTCAGTGATGGCTAGCAACGGCCGCGGGGGTGCTTGATTAAAATCGGGAAAGAGCTCAACACCCCTTAGAATGGAATACGCGCCGCTCACAGTTTCTCGATTTTTGTGTTTTTTTTTTATATTTATGTTTTTTTTTCCCTCGGCACACGCCGCGCATCCTTTTTTTTAATAATATTTCGTTAGTCCCGTTGTTCGCACCGTCGCCGAGTTTTTTCCCCTAGCCTTCGGCTCGGACGATTAAAAATCCAGCGTGGTTGATCCGAAAGTTTTCGAACGCCGATTATCAAACAAAGCTGCGAAATTCGAATTTAACTTTTATTTAGAAATCAATGATAGACACTTGACTTGATCTGGAGAATGTCGGTAATTTTGGATTTTCCATCTCAATTCATAAGGTAAGAACGAAATGAATTAAAAAAATGTTCTTGAATTATCACTCGATTCAGTTGCATATATCAACGAGTGGAAAATACGTTGTAGTGTCTGTACGTGGTTTCATGCACGACTAAAAAATCGGTTTTACTCAGAATTACGATTTACGACGCGAAAAGCCGAATTGTCTCGTTCGAAAAACTATGCAAACGAGACCATGCTATGGCACGCGTTCATTAAAAATACATATATCTATATATTAGGTATATGAAAGAGTGTATAGCTATAGATACGTGTGTTTCCCGTCGGTCTTGGAGCGAATTTATATGACTAATACACCCGCTGTAGGGGTCTTAATATCCAGCGTCAAAGCTGAGCACGAAAGTGAGAGAGAGAGAAAGAAAGTGAGACGGAGAGACACAGGCGAGAGTTTAAAAAGTGCAATATCACTGGAATACATAAATGCGAGATGAGGTGAGTCTCCCCATTTGAATGAAAATCAGATAAATTTGCGGACCCCGGCGGCAACTCGTTTTTAGCCACGTATCTCACGAGCCTCCAGCCTGCCCTGCCCGTGTACTCGTAGTCGTTTCATTATTTTTCTTTTTCACCACCTCCCCCCCCCCTCCCCTCCCCCCTAAATTCACGAGAATCGCGAGAGACGTTTAGTTTTCTCGTCAATTAAAAAACTTTCCGCTGATCTAATGCAATATATGTTTTTTTTTCTCTTGTTCCAGGTAAGAAATTTCACTGTACAAGGAATAACTCTGCGAGGAGGCAAAAAAATGGTCGTTGCCCTATCGAGTGTCCGCGCAAAGTGCATCCACAAAAGTAAGTCCGCGCTTTCAGAAACCTTAAGAAAACCGAGATATCGCAAGTTCGCAGCCGGATGTCGCGATGTTCAACGGCTACGTGTGCCCGTCTGTAAAGGTGATCGAGCGAAATTCCACGCATTCCGCTTAGCCAACACGTTAAACCGTGCATAATACGGGTGCGCGCGCACACGCGTCCCCGGTCTCGAGTAGAACCGAGCAAACGTGTACACAACGAAATACCGCATGGTTAGTTCTTGACGTGTAGCCCGGTACGACGAGGACAACGACGATGGGCAGGAAGTAGTCGATCGCTCGCGGTAATCTAATATCGGCACCGCAGAATTTCAAATACGTTGCTCGGAGAGGGCACGAGAGAGAGAGAGAGAGAGAGAGAGAGAGAGAGAGAGAGAGAGAGAGAGAGAGAGGGAATGGCAACACACACGCGGAAGAGGGGAGAAAATCGTCTCTCGCTCTTGGCACGTAGAGAGGTGCGTGCGGTGTCGAACACACGTTATATTTTACCACCGCATGTATAGATCGTCGCATCGCGGTCCTCGTCGTCATTGTCTCACGTGGCTGATGCCCGCGAAGAGTCGTATTGTGATGAAACGTTTTTTTCTCTATACGTCTCTCCATACTCGCACGGTATTCTTTTTCTTCCTTCTTCTTTGCTTGTTTTTTTTATTCCCTATATCATCTCGCGAGCACGCTACTTTCGATGGATGCTCACTCGATACGATACGCCGAGGTCTGGGGATCGAGATAAAAGGAAGCGAGTGGGTAGGACGTGACGAGACAATGGATAGCCGGTCCACTAGCCATAATACAATCGCATCAGCATCTCTCTCCGTGTATTGTTTGACGGGGCGCCAACCCGCGCTTTGATATCAGCCTTCAGACCAGCACCATCCGCCACCCGGTACCTAACAGTCTCTCGTCGATCTCTCCCTCGTATTCTCTCTCCGTCTCGTATCCTCGTGTATCGGGCCTCGCGATTCACCCCTCCGAAACTGAGCGAACTTCGATCTTTCGAAGATCGCGGCCTCGCGTCGGGTGCGCACAGACACGTGAGAGTCAATCGTGAGAAAAGAGGAGGCACGTCGAAGGGTGGAGAAACGTAGGTAATTAAAAAAAATATATTATTAGCGACTTGCACAGCAGGTGAGATGATTGATGATCCGGAAACCATCATGCCTCTTCCACCTTTGAGGTCCTCCGGTATAGAGAAACATAAGAGAAATAGGACCTTTTGTATCGAAGGGTTGTTAAGAATTTTTTAAATAAGTTGCGCCTTTTTCTGGAAAAACGGTCAGAGGTCGTATGATATTTCGCTCTCGGGTTAAAATCTTGTGAAGGATTTAATTTAATTTTTCAGTGAAATACAAAAATGTCTGAATCAGGCAACTGCGAAGGTTCTGATATGTTATTTTCATTCTTGATTGCGGAGTTGCGGTGTATACTGAGAAAAAAATAATGTCGGTTCAACTAAAAGTCGCAGTGACATACTTTCAGAGCTGTTATCTGTTGTCCGGTATTCTGGTCGATCTGTTCAAAATATGGTGATTGAAATATTTTTATTGGGTCAAACAGCCAATTTACTATTTTAAACATATGTCACCGCACTTTGGTTAACGGAACCTCTTTTTTTCCTCGGTGTATGATCGCCGTCTGCTACGTTGAATCATTTTGCAGCGCCCTCCCCTACGTAATTATTTATTATTTTTATTTCTTGACGGTTGTTTATTAGCGGACTATATCTCAGTTATTGGGCGGCCGCGATTCGATAATCGCGGTAGGGCTTACGGCGAAACGCAATACGAGGCCGCGGTATATCACTGCCTTGGTTGCCGGGGCTTCCGGTGAGCGAGAAGTGCCCGTCGTTGAGGGACACCAGGGGGGAACAAAAAGCGTGCACAACACGTAGCGAAAGAAGGGATAAGCACTTGGTTGGCCAGAGAGAGAAAAGTGTACGAGTCCGTTGATATTAAACCGGGGATAAATTAGACACACGTTACCACATAAATATCCGCGATGTGGGCGGGCGCCGTGCCACGTACGAAATGTAAAGCCGTCGAGCCCGGTGCATGCACTGTGTGACACAGAAACGCACTGAGCTCAGCAATTAAAAACGTATTATTGCGCGGGCTTGGAACACCCGTCCGCTGCCCTCCTTCTCTCCTCCCTAGATTTTATTTCCCGCTACTCTTGGTTCCCCGACCACCTTTGCCCTGCGAACCGTGTGCGCGCGGACGCCTTCAAATTCTATCGAAGCGTGAACGAGAACGGGCGACAAGACCGGTGACAATGTGCTCGCTGGGTCAATGATAACGCAAGATCACGTGGAAACCGAGCCGGGACACCCGATCCCTCGATTGTCCGCCTTGTTCGCTCGGTAAAAGGGTTAAAAAAAAAAATTTATAAACATCACGGCGTGAACAGACGTCCGCGTGGGCGCGTGTTTGCATTCGCTGGCGCGACTCACTCCCGATTCTGCCGAGTGATCAATGAATTCCGAATCTCCGATCGCTCCGTCACGGTACGTCGACTGTCTCCCGGATTCGACGAAGTAACAGCGGACAAAAGCGAGGCGTTGCGAAGAACTCGCGGATTCCTATCGCCATGGAGAAAGAACGAGACACTGCGAGGAGGGAACGCGTATGCGTTGGTACGGCGTAGAAGCTCACAACCGTAAACCAGAAATCCGGGGGTTAGGGGCAACGAAGATTAAACGATAGAATTCCAGTTTGCCGCCCCCATCGAGATCCGAGACTCTCGAGTAACACGGCTCCGACGGATACCCCGGACTCTCTCTCCCGAGACAAACAAATTAGTACAATTAGAATCCCTCAAAGAAAATTGATAAATTCCTTCGGAAAACCATTTCTCGACTCATTTCATCCCAGCGCTCTCCTCGCAGGCTCTTCGCGCTCGATGCTAGGCTTTCGTCTTTGTCATCAACGAATAATGCTCACCCTTGATTCCGGTTCCTCTCCAGGAGAATTCGAACAAAATTAGCGGAAAATTGAGAGATCGTTTTTACTCAGCGAGAGGAATTACCGAAGAATTTTTTTGATAATTATGTTTTTCTTAAGATGCGGGACATTTAGCGTTTATTCGTTTCGCGATGAAGCCATATTTGTTAGAGAGGCGACACTCGCGATCGTGATTTATATACGCGCAGAGTGACTTCCGGTGGGCGTTGTGTGTACACAGTAGTGCAAAGTGTAACGAGCCTTGTCGTTCGAGTTACAAGCATCGTTTTTAATCGTGGTTAAAACCTCGCAGATCTTAATCCGACCAACGTTGTGATTACGTTATTCTGCGTGTGGAAACTATCGTGCACGGTTGAGGCGGACAGGAGAATAAAATAATATCAAGAATAAAAAGAGGAAAAAATTGCATTTCGTGGTGAAGGTAGAAACGAAGAGGAGTAAGAGGGTATTATGAATCGTCCGTGTGTTAATCAGAGAATTATTATTGCACTCGTAATATTCGAGTCTCCGCGAACGAGCGAGGGCATTTCCAGGACGTCGTTAACGGGCGACGAAGCCTCAACGTCGAGTCTCTCACCTGTGTCTGCCTCTTCACCCTTTCTCTCGCAATCTCGAGCACCGTCTCTGTGTCCGTGCTATAATCGCGACAGAACTTTTCCTGTACGTATCACAAATACGTATAATACGTCGTATCTCTTGCCTCGGGCGCGTTGACTTTAATTGTCACGCAATGAGGGACTCTCGAGCGTACGTGAGCCGGCATATGGCCCGACGCATGCAGAGTGGGCGCCAACGTGCCCGTTGAGGGACGACCATAGAGGGAAGAGAAAAAGAAAATTTATTATTTTTTATAAGAATTTTTCATCCGCTAGATAATAATCCTGCAAACTATTTTACTGTTATGCCGTTTTTTCTTGTATTTTCCTTTCACGGTCAAAGGGTTTGATGACTCCCTCGAAGTTCGACGTTCGGATTGACTTTTATCGAAGTTAAATATGCAAAGTGTCGCAAATGAAGGGCGATCAAAAAAGAGAAACAATTTCATATAAAAAAAAATTTTCCGCGCAAATTGTAGAACTAATAATTTGTAATCCGGTGATAAATTATTTGCAAACGATTTTTAACCTGTGCGGCTCACTTTGTGCCTTTCATTCGCGTGTCTCGTGGCCAAGGGGTTTGATGACTTTTTCTCAGAGTCCAACTGTCGGAGTGAGTTCTGTGAAAGTTAAAGGCCGACGCTGAATGGAATGTTTGCACAGCGTTGAATCGGGGGCTGATGAAAAGAAATGGAAAAAGTAGAAACCCGCGGAGGTCGCGCTATAGTATGTGAAAGATAAATGGAATGGAACGAAGGAGGAAGATGAGAAGACCAAAGAACGAGCAGTCAAATGCTACCGAGTAGATTCCCGGCACGCGTGTCGCAGTCTCTCAAACCCTTCCGTTTGCTTCCATCCCTCGACAGAGCGAAGCAACGCCGGCGGAGTGGCAACCCTCCGCCTGTACATCAAGCAACGGCAATTCACCCCGTCCGACTCTCACTCTCGCTCTCATCTCTCGCCCATTTCTCGCTTCTCGGTTTCTGCTCTTCTCCCCGTGAACTTCCCTTTCTCCCCAGTGGCAGAACTGGCAGAAGCGGCGCAGTTCTCGGCTACGATACCGAGACCGCCTTTCTCTTCGTATAACTTACCTACCCACCAGCCTACCAACGTCGGCGAACATTAAGAGCTCCTAGATTTATTTATAACTACATTTACGCGCATGCCATACTCGGCGGAGCTCAGCATCAGCAACCCCTTTTCGCCCTCGCGAAATTATTGCGTTTATGCTCGCGAAAACCCAGGAAAGGGGCTTGGTAGATGGAACGACGTCTGGAGAGAAAGGGGCGAAAGAGGAAGGCACCCATTACTCTTGGGAAATATTGATAAGAAAAAAAATCCAAAGTCTTCGATAAGGGGAAAACATCTTGAACTGTTCTCACAAGTTCCAACGAATTATTATGCGAAATGGACTCTTCGAGGATGCGTGCACAATTTCTTCGTGCGATGCACCGCAAATAACTGGTGAGTGAACGTGTGAAATTCCATTCAGAAAAATATTTTTTCTTCGGCCAATATTGAATTTTTTGCCGGACATGCCAATGAATATTTCCTTACGAAAAACGATATTAATTGCACGTTTGTGAAGCTCAATCAGGCTGGGTCTCGTGGTCGCGACTGTTGATAAACATTATTAGAATCGAACGATTAACGTGTCATGCCGGGGAGTGCCTCGAAAGCTGTGTTTTGCGTCGTGGAAACGATATGAGACTTTGTGGCCCAAGGATGCTGGCAGTCAGCCGCTCGTAGCAGTCACAGCCCGCTGGGATGTTGATATACGTCGTCGGTTATATGAACGTAGTTCTCTCATCCCTCGTTCGTTCTCTCTCTCTTGGTCTCTCCATGCCTGCTTCTTGAGCTCGCGAGCATCAGTGGCACGAATGCCCCCAAGGCGTTCGGCGTACCTCTACGACATACCGCACGTTGTATCCTTGCGAATTATTCGAGCTTTACATCAAGTTCTCCCCCCCCCCCCGCCCCCTCCCCCATCCCGTCCTTCTCTCTAGACACGACTCTTACCCCGCTCGCCGTGAGGAATCTAATTTGAATAACACACGTAGGAACCGAGACCGAGTACATTGTACCGGCCGTTTGTATCGCGAAACTGTTTCGAGCACACACAGACATCCACATCGTGAACCTGAAGAATGTATCAAGGGAAACGTTTTCTACCTCGTTACACGCTAACACGAAAATTCGCGGGATAGAGCTCGTTCAACTCGATCCGTGCCTCGACACACTCCTCCAGCAACGTCTTTATTTACGGGTAAGATGTTGGAAAAAATAAAGTAAAGCATTTAAGAAAAATTATGTTTAATCGGTTACCCTTATTCGTGGATTTCGGCGTCGTAATTTCGGAGCCGAAGAAGAAAGTCTCGTTAGGGTGGAGAAGGGGATGAAGGAGAGAGGGAAATGGGGAGGAAGGAGGTCGTAATTAAAATCAATAAACGAACGAATCCTAATCAGACTCGCTCAGGGATTTCCTGATGGCAGAGTAGACTGTGTCGGGGTGGGGGAGGGTGGCAGCGAGGGTGAGCGAGGGGGTGGCGCAACCTCCGGCCTCGGTGTTTCGCTCGGAAGGGTCCGTCGCCCGTGTAATATTCGGTGTTGCGTTGTAGTAGAGAAAATAGCCTCGTTGGCTCGACGCTGAGCTCCGGGAGGTTCAGGTTCCTCGGATATATACATACATATACGGTAACCGGCTGTGCACCCGAAACACCCGCGAGTTCTCTAAGACAAGCCGAGAGACGCTCGCGAGCTCTTCGTAGTAATCCTCGATCTCCGTATACCGTATCGGCATTAATTCCCTTGCCCCCGGTCGTTTCTCCCACCGGCACGGCACCAGCCTCGCTAGCACTATACTGCGTTCCTCCTTCGCCCTTTCCTGCCCCCCCCCCCCCCCCCCGCGAGAAAGCCCCGTTCGGCTTTTAACCGGAACAGACGCACCCTGTAATAGGCAAGTTGGAATCCAATCTGCAAGTTTGCAAATTCAATTCGGTCTCGCGGAGTCTTACTACGAGAAGACTCCGTGAGCGAGGAGAATGAACGGCCGCGATGCTGCCCGAGCTACACTCGATACCCTCTGCTGTTAAGCGAAGTAGCACCGTTCTGCCCTAAGAGCGAGCGGGCATCTGCAATGATTACCGTAGTCTTCGATCTGAACGCACCGGGACGTGGTGCGATGCCTCGAGATTATTTTTCTTTTCAACGGTTGGATAGGCATGAAATGCCAGTAACTCATCTCAACCTGTTCCACAGCACAGAACCCAATGTCGCAACGCCTGTCGAGAATGCGCGACAGATGAGACTCTTGCTATTTGGCGAAAACGACCTTAGCTTAGCCTGCGAAATGTTAATAGTTGCTACAACCTTTAGCTGAACGAGACACTAGAATTCCAATGAGATTACGGGTCTTCTTATGCGCTTGGAACTTCATCAATTTCTTTTTCGGATCGTACGCTTCTGTTGAGAACTTTGCCTAAAACCGACACAAGCGGCTGCCACATTTTTCGAGCGGGTAATACGCGGGTTCGGCGCTTGGCCCAGCCGGCAACTTCGTAATGCGTTTTATTTATTCACAAAGACAAATACTCATTTGCTCCAAGAGAAAGAGAGAGGATGAGTGGTAGACGGAGAAATTACGGGAGGGGAAATGAGTCGGGCAAAAAGTAAATGTTCACGAGGCTATTTTCCGTTTTCCTCTTCTACGCGGCCTCCGTCCCGACTCTTCTCTTCACCCTTACAACTGTCCGCGACTCTAACTACACATCGGACACTCGTGCCGTCACCCAGTTGAGCACCCGACAAAGACAGTCGACACACCGACACTAACCCCGTTTCGCAAGCACGGTGATTCTCTTCTCTTGCCTTCCACCGGGGCCGCGAACCACCGCCCAGCTTCCAGCCTCCTAAACTCTAAAGTGTAATGCCACAATCCCTTTGATGGGGTTTCTGTAAATGGAGCCACCGACGAGCGAAAGTCGGAGACATGCACGATGCGCCACCACAGTCGACTCTTCCCCATCCCGCTCTATATTCCATCTCGCCGCGGTCTCTCACTCGAAAACCAACGAACGAATCTGGGGACACAGAGACTCTTAGGTACAGAAAACCCAGACTGCAAGTCTCGGCTCTTTGACACGCCGCGTAAACGTGGGCATTTTTAATTTCTGAGGATTACATCCCCGGACTCGAGTGAACTGTGAGTGTTCCACTGGTTGTCAGCGGTGCCCAAAAAGCGATTCCCCTTTATGGATTCCACTCTTCTTTGCTCAGTCTCTTCAAAGAATACTCGCCACTCTCCCGTCTGCCACCGGGCTCATCCGGACTCTTCGCTACCCAGTAATGACTCCCGGGCTTCGATGTCCGTCTTGAACAACAACAAAAAATGCAATTAGATACCACGAGTCCGAGGCGAAATGAAGATGGCATTTCGTGGTGTCTGAGAACCCCTGATGTGGCGCGGTCCCAGCGGCAGCCTTTCATCAAGACTTCATTAGCTCCCGGTAAATGTATTATGACTTCTGATTGAGTGGAGCCACAATATAGTGGACCGCGTTCGTTCTCTCTCTCTCTCTGCCCCCGACGCCCGCTTTGCCCCGAACCGTAGACCGCACTCACTTTCTCACCCCTTCCGGATCTACCCTGGCGCGCTTTGCTCACCCGCCACTTTCGTTCGCTCACATTTGTCCCCAAAATGACATCCGACTTCGCGGTACACGCACATTCGTACCGAGCCGACACGCCGCAGATGTCCTTTCCTACCCTCGCACTCACCTACCGATTTTTCCCACTCGGCATGCCCACCGAAATGACATCATATCAATACTATTCGCGCTGTCTCGCTAGATTCCCGTCTGTCGCTTATACCGTGCACTACCCTGCAGTGGTATTCGCGCTTGGACGTATGTGTATTCGTGTATACACGTATAATACGATAGAAGAGACGCGAGAGCACATGAACCAGGCAAAGATGCGTAATTGGGTTACCCATCGAATTCAGTTACGGTATGGCGAGTCTGATGCATAAAATGACGCCGGTAATTCGGTTATAGTTTCGCTTCACAAAGCGCCGTCGTTAATGTCGCGGGGGCCTCACGTCTGGCCCGGGGTTTTCGCGATACCGCCTATACCATCCTCTCCCTTCTCGATGGATTCCGCAGCAGCAACAGTTGCCAATGCTACTGCCACTGTACCAACCATACGCGTCACACGGCTACCAATATTTCTCATGTTATAATGAAGCTCGAATCGGCCTCTCGACCAACCGGTAGTCACTATTTTGTGCTGGCTTCACTGCCGTTTTTTCGCGAAGATTGACGGATATCATTTTTTTACCGAACTTTGGGCACGTTACAGACGGATCGGGGTTTTATGTTGGGTCTGTGTACAGTAAACAAAAAAGTGAATACGGTTTAGTTTCTATTTAGCTTTTTGGTTCTGGCTTTTAGTTGTACTTTTAGTTGTAGTTGAACGAAATATGAATAATAGAAGCTCTTTTTCAGAAAAATCTAAGAGGAGACGAAAGAAAATAACAGAATAATTCGTCAATCGCGTTCGATGAATTTTATCTTTTCGAAGAATTTTTGCTGTCATACCGAAGCCCGAATCAAACTCACATCCAGCCAGACATCACTCTTTTGTGTTTGCTTCAGTCCCGCTTTTGGTGCACCGGAGGTTAAAGAAACATAATATTCTAACGACCCTTGTGTACATTCAAGACGAATGAGATATTTTCAATCTTCATACCGAATCCAGTAAAAAAAAAAGTGAACACGGTTTAGTTTCCATGTAGATTTTTTGTCTCGTCATTTAATTATACGTTGAGGAAATATTAATAACGGAAAGTATTTCTCCTTATAGTCTTCAACGCTCCCGGGACGAATCCCTTAATCGCGTTCGATGATTACGACCGGGTAGTTAAATAAAAGGGTCGAGCGGTGTCGAGGAACGGCGCGCGGTTGTTTCGTAATATCGTTCGAAAGGCTCCGTGCGCGGATATAAGGGGTTGTGTTCTCTAGCCCACTCGTTGCCCGACGAAGGACGCTTATTATTTTAACGGAGGAAGGTACGACGATAGCGGGACCGGTTGAGGCTACGGGCAAGCGATATTAATGTAGGCGCTAAACGCGTTATGGGAAACGGGCAGGTGCAGAACGGCGAGCCACCAGTTCACTGGACTCGTGTCTCATCGCGGGGCGGGTCAAACATTTCACGACACTCACCACTGTCAACGGGTGTCGCGTCTCCGTATTGCACTCGTCCTCCGCGTTTGGGAAACGTCGATCCTGGTAATCGTTTTATTATCCTCGATCGCGTCCCTTTCCCGAATTTCGCACCCTTTAATCGAATCCGGAGACAAAAGAATTTTTCCACGGAGTAGCGCACGAGAGGACCTCGGTCAGGAATGCGGAGAGGTTGAACCATCGATGAAGGACAATTCTCGCGAAGGACCCGGAACGTTCTGTAGGTGGAGAAAATAATAGGCCGGGGGATTCTCACCACCGTGAAAACTCGTCGTACCTCGAATAATTCTACTCCTCGGTCCCCGTTGGCCTCGAGGAGCGAGCTTAATTAAAATCACCGACGCTTGAGTGCGCCTCTTGCAACACCGTACCTATTAATCAACGCTTTCTCGATGTTTCGGTGACGCGCGGGCGAGCCCTGCGCGTTCTTCGTGTAACCGCGATTAATAATTTAACGGTCGCGGCGATCGTCGCCACGAACAGCGAGAGGGGGGAAAGTTCGATCCGGTGGGGGTTTGGGTCGAGAGGGTGAAATTACAATCTACTTTACCGGATGACAAAAATTTCGATACATGGTTAATCGAACAGTATAAATCATATAATTTGTACGTGTATGCATTGATTAAACCGTTTCTCTTGTCATAAAAAAAGTGCAGGTATTAACGTTAAAAATTGTTAGGGAATCAACGAGATGTTTCGTCGTGACAAATATTGATCTTCAAACTGGCTGGCGAGTAATTTTTTGCGATGCTGTACAGAAACTCCGAGAGAGCCGACATTCTCCCCGTGGAACAGGGCATTTGATCCGCGAGCGAGTATGCCCAAGGTTCAACCAGGGGGTGGCGAAGGGTCGACCGGTGGAAAAGTATTCCCGGTAAATATTTCCGTTTTTACGTAGCTTGCACGCCGAGACGCGAGGGATGGCGGCGCTTCGAGAATGGTCGAGGAAAAAATAAAATATGCGAGGGAAGTATACGCGGATCAACGAGAGAACGAAAGACGGAGAAGGTGTACCGAGATACGCGGCCGAGAGAGTGGGCTTGGAGTTCTGATTTCATTAGGCCCCCCCGTGTTATGCGATTAATTAAGTCGCGAACTCGAGGAATAAAAATAAGAGGAGCGAGCGCGCACTTCGCCAAGAGAAGGAGGAATGGAGAATGAAAGAAAGGTATGGTGAATAAGGGTGGAGGGAGAGGAGGAAAAAAATTAACTCGAGACATTCCGCGAAGGCGTCTGACGGCTGGGTGATTGGGGGTGGAGGAAGACCTCCGCGCGGTTTAGCTACCGGTGGTGGTGGTGGTGGTGGTGGTGGATGTTTTGTTGCTACGAGCCAACCGGGAATGGAAAAGAGTCTGAAGGTTCCGTCGATGAAGGGAAAGCTTGGCGTACATTCCATCCGAAGCAGTGAATAATAGTCTCCGATGTGACTAGTCAGATGAGCTCGTTTGATTCGTCCGAAGCCAATAATCAGCAATCAGCAATGATAAGAGAAACGTATATCCGTCGATAGAACGCTGGTCGAAGTCAGGCGTAATCCAGTTCGTCGCACCTGGATGGTTCACATTGGCTCCTTTATCCCTCTGATCGTGTTCTTATTGCCTCGGGGGTGAATATTATGTTTGCTCACACTCGGGCCTTCCCGACACTTGTCGATAAATCTATCGATCGATATTCGCGATGATAAAGCTCAGGGACATAACAAAACAAACGAAAAAAATGTAATAAGACAAAAGTATAGAAACTATCACTTCGCACGCCTGGAACCACAACGCAATGTCTGTTATGGTATTGGCTTACAAATTGTCGCTCTGTTATTCTGTGGATACGATTGGACGACGGTACGCTGGTTGGACCAGTTTTAATATTTTTCGATGTTTCTCTCAACTCGGGACACCAGATGCAAACTGCCGTTTCGATCTCATCCAAATTCACATCCAACGTCATCGTCCCCAGATTCTCTTTTTCTCTCAGTGGCTCTGGTCGATCCTCGGCGCTACGCTGGTGTTTACGGTCCTCGCGAGTGCTCCCCAGTCGTTGTTCTAACTTAAGGTAGGTGCACGCCCGGGACTCGTTACGGACACGTTCCAGCAGTCTTTCGTGAACCGCAGCGAGAAGACGAGCGATAGATACACCAGCTATCAGTTGCTCGCAGCTGCGCATCTCTCAACCGCTATTGCCTCGACAAGTGAACGAGGAAGTCCACGGGAGCGAGCAGTGACAGCGGGCCGCTGGTATGGTATTACAGCCACTTCTGTTCGGCCGTATATTTACACACCGACACAGACCGGCAGGTATATGCACACGGTACGCAAGAACCACCGAAGGAGATCCTTCGCAGGACATAATTTTTATCGGGCATAACAAGCGGGGGACGCAGATGCCTCGAGCAACCGGCAAATGGAAGACGCCAATTGACACACGCGGCGAACCACTCAACGTTTCAACCCCTCATCCACCGTATCTACCGTCGTCCCAACGTTCCGTTGAGAAAGAAATAATGTACGAGCCACTTTCGCGGCGCCTAACCGGAGAACGAATTTCGCTCTCTTTCGCCGTTTTTCCTGCGGTCCATTTCACCCAGTCTGCGAAGGACTAGAATTAACTACATGAAAAAATTAGCAATTCGACACCGACAGAATTTTTCTTATTTCTTGAGGGACCTTTGAAGAATTTGTTGGAATTTTTTTTTTTTTTTCAAGATTTCAATTTCCGTTGTTTGACAATATTGTTCCGTCCTCGTGCGTTTTGTTGGACAAACAGATGCCTTGGCCCAATATTATCGGAAGTATGAATTTGCCAGGAGTTAAGCGTGTCGCGCGTGGCCGGTCTGAGTCATCCTTCGACGAGAATCGCACGTGGCAGCGGCCAGAAGGGCAGCGGGCGTGAGTTTGCACGTGACCTTGTGTGGGTGCGAGCTCTGGAACTGACAGCGGAGAGAGAAAACCGACCGATAACGAGAGCGTGAGCGAGATACTCGAACGGGTATGTAACTTGTATGTCCTGTATGTACAGTGCGCTATACTGACAAAAGCTCTCGTCACGCAACGCCGAGCTGGGTTTATACAGGGTGTCCCGTAAATAATTCAATGGACTGCTATTTTCCAATCGACACACTTACAAATTATAAAATTTTAACAGTCCGCATGAATATATATTTATAATTTACCACAGAAAGTAAGGAAATTTAAGTTCGTTGATTCACTTAAACTATTCTTTATATTCAAATAAAAATAGATCTTTAATTTTCTTTTGATGTCTAGTCGA
This sequence comes from Listrodromus nycthemerus, assembly GCA_963978505.1. NCBI lineage: Eukaryota > Metazoa > Arthropoda > Insecta > Hymenoptera > Ichneumonidae > Listrodromus > Listrodromus nycthemerus. Next base: position 4,653,088 of record OZ021683.1, read on the forward strand.
ATGATGAAAATTCTTGATGGCAAAATGAAAAATTCGAAAGGAAATTGATTTTCACCATTAGCGACGTAAATCATATCAATCGATCGGATAATTGCTCGATTAGATCGATCTTACGTGTTACGCAGCTTTTTGTTTGACTATCTGGGGTGGAAGGAGGAGCAAGAAAAAAGCACGGTGCATATTTAACGTGCGTGTACATAGATAGGAAAGAGTCGCACCATGCATATTGCAACGAGACAGGGAATTAGTGCGGTGCGTGTCCTCCGCGCGGGAAATCGTCTGGTCTGGCACGTACGTTTGCTCGCGAGTCCCGTCCCGGTTTTATTCACCGACTCCGACACCATCCAACCCGGTGTGTGCGCGAACTCGAGGGAATGACATTTCAACGGGTTGCATGCGCGCACGCTTTCGCATAATCGCACCTGCTATTACTTTCGCGCTCGCGCATTCGAGTAAGAATGAGTGAGAGACTACGATGAAAAAAAAAAAAACAGAGAAATGAAGATAAAAAGAAACGAGAGTCGGATACCACGGAGTCAGATGTAAAGAGAAAGATAGAGAAAAACGGGGCTACACAGGACTCGAGCGGCAACAACGGGGAGAGAAGGATCGATAACCCTGACTAGTCGAATGCCCACCGTGCCTTGAGGCGGGACGGTGCGAAAGATCCATTAATTTTCTTCTCTCACTTCATCGTTGCCATGTCGCGGTGCAGCGCGAGCGCACTATGCAGATGCTCTCCGTCCGATGCGATCGGGAAGCATCAACGCGATGTCATTTCAAAATGGGATTCGAGATATTCGATATGGAGTGCAGAGATTTTAGAATACCAACGAAATTTTTTCATCAATTGTTTGCAATATTTGCGTGAAGTAAAAAAAAACGGAATAGTTGGATCTTTTCATTTTTTTCGTAAGAATTAGTCGTTCTAAAGGATCCTAAAAAACTGATTAGTCCGTGTCCAGAGCTTTTCGGAATCCAGTCGCCGTCGTGACGGAGAGGCGTTCGATAATAATTCGTGTTAATTTGTATGTCGCCGTCTCCGAAGCCCGTTGTGCTTGCGTGTTATACAAACGCGTCAAGTTTCGGCATGGGTGGGCGTTCAATTAAATACATTTGCGGCTCGGTTGGGCGAAAGGACTTTTCGATGCTTCGACGCCGCTGTGCAGTGTGTATGTGTGTTCCAAAGCAGCGACGAAATTCGTCGCAATTTGAAAATTTCATCGGGACAGAGACGAGGGAATTATCCGGCCCCTAAGCCGCGCGGCAATTCCGCCCCCGTCCTTCGCTCGCCCCGTCGCGCCGACTGACGTGCATGCTTTTCTCATTCGACAGAATTTATTATAGCTCGCATTGAATCGGTGACCGCGCGACACTAACAAGATGCGAGTGAACGAGAGAAAGAGAAACAATAATAATACGTCGTACTGGCCCGAAACTCGGCTGAAATAAGCTGTCAGGCGTGACGATTGTGAAAGTTTTATTACAAAAAAAAAGAGAAAAAAAATCTAAGAGATTCGAAGGGTAAAAAATTCTCGCGGATTTTCAATTCTCGAACGAGCATTTTATCGGGTCAACAGTCATACCCTCGTGCACGCGTATGTGGCATGCGTGTCGAAATACTAATCGATATCGTGCTGTTACACGGTGTCGAGGGTCAGCTCTATAAAGTATACACACCTTCCCTCTATCTCCCACCTCGCTTCGTCGTTCAATATTATTTCATTTTATTTTTTATAAACGTCCGCCCGACCACTAGATATCCGATGAAGTATTTAATTTCGCAATTGTTAAACTTTCTCGCACGGCTTTCCACCGGAGTGTGTGTCTTCCTCACGGTGCTGCGGACGTCCCGCACACTCGATAAGCTTCCACTAACGCAGAACTTTGAAATATTCAATACATGGCTCAGTCGCACCTGTGAAATTAAAAGTGATGCATACGTTTTCAAAAAGGGCGTACAAAACGTTCAAATGCTTTTATAAAAGTTAAACGAATGACTGCGTTTCAGTCGAATATTTAAACGGCAAACCTGCACCGACTGGGAAGTCTACATTTTTTATCAAATAAAAAAAAAAGTCAAATGATATAAAATTTTTAAGTTCCGATATTGCTTAGGCGCAAACCGAGGCTTCCTCTACGAGAAAGCAAAGACGCTGATAATTACTGTCACCCCCTTAGCCGAAGAAAATTTTCCCCAATCGCATTACCGAATAAACAGAAAACCTTATTTTTTTTATATCCGTCGTGTGCAGCTAATTTCCAAAGGTCGACGTTATACACCCAGCGCTTGTAAGCCGATAGTGTCTCTCGCTTTCAAATGAGTTTTAGGAACGATGAGCTTTTGACTGAAAGAGCCGGTGTCCGAGAGGGTGTGGAAATTTCCACTGTGATACAGTCGACGAAAGATACTTTGTCGACAAGGGGGGTTTAAAAACATCGTGTGCGCTGTACGGTATCGTCTTACTCAATAAAATCCTCCTCTGTGTACGTGTCTGTGTGTGTAGGATGACCATACGTCGAAAGAAACGTAAGCGAACCGTCGATTAACGTAGTTGCCGTGGGCAAACGACGCCGTCCGTCGCCCTGGAACTCCGTTCCTCCGTCCTCGACGAGTTAGCCCCGGCTATCCGAGAACTTTAATCACCGCACTTGAGTAAAGTAATTATAATCAGACACCCTTGTACGGTCAGTCTGGCGTCGCGCGTACAGTCGCGACGAGGACTAGAGAGGAGTCGGGTGCCATAAGGGGACGTGGACCGACGTGGTCTATGATTAGCCGGTGACCAGTGCCCATCCCGGATCTTTCTCCGCGACCTGCCTAGAGAGCTTCCTACCTATCCACCTACGACTCTCGGGTGCTTGCTCCATTGCCAATCGTTGCTTCTCCTGGCACGACGCACCCTTTCAATTAATTAACCCCGTTAGACGCACGGACCGACGGTCCGTTAGTTAACTCGAGATTCATCGCCTCTCCGCTGGCTCCGCTCTCTTCCGTCCCTTCGCGCGACAAGAAACCGGTTGTTAGGAAACGAGAATTTGTGACCACGCGACTGGGCTCCGAAAGCGATTTTCCGCTGTAATTTACGACGAAAACTCGAGACCGCCACTTGAAAGTGATTTTAATCGTCGGGAACTTTCGTCACTTCTGTCTTGCGGGTTTGGGTCAGGGATTTTGTATTGTAATTATTATACGGAATTGCGATACGACGTCGCGCATCGTTCGTAGGTCGTGTGTGAGGAGGAAAAAATGACATCGAGCTATTTCAAATGCGACGGAGGGTTGCACAATCACCGTCGGTCAGCCTTCACGTGCAATGATCGTGGCAAACAGTACCGAATTACTCACCCCATTAATTCCACGGTACATACAATAGTAGAAATCGTCGAATGACAGAACAAAAAACAATGAAATCGTTTGTGAACTCGTACTGTGTCTCACGCATCGTGGGGAATTTCAAACAGTCACGTTCTCCTTTTTTCACAAATTGAAAAACGCGACATCTAAAACGCGAACAACGAGAACGGCTTCGTTTCAGACACCTTGAACGTTCGCAACAGGAGACGTCGAGCGAGGCTCACATTTTCATTATTTGACTATACGTAAACGTCAGATGGAAGCATGCTTCCACGCTATTTGTTGACACTAAATTATTGTGAAAAATATACGTTTTCATGTTGCGTTGTTGGCCGAATTAATGAATCGTTATCCGCCCACGCAATTGATCTCCGCAGGGGCAAACTCATCCTTTGTATGTAATGATAGAAATTTAGTAGTGTCGCATTTGTGCAGCGATTCGATGCTCGCATAGCACCGATCTCGGACTTGAAAAACCAGTAGTCAAGGCCGAATTTGCGGCATACCCGTGCGTACCACGCCCCATTCGTGAGCTACGCAGGACATAGAAGCATAATCGTAAAAACATAAATATGGGACACGTCGAGCACCGGAGTTAGGGATAGTGCCGAGCGCGTTGAGTATTACTTTAATAATAATGATCATTGCCCGCCGGACTGGTGAACGCCCAGTGCATGATCCTGCATGATTCCAGTATTCCGCCCGGTCGAGCTTCATGAAACCCATAAAGTCTCGAGGCTCTCGTGCATCTCCGGACGTTTTACCGTCGTTTCCACTACCCTTTCCGGTCTTTTTCCACGGAGAATCCTTCGGCTACACCGCTTTCCAACCCTCGCCCTTCCACCCTCTCTGATCTCGCAGGAATGAGATGCATCTTCACGTTTTCACACGCTGAAGCCGTAAATTCATCAAAAACGACACATATAAAATTACGCGAATGCATCGATGCATGCTTCGACGAAATAAGCGGGCGTCCGCTACTTCAATGGCCTCGAAGCTCGTTCCGGGGTTGAAGCGCGTTTACCTTGCGAAAAGCCCACCCGAGAGCCTACGGCACTAATCCGGATTTACGAGCGCACCACGGTGGCTGTTTTTCCATTAAAAAAAACACACACACACACAAAAAAATGATTTTTACGACAGCGCAAAGGAAAATAGCGAAGAGCCGAGTCGGAACGACGTGTGGTAGAGGAAAGCGCGTATTACGTACATTCAGGAACGTGCGTTGTCCTCGTTTCTCTCGCGTCTCTATTGTGCACGTCGTCGGAGAAACGGCCGAAGCTAAAGCAACGCGGAGGCACACACGTCGCGTGTCACCGGGTGCGAAGGAGGTGCAGCGAGACCAATCATTCTAATTAACGTGTACCGAGACACTTCCGGTGACAGGACGATGAAGAGTTTGCTCTAAAGTACGGATTCGTTACGGCCAGAATGAGAGAGAGAATCTAAACAGTACGTGAGATAATAATAATAAAGAGTGTATAATGATTAAATGAGTTTCAGTCGTTAGGCACAGTCACGAGCGCCTATCTGCCAACTTCGAATCGGTATTTATTATTTACTTACCCAGTAATTTCTCTAATATTAATTATCTTCACGATTCGAATTGTGGAGAGAAAAAGTAAATAAGTGAATAAGAATTACGACGTAACGGGTAGCGAAGAAAATTTAATGCGCCGAATCAAAATTTTTTTATTGTAAAAACTGCTGTACTAACTTTCATGTACAATTCTGCCACGATTAAACTACATTATGGAATTTAAGTACTTCTGTAGGAATATGCATGTGAATCTTTGAAAGTCAAGTGTTTTTTTTTATTTCAATGTACCATATGTTATTTTTTCATCGCAATTGTACATGAAATTCAATATACCACTGTACGTATGAAAACTTCGAGCATCGGTACATTAAATTTCATAAAAATTATTCTCCGACACCGCATAGGTGGTCGCTCACCGATGAAAGTGCGCGGTTTCCTCACCTTCCGTCCGGGAATCGGGATAAAGTCGTCGTACCTCTCCGCCATTCTTCGCGCGTATTTTTATTATTATGAGCGTTAAACGTGCCGTGAAGTAATTTAAATCCCATCGCGAGAAACGGATCGACGAGGTTTCATGCCGTACGAATGAAAATTTCATTAGTTGAACGAGGAGAGACGGTCGCGAGAGAGCGAGCGCGCCGGTACGAGGGAAGACGCCGGACGGGTGAAGTGAGGTCTCGCGCGCCAGGGCGTATTACTTATATTTGCATAAGTCAGCTTGTCAGTCAGAATGCGTGGCAACGCGTGAACCCCCGATTGCACTCGGCCGAGATGGCCTCGTGACCGGGCCAAGGATTGCGAATCAACCCCGCTGTCCCGAGATCGAATGAGCCAACTCTCAACACGCCCTCTCGATTCGCCCGTTGCACTTACACAGCGCGCACTCCCGCTGCACTCTGCACTGCACGGCAATCCTCCGACCGGTGTTTCTTCTGATTCCGCTGGACGTCCGGTCGATGGCCTTGCCCGTAGCGAGTGCGGAGAAAACTAATGGACAAACCGCAAATAAAAGAGCCCCGAGGTGGTTCCCGGTACGTTTCGCAAACGAATCAACTACGCCAGTTGAACGCCGGGAATTAATCTCCCATGGAGAATCCGCGATTCCCAGAGGGTTTTCCCTACCGATAAACCTCAAAGCTCAATTTCTTATCCACTTAATCATACTTATTGCCATCCAGCCATAAATTATCCACCTCGCAATATTCATAGTACATGTAAGAAGATCGAATTAAAGAACCGATGAAATTGTGGTCAGCCAGGGGAATAACCGGGCCCGACACAATCCCAAAGCTCGAAGCTCTCGCGATCGTTCGCCTCGGTTGTGTGGTGGATGATTTTTCTTTATTTTTTACTTCCCCCTCTGTGTGGGTGTTTGCGTCTCGGGGCACGCAACGACGATTACCGGACACGTGAATTACGTAAGGCGGAACAGCTACGTCTGGAGATTACGATATTTTCTGATTGGAGTGGCCTGTCACGAGAAAGGGTGGCGGCCGCTGTGCCCTCGAAGAGACGTGGGGAACGAAAGCGGGACGATCGTGTGCGGCGCTCGGCGTATCGTTCGCTGGTTTGTACGTTGCACGTCGCCTCGTATACTGTGTCACTTTTTCCGCGGCGTGGAGCCGATGGCCTTCTATATTCTCTGTCGGAAACTCCGCGGTGGAAAGCCCGTCGGGTTGATCAGTTTCATGGCGGGGAGGTCGGCCGCGGGGTAACTCGGGCCACGTCAGGAGGGAGTCAAGACCGAGCGACATGCAAGTGCCAACACGCCACTCATAAAAATGCACTCAGTCTGATATCTCCCTCGTTTTCCCACTGGTTCGCTCGCGATCATCCCCAAGGCGAACTATGGAGGGTATTAGGCGATACAATATGCGAACCGATGTATCAAATTGCATATCGGACGAAGACTGCACTCCTCCGTTTCATGGTTTTTTCCTCACGATTTGATTTCTCTCGATAAACGTCTCTCTCGAGCGCAATGTCGGTTCCCACGAAAATTGTGCTGAACGCCCGGAAGCGTCTTTCGTCGGCGACCCAACTTCGTCCGTATTCGGACCCGTGATGCACAAGTGACGAGGGCCTTGCCATTTATTTTTTTACGGTCGGGAGATTAACTCCGCGCTAAAAACTGGCGAGTGAAGGTGAAGGACCTGACGCAGAATTAAGCAATTTACCATTGACCGGGCTGGAGATTGCCAGCGGTATAATAAAAGTTGTGCAATACAACGTGTAACGGATTTTTTTTTTTGTTAATTGTGGAAATTAAAGTTGCGGTCATAAAAAAAATATTCACGATACTCGGAGAGATGGTTTGATTCTCGATTTCTGGAGATAAAAAAATGATAAATTTAAACGGTACATTTAAAAATAATGACTGGATAACTAATATTATTTCAAAAAATGTGTCTTCATTTTCGGGCACAAGAAGAATTGGCGAGAATTTTGCCTTGTTCCCGTCTTAATGGCTCGAAATCTCCGGGACCGGCGAAACGTTTGTCTGCGGGGGGAGCAACGGCCACGTATCCTCGCCCTCACTCCCTCTATCACTCTAGTTGACTCAATGGTATACGAGGAATTCCGGGAGGATAAACGCACGAACGCCTTCTCGTGGTTTCTGCGGTGTTTGAACACGGAATGGACAACATATGTAATGGCTGTCCGCGGCTGACTGATTGCGGATCGCGCGGCTTCAAGCGAGGAGGGTTGCTTCTGTCGTTGCCGAGAGAACTATGCGTATCCTCTGTGTGTGGGCCACCCCGGGAGGAATACGAGAGCCACGACGACGACTGGCCGCGACACTGCTGTACGATATATAAATGCCGAGAGAAACCGAGACGTCGGACACCGGGAGTGCGCGATATATATTTACCGAGCCATCCACACGATTGCCCGGACGACAAGGCTCAATCATGTCTCTTTCCCCTCTTCTGCTCGCGCCTCTCAATCCGACTGCTCGGCGGATTTTTTATTTCCACCGAGAGATGCGATGGTTTTCGTGAAATTAAAAAAAAATCATTAAACGGAATCTGTGCATCGACAATCTTTCACTCCGCAGTAGTCTTTACCTGGCATAAATATCAGAGTCGAGTTATCGAATAAACGTCCTCAAAATCAAGCATATTAAAGACGATTGATTGAAAGGAAAAGATTTATTTTGCATAATGGCAATTCGAAAATGTTATTAAGAAATTGATGACCAATAGAGTTGTTCAAAATTTTCGTATGGATAAATGTATAAGCAATCAGAAGAATAAACGGATTATTTCCATCGTAAGGAAAGTTAAATTTCAGGGACATTGTTTTTTTTTTACGATTTTATTGTTCCTCGATTTGTGAATAACATTTTGAGATTATTATTATGGAAAATACATCTTTTCAGCACTTTTGATATGCTCGCATTCTTTCAGATTCTCATAGAAGTGAAATCTGATTTATCGGATTAAACTTCACCGTATCACGAATTTTTAGCTAAAAAAAAATGTTCCGACCGTCTTCGCAATTTCCAGATAACTTTACGCTGATCATTCGCTATAATCCTCGCGCAACGATGTGTGCAGTTGGCCTCGCAAATTCATGATTCGCGAGAGAGTACCAAAGATCCCACCGTCGTATTCCTCCGTACGCGTGTTTTATCGCGGTGATGCCGAGTCGAGTCAATTTCATCCCCCTAAAAGCCCTCTCATCCGGGTGCTTACCCGCGGGAAGCGGCGACGAGCCAGAAGAGAGCTTTGACTCGTCGGTCAGGTGGAAGGGGACGCGTTTGCCCTTGCTCGAAGCACCTCCCGAATCCGTGGAAGAGCCGGAGGAATCCCGGATCCAGCGGGAAGTGCGAGAGCGCAATCCTTGCCGAGATATGAGGCCAATAACAAAAATCATAAACACTCGGACCGTTGATTAAGCCGCCGTCGTCCCGAGCTAGGATCACGAAAACGGCGCATCGTACAACGCGAAGAGACACCGTTAGAATCCTCTTTGGCGCGGAGTCCAATTTCCTCGGTAATACTCCGGGGGGATTCGTTTTAAGGACTGCACAAGCTCGGAGAAGTTCGTCGAGGCCAATCTGGAGTTGCCACACGTTCGATTGCTCAGTCGAGACGAAACGATCCGCGTAATTCTCGCGGAGTTACAGCGTCGTTAAGGCCCGTAGTAAATTTTTCCTCGACAATATTTCTACACGCACGGGGACTTCGATAATCCCGCTGGGTATTTCTCACAAAATTCGAGACGCGTGTTAATCAATCGGTTCGGTGTTCTCGGGAAGTATTTCTCAGGCTCGTCGGGAGAGCGCTACACGATATGCATATTCGAGGTAATTAAATATGTTTCTGTATCAACAAACCGCCTAACGAATTCTCTCATCAGCTTCCCCCCTGTATTTATCTTCGGCGGGTTCTCTTTTATGCTGTTTTCCTGGATAGTACGAACACTCGCTCAGCCACAAAGCCCCGATCTACCTTCTGTAATTGCTCGGTAATAAAAATAGGCGGAAGGAAACTATAGGTGAGAGTAACGGGTTGGGAGATCCGGGAAGCTTCGTGCAGTGGAACTGGTTTGAGGCTCGTAAAAAAAAAAAAAAATTCATCGAACCGAGTACTCGGGATTTTTTTTACAGGTACTCGAAGACCGTCCCTCAAACTTTGCCGAAGGGTTGACCGACTCCTCGTACCAGGGCCGAAATAAAAATCACAATGCGAACGAAGGGAACATGCCTGACCCGATTCTCTTCTTCCTCGGCTGCTCGCCCATGTTTCCTCGGAATTCGAAGCTCGAAACATGAGAAACATATACACACTCGAGTCGATGGTCAAGTTTCCCCGAGAGATTTTACAAGGGCCGAATGTTTCTCGGTAAAATGTTCCCGATCCCATGGCTCGATTCCCGAGCGTCAGCGAAGCGTTTCTCCGTGGTGAAGAGTCGCGCGGGGAGTTCCGACAACGCGGAAACAACGCGTGGCATTGTCGCCGGTACTTGTACCAGCTTACAATCTGTCGTGTACAGAAGCGGTTTGCCGCTCGTACAATCGCTAGGCCGTGTGTGCGTTTGGGCCGCGAGAGCGCGAGACGAAGCCGGTACAGAGCCAGAGCTCTGATACCAGAGAGATCTTTCACAGTCCTTTGGTTCCCGCGCGAACAAATTGTTGGAGGAAAAAAAAAGGACACAACAGTCAGTACGAAAGACCAGAGGGGAAGCCGATAGTTGTCGAACAAACTTTGAATATTTGCCTCATCGTTCGGTCGGATCGTTATATGCGTTATGGCTACGGTTTACACGTACCGGTGAACGCTAAGTGCATCGCAGCGCGACACCGACCAGGCCTGCGACTCCCGACTTCCTCGACGGAGGAGCGTCTCTCGCGGATAACTGTGAGAGAGTATGCATAAAATATCGACGGAAAAACTGAGGAACAGGTAAAACCCGAGGAGCGACTACTGACCCGCGCACCGCGCCGCCCGGGCTCTCTCGGTGTCTTTGAGTTGCGTGCGTGCGTGACGCGCCGCGCTACCGAGTACGCGTCAGCTCTACATACGCATTTAATATCGACGTTAACGCGACGATGACGGAGATAGAGGAGCTGTGCGACGAAACGAGACGGATAAAGGACCGAGGAATATTTATGAGAGAATTCGTTCGTTGTCCTGTAATTTTGTGTGGGTTTTCCTTTTCCTTCGTGCTTTCTTCTTCGACAGGGCCGTGGATGATTATACTCGTTTACACGGCGAAGAATCCCGGGGGGAGATCAGAATCTCTCGGATCACGAGAGATCGGAAATGTTGCGGGATCGGAATTGTTCGGTGGATTCTTTTCATAAAGTCATTCCGTGTAGTTTTTAGCCCGTCTCGGACGTGTCACGCTCGATATCACACGGCATACGTGCGCGTTGCGTTACATCGAGCAACCGCTATGTTTCGCGTTTGAGAAGATCGCCAACGATTTTTCCCTCGCTCTTCGGGGCATACAAATTATCCGTGTGTCGTTATTATTTCCCGGCTTGCTGGCGCTTTTGTGATCGAGAGCTTCCGAGCAATGTGGATGATAATAACAGTAATGATTCGAGGGATAATAATGTCTGCAGAAGAGCGCTGCTGTTTTTCGTAGACTTTCTTTTGGCCTGCGTAGGCTACTCTGGTGGTTGAATAGCTTTGAGGGCCCCGGTTGAAGGGCTCGCTTATCTTTTACCGCCGAGACATGTGTAGGCATTTTTTTCTTTGGGTCTCGGACTCTCACAGTGACAGAGAAACTGGCGGATCACCGTCGTGTTCTGGATCTGGCGCTGGGGCTGCACTCTTGAGATTTCGGTAACTTAAAATTCGGTCCTTAAAACCTTCTGTGGTAGGACAAGAAACAGACCGGAGTATCTTACAAGTGCTTACTTGAGAGTGAAAATGTTCAGTTACGTAAATACGAGATTTTGAAAGAATTTAGAATTGTGTACAAAGGTCAAAAATTTATATTTCAGGCTAGCAAAGTACACGTTCGATCGTTAGGAAAGATGGATTCAGGCGAAATATGTAAATGGTGGCTTACAAAGTACTTTTTACCCCCGTAGGATGGTTCAATATTTCATTATCGCAATTCAACGAATTAAAAATTCCAACTATAAATTAAACATTATTCAACTGGTGGGAGTACTGCATTTATCTGACAAATAATAATCGGTGAACTCAATAAACGATAAATAAAAAAATGGTCAGCAAATCAATTTACTCCACTTTGTCAAATAGAGTTAACGTATGTTTTACAAATAGACGAAGAAAAAAAAAGTTGGCCCATGAGGGGATCGAACCCGCGACCTTCGCGTTATTAGCACGACGCTCTAACCAACTGAGCTAATGGGCCAGATGTCCTCTCAATAAAATCGTTTGCTACATAACCTAGAACAAATAAGTAAATTTAATGCAGGTGCCTCACGATATCAAAAGTCACAAAAAGTACATTTTTTTATTCCAAAAAGTACACCATGGAAACCAGTACTGTGAACTTTTTCGAGACAATCGTCTTCACGCGATTATGCAGCACCAATAAGAAGAAAGTCAATCGGAAAATTATTTGCAATTTGTCGGTCTACTTTCGTGGCGTTGGAAAAATCCCGTCGATATTTACATCTTCCCAGTGCATTTATCGCGCGGACCCAACTGCATTGAGAGGTTCGAGATCGCGGGCAATGCCACACCGGTCTCGGCCCGAGTGCAGACTACAAAGCGAGCCCACAATGCTGGGAAGCGGGGTCTCGCGTTATCCGGACCGTTTCCGTTCAAATAAAGCCTTATTCCCGTCGCATGTCCCAGCGCGCAACACTCGCACCAAAGTTTAATCGTAGCGCGAGCTTCGCTGCGCTCTCGACAATACACTCGAGTTCCTCGCCAAGGTGTCAACTCCCGAGCGACTTCCGGAACGTAGATTTGTTTTATTGCTCGTTTCTTCAAAAGTAACTGTTCGGAGATCTCTCGGCCCACAGAACTCTCGCACCGACACAACTGTCCCGTCATTGTGCGCATGCGTGTGCGTTTTCGTATCCGTACACGCGACGACCGAAGCGAGCGCAGAAGCGAGGAAGCTTCGCGAGGCTCTCCGGTCGGACGTCGGGGAATCACACCGTGCCGACTTCGTTTTTCCCGCGAAGGCTCGCCGGGTGCGAAGAACGCTGGCGATAGGAAAAGAGGCTAAACAGAGGACGCCGCGTAGAGGTTCGCGACGCGAACACAAGAGACTTCTGTGCTCGCGTATGGGACGCCCGGATCGCGCTAACGAGGGTCGCGTACCCACGCGTGTTCCACCGGTACACAAGCCCGCGCATACACTCCTCTGTACCACCTAACATTACACCTGTTACTTAAAAATAACGAATGGCTCTTCATGCTTTAATGGCCTTATCGTAATTCCGCCTCGGTAAATATACAGCTAGGCTGTTATTATCCGCGTACTATCTCTGTTTGTTGCACGAGGACTGGTCGAGCATGCTTCACCTTATGCACTGTTAACGATTTCTAAGAGTTCAAGGAAAAAATTAATCATCGACTACTTTCCGATCTAGTTTGTGTCACGTTATTGCCGATATTTTAATTCCGAGCTGAGATTCCAGTGGGAATTACAAAAATGAAGATTTCACATTACTGAATTTATTTTATTGCAAAAAGTGCATCGTAATTTTTAATAATTAACTTTCTGTTATTGAGACGATGTGAATTCGAAAATTCATTTTTTTTTTCGTTTCCCTAGTGAGTCCATAAATTCACACCGTTGGATCCGATCGACAGACGCGTCGGTGTTATTTGTCTTTACGACCTCATAGATCCAGTTCTTGGATTCTTACGGCTTATCATCACGGTTGTTTTTTTTTTCGAACGATCCATCGACGCAGACGTGATAGTTCGTTTCCCTCGTCTCTCTTTCTCTTCCGTATACCACAGAGCGAAAGTCATCGGTGCGGGCAATAACGCCCAGTGCGAATGGTAACCCGAGCGCCGTCGGAAATTTACGCGCCTCGTCCACAATCGTCAAAGGCGAAGTGAGACAGCGCGGGGGCGCTGGAAGGCCGCGATTGCTGATCTAGCTTTTACGATTCATAACTCATACGTATATACGAGTGCGAGGAAAGCGCGTCTGGGGCGGTGAGATAAAGACAACGACACCGAAGTTTGGAGCGAGAGGAAAAGGGTCGTCGTCGCGTCCACCCATTCCGCTGGCATAAAACGTTTATTTATATGTCCGACACAATGTTCTACCGCTCGCCGCCTCCATCTCCCTTCTGTGCACACCCCATGGAATTTATTTATCACGGCACCCGCTTGACTCGAGCGGTTTACGTCCAGAACGAGAGCGATACAGTGGACCGTATAAATACTGCAGAGAACACTCGTACACTGTGCACGATTCCGCAACAATCCCCTTGACGTTCCACTAAACCTCATTCGTCATCGACTGCATTACCCATCCGGTCGGGTGATTAAAACGAAGACAATATTTCGGTAACTCCTTGAACCACCCCGTCTTCGATACGGATTGTTGCTCAGTCCAGAAATTCTGCGTATAGGACTCTCGATATAATTTCCGTATGTAATCAAAGGAAAAAGATCATGTCTGATTTTTCATGGTAATTCAGTGAAATCCTTACCTCCTCTTTTAGGCTTCAATTTCGAGTTCTGAATTTTTAATAACATTTGGTCACCGAACCTCGAATAGAATTTGGCACGACGGCGTGCCGACTCGAATCTTTTACGTCCCGAACAAGCGAAATACCTAGTTGAGTTTCCTCCATGTGTTTTCTACTTGTGATGAAGAGAAAAACTGTTCATTTACTCTTTTGATATCCCGAGAAAAATTACATGCTCGTCCGTTGGGTTCTTTCCGGTTACATTTTGGAGGCGAACCGTTTCGCGCGTAACACGCTTGGTCGATTTCTCGACTCGTTCGGCTACTTTTATATGTATACGTATGTCGCATTACCGACTGTCCGGTTGGGACGATGCACAACGAGACAGCGTGCTGTACATGTCCACGCAGACCACTCGCTATATGCCATTACGCAATGAAATCTAGTTATCTAGCCAATGGATCCGCATCCTCTCTGATGCGCACACGAATACGAAGTCATCGGGTCGAGGGGCGGCGGGCGGGTGTTGGGTGGTGCAGGGGCGAGGAGGCGGTGAGGTGTTCATGTAGAAGTACGCAGATTCACTGGTACCGAAGGCACGCGGAGCGGCGGGACTGCCGGTGGCGTATAGCGCGAGTGCAATAGCTACACTGATTCGACGTAACCACTCGTCCGTCTGTCACGGGCTTGCTCCGCTCTCCTCTCCTCCTCTTGGCTCTGCTAACTACGTCCACTTAACGCTAATAATTATTTTCATTGGGGTGCTCCAACCCATGCTGAGCACACCGGAGAGCCGAAGTGTACGGGTCGCTCTTTGCTATTGCTACAGCTACTGTCGCCTGCTGCTGATGCCACTGCCACTGTTCTGGCTCCCCCAGCACCACGGACCACTCCGACTTCCTGCACGAACGGATATAAAAATAGAGCGAGATCACCGGGAGTAATATTGGCTCGGGCATCAGCGAGCTCTTTAAATCTTTCGATCGGCGACTGTGGCGCAACACTGTCGACGGACCGGACCCGAGCGAGTGTGCCGTCGAGCCAACGGATTTATTCGCATCTACCGTGGCAGACGTGAACAGCCACCCTGGTTAGCTTGGCTTCTGGCGAGACATCTCTTCGGACGGGTAAATCAATTTGACGACAAACGCCAATACTGTTCGTTCGCACATGTGGAATATCCGAAAGCAAGTTGTGGGTATATTTTATTTGAAAATTGTCAAGTTTCTTCGGTTTTTCCACCTCTATGGCGAGCTTGGCTCGATAAGCGCTTCTAGAGAAACATCCCTTCTATATCAGAGACCTAGTTATGGTTCCATGGGTAGACTACTTTCCATTGCTAGAGCATTTTCCTGCCATCCTGACAAGCTAAACTCGATAAGGGCTTCTGTACAACCATCATTGCTGTCGGTTGAATGAATTTGACGACAAACGGCAACGCTCTTGGTCGGAACAAGTGAAATGTCGAAGTTGTCGTTGCATGGACAGACCGTTTCCCATTGTCTCCCATTTCGACGATTCTCCATTTTCCCCCGCAGCGATGTGGTTATCCGCACGTTGGCACGCATCGACCGCAATTTCTAAGTTCCTATATCGGGTCTCCGGCAACGATTATTGAAGGTGCGCTCTCGCAGGTCTCGCATGTCTCGCTCGCCCAAAAAAGTCCGAAGAGGGTGCGAACAATACCAGCTAACGCTGCCAGCCCTTGACGAGTTTTCCGTAAATCCACCGACAGAGGCGCCTTCCCTACGAACCCGTAAATTATTTAGTGCCGCCATAGGTATCCATGGCCGAGTAGCCGGTCGGAGGTACCGCATGCCAGGTTTCTGCCTCTTCCGTTCCAACACAAATCCCATCTCTCTTGTTCCGAACTACTGTGGTCATCGGTCAGACGCGGATGAACCCGGACAGCGGGGGTGAAATTAAATAACAACAAAACAATAAAAGACAATTGTTTCTAAGTTTTATGGCGGTTTGCGAAGGCCTGGGGAGATCCTCCCTCGCCCGTACACCGGAGACTGACGGTTACCGTGAAGAAAAGAGCTGGTTTATTGCCGCGCTCACGCCAGCCGAGGCTTCCAACATCATCCCGTGGACCACCCTTACGATTTTCCCGGCGCTTCTCGCCTCCCGCCGTAGCTGGTCACTTTATTTACGGGGTGTGATTTTCCACAGGTCTGTGGAAAGATGCCTTCGAGACCCCTCCATGCCCGCCAACACCAGTCGTTTATCGTTCGTGTACGCAACCTCCGCGATCCTTTTCACGTCTCGGTCTCTAGCTCATTTTAATTGTCAGCCGGGTCCCTCTCGTACTCGGCACTTAACCGCGTTTTATTTATCGCCCCCCACACGATATACAAAAGTAAATGTCGAACTTATCCTCGCCTCATGTGATTGCGTCAATGGCGCAAACTGTAATTTGAGGAGGAACTCCTTGTCCGCCAAGCGCCTTCCTCTTATTCTCCCTCTGATTCTCTCTTCGTCTCGACGGTTTCTTCATCATCCCGCGCTTCGCCTCCAAGACGAAAACGATCGAGCCACGGGGATACAGACTGCGGCTCTCGCGGTGTACACGCGAGAAGCTACGGCAATAAGAGAGGGATTACACTCGACGGTCCGGTCCATAGTCGTATATTGCGGCCACATTTTTATTTTGACACTAATAGCCCAGACCGAGAGCGGTATCGGGCCGCGCAGGACTTAAGTCCGTCCGATCGCGCTAATCCTGTGCCGATATTGCCCGTATAAATCCTGAGAACGCGCGGGATCGTGTGTATGAAGCGCTCTCGGGACCGCCGCGTTTGCGGAGTTCCCTCTCTCTCGCCTAATGCCCCGCTGATTTATCGATCATTCGCGATATAATGCCGCACACAACTTCGGAAAAGTGCGGCTCGGGCGGTCATGGCGTCAGCGGAACTGCATCGCTAACCGGAGGAGTGAACGACCCGACAAAGCGATACTTTTTCAAACGAGATTCCTATCTCAATGGAACTTGGATAATCGATCAATGTAAAATTGCTATGTTCGTTTACGATCGGCATACAATAATCATGTGTTTCTTTCTGTTTTTCAGGTAGGTACCGGCTCGCACGAGCATCTTTAAGCGGTGTCGCGAATCGTACACGGTCGAGGAGTTCGGCGCGACGTTTCGAGAACGAGACTCCTTAAACTACCTCGAGGTTGAAAGTCGTAAGCCAAAGAATTTATATTTATTATTTTCCATTTAATGATCGAGGAGTTCGAGATAAAGCGAAAACACGTGAGATTATTATAGAAACGCCAGCGAAATTCTTTTCATCCACACCATAAACGATTAAATCCTCGGATATATTGGTGAAGAATTATTGGAAATTGGTCGGTGACTTCGAGCTTAATTTTAAAGATAACGATACGATTTTCGTGTTATCGAACGGGACACTATGTGCCGATGTTGGTTGTTTCTCGCGCATGTACGCGCAGTATAGATTACTGGTATTATAGGACAAGCTGCGGGACAATAGAATAGCGCAGGGTGAAACAGCGTCCCCTCGTTCTCGTCGTCCAATCATCTAAATTATTCCATAAGACGGGAGCGAGGTCCCGGATAACGTTGCGTCCGGGATACAGAGAAACATCAGGCCTCGCTTCTGCAACGATCGCTACTCCGGAATCCTCTAAGCAGAACGGCCAGTGAGAACGGGACAGGGGTGGGAGGGGGGTCAAACGAGACAGTATAGAGAGAGAAAGGGAAAGAGACAGCTTTACTGCTTCATAACTCGAGAGCTGTGCACGGACAATCGCGTCCGTTATGATTTCGGATGCTATTTTGACTGCGCACCGTGGGTGGGCTTTTGGTAGTACAGAACCAGAAATATGCTACCTCGTAAACTCGACCCTAGTCTCAGATCCTCGAGGTTATACGGCACGTTGTTCCACAGTGTGTACACACGACAGATTCGAGGCCGACTGTTCTATGAGTTCCATTAAATGTTTAGGCTGCGCGATCCGAGAGGTCTTTGCGAAAAAGAATTTCCGAGGATATCGCATCAGTTGCGACATCGAGACTGAATTGCTGTATTTCCGGATGATAATATTAATTGGGTGAAAATAAAACACTGAACTGTTTGCGAAAGCGTGAGTCACTTTACACAAAATTCTTCGATCTGTCGCAATTTATTATCCAATTGGAATGTCAAACCAGAATATTAGATTAGAACATCGGAATTATTTCTTTAACCGTATTGTTTTTCCTGCAGCATTTGCGCTGATGTACTATTTTTCGAATTGTTCGTGGTGAAATCAGTAGGGCAGGATAGGCGCAACAATTCCGTCGAGGTGTTTAAAAAGTTTGAATACCAAATCATTTCGATACAGAGGAAAATCACAGTAAAACTAGAGCAGAATCACGTGTAAATCAAATACAAATCAGATGTAACAGCAAGGCTTGGAATTAAAGCTGACATTTTATAATTTTTACAGGGCAAAACTTGCTCAATTCCCAAGAGCCACTTTCCACATTCTCGAATCTGGGCCACCGATGAATCACCCCAGAAGGGTGTGAGGTTGGGTTAGTGTGTTTCAAAAAGGTATAATGCTCGTTGGTGGCGACGGCGACACGCGTCGGTCGTAAAAGACGATACTGAAGTGCGGTGATTGAGCTTGTGGACAGTGGTGATTTTTGCAATTCCAGTAGTTACCGTAAGTTCTCCGTTGTTGACCGACGAGACTTTTCCAAAGTGCTCCGCGCTATCGCGTGACCCGCGTATTTTTATCCGTAACAGCCCGTGATCTCACGCACTGCCACACTATTTCAAGAATTGTTATTATATCCATCCCCGTTTGCGCCGGTTTCCATTTGTTTCCGTCATCAAACCTCTCCCTGCTTCCGAGGCTCGCGGAGTTATAAATAAATCACCGTGCACGTATGACGGTGCCTCGCGCGCATCATTGCTACCGCTCGATCTCGTGACGTACGCCTGACGGCGAGAGAATTCGATATATAAATTCAATCAGTTGGGGAAAACAATCGGTGCGTCAAGCCCGATGCCAAACGAGCCTCCATTGTCCATGAACTCGCAGAAAGAAAAATTTATATAGTACAAACTACCATAAAAAACGTTTATATTGAGTGTTTCTCAAAAAAGAGTATTTTTTCGCATTTTCTCTCACCCTTTTAAAGTATCGATGTTAATCTCAAATTGCATCTCACTTAAGACGGTCCCTAGAAAAAAATTCAAAATGTTGCATTCCACTTTGGTACTAAAAGAAAAATCATCATTTTTTCAAGGTAATTGTCGATGACCACCGTTCGCGAATGTTTTCTTGAACTCTATTACACAATTCTATGGGGTTAGGACATTAACGTGTTGAAATTTTTTTGCCCCTTTAGACATTTGTACCAAAAAAAATTAGACCAAACTTCTGTTCTCTCCAAGAGTCCGATAAAGGTCAATCGATAATCCGTCCGATTGTCAGTCGCCATACCGAGCCATTCCGGTCATCGGCGTAATATCGCGTCTCACGGTCCGTCTCCGTCACTAAATTCGTTAGAATATATTTTTTTAAGTACCAAGTAATCAAAAAGCGCGAGTCGTAATTTCTTGAACGAAGCAACCCTCGAAAGGTCGCCCTCGGGGCTCGGCGCGAGAGCAAGGTTCCTCGGTATCATCGACTTTCTTATTCGCTTCGAAGAGGCAAAGATAACGGCGTCGAGTTATCCCGGTGGATTTGGGATCGTCGCGAATTCCCGTCGGGCTCACCCGCGGTATGGAAACAGAAGAAATTATATTACCATAAGCTTTATCTAAATGTTAATACAGGACATTATATCGAGTTCTCGAAAAAAATATCACAAAGAAAGCATTCCCGGACGGGTCGGCCAGTGGCGGAGTTCGTCGGGCCTTGTCTCCGTCCGGCTCCGACGATCCGCCCGTCGTTTTCTGGCTACGATTTTGTCTCACTCTTTGAATTCGTCGCTGGGGGTTGAGCGAGAAACTCCTCCCCCCCCTCGAGCCGACGGGCTCGAAAACGAACGCTTAAAAATGTAATAGCGGCGCGAGTAAGCTAAAAGTCTGATACGAAAGTGTGCTCCGGCAACGGTGCCGCTGCTTGACTCTGCAGAGCACATCGCGTACGTATACATCCACGTCCCTTCGCAGCATCTCTGTCCCTCCACTCCGAATCGACGGCACTCTCGCGGCCTCTTTATTTTCCCATTATTCAAATATAAATGTAAATGTTGATACAAACGGATAGGTAGATGGAAAGAGAGAATTCAATTGTTCGACGAGATCTCGGGAAGGGGGGACTTTGTTGGGAATTGCAACGGTAGCGAGCGAGACGGAAATACACCGGAAAAAAGTGAGCTCGATAGGGTGGCCGGAGAGGCCGTTGTGCACTCGGGGGCGGTAGGAAATTAGTTTATAAGGAAGCGACGCGGGAAAAAAGGAGACGAGCCAGGGGCAACGTCGGTCCTCTCTCGAGAGAGGACCCTCGAGGCTATACAGTCTGGTTCAGGAACAATCCTTACTCTTGTCGGCTCTCCTATTGCTTCTGTCGCCGTGATCTTCCGCTCGATCGCACCCGAATCAACGGTCGAGCCAGCGAACCGAAAAATATAAATCCGCAATCGCGGGAGCCGGGCTCGTCGGCCGGGCCGCGATCGTCGTCTTTCCGGTTCGGATTCGACAGGCCGATCGGAGCCACTGACACGAAATTTCGAAAATGAGAATTATTCATAAATCGCGTCGATCGTTTTACTCCGTACATTTCTGACAGGTTACGTCCACCTTAAATAAAAATTGCATATTCATCTCGTTGATCAAAATATAAAATTTATACATATTCAGTGAAAGAGATAACGTTTATCCGTCCATCAATAACATCGAATCATTATCCCTGAACAATGAAAAAATAAAATGAAAAAAATATAATAAAAAATCAAACTTCATTCAACAGATTTTTTTTACGGTTCCCAGATGTACACGATTATTTGCGGGATATAATCCACTCGTCGGTCGATCGTATTCGACGATTCGTCGGAAACAATGAATTGTGTGATCGAAAATGAAGGCCAACGGGATAGAAACAAACGGGTTGAATCATATAACATATTAGGCCGCCATAGCATACAGCGTGCACTGTACGTTGGAACGTAAATTCCCCAATGCCGAAGTGGAAAGGAGGGCGGAGAACGGGGGAGCTCGTATGTGTTGCGTACGCGAATTTGGCTGTCATCGACTACTGTTTTCGCGTATACACATAGTTAAAGATACGTATATACATTCCAGTGCCCACGTACGAATAACATCGGGCATATAGTAATACGAATGCGATGTCGGAGTGCGGGCCAGCATAGCGCGAGTACAACCGGCCGATTGTACACAGGAAAGAGGGTCCCGGTAATATCATCCGATATGCGCGTTCTCGTGTTTCCCCATCGTTGCATTGTTCTCGCCCTTCTCGGTGCGTATTGTGGACGATGGAGAGCCCCCTCCTCTGCCCTCCGCCGTGCCAGCTCCGCGCGTTGCTCCTGTTTCTGGTGGTGCAGGACTCGTCGAGAGTCCGAGTATGATTCGAATGCGAGGACCGCTGCACCGCGATGCGAGTAGGGTGCATATGCGCCGATAGCCCCCGTAATGCCATCTCTAATTCCATGCGAGCTGATTTGATTTTGGCATTAAGATAAAGCGTCTCTGGACCTCCCCGACCCTTGGCCGAGGCACGAACGTACACACACGGACGGGTGGCGCGCACGCGCGGTGGCGATCGTAATAATCGAATGTTTCTCCGACATACGCCGCTCGCTATAGAATTCTGGGTACTAATTTAGCGACCGATTGTCGAGGATAATGGATTTCCACCGGAGAATCCGGGAGATGCGACAGGACGTTCCGTGAAAATTATGATTTTTTTTTAAATCGAAGCTCTCGACGGCGTGAGAGGCGTTTTGGATCTTACGATTATAACGGCTTGGCACGTGTCGGTGTGGAAAATCTTGAATATTGTTCGGCCTTCGGGCTTTGGAGACGAACGCGTGGCGCGTCGTGGCTGGACTTGTCGCGGGAAGACGCGATTGCTGCCAGCGTTCGTGAGAAAGGAGCGGGAGAAACTAATGGGCAGGACGGACACGATAGGTGCCAAGGAATCTCGCGTCGCCGCGCGTTTCATAAGCTGTCGGAGTTCGAGAGCGTGAAGATCATTTGAACAGATATAGGAACGAGAAAGGGACGCAGGAGACACACCGGGGTCGCCCTGTCGACGTCAAATGACGAATCGAGGCGCTGATCCGTCCCGAATGCTCACTCTTTGAGGGGTGTGAAACACCGATGATGCGCACGAGTTCGCCTCACGGTAATCAGATCGTGGGGTCCACATGGAAATCGAATCTATCGGATTCCAGCGGAACAAACCCGTGTGTTCGGAGACTTGTCAATTGCGTCTCTAACGAAGCGAACGTCCCGACGAGTGTGAAGTCTGGAGAGCGAAGCATCGGGATGCAATGGAATACGATCCGATCGAACTGACGACTGTGCGAGTCGTTTTGCGATAGCAGGTGAGGAATTTTATAGGCCGATGATAATTGTTCTCCAGATCGAACACGCAACAATCTTATTTCAAGCTGGATTTATCCCTTCAAGTTGTTGAGTTGTTGAATTTGAGATCAGACTTAGACTTATCTTAAATTTGATCCTAGGATGGATATTAAACACGCAATGAAGTTCGGGTCAAACGTCGTTTTCAAAAGCGATCTACAATTCAAACTAATATCTCGAAATTCGACTCTTCGGACCAAATTTAAGCTACCAAATTCGATCCAAAGTGCGCGTAGTCTCAAAAAATAATAAAGAGCTTGCGAACGGAATACTGACAAAAGCTTTGGCTCTAAGTGTGGCAAAGCCACCGTACAGTGTCAGCGGCGATAAAAATAAAAAGCCTTTGGAAGTTCAAAAAACACGTTTTATCGTGTGTCCGGCCGTTATCGCGATTCACCATGAATTCAGTTTCATCGGACATGCACACCACCGCCGCGACAAGCATCGCGTGATTTCAAAGCATAAACGAATGAATTATGAAGAATGATAATTTGCCGACTTCGACAATAGAGTTCGCCTGTGACGATGTTTGTTTTCAGGTCACACGGGCGCAAGGCAATAACGCGTCGTATCGTGAGCGGTTCCGCCGCCGGCCTTCTTAGATCATGAACCAAGTGCGTGCTGGACATTGTTTGTCCGTGGAGGATTTGTGGTGTAGGCTCGGCTCGTCTGTGACCCGAGTGCGTCGGCATGGTCTTGCCGACCGCAGAGGTATCGACGTCCGGACCCTGTGACCGCGGATCAACCGCAAACCGACAACGTCCACGCGTACCGTTCACTCGTTCCATCTTCCTCCCTCGGTTCTCCATTGTACAATACGGTAACCTCGCATAGCAGATTTAGTACCACTCTGTGGTTCCCCATAAGCTGAACACGCGCGTGCACAGCCTCTCGCGTTGCACCGTTGAGGAACGGCACGCACGTGGACAACGCGCGTTCCGTTTTCGCTCGCGCCCCGGCTACGTAGCTGCTGTTGGCGGTGGATACGCGCGAACGGAAACGTCGTAAATCATCAAGTTCCTCGGGCAGGAGAGACTCCAGTTTGTACATTGGACGGGGGGGTCTCAGGTCAACTGGAAGCTCAACAAGTTGAAGGTCCGGTGCTCCGTAGCGAATGATCGGAACGGACGTGTCTTCATCGCTATCGTCGTCGTTCTACGGAGTAACCTTTCGTTTTTTTTTTTTTTTTCAAATTTATCTCTCTTCGTGTTCTGATTGATAGGTTGAGCGAGAGAGCGAGTGTTGAGTACCGGCAGTCACCACCGTGGCGGAGCAATTTTAATAATGGAATTCGCGGCCTCGATGTACTATGCCCAGACACAGAAGAAACTGTGCGAGCGAAATACGGTTGAATACGGGTTTTTGCATGGACAGGAAATCGTATTTAAGAGTACGTAGCATGAGCGATTAATTAGCGGTTCGCCATCGGAAGGAGCTCGTTCGCCCGCGTACCATACCGCTGATATGCATATGCAAACTGCTATACAATGTCTATCTGCCGATGCTCGTATTACATATTACACGCGATGCACATGCAGATCGTGCAACCGCCCCGCGGGACCTTGAGGGCGGCTCATACCACGCCGCGTAATAAACCATACGAATTGCCGACCGGAGCCTCGAATCCAGTTTCGTGGTTTTCGTCTGAGATTGTTTTGGTACAGTTACGAGTCTAACCCGGACTCGGCATATACGATACACCCCGAGCCCTTGGAGACTTGCTCGAAGGAAAAGAATGATCAGTTGGATATGAACCGTGAATAAATAAATAAGTAAATAATAAATAAATAAATAAGTAGATGCAGGAAAAAAGAGTACCGACCGTCATAACTGTTGCCAAGAAAAAAAACCCCGATTGCAGCCCGAAGCTTCAGTTATTGACGAGGAAGCCCTAAGCGATCCGAGCATCCCTCGTCCTTTGGCAACTGGTCGACAGATCGGCGGCTCAAATTCGCCGTACGGGCGTCATCGCGATCGTCGTTACTCATCGCGTACCCACCAATTCGACTGTCGCATCCTCGACGAATGACCGGGATCTGCGAATCGTGCGATATAAACACGGGCTGTTATCGGCCGAGCGTGCCGGCCCGCTAAGGAAATCGTTGGACAAGCGAGGCGAAGAGAACCGGCATCGAGGGCCGGCAGTTTCGCGAACCAAGAAAGAGAAGCAGGTGCACCGACGTAATTGCGAACGTTTGATATTTAATTACAATTTAACTCAGGAAACGCTGGTACCCGGTTTTCTTCCCTGTTGGCGTTGTCGTCATCCTCGTAGTCGGAAACCCTCCGAGAACTTGACGCGTCCGATGGGATCTGCCGTGGTCCGCCATACTTGTTTGCTACACAGGACTTTTTCCTTCGCTTTGAAACAAAATAATTCCCTAATTATTTCTCCTCCCTCTCTGTCGGGACAAGTCCTTTGAGTTATAGTCTCCGACTTAATTACGTTATTAATTATTTCGTTTAGAGGGGCAGACAGAGTGGCGGTGAGGCTGGTAGACGGAGAATATCTATTATACTGTATTATAATATTATATACTTGTACATCATTATGTAATATTTATATACATTTTCGAGTAATAACCGTGGAAGAGAAATCGCTGCTCGTCCGGAAGCCCCGGTTGTTATTTGACTCGCTAATGAACCCTGATGCCTGTACGGGTTGTCTATCCTTTTGTGGAATCCAACCCGACGAA
Source organism: Listrodromus nycthemerus (assembly GCA_963978505.1). NCBI lineage: Eukaryota > Metazoa > Arthropoda > Insecta > Hymenoptera > Ichneumonidae > Listrodromus > Listrodromus nycthemerus. The sequence goes on from OZ021683.1 coordinate 4,678,349, forward strand.
TGAGCATGCGAATAGTTCTCCGGAGAAAATTCCACCATCAACGAGATATTTTAATGATGATTCAATTTAACTCTGATTCCGCGCTAGGGCTTCCCTCCTCGTGCCCGCGCAGTTCTTTTTGCGAAATTTCATCCGCGAGAGACAGGAAAAAATGATAGAAAAAAAAAACGTTTCTCACAGTAACGAGAAGAATTTTGCGTTTAACGACTTAATAAAGCGACCGAATATAACATCACGCGCCTCCGGTGGAGCGCAAACTCTCCTTGCAATGGTCGAGCCCGCGAGAGCGCGGGTCAGTCTCATAAGTCGTCCTCAGTTTATGCATCGGTTTGCCCCGACCCTTAACTCCCTCCCTTCGACGGCCACCGCCGGAGAGCCCTTTTATTATTTCGATCCGACACTCGGACTTCGCGTTCCTCGTGGCTCGTAAAAGCGTGTCACATATATGAGAATAAAAAGAAGAGCGAACGAGAGAAAAGGGCACGCGGTCTCTCCCCGCAGGTAGTCGCGTGTGCGCTGTATTATTTATTCCGGGAGTCGTAAAAGGGCGGGCATGGATTTATCGCGAAAATATTGAAATGAGAGACAACATCCCCCACCACGATATTCGAATCGTCTTTGGTCGCAGTTTGCTTCCGCTGTTCTTTCGGTTTTCGATAACGGCTTCGAGTAACTCTTCCGTCTGTCGTTGTCCGAGACTGGTCTATGCCGGAGTCTTCGCTGCTTCCTTGCATCTGATCCTTCTTCGTCCTTCTTCGTTCTCCACGCCGTCTTCTCGAAACCAGTTTTCGTTCCTGGTCGCCGGTATTTGTCGGCACCTCGTCGCAGCTCCGTCGTACTTCAGCCACTAGCTTTTGTCTCTTCTCTGCGCGTTGCATAGTTCTCCTCGCTGTCCTCGCCTGCCGGTTTCTTCTTCCGAGCGCATTGTTGGATTTGATTAATGGTCCCGCAGAAGCCTCTCGCTGTTTCGACATTGTTGCGGGCGCCTCTCGTAATTGCTTGATTATTTTCTGCAAGGCAACAAACGCGAGGCCAATGCATGAATCGATTTTTTATGCCGGAGCATTCAGAAAATCGAAAGATTATTCGAGTCACGATTCTCACTGTCGACGTCCCTCGTTTCCATCCTGTTTTTACCAATTTCTTCAAATGTTAACAATTCGAGAAAACGCTCGTGTCACGCACTGGCAATCGTATTAGTTACGAAATCACCTCGTTTTTATGGAACGATAATTCTTAGGCAACATAAAAATCCTTCATATATACTGGATCAATTAAACACTTTGACGATCTCACATTTATGAATGATCTTTGTTGAATGGAAGTTGAAATAAAGAGCTCTGCGAAGAAATTCCGGCCAGGAGTAGCGAGAGCAGCGGCGACGACGACAAAACGAGATCTCGGCATCCTTGGGGAAGGATTATCTTGCTCCCACATCCTTGCGTTTCAAATTGGCAGGATTACGCGAGTCTTGTGACTGTGCCACGTTCGCTGGATTGCCAGGATTACGAGGTGGTAACTCGCGCATCGCTCCTCATTCCGTTCTGCTGTATCTCAGGCGCTCGACGGGTGTGCTAGAGCGCCATGTCAATACAGGCGTTATCGAAAGGAATTACGACGAATACGAAACTACGGCGAATACTACGGCACGTATTGTCTTGCTGGGAAGCACGAGCCATCAGAGTCGAGCAAATATTTTCCAATTTTCCTTAACACTCCCGACGTCGCACAAGGTCGCTTGCAGCTTGCAGTAAAATTGAAGAATTCTTTGTCGTTGAATGATCGCTTAAGACTCAAAAAAAATACGTCAATATAAACAAACAATTTTGCTGTACCATCTAAAATAACGCCTTTGAATGTGCTTCACCGCGTCTTGGTTAATCCGATATCTTTTTGTCTGTGCAGCAATGTACAACCTTTTTATCACCGTGCATAAAGTGGTTAAACCTCCAACGAATCCATTTCGCCTTACTATTTTTATCCATTAGGAATAATTCTCCATCAAGTATAATTCTGAAGAAGGATTGAAAATCACAAAAACAAGAATGAATAAAAATAGGGGAGAATAATTAGAAAATTATCCTCCCGAATTTTTGCTACAAACATATTAATCTCACTGTCATCGGACGATAAAAAAGATATTTTCTGTCAGAGACCAAGAAGCGTTTCTATCACTGAAGATTCATTGGAGCTATAAATTGCCTTTTGTTTTCGTGACCACCCGCAGTCTTCTGCCTATTCCAGCGGTCCCATTGGCCCGGCAATTTTCAATTCGTTTTTACTCCAAGCACCCACGCACCTCAGTGAGAAATGAGATCTTGGCGTGGTTTTTTCGGATGCTCGGTGCGTATCGCGTGTGGTCAACGGCGTGACCCAGCGAATGGGGCGAATGTTCACGAGGCTGGCGAGCACCGTGTGCCCACGTGTGTTCCCGCTGTAATAGAGATGTTTTGCGCCTGCCGGAGGGTCCACGAAATTGAACCGAGAAACTGGCCGCGAGTAAGTCCACGCCAGGGGTTGAGGCCCAAGGGGAGGCGAGGGGGAACAATATTGCCGCCTACACAATGCCTTACACGCCGCGAGTACTTTAGCGCCGTGGGAAGTCAAAACGTTACGTGGGAAAAAAGCCAGCGGTTGATGGCACGTTTATTATTTCAAATTACGGTGAAAAATAAAAAAAATAAATTTCACCAGTAACATAGCTCGAGCTCACTGAATTTTCCGGCGACGAGTGAAGCGCGCGTAGAACCCGTCGCATAAATAAACGAGCCGAGAGAGCCCGGTGTGATGCGCGCCGTACACGATGAAATCGTAATCCCCCGTGCCCCGCGAATCGCCCCAAAAGGGAGAGAGAAAGACGGCATAAAAATTAAAATTAGCCCTGTTAGACGCCGCGGCGACCTCCCCGGGGCACCGCCGCGAGGCCTCCGACACACCCCGATGGGGAATATTATGCAAAGCCACAAGCAATAAAAATAACATATTGCGACCGAGAGAGGCATAAGTTTTAATCCAATATTACTAAGATAAGTCCGCGGTACTGCGCGCTCGTGTACAACCGAGGAGGAAAGACCATCTACCACCCCCACCCGTCCCTGCAATGGCGATGCCTCTTTTTCTCCGCCTTCGCCAAGCATCCGAGGAGAGAGAGCGAGAGAGTACGTGGAAAGATTTCTTTTGTGTAACGCACCCCAGCTTTACATTGTGGTTATTAGAAAATATTCTTTTCCGGGGATGTACAGGGGTCGCATCGCCGAGGGGGAGCGAGGAGCGGCGCGTTTAATAGTTCTCTCTCGTGCCGCTCCGCCCGGGTCGAACTCGGAGCGGCTGGGAAATCTTTTCGACTCATCTTATTTTTCCATTTTTCGTTTTTTTTTTTTTTACTTCTTCGCCTTCATCAATTTTTATTTCGCTTCTTTCTCGGCGAGCTTTTCCGCCGCAGTGCACCGACAGTGGGAGACACGCCGGTTCGCGGGCGCTTTCTCCGAGAGAGAAGAAACAAGAAAATCCTCGCGAGTCGAATCACAATTATGGACGGGATCAAATTTTATTTCGTTTTGTCTCATAGAATTTGATCGACTCGCGCACAGTCTGGGTGAAGAAAAAAGATGACAAAAAATCGAGACGGACGGTCAATCGCTCGCATCTGAACGTTTTCAGTTCGCACACACGGGAAGCAACACTGAGCAAAACCCCGCGCCGGGAGATTGCGCGTTCACGCTCGGTGCGTGTGTGAAATCGGAACGAATCCAATCGCAAACGGCGCGTCGGGCGAAGTCGATGGCAATCCGGTGGATCGCCAAGGGGTGGAAAGGTGTTAGCGGCTCTATATACGATCGGGCCGTCGTAAAAATTTATAATTTGGAAAATATCGGGCAAGGCGACCAAGAGAAAGGGACTAGAGGGGGAGGGGACGAGAGTGAACGAGAAAACGGCTGAGCCGAAAGCGACCTAGGATTTCCGTCTGGCAATCGAGTTTATAAAGCGAGAAATCGAAGGGGCCGGAAACTGCTGGAAGGGCAGTCGAGGGGGGAGTCGTGAGGGGCGCTGTTGGCAGGGGGGGGGGAGGGTTGTACATTTGCCTGGGCATTGGGAAACGACGGTTCGAAAGCGACTGTACCTACCAACAGCGAAAGACTTTTGACGAAAATTGAAGTCGTTGTTATGACGGGAATTGCATGCGACGAAGCTTTACGAGAGGGTGGAGGGGGAGATCGAGGCACAGACAGCAGACTCCAAACGCTCTCCCGACTCTATCGTCGACACTCGACGGGACAGAACCATGGAAGGATGATAATTCGACTGCAGAACAACCCCTCCGCACAACGCTCCGCGCATTTCTCCGATGCAGTGGCTCTCAATCGAGCGACTGTTTTCAACCGGAAATAACGTCATACCGGGGATATGTCACTTCCGGTCGAGAAGTAAAGTTCTTTTATCGGAAGTGACACATTTCCGGCGCATCACTTCTGGTTGGAATATGAGATCTCTAAATCGGAAGCGACGTATTTCTGGCGAATCTTCGGAAACGCGAATTTTGTATCGTGGAGTAAATACACTAAAGACGCAAAGTATGTTTCAAAGTATCAAGTACTCAGTCAATGTCCGGTATTCAGAACTTTGGCAATTAAGTCCTGCCAGTACTCGGTACGTCAGTACTAATCCGGCGCTCAGTTTTTCAAGTGCTCGGTACTTCACTACTTACTTCAAGTACTTAGATTATTTGCTCAGCTCTCGTCTGCGAAGTGGCCGAGTTACGGATATTCCTGCTAGTTTTATGTCATGGGTTTTTTTGTATAGAGGAGTTTTCTCCTAAACGAAGCGCAATCCCTCGCGCAGATGTCGCACGGAACTTGACCTAAATTTCCACGGGAGAGAAAGCTTCTGTACGTGGTAAACAAATTTGTACATTTATTACAAAATGTGGAAATTTGTAAAAAAAAAAAAAAACGTTTTTGTCTATTTTAGAAAAAATATTTGTAAAATTGGTGGACATTATTGTGATAGACATTTTTTTTTTTCAAAACTAACAACAAAAGTGAATTTGGACGTACCGATTTTACTTTGTACGGTGTTAGGCAACTTCAATAAAAATGTATAGAGCTACAGTTCTATGAACCGTGTACTCGCACGATTGACATTTTTTTCTTCTTTTCTGTAGCGCGCATCGTCGTCTTTCCCGCGATTGGGATTCGCGTCGTGGACTCGCTGGCAGTTTGGCTCTCGGAGCCAAACGAGCCGTGGAAACGAATGTCCGGGCCGGATCAAAAAATTTCACGGCAATGGCCATACGCTGATAAAGAGCATCGTAGGGACGAAAGGAAATATTCCAAACTTTGATATCTCGATTCCCAAGCGTTTCCTTTTCCCATGTTATTTCTCGTTTATTTTATAGTTTGCTATAAACTCGAATATGAGATAAAAGTTTGTCCCTCCCGTTCTCTCCCACCGCGGTGCAATGTTTCGCTGTTGTTTACACGGCGCACCGCCGCGCTCCTTCTCTCGCGTCGCTTCACCTGCTCTCTCGCCCCGCTTGTGTTTCTCACACCCTTATCCACCGGAATATTTCAATGGAGTGTATTTGCTCGGCGCAAGTCGGTAGCCAGGATGTCACGAGATAAGGGACCGGGAGCCCCTCGTAATTCATTAGATAACGCTCACGTCTATCTTGGACACGGCGAGGGGGGTCGCTGTGCACGCGGCGACGCGAACAGACATCTCTTGTCTCTGTGCTGGCAGCTTTTAAACACATGAAGAGGATGCACAAGCACCATGAGCAGAAGTCGTCGCTGCATCGTCGCGCCCGGCGTCCAGAGACATTCCTGCAGGCTTCGCTCTCTATCCGTCTAACTCGACGAGATCCACGCGATGCGATTGTTTCTCACATTAGCCACGTGACCGCCGAAGCTGTGTTTCAAATTTTGCAAAAATCGAAACTTGTAGGGAAAGCTTTGATCCCTGATGTACCTTTTTTTTTTTATTTTGGTTATTATGCACTCTTCGCTATCGTGACTGTGGGTATGCACGCCGTAATGCAGCGGTACATACATATGCCATGTTCGTTCGCTCGCCTCGAGCGATAGATTTGGGCAATGCACGAAAACGGGGTTGCAACCCTTCGTACGGACAACCACCGCGCTCCACCCTATCCCTCGCCGGGCCATTAATAATATACCCATATTGGACACAATTCACCTTGAAATTAACCGGCAGCCGATTGGTAAGCCCGGGCAAATTGACTTCGAAATTGACAATTTATGGCCTCTCTCGAATGCTCCAGAGTACTGCACTTCTAATGCCGGGCGTGAGAGACTCGATTCTACCGCGTCGGACTATCTCTGAAATAATTCCGTTTTTATCTTAGAACATTTTTAATTCATAACGGCTTATAAATTTCGGGAAGGTGACCGAAAATTTTTCATGTAATATGAATTTATCCCGGACTGGTTGAGTCGCGGTTATATGCAAATACCGAGAACAATTGATGTGAAACTAAAGGAAAGGAACATTTTAACGTGCGTTGTAAACAACATTTCGTACGAAAATTGAATGCTTTTTCATATCAACCTTTTATGAAATGCTAAACAGATCAGCATCGCAATTGACAGTATAAAATGTATTTTAATTGAAATTTAATGTAAAATTCAGGGAAATTATTTGTAATATTGATATCTATCGTCTTGAAGAAAAATGTACATTTTCTTTTATACATTCTCGTTTATATGAATAATGTGAGTTAAACTCAAGTTCCAGTACATGAAGTCCACAATTTATTTTTACGGTGTAAATAAGGGCTGGTATCAAACGCACGGTCGCGTGTAGATGAAAATAGATAAGTCATGAGCTTTCTCGAATGCTACAGAGTCCTGCACTTCTAATGTAAAAGCCTGAATCGTACTTCACCAACCTGTTTCCAGCGCAACACAGTTCTTCCATTTCAACATTTTTCGCTTCTTTACGGCCTATCAACGCGGAAAACATAACGGCGGATCCTCATCTCGACTGAATTCATCGCGGAGAGATTAAGTCGCGGATATATGTAGATCACGAGAAGAGCTCGAGAAGAAAAAAATCTTTGAAGAAAGATAAAAGAATAGGAAGATTAAACATAAATCAGGGCTGGCATCGAGCGCGTGGTCGTTCGCCGGAACGCGTGTAGATCCTCGATCCCGATATCGTCTAAGTAGATGAGCACAGTGTGATTTATAGCGAGTACCTTAATTGTCTTAATTACGCGCTCGCTTCCGTGGAAAGCTCGGGTGCTCCGTTTTGCCACCGGCGTGGCTGGATCAGCATCAGCAGCGGTTACGAATAAAATCGTGCGTTCTGCAACGATGCAACTGTGTTTTCTCGCGCTCGGAAAGAATCACGTTGATTTCTGCCAAATCCTATTTCGCCATCAAAGAAGAGAAAAGAAAGAAACATAAAAGCGCCTTTAAGATCCGCGAAAATCACTCTGTTGCACTCTCGTCCATTCTCATATTATATGCATTGACGCTGTGAGCGACCGCTTAACGATCCAGAGAGAATTTTTCACAACATGAATTATTCACAGGAACGTGGCGGTAGGCCATTATCTCCGCTGCAAAAGTACTCTCATGCCCGTCGCAACCTTTTTCTGAATTTACTCATTTTTTTCTTTCCCTTTTAGCCTCTCCCATCCCTCTTTGTCGTAATGTTTTTCGCATATCAATTTTTTTAATGTCCATCTCACTCACGATATCGATTCTAGACCTGTCTCCATTTATTTACGAACCCTGTAAGCCATAAAATGTCCCTTCCTGCCCGCAAGACCGACACAGTGAAGTAAATAACGAAGTAAATAACGTTTTCGTCCGAACGTTTCTCGCCTTGACGTCCCGGAGCTTCTCATTTGATGCCTCGTTCGAATTCTTCTTTCCTGCGCGTGTCTTCGCCCGCGCCGCTTCTGCATTCGCCCTTACGATAATTGAGGTAATAAAAAGGAGTATCGGATCGAGCCGGGCTGTATCGAGCACCTGGCTCGCGGATCGACCAGCCCCGCACACGCAACTGAACTCGAGAATCCTCTAAACAGCCGCGTTTCCCATCGCAACGTCCCTCATCGATGATATCTCTCGGTCTTTCTTTTAACGCTCCGAGCGTCGGGTTCGTACAATTGTCGGGGAGATCGACGAGGCCCGATCGGGCTCGACGAATCCAATCCGGGGAGCTCCGCCTGCACGTGTGCGACTCGTTTTTCTGTCGTTTAATGCGGACGAGAGCTACCAACCGGTCGGAGGAAACCCGATAAAGAATGCAAATCGAGCCGTGTAATTGCCCTCACGTTGCGCAATGTAACGACTTGTTCGAGCGAAACGTGTTCCGGGCGCTCCGGCACGTGAAGAAAGTCGAAACCCGGCCCTCCGCGGAGAACGATCGTTCTCGTTCGGCATTAATGCGAACGCTCGATTCCTCCATTTGCAAATCGTACTCGATCTTACGACCATTATTGGGAAGGGGGGCCTCGCAAACGTACGATTACCGTTCTAGGCCTCCTGACCGTCGAGAGATCTTTCTCTCTTGTTTCACGATATTTTTCAACAACACTCCGATTGCTCCGCGACCGTATATTATGCACTTTCCGCGGCCGCATACTGACGAGCGAGCCGTTTGTACGGCCTTTCGTGTCGAAGCCATTCGACGCTCGTTGACTTTTGTCTGGGACACGTAGCGAACGGAGGACTGTGTTTCTTGTACTATCGTCTCGCCACGCCTCGACGAACCGAGAACAGCGGACTCTACGAAAGTCCTTGACTAATGTACTTAAAATCAGAAAAAAAAAAATTATTAACGGGCTCCAGTTACGCAAGCGAGTGTGGAACGCTTCCGGGATTTGTGAAACATCGTACGATCCCGATCGTTTGGGCATTAGAATTTTTCAGAGGTTTTAGGGATCGTTACTCCTTGTTCTGTTTATATACATTTTATCGACGAGGAAAAGTTCGGAAAGAAAATTTCCTCGAGGACTGACTGGTTGGATGACGAAATTTTCGATGCTTATCCTCGGTAAGTTGTCGAGAAATCCAACGCCACGTTTTTCCATAACATATTTTTCGTTTTCCGTAAACGCTGAATTTAATTGCGTAGAAATGCACGTGTAAATTTTTCGCACACAAAAGTAAATGAAAATAATGTATCGTGAAAATTTCTATTTAATATTGTTTTTTTTTTTTTACATATTCGGTGCTGTAGATAAAAAGAATGGCAAAAAAATGCGGAACGCTCTCGTTGATTTTCATCTCCGACGCGAGCGCGTGTTCTCGGAAGCGAGACACGCTTCTGATTTTTCTTCCGTGGCGGCGCACACGCTGATCGTTTAATTCATTCGCCACGTATGCGCGATCTCGCGAGGAGCGGCGAGAGTGAGGATTTTTTAAGATTGACGTTTCCAGACGAGATTATCACCGCTCGGTTGGCCAATTTCGCGGAAGGTTAGTTAACCCGTTGGTTGTAGTTCGTATACGGTAGAGCTCGGGCGGGATCGTCGATGTCTCGGGGCGATGAAACGGCATGGGAGGGCCGGCGCCTTGCGAGAAAAAAAAAGAAAAACAAAATAAAACTGAAAAATACTGACTGAATAATAATAATAGTAAAGGTAAGAAAACAATGAAATAAACTTCGGCGCTGGTGGTCGCGCGGCACGAACGTCAAATAAAAATGCAAAGGAAATAAGTGGAATGACGGCGTACAGTAGAGAGATTTTTCAACGGGTAAAAAAAAAAAAAATTCAAACGCCAACAAGTGCGTGGTATTCATGTAGTATGCTGTGCGTGCGGCTAAGAGTCTCCGAGAGTGCGCTCTTGTTTTCGGTGTAACCCGAAGCTAAGCGGTTTAAGAGATCAGCGAGAACTCGTGCGGGGCCGGCGCGCGGGAACGCGGCATAACCACGAGCCCGTCTGAGAATCGTCTGGTCCGGAGAGAGATCCGTTGTGCGTGAGTCTGACGCACGAGTCGTTACTAATGCGCGAGAGCCGACGAAACTCGAAAGGTGAAAGAGGCTAATGACGACTCCCATGTATTAGATACATCGCAGACATTAAAGCCTATAGAAAATATATAGCTCTTTCGATCCTTTTTCCAAACACTATCGTAAGATTTGTACTTTTAACGAATGTTTCTTGCCCATAAGAAACTTATTTTTTTAAATAATTTTATTTTTTCGCACAATACGCAATTTTTACTTGTCTATTTATTTGGCGTATAGACGGTCAATTTCCATTTAAATTAAACAATTCTTAGACGACGAGGGGACTTGCTTTACCACATGAAACTATAATTAAAATTGACAAGTTTTAATATTTGATGAAATGTTTTATAAATTACCAAGAACTGAGTAGTAAACCATAAATCCACAAAACCTACGATACCGTAAAAAATTCCGCGAAAAAATGGGATCACATCAATAATTTTTTCTAGCTATTGTACGTATTAATTTTTTTCACCGCAAGTCATGTAACAATGTAACAGCCTATCCTCTAGATTGTCGAATTCAGTTAAATCATAGTACAGTACTTAGAATGCCTGACGAGAGGAACCGGGCGAACATCATAAGGACGACAAAGAAGGCAGGCGGCAAGGGGTGGAGGGGGAGGGACGGGATGAAAAATTAGATTTACAAATCTGTCCTGACGACTACGAGATTGCTCGCTTACCGGGCCCATGGGTTCTCAAATCGGGGCTCGGGACGTTGAGACGAAGTTAGGAATAAATCCGGACCAGATCGTTGGTTGTGGATCCACCGTGGAACAGAATTTCCGATATCCAGACTGAGAACCTTCGAGGGGCCTTGGTGCTGTATCCGGAGCGAAGGGCTTGGTGCTGCGAAGAGATGGAGTGAGAGAAAAAGGAACAGAAAGAACACGATGTAGCGTAGGGTCGTCGAGTGTACGTGCGCTTTCTCACTCGAATGAATGGCCTCCTTCCTATATTCTCATTCGGTTCACGGTTTGCCGGTGTGCATCCCATATAGGAAAGGATTCGGCTCGCTGAAGACCCACGAGGGCGTGCTCCGAATTTTCGTGGGTATGCGTGCGAGAGGGGGTGCGTGTTGGTGCGAGCGTCTCACTGGCGCCTACTGTTATGAAAAATGAACATCCCTGCCAGCAGCCGCTGCGCTGTTCCTGCGAGGATGAGATTGTTTCCACGAGAACGTCCATGCTGTCTCCCTCGGCTCGTGATCGGTGTCGATTCAAAGATTCTCTTTCTCTAAAGACATCGCAACTCTCTGATTTCACGTGGGCAAACTGCGAATTTTTCATCCGATTTATTTTGAATTTTGCACTGGCCTCAGATAGCGTTTTGGGCAATAAGAAGAAATTTCGTAGGCAAAAAAAATTAAGAATAACGACTTCTTATTTTTTTTATGGCAATCGTATTAATGTAACTTAATAGAATGAATGGATCTTTAATGGGAAGCGTCGTCCCGTTCTCGAAACACCGCGTCGCAACGATTATCATTTGAGGGTATGTTGGTAACTAATTTTAGTAAATTAGTCGTAACCAGGGTGTGCGCTTCTTCGGCTTCTCTCGCGGGAGGGAAGATCTAATGGGCCCGACAACTCTCTTTCTGGCTCACGATAATCTGGCCCGGTGAAAAATCGTCGGGGAGATCGAACCGCTAATGCCCCAGGCAGAGGTAGCGAGATTCCCAAAACGAACAGAGCGGCAAAGTTACCAAGCGACGAGGCGCACCTCGTCAGTGATGGATCAGATCGTTGAGAACGAAATCTAGAGAATCATTTTTTTTTTACGGTCACAAAACTTCGTGCATAGTTGATCTCTCGAATGAGCGCTCAATGTGAAGATCCCGCTGCGGTGTTTATACGTAGAGGGAGAGTGAAGTAGCGTATAAGCGGTTTAACCGCGTAACTCGGGGTAAGACGTTACCTCGATGACGGGTGTCTCTAACCACAGTAACTCTCTACCACTGCACAGCTCCAGGCCTGGAAGACCCCCGAAGAGAGCTTCCGTCGGTTTGAGCCTCGCCGCGAGTCATCTAGCAGCTGCTGCGGGACATCATCCGCAGCATCCGCTCAAGAAACATCGTATGGACAATGGCGACTACTACGAGAATGGTCATCTCGGTGAGTGTAAGATATCTTTCTGAAATACTTAATAAATCTATATTGAGAAGTTATTTGTATATTTAAAACACTCGCTGACATTGTCTTTAATTTAGAAACTTGAAAATCTACTTTTCAAATCAATCAAAATATCCGTAGTCATTGTTGCAAATAAAATAGATCTGCTATTAATATATTGTTAAAGAAAAAAAATTATCAATCGAAAGTACTGAACTAGAAGTTTTTATAGAAAAACTGGTACATTAGATTTGATATTCAATGAAGCATGTTTTAGCTGAGATTTTTTCAACTGTTTCCAAATTTTTAATTTACTGTACGTTGACTATTCATCACTATTGTCCACGAAATTAAATACACCAGTTTATGCACAAACATTCCCAGCACTTGTACATCAAATAGGACACGAATATTTAAAGAACACTTCACGCGCACAATTCGCAATGTAGTACAAAAGGGTTCTTGTCGCACTGGCCGGAAATCACGCGGATCGAACGATATCGTGGTCAGAGAGGTTCGAGTCGTTTAAATATATCGTAGCGGGGTTTGTCGAGTTAGTCGAGGAACGCACGCGCACACATCGCGTACAGTTGCGTGTGCGTGAAGCGTATGGGTAATCGCACGGTAGGTAGAGTATGCGTAAACGCACGTTATGCGGCACACTTGATTACTGCCATCCGTACTCGCGCGGCTGTTGGTCCTCCCGGCGCTGGCGGTGCATCGACGCACTGTGACCCTAGCAATCAATTAATTAGGGGAATCAAACACACTTGGAGTGAGCAAATTAACTGCGACTGCACTCCCGTGTTGCGGCCTCTGCGGTGGCGGTCTCGTGCCTTCGCATAGGTAGTCGGCGACTGTAGAGTGGACCGGCCAGCACGACCGGACTGCGGATAGTATCGTATGTGCTGGAATACCGGCTGGATCCTATCACTTACCACGAGGAGAAACAGGACACGCTCGCTATCCTCTGTACTGCCCGACTCTCCATTTCGCAGCTTGTTTTCCCAACTATCCCTCGTGCAGCTACTCCCCCTCCCGACCCCTCTTCACTTACTCGATGCCAATGGCAATATCACAGTCGTGAACCAGTTGCACTTTACTGCACTTTGTATGCAAGGGGATTAAATTTTTGCATGAGTCATTTTTATTGGAAGATATCTTCCTTGTCGATGCGCCAGAGTTAACACGGTACAGATTTTCTTCTTAATTCGGACAATTGCAGCTGCATAAAAAATTATTTCATCAAGCTTTATGGATAACTGGCCTAGTAATACAATCGTTCGATAATGACGAAAAAATGCGTTCCTTATCTACGCGTTGCAGTTAACTTGGTATTGCAGCGAAATATAGATTTTGTCGTGAATTCAGATAATTGCAGCTCTTAAATAATTGCTTCGTTTAACTTCGTTTAAAGTAAAATAATTCGACGCTATTCAAAGATAAGAGAAATATTTGATATTTATTATCCACGCGTTGTGGTAACCTCGGTATTAGAAACGGGCATAGATCATATTGTTACTTTGGATAATCACAGCTTAGTTAAATAATTACTTTATTAAACTTTACCGGTAACTGGCCGACTAATAATACATTCCATAATATTAGTAATTAACTGTGTCGAGAGGGTAATTTTTTTAATATTAATTTTATGCACCGTCAATTATAAAATGTCTTGCAGCCGGTAAAAATAAAAAGCGTAAAGTTTCGCATTACCGTCGATCGACTTGAACGATCGACTCCGACCGAATTAGAAGAAAGAATTTACCTGCGGCAAAGTGCTCCATGACCGGGCATTGCGCGCAGCGTGACCGCAGGCGAGCAGCGCGTGTCCGATATCAACATTAGTCACCGCGTGCCCCCGAACGCGGAAATTGTTTGAGCAAATAATCGCGGTACCGGTGTACGGGAGAGGGCCAAGCGGCGCCAATTTTACGGGCAAATACGTCCCCGCTGCGAATGTTAACGAATTAATGCTACGGTACTGGTCGCGTGTATATTCCGCGGTTACGTACGCGGGCGCGAGGTAAACGTTGAAACTGTGGCCAGAAGTAAATTAATTACGAGACTTCACGGGCACAATCCCTCTTCCCCTCACCCTTCGTCCCGCGTAACTATAATTGTAGGATTGTTTTACGATTCGTAACCCGCTAGCCTTGCCCACAGTCCTATGTACATATGGCATTCAAATTCGCTCTGGGTCGACATTCGATTTCATTTCATATTGGAATCGCGGGACACCAGCGGTGTGGCATTGTTACGATTAATTGCCCGCTCGTGCCGATTCTCCCCGTCATAGAAGGCTCGACAGCTCGTTAAGAACAAAAATCCTCGGTAAAGATTGACGTGAGTCTATCGAAACAAATAATGACAGTTCTCCGACAGCATAAAAAAAGGAGTGATTTTTTCAAAAATTTTCTGAAACACCCTAACATACACGTACAACCGCACAATATTAAGGACACTATCAAGTGTCCACCATAAATCATTTTCGAATGGTACAAAAAAAAAAAGAAAAAATTCTTGAGTCTCCCAACAATCTCTACGTGAAGTGTAAATTTTCGGCAATTTTCTTAAACACCCGAAATGGAATGTATGACGGCGAACCTGTTGCAATGTTTCCCAAATACTATGAAGAGAGTTTAAACGATTTCCAATAGAACGAAAAGAATTAAGTCCAGGTTTTAAGCTGCGCTCACTGCATCGCTTTTAGTTACGTGTACCTGACCCGAAATCCCGGAACAGGTCGTTTTACTGTATGCAAGGTGTACGCGCGGAGGTAGAGTTGCAGTTTTTTTCAATATTGCTACTACGCCACGATATGGCCGAACGCCACTTCCCATATAACGCAATTAATAAACTCAACAAGCGAGATCCGATCCCGATATCGTGTGGAGATCCGTTCGTGGGAGGAGGGAAAGGGCTTGTTCTCTCTCGTCGGCTATGCACTGCATACTTCATACGCGCTGTAACGGACAATGGACCGAACAATAGCCGTACGTTAGTTGCGATCAACGAGATACCCATTAATGTTGTCTCTACGAAATTAAAAGTGATGAGAAAAATAAATAACGTAGCTATACAGGTCGAAGGGGGGGGGGGGGCAGAGGTTACCTGAAAGGGTGAGCAAGGTTCGGATGGTAGGAACTATATCGGAGCATTCCCCCATAGGGTTTCCCTGCTGTGCAGTCATCGAACCGCTTCTGTGTTGATCGGTTAAGTTCTTGCTTCTCGCCTCCAATAGTATTGGCCAATTCATTTTATGTAAAATTTTTAATATCCCTAATCCTTCGTGTGTATTAGAAGGTTTACTGAACGTTAGCCAGTGTTTTTTTTACACTTACGTCAACTTTAAGCACTGTAATTTTTTTTTCGAAAATCTGACCACGCGAGTATAATTTCGAAAGTTCGTAGTTACCTTAATAATCCGTTACGGAAGGGTCCATGCACAGGCTCAACAATCTTTAATTCCTGGATGCGTCACATAGGTTGAAAGTAGCGAATACAGACCACTCCATCCATAATTGATTTACCTGTTCCCATATTTCGAACGATCCCTAACGAAATTAATTAAATTCCATTAAAAAAAAATACTGGTTGCTGTTATCGCAAGCGCATTATTAAATTCGTGTAAACGCCATCGATCTGGCTATTAGTCGCGTAAACTCTCTGTATATAGTCAGGTGTTTAACGTATAAGTGCGCTCCGTCGAGGGGTGCGTATATATCGGCGGCGTAGGGTGAAAGCGAGAGGCTAGCGAGTAATGGGCCCGATAGCTGGCCCAAGTTTTCGATAAAGTTCGCCCATGCCAATTTGATTTTCTCCGTGTCGGTCTAAGCGATTCCCGCTGCCCGTGCAACGAACTGCGCTCGATACATCATGAAATACCCACACTCACTCATGTTCCCGGCTCATGCCGTTGCAGTTTGCGTGCACTCAGTTCGAATTGGTCGCACGTGTGTCCGATGGGTTCGGGGGTGGCGAGCGGCTCTGTGGAGGAGGTGTGTAGGTGGACGTGGTCGCGGGTTGACCGATCCTCCGCACTCGCTCTACCGCCAAACGAAGGCTCATAAAAGCATTGATTAACTGTTGTCGGTCGCACGACGAAGCCTGTGCACCGTACGGAATCTCCAATACTGCTGCGACGTAGCGCAGGATACGTGTTGTCCAAAGGCCAGCGGTCTAATAAAACCTTGGCTAATTATAGTACCTATACGTCGCTTCTATATCATTTCACCGCTCAAGACCGAATCGAGCAAAGACTTGGGCGTCTCGTATTTCGATTGTTCGCCAATCATAAGCTCTTCTGTTATTCACAGGTCGATCTCATAGCTACGTTTTTATATGAAAAAACAGACAATAATTTATTTCCGAAAGAAAAACGTGAAAAAATGCCACGAATGCGCTACCCGCAAGATCGTCAATTTTTCGGAGCATGCTCCATTTTTTTTAATGGGCATAAAATATGTCTGAAAAAAAGTAAACCGGCCGGTTCTCCAGCCGTCTCCGTTGTGCGTGGAGTGCAGAAACGATCGTTCGCGACACGGTACGTGCAAGATCCTCTTGAGCGTATACACACGCGAGTAGTTGCGGTCGCGCAGTAGTAACGTTAGTAATTTGGCAGACCGCGACGCGCTGTACTTCTCGAGGGCCGGCCCGCCACGAAATTGCGGTTAACCCGGCGTGGAAGGGCTTGCTGAATATCCGAACGAAGTAATTAACAAATTGGGGAAACTGTAGGTAGGTATGCCGGGCCAGTGAAGATGATTTCGTGTGCGGTAGCCCTCCGCGGTCGGTGCTCATCGCTTCTTCATTCTACCGGAGATATGTTCGTCCTACGTTGGACAAGTGCGGAAGTGCCCTCGAATTTACCGTGCTCTCGCGTGAATCTCGCACGTTTCCGAATCGTGAGAACCCTCGAATCCAAAGTCCAGCTGTAATTTGACTGTCTGAATCGGCCGAATTTCGAGTGATTTGGCTCAAAGCCCATCATCCGTATCCCAAAATCATGCTCACCGCTTCGTTCCTTTTATTGGATCGGATTCTCCGAGATACTGAGGTCTCTCGCTAAAAATGGCCCAAAAGCGCCTCAGCGCACCTAGCAACATTGTCCGTCGTAATTCCACCTTGTCAAAACTTTTCGTCGTTCCACGTTGTATTCTCGGAGGGCCGAAAACTGGCGTGCGCGGTGGATTCCAAGCGGCAAAGTTACACTCACTTGCAGTTTCATCCTCATCAGTTACAATCAAGGTTTAGTGTGTCGGGCCGGCGCGCCGCTTGATTGTTTTTACGAGAGAGCCGGTAAAATAAAAGCCAGTCCGGCTCGGCCGTTCGCGTCCGCACAACCACCCGAGCCGGGCCAGTCAGTCAACCGGCTATGGATGACCGTGGCAATACACACTGGTGGGATGGCCGGCCGCCACCCGCCGCTGCCACCGCGCCAATCCTCGTCCCGGCAGTCCAGCGCGCACGCATTAAACCTCTTCATTTTGGTAACACTGTTATGGCTTTACTGCCCACCCGCACCATCTCCCGTTCCTCCTCCAGCACCTACCCCGGACCGTAAATCAGGCGAGCCGAAATTTTGCGCGTTTCGCGCTTTTTGCCCCGCTGCAACCGCGAATACCAACAGCCATGGCAGCCCCCAACGAGAAACCCCTGCAATTCTCGTCTCGTCGAGAGGGTCCGTCGCACAATGAAGACATCAACGTCCAGTCCACGAGGTGCGGCTTTCGAGCGCTCTAACGATTCGAGGCAATTTTTCGGGATGATGGGCCATTCTGGATGTCCAAATTGTCATGGTATTCATTTTGGAGCGCAAGGCGCACACATCGTGCAGGATCGTAGAGCTTGTGTATTAAAAGTTGATCGGCCATTCGTCCCTGAACCGGAACGGATTCTTCAAAGTTGCATCAAAGTTCAAAATCTGCCCTGTGAATGGAAAACATTGGCAGTGCGGGCGCTCATTTTCAGTCTGAAATCGATCCCCTACAGCAGTGAATGAGGTGAGAATTTCATGATTCATCGATCCTCCGGAGAATCGCGATCGTCGTTCGAACGAAGCATCGGAGTCGGCCGTTCGCTTCCTCAGCGCAACGACACTGTTGAGACCGGTGGGACCGCGCATCCCGTGAGATGCGAATACAGCTCTCTACACGCGCTCCAAGAGACATAAAATCCGACACGCGCAGTTGCACGGCTCAGCAGTAAATTTCTTAGCGTTCCGAGCTCGCATTCGCCCGTACCGTTCACGAGCGGAGACGACACGGCGGCCAACTTTTAGTATGACTTAATTACGAGACACGCTCGGTTAGTTCGCTGCAGTCGCTGGTATATACCGTATAGCCGCAGTTTGCGCGCCGCGAAACAGCTCGGTCATTTTTCTTCTCCTTTCGATTTTACTTTATAACAGACCCAACAACCGGCGACTCGACTACGGTCAATCGTCATGATTCCATCTTAATTGCGAAAGAAATAAATAAATCATCGGTCTCGAGGATAATTGTTAACGAGCTGTAATCAGCAGTTTCCAGAAACACGGCCCGGCTCGTTTGCTCCACGGCAATAAAAACAATCCGCTTTATCTAATCCCGGTCACGAAGTCAACGAGAGAGCCCCCAACGCTTGGCTTTGGCTCGCAAAAAGAAGCACAAAGAAACGTTCTGCGAATTTGGAAATGGAACGATATCGGTCGGAAAAAATGTGATTTTCAAACCGGAAGCGACGTTTTCCTGTACGTCGTTACTTCCGGTCAAGAAATACGATTTTTCAAGCCGGTAATCGCAACGGTTTCCAAGTTTTTTTGAATCCTGGTCCGTCTTGAAACTTTAAATCAGATTCCGAGGTTGGTCGAGTTTCTCCACGGGAAAAATGGACGCATGGCAGTAGTGGATTTTCATATCGACACCGCCAACCCAGCCTAACCCGGGTAAACGTGAGAAAGGGCTGAAGTGCCGAAAGAATGAGGATAAAAAAAAATAATAAAAAATCCATCCGAAATTTATCCCTCTTGGTGAGCGTAACTCGTACAACCCACCTTCACTCTCACGCCCTCGTGGTGGCATACCGCTCAATTAACTGGCGAGCGAATCGTCGAGATATCAGCGGAACGGAATCGCCCGAGAGCGACGAGGATGGATCGAACGAAAAAGAAC
Organism: Listrodromus nycthemerus; assembly: GCA_963978505.1. Taxonomy (NCBI): domain Eukaryota; kingdom Metazoa; phylum Arthropoda; class Insecta; order Hymenoptera; family Ichneumonidae; genus Listrodromus; species Listrodromus nycthemerus. The sequence continues at coordinate 4,697,604 of OZ021683.1, forward strand.
GGAGGTACAAAAGAGTGGAACGAGATCGGTTCCCGTTGGACGAGCCATTTTTGTGATTCACGCCGCTGGTACTCGACTTAACTGCGGTATCCGCGCACTCCTGCCGAAAACCCTTCCAACCGTTGGCCACGGATCGGTTTCGCGCGCCCCAGCCGGGACATCGGAGTATAACAGGCGGAACAAGCCTACAGTAACGGAATTACAAAAATCGTACGTAAAACTCGCTCGGTATGGGTACGGCGGGCGTTCAACGAGAACTACAATTCTTCCAACCTCCCGTTTCATACGTTTTTTCGTTTCTTTTTTCATTCGCACGCGCGAGAGGATCGAGAGAACAACTCGCGCGAGCTCGAACGGGGGGGTGTAATTTCATCTGATGTGAGGTAGATTCAATTTCCTATTTCTCACTCTCTTTTTTTCGCAACGCTGATTCCCGTGTACAAGCGGTTTACACGGAACATCAAACAATTAGCGAGGATTTTCCGTTTTTCTTTATTTATTTTTCATCACCGGCGACATTGCCCAGGCTTTTTGTTTAACGAGTATCGCTATACGGTTGAGCTCCCCGTAAGTTCATCGACGAATTCACAAGTCCCTCTCGTGTCGATTTAGCACCACCGCATTCCTAACAATAATTTCTGGATGAACGATGTTCGGTGTCGTTGAATGCCGGTACTGCGAGGTTTTGAATAATGCTCTCGTGGAGAATAACGGCGAGCAGTTTCGTCGAAGAACATTCGTTGCCCGGAAGTGGCAACGTTTCGACAAATAGTTCTCGAGAGCGCGAGATTAACTCTGAGGCGGCATAATTGCGGGGACGGAAGAAGATACATGTACGTGTACGTGTATTTCTGCCGGGATGAGTAAGTGCTCTTTATTTTAATTACCGCATAAAACTATAACCAATGGCCGCTCGTACCGCTGGAGATCATGCGGCGAGCCTGAGCAAAGCGGTGCCTTGTGCGCGCGGCACGAACGAGTTTACCGAGCATTTTCCATCCCTAGGTTGTTATTAGTTACATAGATATCCGAGCTGCGACTGTACGAACGGCAGGCAGGCTCTAGGCCCCGCCGTGCTTTAAATCGCTCAACAGTTGGACTCATATGGCGCATCAAAAGACATAAACCTGCCGACCGTAAAAACTTCATAAACGTTGGAGAGGGGCGCATGTAACGGATGTGCGGATGTGTACGGTTAGGTAATTTCGTAATCAACCGATCGCTTCGCAAACCGATCGAGCTGTTCGCGGGTATTACCCAATGTTTCTTGACGCCAGATGCACCGAGAGGAGGATCTATACAGATGAAAAAACTCTAGAGATGTAGATAGAAGATTTATTGATACTGGGATCAATTTCTTAAGTTCTAGAGCGTTACATCGGTTGCAACAAGGTGTACATTTTTCCATATTCTTATTATAGACATAGAATGTCGAGAAAATTACTGAGTTACATCGTAAAATTCTAAAAGGCAACATGGCAGACACGCGCTACAAACTAGCGAGTTGTGATTTTTCCACAGAAGTACATAGCAATTTGTGCAAGACGGATCGGCACCAGAAAAAACATAGTAATGCCTGAAGTGGGTACCAAGCATATATTTTGTGATTCCAGCTCTACTTCTAATTATTACTATTCCATCCGGGATGGAAACATGACAAGTCAGCTCAATAGTCTTGCCGTCGTTGTTTCGATAGAATTTCCATTTCATTTCCATCGGCTCCTTCTCTCACTCCGCGGTGCTAATTTCTTTTGAGACTTTGCTGTGCAAGATGCACCGTTGTTCCAACGGTGCGACGCGCTGTTTTCTTTCGACGCGACGAGCAACGTCGAATGCGGACTTTGGCAGACGTGTGACGATAAAATTACAAGGGTTGCCCATCGGGAATAATAGAGAGGGATGATGGAGAAAAAGGCGACTCAATTGCAGAGAGATAATAAAAGTTTGTCGAGCTCTCGCGCGATAAACATATAGTGTGCACGGATAGACGGATACTTATTAAAAGAGAAAGCGCGATAGGAGAAGTCGGTAGGAGAGAGAGAAAGAGATAGAGACAATGAAGAACCGGTAAGAGCCGTCTGTCAGCACGTCGGGCCGGCATACGTCTGTCCTGTCGAATGGACAAAAGTGCCCTACCTGCTCCCGGCAGGCAGCGAGGGGCCCAGTCAGTCAGAAGATATTAATAACGAAATATGATATAATGGAAGCATCCCCTGCGAAATACAATACAATGTTTATGCACCGGATTAACCGATGTTGCGGCCGACCTTAAAAGTATCGACCGTGGACGAGTTACCGAGTCGAGTAGCTCGGCCTTTCGTACCACGCTTTTGGACTACAGATTCGCCGCCGCGCGACGGGCAGATGGTACGGAAAAACGATGTCGGAGCCGGCGAGGCTTCGATCTTCGCTCTTGATACCGCGAGGCACCCAAAGATTTACCTTTGAGATTACGCGAACGACCAGTTCGATTCTTTCTTTATTTTCATTATTTCTTTTCTCTCATTTTTTCTTTTTTTATTTTCTTTCGTTTCGCTAGTTCGTTGATCTATAAACATATCTCTTTCTCCGATTCTCCCTAAAGCCGGCCGCGATGCCTCCCGCTTGGCTGATTGTCTGACTGTCGGACTGTTTGTACGAACGTTACCGTCTCGTGTTCCATTTAATCGAATCATTGTCGGATAAATGCAATCGCGATATTGATTATCGAACGGAGACTTCGCTCTTATTCGTCCGCCGTGGAAGGGCCCTGGCGCGCCGTCTGGAGTGATGCGAAATTGGATGGATAATAAAATATGAAAATCATCTACCGTATAGGAAAAAAATATGGCTAACCGGCACTTTGGGCCTCTATCCTGTATCCTTTAATTTTAGATCGAGGAGGCTGCGTTTGACATCAAATAGCAACCTCGGAAATTGTTAATTTCGCGGTACGAGCGAGAGGCCATAATTTTGAGGAAAAAAAAAATCTTATACACGATCGAAATACCCTTCTGCCTCGACTGCGCCAGTCTAGAATACGCCGTAAGGAAGATACAATGTAGCATCAGCTGGATTTCCCTTTTCATCGAATTTTAGCCAAACGACAATAAAACTTTACAAACATGCAACAAGGTACAAAAATGACAAAGTCCGTCGGTTCCGAGGACGATAAATTGAAAGAATCTCACGTACGAAATGATAATAGCCGAGAGTACGGAGCAGGGTGTGACGAGTGAGAGTACGAGAACCGCGGGCGCACGAGGAGTGTAAATAATCCTAAGGTTGATTGTGGGCGTGTCTGACAGAACTCTAAAAAGCTTCGACTATATATCAAACGGTTTACTGCCCTCGGATGATGCTCGGGAGACCTCGCGGGGCGGAGAGGAAACCGCTCGCGCGCGCCGGAGTCTTCGAGAAGAACAAATACCGGCGGTACCAACACTGATATAATGCGGGGTAGACAGTGCGAATGAGTTGGTGCTGCTGGTGGTAGCCGAGAGAGAAAGACCGGCATGAAGAAAGTTGCGAGGAAGAGGAGGAGCAGAATAGCACAGAAGAACACGCCAGAGGTGGACTCGGTGAAACGATCGAACCGGGAGGAAATGACGAGACGAAGCGAACAGTATGGAGTCGCGCTAAGAAACTCTCGGCTCGTCTTCCCGTACATACTTTATATTGTCGTTATAGGAGTTGCCTCGAGAGAGGAAGATTGGTTGCTTCTTCGGGCCCCTGGTACCATCGCTTCCCTCGCGAGCTCTATTTATCGGCCGTAAGATACCTATGTCTCAATACCTCAATGCCTCATCGTTCTTTTTTTTTTTGCCTCGTACGCTCCCTCGCGGTTTACACGAGAGTGGGGGGAATGTTATGAGACGGAACCGAGCTCTGAACGATGGCTGAAAGCAGCGCAAGAAGAAGAAGAAGAAGGGAAGAGAGCGAGGCCGCTGCGCCACTACTACTATTACCGAACGGAGAAAGAAGTAGACGAACGTATCGAAGCCGAAGAGTGCAGGGAAAAGGATAGAGCCCAAGGCATCCGCGTCTCTCTTCTCGCCATTCTCCTTCCTCGCGTTCCTCTCGCGGGAATAACCGATCCGGCAATGGTGAGGTGTTCGCCCGACCGTTCGATACGTCTCGGCTTGTGGAGCCTCTCAGACAATCCTTCTCCCGCTCCCCTGTCTTTCTCATTCTGCACCATGGAAGCCCGCAGCCGTTGATGATGCTTCTGCTTGCTTCTGCTCTTCGTTCGTCCTCGGCCTCCTCCTCTTCGGGGCCCTCCTCGATTACTTGAAAAACCGGATTCCTCGTGCACGAAACTGTGTTTCCCGTCCCGCAGCAGTGTTTATGTGCCAATACCGGTGTGCAGGCTTCGAGATTGTGTTCCTCTATCCGTGTATTCGAATCATGTGTCTCCCACCTCTACCCGGGTCATTCGATAGACAAACTCACCGTAACTCCCGTTTCAACCTTCTCTTCGTCCGAAAGTTCGACGCGTACGTCTGTACGTTTCATCGTGCGGGTGGAAGTCTCCTTCGGAGAATTCATCTTCCATTTCAATGAGTTTCACCGCGGCGGATGTACTAAGGTATATTTCAAAGTCCTGTACTTGAGGGTCTGCCATAACTTGCGAGGGTTCGATTTACCGGGTGGTCATCGACGTCGAGGTAACTTGGGCGTCGTGGCTAGGATACACGCGTGTCCTGTTCCCAACACGTGCAAATAATAATACGAGTCCGTATGCCGGGGCACTTGGACGGCGGCTGAGGATGGCGATAGCTTGAGGGAAGCCGCTGGTTTGCGCATACCGACGATGTAATTCGGTGTATCCTTCGATCGGTAAGAACAATGCCACCGGAGGCCCGAGGCATCCCGCGAACAAAGGGCCAGATTTTCCAAATAATTTCACACGTCGTCCTCATCCTAGTCCTCTCCGAGGCGGTCCTGCCCGGTGTCCGCTCAGTCCGACTCTCTCCGCCCCCGTGCTTTTGTTTACCGGAAGCCAATCACGCGAAAAAGTGTAATCCGCCTCATTGTGGTGTATCCTACTCACTTGCGATGCCAGACCCGAGAACGAAGCTGCCGCTGCTGGTAGGATGAGAAATGGCTGCGAAGCCTGCGAACCGAAAGGGATGCATTTCCGCAAGGGAGGACACGGTCGAGAGGTCGATTTTCCTTTCACTCTCACTTTCCTCGTCGCTTCTCAGACTAGTGAGCCAGATTTAATCCCTTTAGGCCGCCTGGCTCAAGGGCTTGACCCGCAGACATTAAGAAACTGCGGAGGATCTGAAATTCCTCCGGAAAACAATACCTGCACTTCTGATCAAACCGCACGAACACGAGGTCGAAAATCGTTGAATTACATCTGCGAGATCCTCTAGTCAATCCACTTCAGCGGGATGATCCGAGGGAACTGATTCATTCCAATTTAGAACGGCAATTTATATTCCCGCGTTTTGTAATTAACACCGACGGGAATGGGACGACAGGCGATGAGGTAGCGGCGGAGAGTCTCGTTGGTTTTTACGTTGCGATCCCCGAGACAACAGGAGTATGAAGACGGACGGTGAACGGACGAGAAGTACGAGTGCATAAGAATGAAAAGAAGGCGCGGAGAGAGACAGACAGAGACGGGGAGTCGGTTGATGGAGAGAATGAGAAGTCGCAAGAAGTGAAGGGAGCGCACTTGGAGATCTCGGCTTTCTGTGAGTGAGCTGGACGTTGTTGGAGGGTCTTGGTCTTCGCCAGCTATCCGAGGACCCCGCATGCCACTGCAGAGTCAGGCCAGACAGAAAGCGGTCTGTATAATTATGGGTTGTCACCTCATCAGCTCGCGAGGGGCACCGGAGGGCGGCCGGGTGCCGGTTCAACTGTAGGACCGGGTGATTCTCTCCATACGCTCTCTTTTACTCGTTGTTCTTCGTCTCTGTTACTCCTTCGCTCGGGGGAGGTTACGGGAGTGCAGTCTTTAGCTCAAATTGTGTTTTATCGTCGCTCGCTCGCACGCATTCGTTGCGCGCCCCCAAACTCCCTCTCTCCACAGGGTGATTGGAGGGACCCGCGTCTGGACGGAGCACGCTGGATATTCGGAGCGTCCTTGCGCAGAGTACTTTTCTCGGAAGAATTTTTTCCACTCCGAAAGATAAAATACAAAAAAGGACCGCGAACGAATCCAGGTGTAGCTTCCTCATCGTCCGGAGTCGTTCACGTGGTATCCTCTGACAAAGGGTGCTGGTTCATTTTCTGCCTATGAATTTCGATCGTGATTTCATTGAAATACAGAGATTCTCTATTTTTATCGCGAAAAGAATGTTTTTGGGGCGACGAAGCAGAGTGAATCCTCAAATGACGGCGGACTGAAAGGCGAGTCGCTTTATGGATAACTTTCCTAGTCTACATATACATGGATCTATGCTACTCATTAGGGATCAAAGCGCGACATTGGATCCCGGTACTTTTCGCGATATGCATCGGAGCGGGAATATCGTGCGCGTAGTGTGGGTTTAAGTTTATCCCGGGTATCGGGACGATGACGAAGGTGTATACGGTCGCATCTATATTCAGCGTTCTGCCCGTAGCCGAAGCCCAGAGAGACAGAGGGTTACGAGCGCGAGAAGGACCAAGTCTAAGTGGAGAGTTTAGAGGGATTTCATTAAATCATATGGATTGGGGATAATGTATGTTATTGAGCGGAGCGTTCAAATCGCGCTCTATAAGTTGTAATAAGTCCAATTTTAGGGCCGGTCATGGGCCGGGTCCCACAGTGGTTCTCAATGGCAAAGTACCTCGGCCATGTCTCCTCCGATTGTCAGATTCCGCGCTCGGAATTGCGAAGTGAATGGCGATCGCTGCCAACGACCGGGGATCCTCGAACCCACCACTTACTCGTCAAACGGCCAGCCGGTCCTCCGAAATCACTGCCATTTAGATAATTTGTAATGAATAGCCACTCTGTCCCTCGCCCGATTTCCTTCTCTTCCACTCCCCGTCACTGTATACGATGTGTCCTTTCCCCTTTTTTTTCTACCTCGACCAGCGACGCCGACGACTCTCCCCCTCGATTCCTCACTTTCCCCTCTCGCAGTCCGCCCGGGTTCGTCATCGTTTCAGCAACCCCCGTGTAACAACGATCGACATGTCATCTCTCACTGACAGACAGGAAGGTTCCAAAAAACCGTGACACGCATTCCACTCGGCGACGAAAAAGTACTAAATAATCGAACATACATCGAAGGCGTACAGGACTGCATGGTAGCCTTAATCTTACCACCATCGAATCATTCCACTTTTTCTTCCTTATCTTTTTTTTGAAATCTCGATGAGGTTATTTCCGTGATGAGGATGAACTTAGAATCTGGCAAATGTGCTCGATAAATATAAAGTTGCTAGTTTGTGGCTTGTCCCGTTCAAAAGACGAGAGCGTTCGACGCACGAAAAAGTGGATTCGGATGAGTGACAACTCGGGCGCACTCGTTGCGGAGGTGAATAAGGGAATTGGTGGATTGCGAACAGTCGGAACCGTCGAAAAGATAGGGCATCAATCACAGTAGCGAGTTGAGAAAAGGACGAGGAGGCATAAGAACACGCCGAACAACGGGCGCGAGTCGAATAAAAAGCGAGGAGATCCTCTTCGCAGCGGTTCTCGTGATGCCGAGGCCTGGTCTCCATGGCGGTGGTCAGAAGAGCGGTCGGCATCGCGTGAACACACGCGCCTCTCTTTCTCGGGGCCCCGGCGAGACCGGCGACGAGGGAAGGTGAACGAGAGGAAGGTGTTCGACTGTTTCACTGTTCAACGCACCATATTCAATGTGTGGATGGAAGTCGAAGTCCGGCCTGCTTGTCGGGAGTCAAACGGACTCGGCGAGTGTGCGGATACGTGTTCGAACCGTCCAACCACACGTGCACACTGAGGCATACGTGTGCTTCGCCAGGAGGTGCGTTATTAAAAGCCGACCTGCCAATTTCACTGTTCGAAACGGGCAGGAGACAGAGCGAACGGGAGGAGTTTACCGAACTGCGTATTTGCAAACTCATTCGTATTCACGAAGAAATCCCGCAGAAATAACCCGAATTTTATATTTAACGTTCAATACTCTGCGGAGCATAGAGAATGCGGAGAAAGAAAATGGTTTTTAAGAACGAGCGACAATCGGCGAGTTAGAGGGGTGGGGGGGTGTCGTGGATGAGAAACGGATTTGAACGGATCAGGAGCCATGGGGACGGAATCGAAGCGGTAAGGGAAGCAAATGGGGAATTCAGCCCCGTCGATGACACGCACGTAACACCGACGGTGAAGAGGACTTATCAGTCGCAGACGAGGCGTTCGCATAACAAACGAGGGCGAGGTTACGGATATCAGTCGTCGGTGTCGTAACACCGGGGTTGTCGGAACCGTAGACGTGACTCGGCATGCATTATCGCCTGAATATAGACATGTATATATGTATATTTTTTTTCACTGCGATCCGCCGCGAACCTCGTGTATCGAGTTCCCATCCCGCAACCTTCCGACTTTCATTATTTTAGCTATCTCGATTTCTTCTCCGTATCGTTTGTGGATTCGTCGACGCGTGAACGATCGATCACACAGAGCTGAAGCGGTTACGTGCGACGAGACGACGCGGCGTACACGTACTAAGCCCAGTTTGGTCCGCGAGAACGATCAGCCGATGGGCAAGCATCGAGTCGGTGTCCGGCCTAATCAGCTCGCCAACGGATTATCATATGCAGCGACGAAGGCGAAACGCCGCTCTCGGGGATTGATATTTGCCCAAGAGATCGTCGCGCAGTGGCGATCCATCAACCCTACGAAAGCGGTCGCTAGCCTCGTTTGCCCTCCGAAGCTACCGATTCCAACATAGTTTCGTGTGGAAGTGATACAAAATTTTTTTTCTCATTGCCGCCTAAACGATTGCACCTACCAATGTGCGAATCTTATTATTTTTATTATTGAACATCTCATAAACTGCTATGGTTATTAATGACTAAACTCACCATTTTTTTTCTAACGTGATTTTTTATGGCAACCTGAAAAAAGATCACGGTCAAAAAATCTGAAAAAAAATTGCATATGATTTAGTGGGTCTTTCCCTACAAAGTAGCAAAGTTTTCTGGCGTTCGAACAGAAACGCGTTCTGGACCAAATATCCATTACTGTACTTTTAACATGTCGGTAACAGTCAACTGGGATGACCAGTTAGTCATCATCGTTTTGATAGCTGGTAAATAATTTGTTTTTCTCTTTCGATTTTGCAGACGTAGCGCGAATGGAGAAGTCACCGCTTCTGGCGAACGGTTACAATCAGCCACCGACCCACCTGAGTCACATGCAGTACATGCAACTGGGTGGTCATCCGGGCGCCGGACACACGGCGATCCTCTCGCCAGCGAGTCTTCCACATCATCTGCAGGCACAAGTACAGGCGCGGGTCGAGCAAGGACTCAAGGTCAACCCGAACATGTCAAATATGGAGGCTCTCGCGAGGTCAGTACATTTTTCTAAAAAATTCTGAAACGTGTCTTTCCGTGTAATCGATCGGGTGTCGGGCGTTGTCGTACGGAGGAAGTTTCCCGAAGTCTTTAGCCAATTCCTGCTAAATAAAATGTAAACGCACGTAGCTCCCTCTAATAGACGGGGGAGGGGGAAGGGGACGTCTAATGATATCTCGGAAATGAGTAAATGTCAGGACCTCTGCCGCAGCGGGAAACATTTTCATTAACTTCGGCTCCTTAGCTCTTTCGCAAGGAATCGGCGAGGGTGAAAGCCGCCCGACTTTGGAGTTTGTGCCCGCCGCTCGCAAAGCTTCGAAAAGTTTTCTGCGTCGTGGTCTCGGCTCAAAGTGGCAAATGCACTACCGAAGCCCTTCTGGCCTTGTCGTTGTCGCCGCTCGTTTTCGAATTAACCGTTCGACGAAAGTTGAATGTAATTAACTGGTACGAAACATCGGCCGCGACGCGGCCCGCGCAGAACCAATGTGCAGATCTTTTAAATGACTTTCGGTGAAATTAATCATACATTGATATATTTGAAATACTTTGGTGCGCAATCAAATCTGGAGGAAGGACAGCCATTTGGTTCTTGAAGAAAAAAATTGTTTACACTCTGCCTACGGAAATAGTTTTTATTTCAATCTTTACAATTCCATATGTTATGAAAACAGTGACGACAAGACTGCCAAGGTGACATGTTATCAAACTCTCATAAAATTTTAATAATGGAACTACCAAATCTATATTCTTTGGCTGCCTGCAAGCGAGTTCTGCTCGAGTCATTGCTATTTCTTGAATGCAAAATCGTTCATTTTAAATTTACGTTTCATTTGTGAAAGCGGCCTCATTGGTTATGGATTGTTTGACCGTGGAGCCCCCTCGCTCGGTTTGTAAATGGGCATAACCTGTCTAAATAAATGAATAAATTTGCGTCTCAGCGCGTATTTTACCAGGTGCAACCTGTTAGGTAACGCGTCACTCGACCAGTACACGTCGATAACTGCAGAAGCATTCGCACCGGTCTATCGACACAGTCGGAAATTGGATTTATTTATTCCAAGTTGCAGTAGCTCGCGAGCGGAATGTTGGTGGTGGCGAGGGTGAAAACGCGGGTGAGACAGGACGGGGGACGTGTAACGCAGTCTTGTAAGCGTAGGGTGCCGGCGTCGACGGCGTCGCAGTTCGGGGCCGGGAGGGAGCAAGGCGAGGCCAAAAGAATACAACTTTAAGAGGATTTGAAAAGACGAGTGAAGCCGTGGAAATCCGAGGGGTCTCGACACTGCTTGATCTTTCTCTCCGCCTTCGTCTTCGTCTTATTATCCTTCTGGTTCTTCGTGGCGCTCCCCCGTGCGGGCTCTCACTGTCGGCTCTCGTCCTCCGCGCAACTTCGCAGTTTCAGTTTGTTTCCTCAGCGCGCATTTCTCGCTCCCGGTTCGTTACTCGTATTAGATTACAACGGCGACCCTCGACCTCTTGAAGGGTGCAGACTCGTGGATGTCGAGGTTCGCACCCCAATGGGGTGCAACGAGACAGCGACGAGTGCACAGCCGTACAGACTGCACTCCGCAATTCCTCGAGACTCTCCACAACTCTCGTCGCGAGATGAAAACACGATGGACACATTGAAGAGGAAGTTTCAACTTTCTGCACCCTCCAGCGATCGAGCAGTCTCGTCGATATTCATGCCTGCGCGAAAACCTTCATAATTACCCCCCCTCTCCCTCCTCCGGCCCGGGAATGTAAACGAGAAAATTAAAACAAGCCCTATGAAGGCTTAGGGTGAGTATGACATCCTGATTTGCATGCGAACCAGTGGTACATGGACCGGCCCATATTCCCACGACCTCTGTCCCTTTTTTTTTTTCATGTGTACGAGAACTGGGTCATCGCTCTGAATCCTGATAGACTCTCGTTTATCGATCGATACAATGATGGCGCATGCAGGAAGAGGGATGATTCTGTTGGGCAGACCGAGGGTACTCGTTCGAGGCCCACGCATCTATTTGATGTTTATATACAGTATATCCATGTGCCTAACGTTAATAACGATGAGAAGGCGGCACCGCACGTTCCGCATTATGATTTCAGCGCTTTGCTTTTAATTAAAATGCAAATCTATCTAGCGAGAGAGCGCTTGCGGAGGAGCGAGAAATCGGGAGGTAAGACGGATTACGTCTGGGGGCGCCACGACAAACACCGGAATATGATTAATTCAACGCAACCCCATCCTGCTCGCCTGCTTTTCTCTCCCCCCCCCCCCCCCCCGTATCCATCGTGCATCCTCCACCCCTCTGACCCCTCACTCTTCCTACCCTCTTTCGAACTCTGTCTTTCTCTTACCCGAAACATATCCGCACGATGTTTTACTTCCCTTATTTCCGAAGTTCCGCGACGATACTCGCGCACAATCCATTTTCGGTCCGTTCGACACCCTTGACCTCCCGGGAGAAGGGATACCCATCTATTTTCCGCTAAATAAATACTCGGGAGAAAGAGACCCTTTTTACCCTTGAAAAATTCCCCCCGTCGAAATTCATCCCGAGCTGGCGGCTACTTACCGGGATGTACGAACGCGAGAGTACGTTACGGACTGTGTATCACGGTGGGGTGTATCAGAGATTCAGCAAACCATCGCCCTTCCCACACCTCCTTACGTAGATTAATTTGGGAATTTTTTTTTTACTAATCTGAAGCTCGAATGATTTTCTTACAACTTTTTTTGCCTTTAATCAACGACTTCAAAGCTCGCTCTGTCGCGTGTTTGCTCCAGTCGATTGATTGAAAGGAGAATGGGATGAAGAGAGATGCAGGAAGACAGGATGAGACATCGGGAAACCGTCCTAATCAACCGTAGTCCTTCTCCCCGAATTAATAAGCTCCTCGAAATTGTGTTTGGCTTGACTGATTTAGGTTTTTTTTTTCTGGTGATTGCAGATCTGGAACTGTGTGGGAAAACTGCCGAGCCGCCTACGAGGACATCGTTAAGCACCTTGAAAGGTAAGAAGACAACATATTTAAAGATCCATCGCTCCGATATCTAGTTTAAATAATCGTATGAGGTGTTCTACGCGATCGAATCGATGTGCCTCGTGAGTGTCCAACGAGCGAAACGTTTAGGCGCAAACACGAAGCTACTTCATATTTAACATTTTACCAGGCCACAAAGCCTCGCACACCTGATTCCGATAATTCCTCGTCGTTCGACACGACAACAGCCGCGCTACCGTCCTAAATTTTTCGCGGCAGCGCTATCGTCGATCGCATTCTCGCGCCTCGCAGCCCCCGCGCGGTTCGATCATAATTCCCAATTAGCCGAAAAATTGGTCGTATCCCGGATGTTCCGAGTGGTGTACAGAGCTGTGGCGTTTGGCGCGGGGGTTGCGAGCTCGACGAGGAAAATAAAATAGCAAGCGCCGAGAGCGAGCGAGCCGGCGTAGCGGCGATTCCTCTCGGCCGTGCGCGTAAGCGTTCGCGATGCAACGGACAACGCATCGCGCTACAGCGGGCGTTGTGTTGTGTCCGACGGGTTGCACTTCCGATAAATCAGTATTACCGTCAGCATCGAGTTTCCGGTGGGCCGGGCGACGGGTTGAGTCCCGCGGCTTGACGCGGTAATGCCAACATGATTTGTATGGTTCATCCTCGTCGCGCTTACAGCTGCTCGACGGCCGCCGATCCGAAGCCTCGCGCGCTCCGAACCACCCCTCCCGCGTATCCATCCCCCACGGTTCTCGATCGCCCTGCTCGCGGGCTCCCAGCGATTCCATCTCGTTCCAGCTCGCTCTCCCGATCGCGGCGCTAACCACCGGTGGCAACCACCACCATCGGCCTCCCGCGTCCCTACCGAAGGGAATCGGGTGATCCCAGCGTCCCGGAGCGAGCACGAGGTTTCCCGCGTGATCCTAACCACTTGTCACTTCACGGGACGCAGATCATCGTCGCGACGTGCCCGTCCATCATTCTGGGATTAAATCATTCGACTCTGATGCCACACCGAAGCCGCGAGCGACTGTGCCTTATCCCCTTCGCAACCCGGCTGGGCGAGACACCGGGAAACGCGTAGACTGCTCTTCGTCTCTGTCTTCTCCGCCTCCAACGATGCCCCGAAAAAGGGTTGATTTTGGCTAGGAAACTACCTCGACGGCTTATCTTGTCTCGGTTCTGCGATGCGGAGGGTAAAAAAGACCCAATTCACTGATTCTCGTCGAATTCAATGTGAGTACAATTTTTCTTCTGTTTTTCAATTTTCGATATCTTGGAAGGGCCTGCCTATCGTCTTGATATTACATTTTTTTCGTACCTCGGAGTTTGCTTGTCGCGGATCGATTCGCAGAATAAACAAGAGTCAATTGCGCGATAAAGGGTCGGGAGAACGAGAACTCCGTAGTGCGGGTTCGAGCGAAGCCCGGCTGATATATCCACAGGGATGCAATACCGATAAGGCGGTCGGTGATCGAGGGGGCGAGAATCGAACGCGTTAATGCGGGGTAGAAAATGCGCGTGGGTGCGATGAATGGAAGGGGGCGAAGGTTCGAAACAGAAAGGGAATCGACACTTGGCCGGTTGGAAACGTAATTTCCAATTCAAAGGCAATGACCACTCGGCCACGGGCGCTGCTGCAGCCCTCGCGGCGCGATACCACCCTCGCCCTCTCGCTAACTCCGCCGTATTTCCCCCATCGGTTTGACTTTTCTCTCTCTATCTCTATTTGCTTTTAGCGACCCACGCGCCGTGGCTTCGTCAACCGGACAAACGCGTATTGTGATTTCAGCCTTTGACTCGCAGCGCGACTGCTGGTCCCCGTTCGATGAACGTTCGCGGTGGGAAGGGCGAGGCGGGAGGGTCAGACACGGAGCCGCAGGAGGACGGTGAGAGAGAGAGAGAGAGAGAGAGAGAGAGAGAGAGAGGTTGAGGAGATTCGGAGGGATGGGTTTACGCTGGACTGTACGAAAAGGGGTGCGAAGGGACGGCGAAACGCGAACCGCCGTGAATATTCATGGCTGACGTGCCCTAGACGAAATCGGACTTGTTGCGACTGACACTGATGTAAACCTTTGTTTATCCCGGACGCGCTCGCTCGCGAGAGTCTCCCACTTCGCCCTCCCGCCCTACGCCAACCCCGCATCTCTTGCACGGCAAACGGGCCGTGAGTATAACTCCGCGCGCGCGGGACGCGAGTGGCCCGCACCTCGAGTATTTAACTGCGAGTTAAATTCTGATTAATCGTCGGAACTGAGCGCCCCCCCCCCCCCCCCCTCGCCGACCCACCGGAGGCTCCCGAGGTTATTAATTGTTTGTCCTTTTGATTTTACAAGCTCACTCCAGTATCCCCCCGCCCACCCGCTCGCTCTCTCAGTGACGGAGAAACGGTCTTGAGGTTTGACTTCGCCGCGCGGCATTCTAATCCAGATGATTTGTTTATGCTAATCCGTTTGGACTCTCTCGCGCTACTCCACATTTCGTCCTCCTCGCGCCAAGCCTCGATGCGGGACTCTCCGAACAATCCTGCAGCTCGGCTACTTTCGTGGATGTATCCGCGTGCGGCTGAACTCTCTTCCAGGGAGTTATTTATTGTAGCGGGGATCTCGGCTCTCGTTTGTGAAACGGGCCGCGCGGATAGATGCGAAAGGTGGAGAAGAATGTGTCGGTTAATTAAATCCTTTTGGGAAGGAAGGATTCTCCGTGGCGCGGACCGGGTTCATTAAGCGGGCCGGAGTTTCTGACACCGCGATGAATCTGCTAGCTCCGATTCAATCCAACACTGGCGCAACCCCCAAGTCCATCCGCGCCCCTCGCATCTCTCGCTCCGTTGCTCTTGTCCTTTCTTTCCCTCTTGCTCATTGCCGGATTAATAATCGGCCGCGATTTAATTGATTGTCTTTTATAATCCTTGACAAACATTTGACGATTCACCCGTCCGCGCCCCGCGCCGGTCCGATTTGGCGGAGGAACTTTTATCTTCGCTTCCGGACGATCCTGCCGAGGGTTCGATGAAAGATCGTCCGTGCTGCCGCAACATTCTTGTTTTCCACGAGAGAACGAGTGGATGAAAGATCGCAATGGTAGATGAAGAACGGAAAGCGCGTTCATTAACACCAACGCCAATGCTACACCTGGCATTTATATACTCAGTATATGCCCGGTAATAATTTCAATAATTTGTGGTCACTCGTCGTGCCGTTAAATGAAACCTCAAAGCATCGAATTATACGGAAAACGAGGTATTCGTGTGATGGAATTTCACTGCCCATAATTTCAACCCGAGGTAAAAAAAATGCCACGATTCAATGCCTCGCGTAACGACACAAGTACAGAGATACATTATGGAAAGTCTTGTGTGCAGGCCCCTCGCCATCGTCGAGTCGGGCCGTAAGTAAGTAATATTAATGATCGGGGTGTCGGCGCATCGTACAACGACGATGCCGTCCTTGCGCTCCGGTCCCTGTATCAATGCTCATACTTCGCTAATGTCGGCTTCCTGGCTTTAAAAGTACCCAGTCATTCCGGCATAATTCACGCGCATTGTCGTTACCTACTCCGGTGGGGAGGACAACACCGCTACTTCCGTTCAGCTCTCCCCTGGCTCTTCGTCTCTTTCTTTCTCTCTCTCTCTCTCTCTCTCACTGCGAGGAACTTCGACCCGCGGAGCCGACGGGTGCCCGGGGCTTCTTCTTATCGGAGGAACCTTCCACCCCAGATTCCTTCCAGCGAAATATTTTTGCCCCCTACCGACTGCCCCACCTCGCTCAGCTCTTTGCTTCTTCCTCTCGGTCTTTTCCTTCTCACTTCGTCGACGAGCCTCGCCGAGACGTCATTAATTACGCCGGCGGCGACGCCCGAGACTTATCGGGAAAGACATCTGCTGGAAAATAATATTCATAAAGTTGAGCCGGGCCGCAACGCCGAGGCGAAGGAAGAAGATGACGGCGACGAGGAACCCCACCCACTCGTCGCGTCGTTCTCTCGTGCATTTTCTCTCGTTCCATCGCTGACTCGCCACCGCCGTTACACGCCGCGGTCCGAACGCTGATCGGGACGCCTCAACGACACCGCTCGTTCCGCAACGGCAGACCCGAGTCTGGTCCGCCGAGCCCTCTTTACGGCGCACTTCGGTGCTAGATGCAGCGGTGGCCCCGATTGCGCGTCCAGGTGATTGGCGGAGAAATATGACGGCGGTGTGACACAAAGTAATATTAGACGGCTCAGATGCGAGAGCCTTCTGACCAGTCCATTTGCCACTGGTAGCTGAGAGCGGAGTAACGTTTACTATTTTTACATTTTTTTTTGTCGCGCCTAAGATCCCATCTCTGATGTAGAACGCTGGTCCGTTTTGCCCGCCTTAACGGCACATACGTCATGTATCTCTGCTGCATCTCAGTTCTTACCTGTGAACGGTTTTTTTTTGTTTTCATCAGGGATACGTCCAGGACTTTCCAGGTGTCGTCCGATTAATTGAGCCTCGACGATACGCCGACGGTATTCGCTCTTCGAGAGCGAATATCGGTCGGTAATCCGTGGATTCATCGGGACGGGAAGGTAGATCGGAATTCATTCGAGTTGCCGGCAGTGGTACACACCATGGCATACACGAGAATAAACGGTGCCGCGCTCGAGCCGGTTAATTCGCATTCGGCGATCGCCGAGTTGGATAGCGCGGCTGGCCGCATCCGCGGCCACTATCAGTCCCGAACGCTAATTGCTCTCAAACGAACTGTCGGCGGGGATCCGCGCACGCACGTGAGTCAGAGCTCGCGCGCTCGAACACCTCTCCCTGTAACTATTTAACACCGCGCGAAATTACAATACCCGTGTAGATGTGTACGGCTGTGTTACCGGCCGGGAATGCGAAACGATCTACGCGAGCAACTGGAACAGAGTTCGCACGACCGGATACGCGGGTAAGCCATGAAGCGGCTATCATTGCTCTCGCGATGCCCTCGAATTATGATTAATGCAGTGGCACAACGGCTTCAAGGTAGGTGCTCGGTCTTACTTGTCAGCGACCCCTCGTGCGTGCCATAATATCTGTGGTAATTAACCGACGAAGACCTACCGCGATGCACTGAGCCAAGTCGTCCGATTGTGAGAAACGGACGTACGGTATTAAATGGTGACTGAGGTGACTGAGGTGACTGATTAAATGGTGATTAAGGAGAATCGAGCGATAAAGGCTGGGCAAAAGGGGAACGCAAATTGAGTTATTTATTTCTGTAAGAAGACACAAACTTCCAGACGCAGCTGTGTCTCCTTCGATTGTTCTACGGTCAGTTCCGAAGCTTGATTTTCAATTTGGAACACCGGTTTTACTTAAACAGCAAACAATAAAGCCTTGCAAAAGGGGAACTTAAATTGGGAGGTTCATTTGTGTTCGTTTGCAGGAGACAAGAATTTCTGTATGCAACATCTCGTTCGAATGTCTTGCACATTTGAAAAATCGCTTTTGGGCTGCTAAAAAAATGTTCTTGTTTCATTTGTACTTTGGAGTAGGAATGGAATAGGAACAATTGAAGGTAGAATAAAAATAGTCCATCTTTTTCGTAAGTCCCCTACGAATGTTCCTTGAGTGGTCGATATTTTTATTTCAGTGTAGAAACTTGGAAACACGATTTCCATTTTCGGTCACTTATTTGAGCTCAGATTAAAAAATTAATTCCTCTGCGTCTTCAGCAGACAAGATTTGCCATTTGCAGTTGCACTTTATCAATTGTCCTGTTGAAGCTTGCGAAGCATAAGTTCCACATCTAGGAAACGGATTCGGCTTAAACAGCGGCTGAAAGCGGTTGCTGAGGAGTAGATGCTCGGCTGGCCATTACTGCGAATAACTGTATTTGGAAAAGTGGAAGATGGTCCAAAAACAGATCGAGACTATTCAGGCGGGACAAACTTCGATGATTTGCCGGGGATCCATCTGTCGGAACCATTCTCGGACGACTCAGCGCTCCAGTTACGACTAGGGTTGGATAATTGCGGAGAACGACGGATCCCGAAGCCGGAGATCCGTCTCTCTACGGTCTTTCGTATGTACGAATTCGAACGATAATAAGGTCTGCACGTGTGGACGTCTGCCCACAAAATGATACCCTCGTAATCGAATAACGTAAAGCACGATAGGAAAGAACCAAAAAACGAAAGAAAAAATTGCAAATAATTACCGCAGGACGATTCGGTAAATAAAGAATATACCTGCCGAGGAGGCTGTCTCTCTTCGGACTATGATTGGGAGTCAGGATTGCCCGATCGATTATGCAAAATTTACTTCCTAATCGTTCTCTCGTCTATTCTCTCTGCGCGGGCGCCCGCGCACAGGCTTTATTCGCGAAGGAATCGGGATAATTAGCGAAGGATTTTTTTTTTCTATCGAGTCTCCCCCCGGCGATTCACCTGGAAATCCGAAAGGATCCCGGACGATCGCGTGCGGTGAATCGTACGATCCCAACAAATTTTGTCGGAAAAGGTCGAATGAACCGAGAAATAAATGGCGAAGATGGTCGTCGACGCTGAGAGAAAGCGAGACGGATGGGCTCGATTGACCGAGATATGTGTACATATTTTATACAAGAGGGCCCATCGACGCCCGATTAAAGTTACTCCGATGGTCCAACCTTTCCCTGAACCGATTATCAACTCGCGATTGGCTCTGTCTCTAACCGGGATATTTCGTGATCCTCTCGATATAATATCTTTGACGCGATAATCCTCTTCACGGAACAAAAGTTTGCACACTCGGCACGATTCCTCAGCATTGCGTAACCGGAGATTTTGGTAATATATTCGCGAAAGAAATTTGCAGTCAATTTGGAGAGACGCCTACATTTAAATGAGCGAAAATGAGACCAAACACGCAGATTGTGCTTGAACGGTTAAGTTTATGAGACGAAGTCCAATGTAAGCAGACAGTTGTCGGGTCGTCAATTCGAAAAAAAAAAAAACTGAAAACATCCAACGAATCTTCTTTTTTTTCAGTCACCGAAGAAAGCGTTGATTTTTTTTTAATTTCGTTGTGACGTCACCTCTGGCCTGAAAATTTAATTTTCTTAGTGGAAATGAAATATTTTCGGTATGACCTCACTTCCGGTTGGAACATTAGATTTTTGAGCCGAAAGTGATGAGTATCGCATTCTCAGCCGGATGTTGGGGCAATCTTTTCGCATCGTAGCTGAAGATTATTCATTGCGTCTTGCCGCTTCCTTCCGTTCCCCTAACCACCTCTTGCCCCACCAAAGCCCTCAGCGTTTACGATCCGACCGATTATTACTCCACTGACAAATCTCGCATAACGTGGAATGATATTGCCGCCAGGCCGTTGGATAAGTCGCACGGAGTATCGAGCGGTATAGCGCAGACTCTCCCGGAATGAGGGAACAAGAGGATGAGGAACCTTCCGCTCGCTGCCAGAGCTGCTCTTGGGTGCAGTGAGACAGATTAATGTTCATAGCTAATGAAAAGTGATATAAAACCGGGGACCGGTAGCACCGAGAGGCTCCCGAGGAGCGTTAACGCACTTGTTACATGAACGGTAAATCTCTCGAGCCGTAAACTTCTCTCCTGGCTCTGTTGCTGTCTCGTACGAGTGCAAGTCGAGGTCCCTCGCCCTTTGGGCGTCTCGTCATTTCAGAAACGTCGGCCAACATTTAGGCGAGATATAAGTCGCCTCGGGTTTCCACTCGACGTCTCCTCACCCGATGCAGTCTTCGGTGCGGTGTGTGCGATAAAAACGTTGTGAGAGAAAAACGAAGGGACAAGAGGTGTAACTCAGGCGAATCTGCCAAGTGGTATCCGATAATTTGGGATGACGAAAGAGGCTCACCTGGGCCGCTGTAACGATCGGTTCGTCATCGGAAAAGCATGCGGCTCATTGAAAATAATCCTGTAGAAACGGAAAATTATTCATAACTGTGGCTCGCGAATTTATGGTACTTTATTGATTTCCGAAAATACGGCTTCTTGTCTTATAGAGCTTGTTTTCGTATTGAAGAAAGTAAAAAATGGTAAGGGTATATACACAGATATACTGTGGAACCTCCATTATTCGAATCGATTGAGGTTGAACGTAGATCCGATTAACAGATCATTCGTATAATAGAAATTTGACGATGAAACATAATATACTTAAATAAAACGTCAAAAAGAGACCTGAGGATGTGCCAGTCGCAGTTCAGAAACGCGGTGAACTTCTGTTTTGTATTGATACTGAATATTCAATAAATGCATGGAATCAAATACCTCTCCTGAAAAAAAGGACATGGTTGGATTGACTAAGGCGCAGTGACATGAGCTCAAAGGTTACTTAGTTGATACAGCAAGAATTGTCGTTTGGACCAAAATATTTTGTATCGAGTGAAGCGAATAATCGTTACAAAAAGCAATGTTTCAGTTGCGCCAACCAAATAATAGCTTTAAGCCTGTCGCCTCGGCCATTCTTTGTTCTGACCATTTTTTTTCTTATTGGCATCGCCGGCACCCGATGAATATTGCATGAAAAACCGGCATGTAAACGGTGTAACATGCAGACAGTCGATACGAGGTTACACGCCTGCAACAAAGTAGCGCTCGATAGATTTACATAAAAATTTTCCGCTGGAGTTCGTATAAAGCAAGTTGCCATTGGGATAATGAAGGTTCTACCGTACCATTTTATTTATGAGCAATTGCGTGCAGTCATCCTCGTAATAAAAAAATTAAAAGCGATAGCCAGTCAAGATTGATCAATCCTGCAATGGTCTGAAAAAGTTGTTCGATTAATTTCTCGACGTGCGGTAAAATTTCTTGGTTGCGTCACAACGATCCCCTAGCAATGATGAGAACGCTAAAAAAATGACAACTTTGATGTCCTAACTTTTATCACATCACGAATACCGATGAAAAAAATAGATAGATTTTTTACGGGCCTTCACCAAAAGTTGGCATATTTGTCGTAAAACTCGCGGAGAAAAGAAGTGAAAAATCTAACAATCTCATGACTTAGCGTTTATGTGTTTTGGGATATCCGGTGTGGCATTAATTTTAGGATCGTTAAGAGGCAACTCCGTTGAGTTTTGCGTGCGGAGAGCCGAGGGAAGGGTTGATGGGGTATTTGCTCCCGCGTCTATTATACGAGAATAACAGACCAGCCGTTAGATGCACGGTAGCTAAGAAGCGACCGTGTGTTGTGTCAGGGTGCATTTTATTATAACAAGCCAGTCGGTATAACGGCATAACGAGGCTCGCGTAGTAAGCCATCGGGCCCGCGACGATGAGGCTCCGGTGCCCGATGTTTAGCCGCCGCGATGAGGCGTGTGTGTACAGCAAAACGCCCGAGCGAGACGCGAGGTGACAAATTGATGATTAATTAAAAACATAATTAGTCCCGTGGCCCACGTCGGTGGCACGCGCGCTAGAGCGACCGCGCGTCTATAAGCACCGGCGAGAGAACGGCAAGCGAACGCTTTCGGCGTTCGAACGTGAGTCGCTCGCGCTTGCCCCACCCACCGGTCACTAATGTACCGTGAAATTGTCATCGGTGTTCTCTTCTTCGAGCCTTCCTTTTTTCCCTCCCGTTATTTTCACACCGGCAACTGAGAACCTAGAGTCTCGTTAGCGCGCGCGAGCTCCTTCGGCTCTACCGCTCTCCCATGTCGCAGCCTCGTTATTTTCGGTGTCGGAAAGTTGATTGGCAGGAAGTGACCGAAGATCAACGCGCGTACGCATCGAAGAAAAATAACTTTGCCCCGATATAACGTAACGTAGGAAGAACCCGTCCGCGTTAACGAGTCTGCGTCAACGCCTACCCGAAGCTCGCCACGGTTTCCCGCGTTTTCCACGAAACAGAATTAACTTTCTCGGCGGGCATTCGATGATCTTCGACTATCCTGATCTATCTTGCGAAGGCGACGTGGTCCGAGAAAAATTTGACACCTCGCACTAAGTTAGAGACTGGTTCCTTGCTGGGAGATTTAATTACGGGAATCTCGCGATTCTCTGTAAATCAGCCGAAAACAAATGTCCAACCGGCGGGAACACAATGGCAACCTCTGTTATCCGCTCTTCTCGCTGGCTCATGCGTTATTTCGTCTTCGTACCGCTGAGCCACGTACACACACGCCGCGGCTCGACGTGGAAGTTCTTCGTTGCCGTGTGGCTACAGCATTGTGCCGGGCTAAGATATATTGTTATTAAATGGTCCCCCCTTCGACGCCGCACACACGCCAGTATATTACGTACAGGTCCCGGCGTACATCCAGCCGTTCTTCGTCCTCTTGCACGTCCACGGGCGTCGCTGTCTCACCCGGTCTTGTCTCTTCTCCCTGTACACACGTTGAGCCTCCGGGGGTTATACACACCCGCGCTCCCAGGAACTCTTATTTATGCCCTCGCGACATGCGATTCCTCGCTGGTCCACGCCGCTCGCGGTCACGGCAGCCTACATGGGCGAACAAACTTTGGCCCATCGTCGCTAAATCATTTTTTTCCCCAAGGATACTACGCGATTTTGACATTTCAATTTTTCACGTTATCGGGCTGCGTCGCATTAATCCAAAATTTGGGCCAATCACTGATGGATCCCTTACGCAGACATAAAAAAAAAATTATCAGCGAAGATCTCGCCAAGGCACGATGCAGTCTCGGAGTCGCGCCGGTGCGGTTCCGTGCTCCTCAGGACTTTCTCCTCTTTTCCGGACGAGCTCACCGCTCCCCCTCATCCATTAGATCGCCGCGACTACGTCTTTCATTCGGATCTATCGTTCCCCCGCTATTAATTACACGATCAATTGTTTCGCGCGCCCACGTCGATACTTCATATCGACGCAGCCGCTGCAATTTCCGCCTCCCTACCCATCGTTATTTGTCGCTGGAAATTAAACTTCCATCGGAGATTCGGTATTTGATAATTAAAACACGAGTATACCAACCGCTGGAAAAAAAAAGGATAACCGGAAACGCATTAATTAAACAAACTCACCGGAACGTTCGGTCGCTGCGGTTGAATGCAAAAGGGCAACCGTACGGTAAACACATGCGGTATAATGCGGTGTACGAGTGAGCGGGAGAAACACTCGTCTGCTCGGGGGAGGGTCTCGCTGGCACTTTTGATAATGAACTAATATTTGCACTGTCCGAGAGAGCAGCGCGGACCGGTGGTACACACTTTCGCCCTTCCTCCGGCCGGAGAAGCGAGAAACGTCCATCGGAGTTAAACGAGTGTGAGCGAGAAAACGCCGGGAGGACGTGTGTGCTCACCTACCTATGGCTATGTAACGACGAGGAGATCACCGTTGGTGGGCTCACTCGCGGCTGTGTAGTTTCCACGTTACGTACGTAGGTGCGTACCCACTCGGTCGCGTGTTATCAGCGACCCTTCCGCAAATACGCGCTTGCCCCCAGGGCCACGGATCCCACGACCCCGACTCTCAGCTCTTCTCGCTGCTTCGCACATACGTGCGCATACCTTTCGACTGCGCTACACCTACGGCTGCATTATACTGTGCAATGCCTGCCTGCATCGAACTATCGCTGTATCGCACGGTGTGGATGTCGATGGGCACGAGGATTCAAACTCCCTACGGTAAAATAACCAATGCTCGGACGGTCGAGAGCATCCCCGGATTACCGGCAGTAATCAATCGGTTGCGAGCTTATTTCTTGTGGAAGCAACTAAAAAGAATTTCAAGCTGATAGTTTCTTGTTTCACCAACTAAAGTGCAACAGAAAATGAGCTATTGGTACTGTCAACTTGCAAATACGGCGCATTTTGGTAACGTGAGAGATGTGACTTTCCGTCTCGTTTCGCCGAGTAAAGTGTCTGAACAACGAGTTAAAGGTAATTCGTTCCGAAAGGCAAACTTCTGGAACTGCTGTGACAAGCTATCGTGACTTCGGTCACGTAGAGTGATGATGAGAATCGATATGAGAAGAGTTTCGCCGATGCGACTGAAGAACGGGCGTAACTCTCCCTCGCTCTCTCGACCAGTGCGACTGACAGGAGGTTCCCGCACGATTCTTCCCTCCGGCCGAAAGGAAGAATAACTCCTGGTGACAAACGAGCTGGAAGGTGTTGGCGTCGGCTGTTCGGTCTGGTCACTCGACGAGAATAATCGTTTTCCAATTGAAATCCAATAGCAACTACGCTCGGAGAGCGAGGTAGAGACAGAAATATAGCGAAACCGATGTTCCAACCAACCTCCGCACTCGCCCCAGCGACACAAACGGTCCGAGACTCGAATCGCGCCCCAACTCCACCCCCTCTCACGCGAGACTATCTATCATGATTCTAAAAATGTTTCTGACACCGACAACACCTCGAGAACGTTTCAACTCTGGCCGAGAGACCATGGAATAAAAAGAATAGCAACTTTGTACTATAATATTACCACCGGCTGAACCATCCCACATTTTTCTAAACCTATCGTAAGTATTCCGCAGAAAGTTGGTCGCTGGTGGCAAAATTTAAAAGAATTTAAATAATATCCCTCTCGAAGACGGTTCGAGCTATCTCATCTCTACCGTCGAGCTTGCCCTTTTTTTTTCTCTTCCTCGTGGAATCGCCGCAGCAACACTGAGACTGTCGTGCGGGCATAAATCGCGAGATACTGGTGTTCGCGAGTACCGCGAGAGCGGCGCCAAACTCAACCCACCCGAACCGTCCGGAATCTACAATTCTAAAGCTTTCCATAAAACACTCGACAAAACGCTTGGCCTGCACTTTTCGAGTGGTGCCGGCTCGCCACCACACCAGGCTGCACTCCCGTTCTCACTCCGATACGTTGTGGACCAATGTTCTTCTATCTCCTGTTCACCCTACCGTTCACTCTCCTTCTCTCACTGACGGTTCTCGTATTCCGCCACTCGGGGATCTCTCGTCATATGGAACAGCGGGCGTCGACGATTCTGTTGAAATATGTAAAACTGCCCTGTAACCTCTTCAATTTACATAGACCGAGCGTCTCGTTGGGCGGGCGATCAGCGGGGACTTGCCACTTGGCTAATGAAAAGTGGAGAGTTGGTGATTAGATGTTGTTAATAATCGCTTATTGGCGTGATTCCTGTGCTTGATACTGCGAGCGATTCAACCGTAACATTCGGAAGATCAGAGAGAGAAAAGCACAAAAATTATCCTAAATGCGACCTTACAAAAGATCATCGCATTTTGCAATTTCCCTTCGATCAAATTTCGCCCCACGACGCAGACCTTTGCTTGCTCACTAAGCAAAGACGACGAGACCTCGACGTCAATTTATTTTCAACCGTGTCATCGTATTTATAATTGTTTCGTCAAAGACCAACCGACGAGAAGTCCGCGCGAGGATCCGCACACATGTCGGATAGGCTCGCTTTTTCCCTCGCGGTCTCTATCCTCGTCGATCATCGGGATAGGCTAAAGAGCCGGATTATAAACGAGGTGACACTAGTGTATACACGTGTCCGCCACAGTGCATTTATCTGACCTAGCCCACGAGAGCGCGCAGTGTGAGAATGCAGAGCTTCGAAATTTCGGAAACTAGCTCCGTGACGCTTCTTCTTTTTTGTCTTCATCTTACCGCGCACATGCAGTGTATACACGATCGTATTCCTCGACAGTCGCTCTTCGTCCTCATCTTCGTCACATATTTTTTTAGATCTCACTCAGCCGCGCCGCTGGGAAAACTTCATGTACTCCGCTTATGCACTACCGGTATTTCCGTGCGGGAACCGAGATTTAGCTTTTGCCTCCTTCGTTCGTTCGCTGAACAAACAAGCGACGATAAAAGTACACATTGCGTTTGGATATGGCACAGAGAGTACATCTGGAAGTGTGGATCATCAGTCATGGCGCATCTGCGAGGCTCCGCCGAACACCGCTGCCAGAGCTTCTCCGTTCAACCATCCTCGTCGCTCCCCCTTTTTTTCTTCACCGCTACGAGCTTCTCCATCTCTCCCTCTCTGTATTTCTCACTCCGCGTCCCTCGATCTCCCTCAGCTTCCATCTCGATTTTCTCTCGCTACCGTGCCGGGGAAAGAGTGCCGCCGGTGATACCTAAAAACCATTTGTCATCGCCGCGACTCGAATATATATTTTCTCACTCCCACTGGAGTGAAGCCCGGGCGAGGCGAGTGTTAAACACGACTCGAGTGTCTTAAAGTCATAAGTGTCTTCGCGCCGTTTATAGTGCATTTATTTTTGGCGATTTATTGGAGACACACCGAGAAAATAAATAACACGCATTATAGCGAGGAATACAATCACGAAACTTCATGTTTTTTTTCAACGAGAAACCCAAAACGGTATAATATTGATTTTTTTAATGTTCACGAACCAAAAATCGTTGCAATAGTGGAAGTGTTTGGGGTCGTGTCTGAACGGCATTTTTTACGGCTTATTTGAGTCTCACCGAGAAAATAAATACAACGAATTTTATTGGGGAATATAGTCACAAAACTTGATATTTTTTATGACAGGAAAGCATATTTTGTATATTCCGTCCTGCTGCTATAAAATTTATTTTTTTATCACGATTTATCCGCGCTTCAAGAAATGATTCGCAAGAAATTATTCAAGAAATGATTGTGAAAGACCGCTTAATGGATTATCTGGTAGCACGAATCGTCCGAAAGTTTGTGCCCCACGCCAGGACGGGCTTCGGTCACGCGCGTCAACGGTTCGACGTGTGTTTCCCCACAGCTTCCGAAAGCAGGTGCATTATTCGAGGGGGAGAGGAGGGGGGGTATGGTTTACGAGAATTTTATTGCCGGCCCCCGGTGTTCAGCGGTCGTATTTAACGTTTTATCCTGCCGCCGCCTCGCCTCCCGTCTCGTTTTCCATTCCGACGCGCAGGCTCTCTTAAGCGAATCCTTGTTGATCGTCGAAAGGGTAAGGATTTTATTTTAACAGCTCGGAAAGGGTTGACCGGGCGCACTGACGGCTCTCTCTCGCCTCCAGATCGTTTCATAAATGTCGTCTGGAACATTTGTTTTACTATATTATTGCCGGACACGGAGGATAAAGCCGAGCCGTTTGCTGAATATTATTTTATTAGCGTCTATACGAGCCCCAACATATCCTTCCGACGAGGATTATGAGTTCTTCCCACGTCTTTTATTTCCTTCTATGAAAACGTTGGAAAGAAACGAGGTCTACTGGTTTTTCGGGTCGTCATCCGCCATCGATAGATCCGACTCGCGCTCTTATCCACTGTCTGGTTATAATAAAGTAGATGTTGCCTTCGAAGCGTCCACTCAGGATCTTCACAAGTTTCTCGTTAATATCGAAACGAAAATGAAGTTTCGAATAATATCGAAACTGAATAAAGTTTTTAGATTCCATGAGGGAATATGATTTTCTTTTTAAACTCAGTTATCGTATCTTTATTTGGGAAATAATTAACAACAAAAAATCAGTTTGTTATTATTATACATATGAAAAGAATGTTACCGATCCACAGTCTTTCCACTTTTCTTCGCCATGGCACACTTGTTACTGACGTAACTGACAGATGTAAAATTAGATCGTAACAGTTTCAGTGTGTCAGCCGCTAGGCCGGAGGGGTGTGGGAAATAAAAAGTATCATCCCCGTGCCGAAATCGTGTTCTCGTTGTTCTCGAGCCACCGACAGTCGACCTTAGAGTGGAAGTCGCAGCTGGCACATCGCGAAATTACGAGGTGTGGCTCTCCTCGCAAAAGTTCGCCGGCATCGGAGGCGACCGCCGTCCCGAATCCCGTTGACAAATGACGAAGGCAACTTTTATTATTTTAGATGTGGCCCATCAGCGGCCGCGTGCGCGACTCCCTTCGCATCTCGGATACGCTTTACATATTTCGTAACGTAGCGAGAGCGTAACCGTGGAAGAAAGTATTTCCCGGCCGCGGTCGATCCGAGCCGATGGGGTGATACGAGCGGGGTCGGGGGTGGTTTTACCGTTTGACAAATGGCTCGAGGTTTTATTAGACGAACTTTTTGAGGTACTCCCCGACGAGTGGCGTACGTGGGATACGCGGACGGTTAGCTCGCGTTCGTCGAACTAAATAAAGATAAGCCACCGTATGCGCTCGAGGGGGCGAGAACTCACGCGTTTAGCTTTCTCGTTTTTTGCCTCGCTGAGGGGAAGGCAGGCGTCGCTGGAAATTTCTCTCGTTCCCGATCACCCTTCCTCCGCGAGGCACTCGAAAGCGTAACGAGGTTTACAAGCGAGAAAAAAGACGGAAGAGAAAGAAGACGGAAGGAAGAAAGGGCGCCCTGCACGCGAGTGCTTTCCGATAAAGAAAAAATGTGCTGTGTCCAATAGGCCCGTTTATCGTCTTTCTCTGGGTTTCCGAATAGCCAACTCAAATTCGATCGATGTTTCCAATCGGATGTATGCAAGAATTCTTGCAAGTGCGTAAATGTCGGCGACCGCGCTGATAAGGCATTTTCGTGATTCATCGGAGACCGACAAATAAATGACCCGGTTTTTATCAGCAATGTCGCAGGGTTTCATATTTTTCTGACTGGATGGAAAATACAAAATGGTACGGAATGGATTTTCAAAAATTTTCCTTACTGCCCTTTCCGTAACGTTCCCTATTACTATGTTTTATGGTAATTTTTTTTTTTTCGACAATCAATAATTTTGAGTACATACCGCTTTCTGTGTAATGGATTATTTCGTACCACAAGTCTTCCAAAAATTTGTTGGCCACGAGCACAGCTCTCGAGCGTTTTCCGACAAAGAAAAATATTGCATGGCCACTAGGGAAGAGCCGCGAGCGACGTTGAGTCACTCGTTTTCTCGCCTTTCCCTGTGTTTCCGAATAGCCAGCTCGACCCCGACCGATCTTTCTTTCTACTCTCTATGCAAACGAAGGATCGTTACGGTTATGCGAGTTACGCGCTCCGAGGCATCACGCTGTGTACGCGGCGTCGGGCAGGCATGTGTAATGCGGCTTGTATCGCACGGTAACACACACGCTGATTCGGCGTGAGAGAGGATTGATCGAGTGCTTCTCAATTTCTAAACTCCTCCCTCGCCCGCCCTTTCTCCGCGTTTGAACCCTCAAACGTCTCGGGGTGCACCCGAGTTCTGCCAACCCTACACGCTGAAATTGGACGTGTTTTCCGAGTACGCAGGCGGAACTCCACACGAACTCGCTCTTTCCCGACTCTTCTCGGGCGGTCCACGAGTTTTCGTTAGGAGCTAATGCACACCTTTCTCACGCCGCTATTCACGGACTCTACTCGACGTTTTAATCCGATCCATTCAGCGATCACTCTCTTGAGCAGCTACTCTGAAGAGTTTCGCGAGAACACTGGATCGATCAATCTCGAAACCCTTTTCAACGATTTTTCAACCGACGTTCCGTGAGTAGAACAACTCTCCCAATTTTTCATCAGATTCCGCCGTGCATGCACGCAATTAAGGATGCATGGAGTGATTTTTTCTTACTTGCAGTCAAAATAAAAAAATCAAACGTAGTGCAATACTTGAGCAAGAATGTGTATAAAAAGTAATGTCATCCGATGAGATAATCAAAGGTGGGACGATTCGTTTGAGAGGAGAATGGCAAAAATCCTCGGCGGAGAATTTTCGATCGAATTCCTCGGCCTGCGAAACGGTCGAGCGTCAGAGATTAAATGTTACTTCTACTAAAAATGAAAAGCTTTCAAACTTTGTGCAATGCTTAAAAAAACGCATGCACGAATTAAAAAATAAAATTGGTCGAGTGAGGTGACCAAAGGGCGCGAGGATCTGTTTGAAAGAAACTTTGCGAAAGTCCTCGGGGGTTGGTAAGAGAAAAAGTGGTTCAGAAACGTGCAAGGATATTCGATACAGCGCCAGAGACAAAGGTGTTCGTAAAAATAAAAACCTATCGAATGCTGGCTATTATGCTTTTGACGTTGTAATACAGCGTGAATGAGGAACAAAATTGTTGAGGGAGTGACACAGCGAACGTAGTCGCTGGCTCGTGGTAGGTTTTTGTGCGAAGTGAAAGGGTCGTCCGGTCCATCCCTACCAGTCTACCAGAATTCCAAACAGCGATCAAAAGTTTGCGAAAATAAAACTTATCGAACCCGTTGCCATTCTGCGTTTGACACCATAATACAGATTAAACGGTGTATGAAATCATTCCGAGGGTCGATATACAGTAAGCGATGTGGGCACTGAACGAATAGAATAAACTGTAATTTTTCAAAATTCGACAATTATTCATTAAGCGTTTCGTCTATTCCTTCAATTTTACAGTTTGAAGTATTGGTAATACGAAAGAAGTATAAAAATATAACGACACTTCCGGCTTGAATTTTTCGCGCATACAGTTTATTTCCATGGGGCTGCCGAATGTAGAAGGTCGGGATGTATGTCAAAGGCGAACAAAGGGGTTAAGCCGACCCCCTCGTGACAACGTTAGCGGGACAACCCCCTCCCCCGCCCCCTTCGCTAAATATTTAATTTCGTGTCCCTCCAAACGTTTAATTTTAGCTCAGGTGTGCCCTCCCGTCGACTCTCTGTATCGACGATCCGCACACATCCCCGACGTACCACAAGGCTGACTGAAATCAAGCATACGCGGGGTTGGGAGTGCCCGTAACGCCGAAGGGTGCCGAATCGCGAGTATTTCGCATCGGGGGATCACAAAAGTACCGATTAAACATTCCATTTCGATCATTCCATAAGCTCTAAATACATAATGGCCAGAGAATTGTTTGATCTTGAGATAGATATCTATCGTTTCTTCGAATCTTCAAAGAGCCATATTAAATTTTCAATTTTCCCAAATATGTAGACCGATAAATGCGATTTGGGGGCTGAGCACGCGGATTGGTCGAGACCACATTGTTCGGAAGCTTCAATTTCCCTGCCTCCCTCCGCTTTTCTTCTTCTTTTTCTTCTTCGGTATATACATTTGTGATTTAATACGCGAAACCGCACTATTGTTGAGGCCACCCTTTTCTTCGGCCCTTCAGCTCGATAGTCACGAGTGCGGCTGCACAAAGCTACGTCTTCGGCTGGCTATCGTCGTTATCTATCCTCGATTTGAATAGGGTTTAATGTTACTCCCCCTCCAAAGAATCCCATTGCCTTCATCTTTGAGCCGACGAATATTCTCATTCTCAGCGTCATCATCCCTGGTACTCCAAAAGCTTTCGGCCGCCCGTTTCTCATTCAGACAGTCGTAGCGAGGCCTAAAAAAAAAAAAAACAGAAACGCGCCAAGTAAATCTACAAATACTTCGGACCATAATTCTTCCGCGAAATCCTTAATTATCGTAAATTCACCAACGGCGGACAGTTTCGCGGTTTCGCCGCGAACCGGAGTCGCGGCCACCGACAGCTCGCGGAGCGGAATTGGTGGAATGATAACGGGCGTTTCGTTTCGTTCACGTGCGTGGAATATTAAATTCGCGGAGAATTCGGTAACTTTTGAGCGGCGAGCATTATGGCCGGGCAAGCCGACCGTGGTATCGCGCGACATGATGTAGTGCCGAAGTTTGGGGCAAGGCGATGCTGCCTCTTCCGAGCCGCATCCCCTGCGTCGCCTCTGTCGGCTCGTGGCCTTTTCTCGTTCCCTTTTTATATAGCAACAGCGCGTACACTCGGGCTCCCGTTCGGTCGCTCCTTTGCCTCCCGCGCGTTCATTGCGTTCGGCATAGCTTAGAGAGCAGCAATCTTTTATTATTAGCGCTGGCTTTGCCAGACAATGAAACGAAAGGAACGGAATATGATATTGTAGAACAGACCGAGAGGCCCGCGCGCGCTTCTCCACCCGCCTCGAGCGCACGGAAAAGGGAAGCTATTGTCGGTCTCTTTGAATTTTAAAGTCAACGATCGATACAGCTCGGGGGATGCGCCTTTGCTCGTGTACATTTACCCTCCTTCCTTCACGGCCCTTCGCCGGATCGGAACACCAGTAGCCGTAACAGCATCCCTCCGGTAACCCACCCGAACGCCTGGCGCAGTTCTACGTACAATTTCTTATGTGCCGGCGCTACTTCCTTGTTTATTTGGGCTCTCGAGTACCTACGCGATACCGAACAGGTCCTGCGCTCTGATGCGTTGTGCGAGATGGACGTTACTTACTTTCTGCTCTTTTAATAAATAGAGTAAAAATAGGGAATATGGTCCAGTCCGATTAGCACGTGGATCAATGATATATGAGGGGGGTCATATTCACCGCTTTTACCCTTTATTCACATTCATGGAATACCAGCGGAATTGGCAAAACCGAAGTTAGACTGATAATGGATAAATTACTTGGAATAATCATCAAGGAACGAAATTATTATAATGTAACTAACGACTCAACTAAGTATCTAATTATTTATTATTTGTGATTTTTTATGAATCGTTGTACAAAGAATCAATATGCCAAATTCGGCTAAGAAATAATTCGTCGTGTCGGGAAACATTATTTCTTCGAAGAGACACTAAAGTGGGTCATCGTACCAACACGCATGAATCTCGTCTTATCCCCAGGCAGTCGGTACTTAACAAACAAATGCCGGAAGAAAAGTACTAAAGATTTTTTTGCAACATCGGATACTTCGCGAAAAAAAATTGAGTAAGCAATTACACGATCGTTCATCGGGGTATCGAAAGAGGTTTGAATCAACAATCTCTGCAGATGTATTCGTTATGACTACGTCGGCTGGTCCATCGGGTGTCCGACCGTCCGCTCAGATGGTCCGGCCGGGCTGGCGATGGTGAGCTTTCGAGCGCGTGAAATGATTTCTCCGCAGCCCCGGAGGCTCTTCGCATACGAGCGTTTACGCGATTAGCGATTCGAAACCATTTCTCGCCGTGACACCCTTCCGTGTGGATCGCGGGAGCGCGAGCGAGAACGCCAAAGAGGAGGACGCGGTGTTGATACGGCACGAAGCGGAAACCGTCACCAAATTGTCGCCCCTAATGATAAATTGCGCCCTCGGCCTGGCAGCCGGAGGGGGGTCGGGAGAGCCGCACCATCAGCACAGTGCGAGGAACGCGCCGGAGACCCGGCGACAGCGACACCGGCAGTAGCGGGGAATCAAATTGCAATTTGTTATTTGTAATTCCGAGTGTCGCTTAATATACTCACTCTCGCTTTCCCCGCGAGACACTCCGGCTATATACGAACCGTAAACCCCTCGCACCCCCGGCAATTCACTCGCTCCGTCTCGCTCGGGACAGAAATTAACCGGAGGTTGATGAGAAAGACTCGCGCCGAGCCACGGCAAGGTGAGACGCACGACGACGCGGGGAGGAACGCGAGAGACAACGGAAACGAATGGACTGTCGGTTTGTCTCTCCACCCCGGACTCCCGAAAAACTCACCCCCTTCGCGCAAACGACACGGCTCGAATGCTACCCGGTACGAAGGGGTCGCGGCGAAACGTTAAAAGCCTCGGCGAATGCGTCCCGGACATTTTATTTCATTAATTCACGTTACAGTTAGGCGGTACGGGCTGACTGTATTTTTAAGTGGGTGTTCCATCGGTACTTTCGCCCGGTTCGCTGGACGAAAAACCTACGAATCGCGAGCGAGGATGGGTAAAAGGGCGGAAGGAAGGTAAAATGCGCCAAGTTCGTGAAAATCTCGTGGAAAAGTGGAATCGAGAGAACGCGAGTAGATAAACGAGAGCGTTTGCGTATGGGGAAACTTCGCGCATATTTCTATTCGATTTAGATTATTGAATTTTCCAGAAAAAAATAAAGTCGCGCCGTCGTTTCCTGGAGGGTGATAAACATCGCGAGTCAAGAAGTACAAGTGCGAAGGTGAAACTTCCATCTCGGCGGCGCGTCGCCAAATATTATCGAGAAACTCTAGTCTTTTGGCCCCTGCGAGATCGACGGCGGGAATTCGGAAAGCGGCGAGCTTGGCAATGGGTGAGATCGCTCGGATGGCGAAGTGAGGGGGAAAAAAAGAGAATAAGTTCGATCAGTCAGAGGGTGGCAGTTACCGGTACGGTTATGGCTTTCGGAAGCGTCCTCGGATCCTATTCTTGCGCAAACCCGATAAGAGGCTCGTGCTCTTGCCACTGGTATTGCTGTCGGCCCTCTGAGAGGGGTTCGTTTCTCCTCGTGTATTGGTTAGCGCACATTCACACGCGCTCTTTCGCCAGTGGTTCACGAAGATGGAAAAAAAATATATGCCGAAGTCGCACGAGCTCTGCCGCAAAGCCAACGCGAGCCAGTAGGCAAATTTCTCTTCGATCCGCACTTGCGGCTGCGCGGCGATCGGCGCGTTACCCGCCCGAAGGGTAAAAAGAGCTCGCACGATGGAAGGATAGAGTCGCATGGGAGAATGTTTCAGGGGTGGAGGAGCCGGATTTTCTCGAGAGTTTATTTGCGCTCTGCCTCGCGGCTGGGCATTCAGGCGTTTGCGGCAGTGTCGATCGGGTGAGAGGGAATTAGAAAAACGCACAGAGAGCGAGGTCGGAGAGATCGAACTGCGAGGAGACTTATCGCCGACTATACGAAGAGAGCGACGTAGAACAACGACTCGAGCTCGACGATACCCCTTGGCGAAATCCAACCCGACGGTTTCGACGATCCCCTCACCGCCCTGGGGCCACGTTACCGAAAGGGCTAAATCGGAATGGAATTATTCATACTACGATGATGCGTACCGAAAGCACGAATCTGCTCCTCCTACATCGCGACGCTTTTCCAACGGAAACACTGGTCGATAAACACAGGGCAAGAATGGAGCTACTTCTCGACGATACCTCGAATCCTCTACGCCAGAAAAATAAAAAAAAAAAATCTTGGCGCCGGTTAAACCGCCCCAGTAGGCGAAGCGGAGTGTCGAGTCGAAAAGTCCTCGACTCGTTTTCAAGATGCGCCCTCAAGAACGTATACATGGAGAACCAGGGGAGACTGGATCTTGAGAGTGCCTCACGGAAAGAGATACAGTGAATCCACGGGGTTTAACCCGCTTCCATGAGTGCTTCTACCAGAGAGAGAAAAGCTATCGAAGGATCCACTGGGGAACGTGGAATTGGGGCTAAAAAAAGGCGAACGACCGGTGGCACATAATACTTCGAAATCCCCCACAGATCGAGTCCATAGTCGAACCGCGATAAGCCGCGATGTGTCCCCTCGCGCTCGCGCGCACTCAGCTACAAACGTCGTCCCGGAACGACCATCGATAGTCCCTTAATCGAATCATCGCCGGTATGCGCGCCAGCCTCGCTCTCACTCGCTTCACCGCAATGCTGGAAAGTGATTTTTATTTTCTCTTCATTCTGATTTATACTTTCCACGTGCGTATGTGTATTTGGATAAAAAGGCGAGTGTGACGAAAGCGAGGGTTCCCGTGTTGGTTTTTTTTTTTTCCTCGGCGTAACTGACGCGTCGGTGTGAGTGTGCGAGTAACCGATGGGAAAACCGACTTCTCCGAGACTCTTCTTTCACCGCACTCTCTCGTATACACAGACGCCCGGATGGCGTACAGACGCACGGTAGACCGAGTCACACAGTGGCGAGGGGTTGATTTTACTCGGTCGCGTTTCACGGGACCGTCCATGTGTGCACGAAGGGGTCGCGGGCTTTTGCCGATGCTATTGCCGCAGCTACCGCGTTATCTCTGCGTTACGCGTTTCCAGGCATATGCCGCGTCAGGGTGGCAGCATCGGGGCTGCACCCGCGAGCAGGGGGGTGGCCGGTCAGGGTTGGGAGCCCCAGCCGGAAGACACCCCGAGAATCGGAGAGAGAACGAGCTAGTATCGCATAGGCGATAAAGCGCTAAGAGAGAAAGAAGCCGGGTGGGGTTGAGAGCTCATAATTTTCAGATTTATGTACAAATGTTTCTCTCCCGAGCGACACGGTGGATAGCGTCCGTGACGGGGTAGATTTCTATCGTAAAATTTCGCGGAATTGAAAAATGCTTTTTGCGGAACGCCCGTGATGCGACACGGCCGACATGCGCGTCGTCTTCTAGGTCGGTTGGGGGCTGCGCGAGGCTCGGGCGGACGTTCGGACTGGGGTTGCAGGATGAGGGACGGGAGACGAAGTCCTGAGGGTCTTCCAGTTGTTATTCGAGGATGCGCGTGGTTATACGAGCGTGAACATCCCTCCCGATCTATTATCTACCGGAGATCGGCACCGGGCCCCAGGATTATGCCTCTTATCCCGGGATCTCGGCGAGTGGTAGCCATTCGCGAGTATCCACCGCTCGGCGCTCTTCATAATTCAAACCCTTTCTAGCCGTCTGCGGAACTCTCGTGCCTAGACCATTTCCTGGTACCACTGCTGCGGCTGCCGGTCCGGCTGCTCGTATCCCCATGGCGTTATAGTCATATCTCGAGCTATAAAACTTTAGAGTGTGCAACACGGGGTGGCCACCACGAGACAATGATGCCCCATCAGCCTTCGGTCTTGGTTTCAAGAGCAGCTTTAGCTTTGATGATCTCGTCGCTTGTCACCGTTTTCCGTCCCTTAATTTTGAAGTTTCCCTCGTAGTTTCTACCTCTTGTGAAATTTAGGTTCTTCAAGGCATTAATTATTCGCAGTGGTAAGGAGTTTCAGGGGATGCGAGAGCGACCCCGTCAAAGATCCGGATGCCTATTCCGGCGAACGGCAGGTGCGCAACGAGGGTCCACGAGAAACATGTCCGCATAGCGAATTGGATATAGTATACAAACATTCATGGACAAATCAAGATGCATGTGCCTTGGCAGGTTTTTCCACGACTGTTTTAACCTGGTGGGCTAAGACAGTTGATATCGCGTCCGATGACTACATTCCACGTCGCAAAGGGGCCCTCAAGAAGCCTTACGTTCCAACTGCGAACAGGGCTATCGAGCGAGGCAGCGAATTAACTACGCAATTCGCTGAACGTAAATCTGACTCATCGTGAAATAAAGGGAGGCCGAAGGTGGTGCGTATTCACCCGTTTACACGGATCGGTCTGATTTCCAGAGAGCGGGGTGGAGGAACGCGGGTTGGGCGTTCGCTTAACAGCGTCCCAAAGTCGTTTGCCTAAGCGGAACCTGTAGCGTTATCTCTTGAACCGAATCGGCATTGTCTCCTTAGCTGCGCCGTACCT
The DNA here is from genome assembly GCA_963978505.1 of Listrodromus nycthemerus. Taxonomy (NCBI): domain Eukaryota; kingdom Metazoa; phylum Arthropoda; class Insecta; order Hymenoptera; family Ichneumonidae; genus Listrodromus; species Listrodromus nycthemerus. The sequence continues at coordinate 4,735,026 of OZ021683.1, forward strand.
TACCACGTACCCTTGGCACACCTAATACACTAGAGTGAAAACCTTATTCGGATGCTTCAGCTCTGTCTCTCGGGCCAGGGGTCGCAGCTTCAAATTCGCCGTCGTCTTCCTCGGGTTCCCCGCCCGCTCCTCATCCCTCGACCAAGGATCACGGAAAACAATTTAGCTCAATCAACATTTAACCGGAGCGAGAATCGCCGTCATCTAATTAAACCGCGCTCTCCGGCAGTGTGTCCTTTCGCTCTATTTCGACGACGACGAGGCATATAAACTCTCAGGGGGGTGGAGTTATCGCCTTCCGAGTATCTACGCACCGGCTTAATCCAACTGTTCGTCGTTCCTCCGTCGGCTCAGTCCTTTCAGAACTGCCCTTCCGAGAGCCCGTCGGGATTTGTTGTCGATTCGGTGCAGTCGTTGGCCCCGATTGTACCAACTGGCCACTTGCGTTCCTGTAGATTCAATTATGTTATCCCGTAATTTACGTAAAAAATTTTTGAACTCTAAGGAAACCGAGCTGATTGGGTAATTCGTTAACAAAAAATTGTTAAGTTAGATTGAAAAAAAAAAGAAAACTTGATTTGCGGGCCTTTGGGAATGAGAAGTATTCGTTAAATGTGCTTTTCTCTTTTACCGTATACGTGGGAGTGAGCGTTTACATGTTGTCCGCTAAAACTTGGAATGAGTCTCATTTCGTGTACGCGCGGAGTCCCGTGGGGAGATCACGCAATTAGTTGCACGCCGTACGCGTTCCTCAAACCATTACCAAGTGTGAGGGCACCGCTCAGTTTCACTCGATGCTGAATTCGTTCGTTTCGCCACGCAACTTGGGATAACAAAATTGAATTCGTACATAAGTTTCCCAGCGATTCTTGAGAATCATCCCGGGGAAGAATACGGCACGAAGAAGCAAGCTGCGCGAGCTCGGAAAGGGGTGCAGACGCGTGATCGATAGAAGGGTGAAACCTTAAAGGTTTTCCACTGTACATCCCGCGTTTCTTTTTTTTTTATCGTGACTCGTCAAACCGTTTCTCCCCTTGTTGCTTTTTCATTGTAGAATACACGCAACGTAGTTTATTATTCAGCATAATTGAAAGCTCTCGTTTCAATCGGAAACGTACGGTGATAGCGAAACATTTATTTTTTCTTCATTTTCTTCCTGCACGCTTCGCGTTTCGTACCGCGAAAGCTTCACCGTTGTCGATTCGATCATTCACTGCGTGACTTTCCATCTCCCTCCCTCGAGGGAGGAAAACCCTTCGGTGTACATATCAGAAGTATGTATTTCGAATATCACGAAGATCGCGACCTCTGTCGGTGAGAATATCGTCTGTACGCGGTAGAGTGCTGAAAGAGCAACGAAATTAATCTCAATCGTCTCTCTGCGCGCTTTCGCCGTCTCACTCTCCGCTCGCGTTTTTGGATCATTTATCAAATCTTGTTACGAGATAGAATGGGACTACCGCGGATTGATATGAAGTTAGCAACGGTAGCTTGCGAATTATTGTGTCGTGACTGCTGCTGAGATCTATTAGTCATTGGAGAGTTGTTGAGCGTAAGCTGCGAGGGATTCGGAGTACATAAGCTAACGGACTGCGGATGGAAATATGGTGAAGACGGAGAAAGAGATTTTCACGATGCTTGGCGTGAGCCCGAGAGCCCCCGAGGAGCCAATACCGGGTTGGTCCTCCGACCTGCAGGTGGTCTTTGTTGAGCGATATGATTATACAAATGCTACACATCACTACCAGACGTAATAACAATTCATCGATGTATCATGCAAGATGAATGTTCCCCGAATTCCCGTTACTTGAAACGTCGCTTTAGGTTTGGAAATCTCATTGTTCGACCGACAGTGACGTCGTGTCGAAAATACGTCATTTCCGGTTTGAAATGTTTAATTCATCGAGTAGAACAATTATGAGTGTTACGTTTGACGTAACGATAGTCATGAATCTTCCTGGGACTTTATTTTAGAGAATAGCAATGTTATTTGACCGGTCGTTGGTTAGGCATCAAGCTACAAATGCCGATATCCTGTCAGTATTTGATGCCCGTTCGTTCGAGGGCTCCTGAAAGAGAAGCCTTTGCTACGGCATCCGTAGTATATCCTCCAACATCATCGCGTACTCCGAGCCGTAACTTTGTACGGCAAACGCAAAGCTTCACCAAGTACAGTAATATCCACGACGAAGCAATGGAGTCGAGGGGGAGGGGAGGGGGAGGGGGAGTTTAATTCGTAGCGAAGCTAAACGTCTTATTCCTTGCGCCTTATCGACGTTCGGTGGAATGCGAGGCATCCACTGATTGAATCTTCTGACCCTCCGAGACGTGCCACAGGCTTGTAGGCCAAGTACGATCTCCGAGACGAGCACTCGGACCTTCCGGTTTGATAAATGTTCCCCGGCCGTGCACGCGATATGTTTGATAATATTTGTAAGGATCAGACGAATGTGAGTTGTAACACGGTGAGGAAGGGGTGCACCGGACTTTCCACCCGGTCCAGAAGTCAATCCCCGAACCGTCTGACCTCACCGGCCAGAATGCCTACTCGAACGATCTTAGAATCCAGATTCGCCGCTCGTAATTCGATTTCATCCGAGTTTCGGGAGTCGATTCCTCTTGTTGTCGGTAGACAGGAGGGTGCGAGGTTGGTATACACGCCGATGGGAAAATGAGGAGCCCTCCGTACTCCACCCTCCGCCCTTTTGCTCCACACCCGAAGACTCTTATTCCCTTCGTCCGGATAATTTATCACTCGGCATTCTTGGGCTCAACATTTCGACGAGTCATTCTCCGCCACGATTCCTTTATCTTTCCCTTCTGCCTTTCCCGTTTCGGATGCTGCGGGTAAAATCGCTCGCCTATGCACGCAGTGGCCGACTGCCTCGGATATCGGTAACCCGATCGCTGCTCCATCTCGGATCCGTCGTCGTAATTATTGGCATAACGCCGAGTGTCCTCGTGAACGAGCAAAGGATTGTGTGGCGTGGACAGCGGGGCTCCTAAGGGTCTCGGAAGGATCCGGGTGCTCTCTAGTCGATGGCACGACGACGAGGAATACCCCTTTTCGCCTCGGATGTCACAGTGCCACGACTAGGGTGACATTTTCAGCGCTTCCAGCTCTCGAGCAACGCTCACTCCATCCTCATCTTCTCGCTACTGATCTTACCTCGGATCCCGTTACAGGTCCTCTCTTATCGCCCGTTCTAGCCTGTTTATTATTCCTTCTCATCATCGCTACCGTTGTTATTATTATCCATTATGTGTCTTAGCTTTGTGTAACTCTGGACGATGGGGAGAGAAAACAACTGAGCTGCAACGCTGTCATTAGGATAACAAGGAATGCTCACGCCGCGTCCCATGCGTATTGTTCCTTTTAGTTTTTAGACTTTTTTTTAGTCCAAGCTGCGTCGCGACGATACTTATTTTGCATTACCAGGGGCTCTCGGCGTTTCCGGAGTTTTGAAATACTCTTGCATCACGCCCCAGGTATTTGCATCCGACCCGGGGTGGGAGGAGAACAGTACGACGATGCACGGATATTCGTGTACGAATATGCAAGCATGTAAATTCAGGCGGTGCCTGAACAGGTGGGGGGGTAGTGACAGGGAGGGTCGAGTGGTATGGAGGGAGAAGAGCGGATTTATTGGAAAAGCTTCCGGTGGTACCCGCTCGGCCTGACGCCGCTGGACGAGGGACGCGATCGGAGGCATAACTCCGCGGCGACACTCATACCGTTACCCGTCCCTTAACCCTTTGTTCTCATCGAAATTACAATTGTTGTCGTCATTATCGAGACGCGCTATGCGGACGATGCGCGTTTAATTCGGAAAAGCCGGCGACGATGGCCCTTTGCCTCCCGTTTACGGTTAACGGGACGACGGAGCGCGGGATGTGTGTAGTTACCGATTCTGCGGTCCGCCGATTACATCAGAGACATATCGAGGCTGTAGGGATTTGGTAAAGGAAACTGTAATGTTGTCGATTGGATGTCGCGGCGTTCTTCATGACATAATATAATAATCGTGAAATTAATTAAAAGTGGTTCAAACTATCCTGTCGCGTAAATCCTGCGGAGTCTGCAGCCAGAATCTCATGTTGAATTTGTTTCCTTTTCACCAATGTACTCCCACATCGCGATTCTTCCTAACGAACTCCCGCTGATCGGGCAGTCTTTTTCGACAGGCTGGGGGCTCCCCGTGGGGTCCGTCATTACCGAATCAAAATTAAAGGCCCAAAGCGGACTCTGCTCTCGGTATGGATCGAACGGCCGCTTCGCGTCCAAGAGTCTCATTTGTTAGTATCGTATATGCTAAGCGAGGGATACCCAGCCTCTACCTCCGTTCGACGGGTCTTTTGCTGAATTCTCGGGAGTTCGAGACCTCGAGAGGGCCGATCTATTACATTTGGAAGCTCGTTATTATTGAGTCCGTACATGGAGGAGAGCGAGGCGAAACTAAACACAACAGCAAAACAGACCAGCATCCTTCGTTCAAATTGCGTTTTGAAAATGTCGTGTTCCACAAAAAATTGGTAATAATTTTACGTTTTCCCAATACCGTCTGTTCCACACGTGTAATGTAGGGACAAAATGGACCAGTGTCCTTCATTCAACTTTGGGCTTCGAAGTTTACATTCGACGAAAATTTGGTAAAAATGCCACACTTCATCCCGCTAGTCTATTTTACCCGCCTCCCCCCCCCTCTGAATCCGTAAACCCTGAGTTTCATGTGTGTAAGGAGCTCCGTCGTTAGTGCAGGTACGCCTGTGTGAGTTCATTTGCCACGCGGGATCCAGGATGTGTAAGTACTCAGCGCACATCGGCGGTCCCTTCGGCACGAGGTACCACGATTCTCGGTGTAATATTCGACTAATTACGAATTTAATAACCCCCCTCCCACTTCTCCTCACCTAACCCGCCGGCTCAACCATGCTGATGATTCCCGTTGCCGCGCGGTTATTGCACCGCTCCACGACGTCTAAGCAAACCGACTCGCGAGCATCACCTCGACTACGATACCCGGTGAAACACCATCGAGACCCGGTGCGGGCGTTGCTTCGTGTATCCGCGAGCGCGCGGGAACGGGCGGCCATAGGAGGGAGCATCGAATGCGAGAGAACACACGGATGTGCGGGGAGAGTGTGTGGCAAAGGGGCAGATAGACGGACGGAGATATCCATCTTGCGTCTTAATCGACTCGTATTACCAATTAAAATTTAATTATCGCCGAAATTAAGTCTTCGGAAGGACGAGTGTACGATATTGGGATCCGACGTTGGCTCGTCTTCAGATACCGATCGAATCTCCGGGTTCCCCAGAACTGCTCACGTTATCGAATCAACCACCACGCTTCCGATAGTCATTATTCTAGCGTGTGCTTCTTCATCGATGGTACCCCATCGATAAGGCGAATTTTCTTGGGATTAATCGCTCAGCGACGTGCGACAAGGGAGATTTTTTCACCAAAATTCTGGCAATTAAAATAACTTGTTTCGCGAATTTTATAATTTTTTTTTACCGCGACGACGAGCGAATCAATCGTGCTGTACAGAAAAGACACACGCATTTATTTCTTCTCCTACATTTTCTCGTATATATGAGAACATATTATAAAATTGATCGCGGAACGACATTTTTATTTTTCAAAGTTCTGGCGAGTAAAGTATCTCTTTTTGCAAATTTTATATATAAGAATACTTACATGGAAAAAACATAAATCAATATTGCGCATAATTTGGAAAATTAAAGAAAAATGTTTATCCTCGACGCAGTATTCCCTTGCGTAGTTTCGGCCACCCCCGATTCATTCTCCTCTTATTTGCATTGTCTCACTTTTTTTTTTGGTCGCCGCCGACCCTATTGCTATAGCTGCACGGTATAGCTTTCTTTTCGCTCGTCCATTCCGCGATCCCTTATTCAGACCTGCCGTAACTTATCGCTCTTAGACACTGTATCTCTTCGCGCAGGCTCTTTGAAAGCATTTTCTCATTAAAAAATTAAGGCCCTCTCTCCCGCTGGGGTGGGACGACGGCGACGACGTACGTACAGACTCGGGGCTCTACGGTGTTGGTTACCGGGAGGGAATGGACGGGGAGTGAATTCGCGAGAATATCCGCGATGTAGAATAGCGGTCCGGGGGTCGTGCATTTCTCTGTGTAAGAATGTATGTGTGTGTGTGTGTGTGTTGGAAAGCTTAGGGTGTTCGCGCCCGGCGCGGTAAGTGCTCTGCGGCTCCCAGATGCGCCCAATATTATGTTTAATGATATTAACTTCTTACTTAATGGTCCGTGGTTCGATTCGAGGTGCGAAGAGAGAGGCGAGAAATGCGCGATATAAGCGAAAGCGAGGAAGAAGAAAAAAAAGATAGAATAAGTATTACGGAATATACCCGAGAGAATAATTTGCGAATAATAAGGGAAAGAGCCGGCGAATGAAATTCTAATCATTGAGGAGTGAGAAACGCACGGACCCATTTTCCCACCCAAACTGTGTCATACCGAGTTTCTTATGACAACGACCTTTCTCCCTCCCGAACAATAAACCGCGCACTCGCCGCAAAATTATACACGATTTAATGGAGTAATTTCGGGAAAGGTTTATTACTCTTTCATTAGTTCACTCTCGTTTCGAAGTAATTTTATTTTTTTATTCCCCGTCCAAGCAATGATTCTGAATCTGAATAGCGAAATATAAAAGTCTGAGAGTTAAAAAAAAAAATTTTTTTTTGCGCGGTCCTTCTTTAGTCCCCGAGTTACGGTAATGGTTTTCCACGCGTCCCGCTCTGTCGTCGAAGCCAGAATTCTGTTAATGCTGACAGCGACGACGCAATCTGGCGTGGCTGGACTGTGGAAATCTTAACGATTCGCGGCTATTACGCGGGTGGATTGCCCCGCGGGCGTCAGAGTCAAACAATATAAAGGAGGCAAGATTAAAAGTTTCGCTTAGTAACTGCTTACCGAGCACCGACCACCGTCGGGACTGCGGCAGAGTAAAGTTCCGGAGGATGGCAAAAACACACGGCAACTGGCTAACGAGCACACCCCTCGGTTCTCGTAAAACTCTCGCGGATAGAACGAGCGTGAAAGAGAAAGAGGGCCCAAGAACTTCAACTTCCAGCGGGGTAAAAACATCTTCGCGGATAGTCTGAGCTCGAGATATTTCGTTCTACAAGTTTTACCTTCGGGTGATTTGGAAAAAAATTAAATAAAAAGTATAATTTAAATTTGCAATGCGTTTTCGGATTTTCGAATTTTGTCCATTGGTTGATTCACTTGGAGGATCAAATGTTTACATTTCCGAGTAGAAATTTTCGAGCGTCACGTCGGGTGCTGATGGGATTATGAGGGGGTCTAACAAAAGCCTCATTACAGCCCAATGTAACGTTCGGAAATTTCTACTCGGGGTCGTGCACGTAACAAACAAAAGACAGGGCACAAGAACTTCAACTCCGAGCATGATAAAATCATCTTTGCTAATAGTCTGAACTCGAGATATTACATTCTACAATATTTACCTTCGGATTATATGAAGAAAAAATAAATAGAAACTTTAATTGAAATTTGTCGTAGGTTTTTGAAATTTTACCATTTACACCATTGGCGAATTTCACCCTCACACATGTGCCTGTACATAAAATATTTATTTTCTTGCAATGAACAAGCAAGCGACAGGCACAACAACTTCGTCTTTGGTATACATTTTTCAATTCATCTCATTTTTTTCATTCATTTCCTTATCGACGTTTCGTCCGTGTACGATCGATCTTATTTACCCGCTACCCGATCGGCGAAGCATGTGTCGCAATGTTCTCAAGCCGGCCGCGCTCGGAGATTCGCCGATCTGATATCACAGCCGATTTCTCACGCCGTCTCCGAACCCACCGATATATCAATGGCTCGTTGAACATATCTAAATTATAGATATGTTATTCAACTCTACGTACGCAATAGTACAACTCCGTTCGACTCTGGCATTAGAAACGGTTTTACCTTCCAGTATACCAAAGACGCAAACGAAGTACCACGAGTATCTGCCGCAACCATCACTTATCGTCCCACGCGCACTAGCGAAAGCGGGACTGGAATAATTATTTAATTAATACCCAGAGGACATATCTCGCGAAGTCGAGCGAGAGTCCGTCCACCTCCACAATTGCTCGATTCACAATCCGCGATTTAATGTCAGTCGTGTTAAACACGTTCTACGTATCGGTACTAATATTTTTATTCTGGATTCATTAAAAAAAAAAAAAAAAATTTCATAGATTCGCGGAAATTAATTCTACCGTATGTATATTAATGGAATACGTTTCTTGTTGCAGGCTCAGAGAAGAGAGGGGAGACGCGGAGAGGGCTATGGCGCTCGATCACAAACCGAGGGACCTCAGCTCGCACAATGGTAACTTATACATAATAACGTCATTAATTCGATCATTACTGCAACGGACAATAATACTCATCTCCGTCATAGCTCATTACGGTGCAAGAGAACGGGGGGAGTAAAGTGCCTCGAGCTTCAGATATGCCCAATTCAGTATTATTATTGTATTATATTCCTTGTTGCATTTATAGTCCATTTTTTTTTATAAAACCAAAAATCTTTTTCCCTGCTCGAATCTTGGGTCTTCCAACGCACCGACCGTGTCACGCGGATTAAGATAATGCGTGATCGACAATCGTTCGGCCAGCGGGAGAGCTCGATCGATCGGTTCCGATCGAAACTAAGTCACGCATAAATATCTCTAGAATCTCACGCGGTGCTCGGAAAGAAGGCGCCCCTGCCTCTTTATTCGCTCTTCTCTCGCCTCATCCTGTTGCCCTTCCGCTCTCTCTTTATGGCATCTCTTTGTCTCTAAGTTCGCTCGATCTTCGCGATCGAGAGACTTCGTCTCCGCGTCTTTGTTTTCTTCGATATATATTTTTTTTTTTCGTTTTTATTCATGTTTTCAATTCGGCGGTCCGTGCAGATGGACCGGGAGGTCCCTAACGTTTAGGGCCTCCGAAGAAACCAAAGTCCGATATCGGGTTTCGGAACTCCGAGAGCGAGTCCCGAGAGACCGCGCGCGCTGCTCCACCTTTCATTCTGATTCCCAGTAATATTTTAATCTCTTTGGTCGAAAACCCTTTATGTCTCGCACGAACGAACTCTCCTTCGTTCAACTGGCGTCTTAATTTTTTTTCGAAAATAAGAATTGGCAATGTCCGTTGTACGCAATATTTTTCGACAATATTTTTGTCGGGATAAATATGACGAATTAATTTTGACGAATTTTTTTTCTAATTCTCAGTAATATTTTAATCTCTCTGCTCGAAAACACTGTATGTCCTGCGAACTCTTCTTCGTTCGATTGACAGCTTATTTTCGGTGGAAAATAATAATTGGCAATGTGTGTCGTATACAATATTTTTCGATAACATTTTTGTCGGGATAAATATGACGAATTAAGAGACGAAAGTAATTGATGCCGGACACCCTCCGGCGTTTCCATTCGGGGTAAAGGACCGATTTCACGTTTACTGCGTGTGGCCATGCGTCACACCGTTCGGCGAGCGGTTCCCGCCGCAGCGGCTCACCGCTGCCCAAACAGAATCCATCTACGTCAGGATTAAAATGCTAGGATATCAAATACGCGGGGAAAGTGAGATGGTTTCGGAAACCACGTATGGTTAAAACGCAAACGGTTGATAGACTTCTGGAAAGTGGGATAGTTCGTATACAGAGTATTAAACACACGCCGGGTGCCTGAACTAGGGATCGTTGCGGTTGGGTAAATAAAATCCATCAAGCTGTCGGAAGAGAGCGAGACGGGTGAAGAGAATTCTAGTCTTGGACAACAATTCGAATGATACACGGACATTGAACTGGAAAATCTTCTAGGCGAGATGTCGAATTTTTAATTAAATACATAGAATAATATGTACAAAAAGGAAAAATTAAAAATTTAAAAATTGAATGTTCAAGAATCATAGAATATTGACCAGACATGTCGAGTGTGGAATTTGAAACAGTTTGAATTTTTAATCTGTAGTTTCACACCCACCTACGTAGACATATGTATCCGGACATTTCTTCTATAAGTAATTTTTAATGTCTTCGAAGATTCTGAAAACGATTCCATGAAAATCACAGAAATTTTCCTTGACGACAGCAAAGCTTCGCCCAAATTTAGACAAAAATGTAGTCTGGGTTTAGCTCAATTTTTATTCATCGTTAATGAAATTCAGGCTAATTTCTCATTTTACTAACACCCTTGTGCATTTTGTTTTGTATATTTAACAGGCTCCTCAAATGGCCACAGTCCAGTCCTGAACCTGTCGAAAACAGCAGGAAGCGGTAGCGTTGGCGAGCACTCGGGAAGTGAGGGTGCCGCGTCGCATCGTTCGCAAGACGACGAGGAGGAGGACGACAATCTCTCCGACGACCTGGACGACGACAACGAGAAGGACGAAGGTGCGTGAAACAGTTTTTCATACAACTATTTTTTATTAGCAAAAAAAATATGAGCGTCAATTCACAGCGATCTTTTCTCTCGTGAGACGTACTTACACTTCAGTAAATGAATATTTCCCTTTCAACCGATGCTCTTTCCATCGTGGAGCAAAAAAAAAGAAGAGGCCGTAATGAAGAGTCGTTCATTAATTACTGGGGCGCACTTGGACAGTGATAAACGACTTTGGTATTTCCATGTTGACGATTAATAAAATAAAAGATGAGAAAAGAGAGGTAAAAGTAGAGGAGAAGCACATGAAAAAAGAAATGACGCGAAAAGGATAAAACAAACGGAAATTGGTATAGGGTATACGATCAGCGGCGCGTCTTGGAGTTGCAATCTTTTATCGCAAGCTGCCTCCCGGGTACAGTCATTGGCCGTCGCATATCGAACAGAGATAATCTCAAATAAAAATTGAAATAATATCATTGTCACATCACTTTTTGTTGGTTTTGAAACCTCAGCTTTCAATCAAATATAACTTGATTTCGACAAATTCGTCACGCCTGCTGTGAAAATGTCGTTTTTCAATCGGAAGTGAGACCGTACCGGGAATATGTCACTTTTCGTTTGATAGTCATGTGTTTCAACGAGAAATGACATCGGTCGAAAAATTATCTCTTCGACCGATTCGAAGGTGTTCACTGCATAACTAGCGTCATATCGTGAATTGCCAATCACTGCACAACCTTATCCTAACCACGCGTCATTGAGAAAAGTGCAAGGCGAGTGGTCGATCGTTCGAGCGTCTCGAAGCGCCATGGAACGAGTCTCATATTCCGACGTGTGCGGGGCGACGTGGGGCTTATGCAGGCGAAAAATAATTATATCGGTTCCGCGGCGGACGCGGTGCACGGTCAAGGATGAGAGTTCTTCGTCGGCCAATGTTGCTCCGCTGTTGGGTCAGAGCAGCTCTCATCGATCATCGCTCTACTGAGTGCAGAACGACGTTCTGGGATTCGTCTGCTCGCGAGCTCACTTCTCGAGAAACAGGCACGCAGGGGCTATCATGATCTCCGGATCACCGAGTTTAATCGACTCACAATAGCAATCCCAGCACCGTTTTAATCATACCGGATTACTCAAAGATGCAATCTTTGATTCATGATTTCATTTTAGTACTGTAGTTTCCATAAAATCAAAGGAAATTTATTGAAGTTCCTCGAACGAATGAACCCGAAATAAGAACCACTGTCGAAGAGCTCCGATCATTAGACTCGCATCTCCGGTATTTAGTTTCCTTTTAATAATCCAACATGGCCCAAGACAGAATGACGAGAACAAAGCCAAGAGTGAATTTTACATGTAGAAATGAAGAAAAAGGATCGACATCGAGAGATAGGCAGTGAGAGTGAGTCGCTGGCACACCTCACGCCTGGGCACTTCGACCACACTTCGATCCATCGAGGCGGCTCTTCGTCACATTGATTTCTAATCGATGCGTCCATTGTCGCTCGAGCACATTAATTGGGGCTCTCGCCCAATTAGGGACTAGCGCGAGACGGGGATTTCGTATGCGACCAGGACATGTCACGTTGCAAAAGGCGGATTTCTTGGCTCAATGATAAGACAGTTGATTTTGTTAATTCCTGAGGTCCATGAAGTAAGCAGTGTCTCCGGCGTTGATGCTGAAACTTTGGCACTCGGCCAAAAACATGACAAAGATGTTACGCGAACGAAAGTTTCGATCAAAAGATTTGATTGGCCCATTCTTAAAACCGAAGATAAATCAAATGCTCCGTATCACCGCATCATGATTGGAATAGCAACGTTGAGATATTACAAACTTCGCGATGACGTAACCATGAAAGGCATTCGGCGGGAAACAAGTGGATGCTCAGTAGAGGAATACCTCGATAGAAGAGATTGATTGGCAAATTCCTAAAATCGATGGCGAGTCCAATGGCTCGCATGTCGACATCGTATTAAAATAACAACGTATAAACATTGTGAACGTTGCTACAACAAAAACAAGCAAAAGCTATGCAAAGGTAAGCCTGAATTGAAAGCTTTGATTCCTACATTCCTAATAACAAGATACCGAAGACTAATCAAGGCTTGGCACATGATTGCTGCATCATGTCCGGAATGGAAACATTGGAATATTATGAAAGACCATGTAATAACTGTTAGTTCCCCAATCGACCATCCATCGTAGTCGCTTCCTTTATCAATAGCTAACGCTAACAGACGCTTCGTGGATTCGTTGCATTACAAACGAAGATCCACTAAATTAAACGGGAAGGACCAGCGCGATTCAGTTAGAGATATAAATCCGTGGTGAAAGTTGGTGGAGTATTTATCGTGTGTGCGGGAGGGATCCCGGTAGAGTCGTGTCTCTCAGCGTGTTGTATGCCCCGGTACATCCTACCTATGGTGATCGAAGTAGAACCCCATCGAATGTTCGTGGGAGTGTACACGCCCGTGGAATGCCGTTCTGATTTAATGAGACGCACTCTCGAATGCGCCAGCCCCTCTAACTATACTTCTCCCCGATCTCTATACCACTCTCGCGCAATTCTCGGAATCGAATCCTCTTTTGCTCATAAGGAGTAAAACCATGGAACATCGCTCCGGTTTACTTGGTTTATACTTACCCGAGGCTCATCCGGTCTCGCCAATATGAACCTCCTTCGCCATCTTTCCACCATTAAAACCGGCGTATGGGATGAAGGCATCCGAGAAAAACACCGCCTGGTTCTGCGATTCGACCAATGCGTGAACGTGACAAAGCCCATCGGAAATGGATCATAGATCCGGTGTCGCTCACCTATTTGGGAATCCCTCCAAGATTTCGACAAATGCATTAGCGTAAATCCAAGCATTCCCCGCCGTGCAGAAAATACGACATAGAGAGGACTGCTGAAAGACGTTAAGTGAGTGCGATGAAAAAAACAAAAGAACAAAAAACCAAGCTAGGGTCGCACGTCGATCGAGGACCTTGGCGCTTGTCGGGGCGAGCACACACGCTAGCCCGCACACAAGTGCATGCACATATCCATCGGAGTCCCACTTCTTTTTCAGATAATTGTAATGGTTTCTCTCGTGAAAGATAAAGGGAGCCTGGACGGGGCAGCGTGGGGTCCGGCGTTGCTATATAGCAAAGCGGCGCGAAAGGGAAGGTACGCGTTCCTCGCGGTATCAAAAGGGTACCGGCTTGGTAGGAACGGTGGCGGCGGTTCGACTCCGCGAAGAGGCGAGCATTAAATCCGCGCGTTCGTCGCTGAGCTCGAGCAATAAGTAACCGAATGCCGTTCCGTTGTAGGTGAGCGCGCTGATAATTAAAAGACGATACAATAAATACACATATCATTGGCCATAAAGCAGATCTCTGCTCCGTCGTTGGGAATAAGGGAGAGAGAGAGAGAGAGACGGAGAGAGAGAGAGAGAGCGAAGAGAGAGTGAGAGAGAGGGGCGCGAGCTACGAGAGGGACGACGACTCGGTGTGGGCCGGCCACGAGCGGTCACTTAGCGCGAACCCACGCAGACACATCTTGTCCTCTGGCACTCGCAAACGCAATAACCATAAGGCATTCTTCTTCACTCGCTTTTCTATATAACTTCGCCCGAGACACCAACGTCACCTCCTCTTGGCCCTCAGCGACCGTTCGGCTTGACAAAATCCCACCGTCTCGCGAACTTTGTCCGCCGGCTCTACGCGCTCGGAATATCCAGCGCCGTAGTTCCCGTTTCATCGAGAAAGCGGGAATTGAGAATCCTGTTTCACGGAAATCGTCAATGTCTCAGAGCTCGAATTTCTGTCGGTCTTTTTGAAATGAAACACCCTATATTACTCTGATTGTTACTGGCGAGAATCACGAGGGTAGAGAGAAACGCCCAAACGGACCTCAAAATTGTCGAATCGCCACGAATATTTCGTGAGTATAGACTGGAGTTTGTATTTTTTTTTCCTCCCCGAACGATCGAGTTTTGCATTCGATTGCTGTGACGTTAAATCAGAGTCTGGCGAAGGGCAACAAGACCAGGCGTCGCAGGGTTACGACTTCGGGACACGCAACTTGCATAAGTCTCTCGCAGCCGGCGAACCGTCTCTGTCGCTTTCGCTCGCGATGTAGTCTCTTTTATACGCTCGCGCACAAACGCACACGACAAATTTATTGTTAACCGTGTGTATCGCTCGCGGAGGCGGGTAATGTAGAGATTATTTTATTTCGATTTTTTTTTAAATTCTTTCGAATATCGTGTCGACGCCATCCTCAATAACGTGGCCGAGATACTCGCGAATTAATGAAGCATTTAATATTTAATAATACATCTTTTCTCGTTACAGATCTCTCGGACGTACCGGAGAATCTTCCACTACCGGCGCCAGGATCCGAGAGTCCCCAGGCACTGAATTACTCGCAGATAGCGTCGGCGGCGGTCGCGGTGTCCCAGGGCGGCCAGGACCCCTCGGTCTCGAGTACCGAGACCCTCCTGAGGAATATTCAGGGTCTGTTGAAGGTAGCGGCCGACAACGCGCGGCAGCAGGAGAGGCAAATCAACTACGAGAAAGGTCAGTGGCAGGGCTTTCTTAAGACACTTGAGGGCGCTCTCCACAATTTCATAATCTACCAACTCTCGCAGAATCATATTAAGAGGCATTAATTTACCCGGAGGGCGAAGCCGCAGCAATGAAAACCTGTCGTGTTCTCTTTCCCTGTTTATCCCTTTTTTTCTTTTTTTGTTTCCTTACAAGAAAAAAATTACTTCACATTCTTTTATCTCTCTTCCGTCTCTCACCGCTGCGACTCATTTTTCCATTGTAAAATCCTCGGGAAGCTTTGTGGTAGTCTTTTTCTTCCAAGGCTGTTCTCGCAGAGTGGAGAGACTGGAATGAAGAGAAAAAGAAAAATAAATATTGGTGACGAAAATTCGAATTAATATTTTCGACGGAAATTGTTTATGTCGTTGGATTTCTCGTAATCGGTATGCACGACCGCGGTTAATTCGTGTGACTATCGTTGTTCCACGCTCATACCGAAAAGTAAATATCGTGTGCTTGCCGTTGTCTTGCATTCGAACGTTCGAACAATGACAAATTATCGTGTCGAAAAAAGCGTTATCGTTTTAGGTGTAACGAGACAGCGAGATAGAGAGTCGTGCATCACTGGAACGAAAGGTCGATCGATTGTATCATATATAATAGGTAAAGCATAGATTGTTAGAACGAGGGCTCGAACGTGAGAGAGAGAGAGAGAAAGAGAGAGAAATGAGGAGAGATCGAGAGAGAGAGAGAGAGAGAGAGAGAGAGAGAGAGAGAGAGAGAGAGAGAGAGAGAGAGAGAGAGAGAGAGAGAGAGAGAGATTATCAAATACGACCTCTGACCCCTGCCAGTCGCGCTGGTCTCTCGGCACGCGACGAAGCCAATCTACAGTTTTGTATTATAAAATAACTTTTATCACTCAAATATCATACCTTATTATCGTACTATACGAAAAATCGTATTATTTTTTTTCGCAATTTTTTTTCGGTCGAAGTGTGTTTCTCGCGAGTGTGCGCGGCTTGATCAATGGATCGAAAAGAAAAGAAAATTTACTTTAAACGAGACTCACAAGAGTCACGATATATTAATTTAATCGCGTAAGTAATATTATTCATACTATGATAGAGAGTGCGCGAGAATGACTACTTTTTATATTATTGGAGAACGTGTTTTTATTCGTTTGAATGTTTTTATTTAAATTATTATTGTACTGATCTCGATGAGGCTGATTTTAAAGAACGAGAGAGAGAGAGAGAGAGGAAGAGAACGATAGAGCGTGCGAGTGATGAAATCTCAGTTTTGTTACTGATTAAATTATAGGAATTATTGAAGAAAAATAGTCTATTTAAGGCGATGTGAAACATCATCTCGTTCATCCGACCCGCGCTCAGTCGATAACAGATCGCATTTCCTCTTTTATCCGACGTTGTTAATATTTTGGACAAGCGCAAATTACGTTTTCGTTGACCGATGCACGAAGAGCTAATTAATTTGTTTTCGTCCAAAGTATTGAGACGATTTGTTATCGGCAGCGGTATTCGGCATCTCCTTAAGTTATTTTAATTGCGCCCGCTATCGATCGTGCAGTGTCAATTCGTTCTTGACGCTTAGTTAACGTAGTTTGATATTGAAAATATCTGATCCGGATTTCCAATAATCTTGTCGTAGTAAAAATTAAAGACGATGCACAGCACGATCGAATCTCGGGACACATATGCGCCCTACAATAAATATTATGAATATTAATGTTGCCATTTTAGTCACTAATATTATTAACGGATGCCCATTGTGTCCAAATTACGGATTGAACGGATTGAATTATGATTAATATTACTATTATTATTATTATCTTTATTATTATTATTATAGAAATTTATACACACGTGTATCATTATTATTGTAAAACTTAACTCAACAAAGTATCATTATTCGTGATACTTCGATGTGGACTAAATGAAAATAATAAAAAAAAAACTTTTAAGAAATGTATTATGGCGGTATGTAAAAGAAAGAGGGCGTGACAGAAAGAAAGCTAATGACAACATTGATTTGAGAAATAAAAAAAAATATTGTAAACCGCAAGCAATATGACGAAAGGATTTTTTATAGTCGAGCAATCGCAGTTTCGAGAGAGGGTTAAAAAAATAGGCGATGAAAAAAATGTGACTGCCGCTGTAATACTTGAGGGTACCGAAAACGTGTAATTGCCTAGAATCAAATATCATTCACATGCACAGTCTACAATTGCTCGGCTATACGACTTATCGTTAAACTTTGTGATTTCGTACAATACCATAATGAATTCGGGTTTGAGAGGTTTTGTATCGGAGCCACAAGGCGAATTGATGTCGAACCAGCTCCTCATGTCACACCCTCCCATGGCAAACCTTTTGCCATTTTACTATCCGTGTGTTCCTCAATCCATCCGTTCATTCCGTTGCCTACCTTCGAGATGAATTTACAATACATTTGAGACGTAACCTTTACGGTCTTTTATCCACTTTCCTGTGTTCTTTAATTAATCCGTTTCTATCACGGGCTGCATTTGAGATATAGAATAGAATAAAAGAAGAATAATGAAGTAAAATGAAAGAATAAAAGAAAATCGTCTCTGTAACTTTACGAACCGGTTTTAAAATTTCTCTTTTAATATAAGTTGAAAAATTTTGCTACGAGGTCACGTCCGGTTTCAAAATCTTTCGCCTTCACGAAAATATATCTCATTTACAAATGTCATTTTTCGACCGGAAATGATGAAACAGATACTTGTAACTTTTCTCTGAGACACATATATAAAATGCAGGCTGTATCAAGGAAGGATGAATTAATGATGAAGCGGTTTTACCCGAGGGCGGCGCATAGAAAAAGAAGCGACAGAACGATACCAAAAGAAAAAGAAAATTTTTCTCGCGATTGGGTTTTCTTGACCATTCGTTGGGATTTCGCGAATTTTTTTAAGTGCTCGATCGCCATAAAATCGTCGAGATAGTCAGAGGCCGAGGTAGCCTTCTCCCGCCTTCCTCCCATTTCCGAGGTTGTCGTCCAGCACGCTCGCCACCCGATTTCGTTTAATAAATTCCCTCCAAACATAACCCTGGGACTTTAATTACCCATTAGGCGATACAAAGTGTCATTCTCAGGGACGTTGACTAATGCGTTCGCTGGCTTAACGCTAGGAATTCGGAGGTTCGTGGCTGCAAACCATCCCAGACGATAGGCAGTAGTATTGGAATCCGAAGACGTTACTCTAGGAATCAAAATTTTTTTTTTTTTAATCCGAATTTCGCCATATATGAAAAACGATTTTACGATGCAACTCACCTAAGTAACATTCGCAATCGATAAATTTGCCGGTGGGTCTTGAAAAACTTGCGGTTGCAAAACTTTCAAAATTGTTGCCGACATTTGGAACTTGCCTGAGCAATTTGATTTGTCTCATGATTACAAAATAAGATTAAAAGAAAAGATGCCACTGAAAAAATTCTTCAAGCGAAAATACCCATGCAAACCTCGATATTTTATTCAGGTGACATCGTTTAGTAAGGAAGAGAATCTTGGTAGGAGTGTTGCGGCGAAATATGGTACTATTTGGTATGGTGTAGAGTAAGAGGCTGGCAGGGGGAGAGAAACGTGGCAAGGAGGCGAGCGGAACCCGATTTAATACACGAGCGAGCCGGCAGCTCGTTTTACACCAGATGGTTTTACATACGGCCTCCTATCGTGTTACCGACGCATAGCCCTCTTCTCTCGTTCCGCCACGCACGCACGCCACCGTCGCCGCTCGTATACCCAATCCGCGAGCTATAGATGCCTCCGCGATGCGGAATATTATCGATATAATATTATTCGTCTTTGTCGCTGGGCCACCCCGCGCTTCGATCATTTTATTCTCTCGGTCGATCCTTCTTTATCTCCTGGTGGAGCCGTGTGGCGGCGTCGAGCACGAGCGCTTCGACCGAGCGACCGATGGAAGCGACAAGGTAGAAGGAAACGGAGAGATTGAACGGGTGGACGAAAGGATCGAGTTATAAGGGGGAGAGCCCGAAGGAGGGACCCGCCGATCGGATGCGAGCGAAGAGAAGTCAACGTGGTCCTCGGCACGATCAGCAAACGTCCCCACGTCCCGTTCGGCCGAGGAACGTAAAGTGGGGTGTTGTATTTATTATCTTCCTCGTGATGCTGCGGCTGCTGGTACTGCTACTGGCTCGGATTACATAATATTATACGCTAATGTTCCCTGGGAGAAGCTCGTGCGACAGAAATAAGGTCCGTTTGACATTTTTGATCAATTCGTTACCATTGTGAAATCATTTGGTAGATGATTTTTTTCTATTTTTTATTATTAAACAACCGTCAAAAGACAGCCGGCTTTATGCAAAAATGTTCAAATATCGGGAAAATCAAGATCTCCAGATCTGGATTTTTTTATTCCGTCGGCAAAATGCTCCGTGGGTTTACTTATCACATAGAAAGAAATCCATTAGGAGCTTTTGTGTACCAGCGGATAGGCTCAGGACTGAAGACTGTCACTGAGACGAATCGGAAGATCATTTAGCTATTTCTATACCCGTATTTCTAATATCATCAACATTCCGTCGAGCATGGGTTCATCCGATCCTACCGAGATTCAAAAGCAGACAGAGGCGACACCTCGGGCGCGCGGGGAGGGCATTGTCGGCGCCAAAGTCTCCTCCGACCGGTTAGCAGCTTCTCCACCTCCGCACTGTCGCCAGCATCTTTTCTACATCTTTTTCCCGCGTTAGCCTCTTCCTTCTTCTTCTGTCCCCTCGACCCCTTCGTCTATACCCGGACTAAGTTAGCACTGAAGGCTCGCGGGAGACAATATGAGCTCGGCCGGGGATTCAATGGTCCTGGACTCGCCACCGGGTAGTAGTAGAGAAACGACGCTATCTCCGATCCTACGGAAGATAATGGCGGGTGCATCGGGCGCGCGCGGGCTCGCCCTCCGAGGATTGTGCATCGTTCGCCCGTATCCCTGACTAAGACGCTATAAGGAGTAAGGACGTGAGCGATCCCAGGGGGATGAGGGGAATATGGCAATGGCCATCGAAGGAAGCCCGCACGTTTAAGGAGGGACCACGAAGAATAAAGAGAGGATAGAGAGGATTGAGTTGTAGCCGCGAGTGGAGGATCTTATGTAGATTCCTTGTAGATCGTGCACCCGATTCGATCGCGATCGCGGCTACCAGGTACCGGGTTAATTAAAATTGTAGGCTCGAGAGAGATTGAGAGAGAGAGAAAGATCCGGGCGCAAACACACACAGGCGAATCGATCGGAAAGCCTCGGGCTATTCGCTCGGTGGTTGCTCGGTCCGTTTCCAACGCTTCGGCCGAGGAGCAATGCACGCCGGCGGGTTCCCGGCGACGACGAGGACGAGGAAGACGACGACGACGAGGAGGACGATGTGCTCCGTCGCCCGCTGGTGCCGCTTCCACTGATTCCCCTCGTTGGCCGTAAACTCCTCCGATTTCTGGTTCCCGCCGGGGAGGCTGCTTACGTGAAATCCTATTACCCAGGCGCACGGGACACGACGACGAAGAAGGCGAGTGCCTTCGCGCTCATAATGCTATAGCTGTATGCATCGCGGTCGATCTTTCTCGCTCACTGTGGTGTCTTCTAGCGTCCACGACGAAGGAGGACTCCTAAATGCGATCGGCCCGTGTCCCGACCAGGATACGCGGATTATCGTGTACCACCGTTGCGCGGAATCGAGTACCATCGGGAGATGTATATGTGTAAGGGGCCGGGTCGGAAGGGTGTATCGCCACCGTAATCCCCGGTGCATCCACTCCGTCCCTCACTCCGACAATGGACCGAGCGTACGGTGTCTTCGGCGCGAGCTTGGCAGAAGGGAAAAAAAGACAGTGACCGAGGGAGCTGGCCTGTCTTGCCTGCTTTTATTTTCGTTTTACAATGTTGTTGCAACGACACCTACAGACAATCCTAGTCATACGTCTCGCGCGCTCTCTAACTCGTGTCTCGTACACCTATGCATTTACTCATTGCATCGTTTATCACCGGTGGTAACCCATCGAGATAAGCTATACGTGACGAGGTATTTTTTGTTCCTCAAATACTATGCACGCTGCACTATTTCGCCTCCTTTATCATGTAGTACAGTTTTTTTTTTGATTCAGTATATAATTTTCTTTTCGGTTCTGGCTTTGGGACATTGCCTTAAATCAAAGTTCAAACTGTCTGCACATGTCTCTTTTTTTCACTTCCTTTTACGACCCAAATCAAACGGTACAGATTACGGAAATCTCCATATTCATTTTAATCTTACATTAGAACCCCGATCGGCCGAAGTCGAATCAACGGGGAAGCGGATTATTCGGCCATTCGTGGAGGCTTTTTTTATGGTGAAGTAGGGCTCCGGCATACGCTTTCAAGAATATATTAGTTGACGTACTATTAATAAAAAATAATAAAAAATTCAGAGCTTCACCTTCTAGTTCTCACTATATCACAGTTTATTGCGAGTTGTGCCAAATGTCATTGTAACTAATCAAAACAAAGATGTATTATCAGCAGTTGTTGAGTTATACATTTTCGTTGTTCAGTTCGAGTAAATCGGCATTTCGATAATCCTGGGATTTTTCGGTCCGGAGCATACCGGTTAATAAGGGTTCCATGTACCATCAACTTTGCTAGATTTTCAAACAACCGTCTTCCGTGGTAAACGGCTCGATAGAATTTCGCAGCGTTACGATGACGCAGTATCAATGGGTGCCTTCCGCTTCGCCGACGCGTGAGAAATATCGCTTTCCCCATTGAGCGGTGCGAAACAAGGGATTGAATGTATCGGAATGTCGAGAGGCTGCCAGTAAGAGTGTGATAGCTCGCAAATTAATGCGTGAAAGCCACAGGGAGAAACACTCAGGCGGTGCGCGATCAGCGAGGATGTCGGAGGACGAAACCGACGACGGAGCAAGTTGAAGTAAAATTTACAACTACAACCGCGATTGCTGTGGGTGGTTCCAGTGACCCCTTCGAGTCGTCTCTTCATCTTTTTTCCGTTCCCTCGAATGCCACGTTCCGGCGAACGCGGGGGGTTGCTCGTTTCTCTCTGCCGATACGCGAGGGCATACACGTTACCTCGAACAAACAGAAATATTGATATAAACATCCGCTCGTCCACCTACCGCGGGACGCCTTCTGACTCGCCGCTCGTGGTTATACCCCGACAGTGTACGCTGTTTTTGCGTGCTCGTGTGTGCGCCGTATTATGCGTGCACGTATATAAACGCACCGGAGCTCAACAATCGCTCGATTGCCTTCTCAGTCCGCTCGAATGCACTTTGATTGATTTATGGTTAACCCTGTCACACCACGACCCTCCCATCCACCCACCCTCGCACATGCTTCGCTTGCTCGATCCACAGACAGCGTGCCGCTCGTTCAATCCCAACGAAGAGAGAGGCTGAACTATCTCTATATCGCTTCGAGTCGCGAGAGATGATTCGCCATTAACGCATAGCCACGTACGTACTAAGTACCCTCTCTCCCCTTGTGATGGTAATTATTTTCCAGGGATAGGTAGACGCAAGTCTTCAATCATTTATTGCCTTTTGGAACTGTGGATTTTTTTACGACCCTCTGGTTTTTTTATACTTCGCGACTGTCAGGCAGAATCGTTCTCTTCGGGTTTCTCCTTCAACAACTACCCGGCAGACTCTGCGTGTGTTGCTCCGGGCGCTCCCAGCTTTTATTTCGCCGGTTGCGGTTTAATTACCGTCTCTCTTTCTTGCGGTCTTAGATTTAATTAAGAACCGAATTATTTTATTGTCGTGTTCTCGTTTGGGGGTTGGGGGGAGGGATCGGAACGGCGTGTAACACGACCGAGAATCGGTTTATATCGTGGAGTTCGCCAGTAAATACGTCTTTGGCCGTACATTTATTACTTCTGACCAAGACTCGAGGAAGTTCTTCGTCGGGACAAAAAAGGTCCGAGGAGGCTAAACACGGATTGAGATTACTGGTTTCTCGTGCTTGGTGTGCAGAGGGTTGATGAGCCGTTCCGACGATCCTTTTTTTTTTTAATCTCCGAGAGATCGTAGACGAAGCGGATAGAAAAGATCGATAGCGAGTGCCTGATCGATATCGGACATGAGTAGTGAACTACTGCTCGGTCGGAAATCCGTGTAGGGAGGAGGCAACGCATAGCGCAGACTTCCTTTGCATACATCAATTACGCTCGGCGAGGTTCCCATTATTAGCCGTCTATAATTTATTACTTACCACCTTAATAAGCATAATAGTTCCCATGCTGTTCGACGGTTAACCAGGCGCGGGTATCGCGAGGGGGGCCCTGTATTATATTTCCACCGTCGTGTGCGTGTGCGACCTTTGACCCAGAGACAATCGTTAAGGTAGCGCATTGGGGCGGCCTGTACGAGAGGCGCTTCTCTCTCTGTCTCTCGGTCGATGCAGCCGGGACCCCGACCACGGTCGGGTCTTCTGCATGAGCACGGGACTGCAGATATTTAATTACCTCCAGTGGAAACGTAACTGGACGGGATCATGGGATGCCCGAGCGTTGCAGGTGTCTCGTTCTCGCCGACCTGCGACTCGCCGGCCGACGGTGATTAGACGAGGTGATTACACTCGTCCGACTCGTCGAGCGAAATTAAATGCCGTCGGTGCCAATGAACCTTTAGTTATTCTGGAGGGCCCCGCAACTTTTTCGAGACTCCGATGTGATTGGATTTAATAATAAAAATTTCTCAATTCGCTCGTCCAGGAAATCGATACAGCCGCGGAGTGACTGAGAAAAAGCGGAGAGAATCGATTACGGAGAAGCCGCATCCTTCTCGTTTCACTCCCGTGAGGTATAAAGAGTAGAACATGCACTATGATTTTTTAATATTAATATTAAACACCGCAATGCCAATGAATCTTTCTTGATCCACGAAAACTCCGCCACTTTTATCACGTCCACTGTTTCCCTTTGCTCCGATTCATCTAAAAATTCATATTTGTCAATTCAATCACCCTAACAATCAGAATTTTCCAATTAAATTATCCGAAAAATTAATACAGACGCAGAAAACGCGTTGCCGAACTGACATGCAGCACGCGAGGGAATGCCTAAGCGAGGCACCAGCGAAACCGCAACCCGTTCGGTTCTTCATCTTCGTGCCTCCGGCTCGTGGATTTCGAGGAGTGTGAAAGAGAGGAGAGAACGGTGCAAGAAGCGCGCAAACGAGACCGAAGAAGTCGCATCCTTCTCCGGTCAGGCGGTCGAGATATTAAGAGGAGAAATTGCATGTATGATTTTTTTTTCGGCCGTGCCCACCAGCCGAGATATGTTCTACTAGGACCCGAGCGACCCTCGAGTGGCCATAACACGACCGTTACACATGCGTTTATAACTCAGAAGTCCGGCAATCTGCATCTCACCGAAACAAATTGTATCTGTGCGCATGTAGGAATTTCTTCTACCGGCTGCCCATTCGGACGGAGAGCTTGGGCTCTCCGAAGCTTGGGTCCCGCTTTCGAGTCGTACCGGAACGAGCCGACTGCCATATCGCGCTGAACGAAAGATACATTATTACACGAACACTCGTACAGCGAAGGCGCACGTTGTACATAATTATGCAGAATGCTTCTTCCCGACGCGCGCATGTACGCTATCTCGCTTATGTCCGAACAGTCCCATACCTCGCGGCTGTTGTGGCTTCTGGCGAGCTTTGTCCGACAATGCAGTTTCGTGTCCTGCATGTCCGTCCAGCATAATCCGCGACTACTGACCGCACGTCTCAGCTCACGTACGTTTAATCCGTTAATTTCATTAAGCGGCAATTGAACTCTTCACGGTACACACCAAAACCAGAGCTGAAAATATATTTTATTTTCCTACATTAATTATTATCTGACGAGAGATTCCATGAAAAATTAATTGCCCAAACTACTAAGTTTTTTAAACGCAATATGATTCTCCGAGGTCTTAACTGTGTCTTGGACACATCGCCTACAATTAATCGTTGATTCGAAAAAGCAGTTATCAAACTCATCGCGGAATACCGAGACCACAACTGCAAGACGATTTCATTCTACATAAATTATTACCACAAAAGAGCTGCATAAAAATAATGATTCACCAATACTACAATGATTCTAAATGGGCCGCGGTTGGCACGATTCTCGGGCGTGTTAATTGTGTCCCGACCAAGAGAGCTTGTTGCCGGACGTGATTTCGCTTAATCAGGCGGCTCGGGAGACCCGAACGGTCGGTGTCAGAGTTCGAGCGGTTTTAATGGCCCGACGAGAGATTCGCCCGGAAGCTTTTGCGGTGGTCGCGTCGTTGCAGTCGTTAAAGTTTCGCTTCGTGTGCTGAGGGACGCATTACTTTGCCTTGCTCTGAGCGTCTTGCTGCAAAAAGTATCGAGCAGTATCCGTATCGTACTTCTTTGTGCGCCAATCGACCGGGAATATAAAGTCGGTGACCGAGAGAGAACGAGAAGGTAGGAGAATGAGTCGAGGAACAAAATCGCAAACTGCGTCATGCCGGAGCCTCCGGAGGACAGGAAAAGAAAGAGAGGGAGAGAGAGACTCCAAGAAAGTTCGAACAAAAATCAGCGAGACAATACGATGTTGGCGCGCCTCGGAGCGAGACCCCAGTACCCTCCCGGTATCCCCCCGGTACCCTGCCGGTTTCCACCTCCGGGCACTACGCATTCGGAGGCAACTTCGAAGGAACCGTTAATAGTATACCTGTATCTATTTAAGGTGGTATACCACGCTCGGGATTGTCAATTAAAGAAACTGCGGGCTCTTTCTCCGCGTCCTTCTCCCAGGTTTGTTAGCATAGTGCAGCGGTATCGTGGGTGGGGACCTCCGCTGCTGGTTCTGCAGACTCGGAGGTTGTGTTGCTGCTGGTCCCGGTCCCGCTGCCGCCGCTGGGAAAGGGACGAGGGGGCGAGGAACTGGCGAACGAAGGGCAGCACCGGAACGAGAGGAGAAAGAGTAAAACGTGTCGGGCCGGACGGTGCGCAGAGCGCAAAAGATGCGCGGAATCGATGCCCCGAACGAAGAAGAAATCCGCCGAAGAGCGTCGGAGAAATATGGCACGGCGAACGGAGCGACGAGGAAAGGGTGAGAGTGAGAAAATTTAAGAGTGTGCTCGGATACGAGAGGGGGGCCTCGTTTGGCCGAGGGAGGATAATAAATTATACCTAACATGGGAATACAACTGTGTGCTTGATTATTTATTTAACAATAAAAGAAGCCCCGGGCACGCACTTCGATTCGCGTATATAGCTATTTTGTACGCGCATGCGGAGACCGCGTTTCGATTCTCGAAACTCAGGCTCCGTCGCAGATTTTTTATTTCTTTTTTTTTTTGTTGTTGTAAAATGTCTGCTGTAAGAAAATTCTTTTTTTTTAATACTTGAAAGACTTTTGACCCTGGAATTTGACGGGCTAAAAATTGCGGGACGAAAAAAAGGACGAAACACAAATTTGCAAGCTAAGCAGCAGCAGGTGGGGTTAGACGACGCGGGACAGAGTAATTGCCCGACGCTGCGATAATTTCCTTGGGGACCTGCCCACACGGTCGACGAACCTTTCCTACGGCTTGGCTCTGCGCGGGCATAACGCTCTGGTATATTCGTGTGTTTGTGTACACACATGTGGCAGATAGACAGTACGCAAGCGTTCTCCGCGAGCGGAACGACCGCGACGACAAAGACGAGCACAACGCACTATATGGGCAATCATTCTCGCGTACGCGATTGTGCGAGCCGCGCCGCAGTCGTTTTAAGTGCCCGCTAATTCGCGAAGGTTTATTGCCGGATTCGTAGCGGTCATCGGCGCTCGACGTCAACAGAAGTATAAACCTACCCGTTAAACAGGCATTACCTACTACACACTTTTTTTTCACCAATCACAAATAGCGCGCGGTTTATACGTGGAGGTCCTCGAGCGCCTACGATGGGACAAACAGGACTACACGTTTTGGAGTGGGGGAAAAATAAATTATAAAGCTGACCTACCGCAGTCTCTTTAATCGCCGTTCAATTATATAGTCTGCTTGCGAGATTTTTCGGTCGCGCGCGCGTGAGACTTGGAATTAATAAAACGCGTTATTTACCGGCAGTAAAATAGCCATGGCAAGCGCAGCGCAGCGCAGATGCTCTCTCTCTCTCTTTCTCTCCATCTCTCATTCTCTCACTTGTCGTTAACGACGCCGTTTATTGCTTTCCGAGAGAAACGTATATTTTGTTACGTTGCTGTAAGTAAGAGACAATTTAACTTTTTTTGTATGTACTGGAGCTTCGGAGAATGAATTAACGACTATTGGCCTTATCGCCCATATTCACCAGACCTTTAAAAAATTATAACTGTCAATTCGCATCAACGCACTGAACTTATCGGGTTTCGTGATTACAGAATATCTTACAGTAAAGCCGTGATCATACAAGATTATGTGGAGAGAATGCTAAATTCTTCTGGGCAAACATAGTCGAAAAAAGCTTCTCGATAAATTGTCCCCAGCAACGAAACAGTCGAAAAATAAGATTTTAAATTGGTAACGACGTATGACCGGTGAATCGCCCGAAAACTAAATTGCCGATTTCTAAATTTCATTATCGTAGCCAGGATGTGGAGCATCCACGATAACTTAGGAGTCAAGAATCTACGAGCCGCAACAACCGCTTAGTTGAATACAAATTACCGTAAAGGTAAACGCATGAAGCCCGACCGTATCGACGGTGACACTGGCGCCTGAAAACCGCATTCTCGTGATACCTAGAACCCATACGGATGACATTATCAATTAATTAATTGGCGATGTCATCGGCCTGCGAGACGAAGTGATGGGTATCGCCGTCTCATTGTATAATCGTTTCGATCAATCTTCTGCTGTCTTACGACTTCGATTTAACGCATAGCATCCATCTCTTCAATTTTTCTCACGTGAACTTCTCCTATCCGATGGTCGGAGTGATGGCGACATTAACTCGCTCGTTAGACTCGACTAATTCTTCGTCTGGTCGTTCGATAGACCCAGCCGATTGCCCGTTGCACCGTGAAGGAGATGTACTCCGCTCAGGGCTCGTCGATCCGACCGGATAATCGGTGTTGTCGCCGACGATCGCCGCTTAGAAAGCGAATGGGAACCCGCCACTCGCGCGATAAGACAGGAGCTCCCTCTCCACCTGTAACTATACAACACATATAGCGACACTTTGCACTCATACATTAAACAGTGCTGTAATAAACCTTGGGAGTTCGTAATCGCGACCGGAAAGCGGGATCTAATCGGTGCGAACAGCAGGTGCGTCAAGCCGGATCGATAAAATTCCACCAGATTGGTGCGCGCAGCGAGCGCGAGAAAAGCATCGACAACCGGACGTTCTCATAATTTTTTATTTTCTCAGCAATTTTCAATTATAAGACGTTTATAGTCGGTATAAAAAATTGTTTATAAAATATACATATATATGTATTTTTATATACGTAAAGAAGAAAATGTGGGCATGTTCGTTTTTACGATGCGCTATCGGCGATTGTAAAAAATTAATAAGAACAGGTTTTTGTAATGATACAGGTATTGCGATATCTTGTGCGCGCGCACGCGGATGCGCGGTTAAATTGCGCAGCGGCGAACTGTGAAAGCAAAGAAAGAGCTCGCGCGAAAGAAACGAATGAATAAAATAAACGAAAAGAAAAAAATATATATATACGTGCAACTTCCGACTGTCATGTCCATAAAGATCGCATCGGGGCGTAGGTGAGCGTAGCCATTCGTTGATGTCTTATTATACCAGGTGGTTATTTACGATCGGCACGCAGCGAGAACCCTGCGAGTTCCCGGCGATGCCCTCTCCACTGTACCGTCGACGGAATAAAAGAGACATGGTAAAAAAGCGAGATATGCTTGTTTAAAAAAAATGATAAAATACTGTTGATAAATTGGAAAAAAAATCTGTCGCTGAAATTAATCCTCGCTTCCATATACCTCGAAAAAAAAATTGCTGATTCCATGATCGAGGCGAGGTAAAAAGTCGGTATAAAAACTGTAACGAACGGTATTTGGAGATGCTGAACATTTCTCGAAAATACAAACTACCAGGTGATGTAAACTTAAACACAGCGTCCAATAATGCTCCGCTTTTATCCGAAATGTCAATCATTGCTGCTTACACCGTAAAAATAAATCGGCAACTTACATGAATCAAATATTCATGCAATTGACTCATGAAATATCCTGAATTAAGATGATAAATATTATGTTCGAAATTTTTATGAAAAATACTAATATTATGGCTTATTGCAACGCAAATCTGTCGAAAATATCAGGAACAGATTACGCAAAAAAAAATACTATCCGTCAATTCCCAAGAGTTTTGCATTTTTTAATAGTTTTGCATTGATTAAAAATAAAGTAACTGTCTCTCTTGTACTCGTATATCACGCGGTATATGCTTCACCTCGTCTTAAGTCTCATACCAGTCTTGCCGCGTTGTCTCTGGTGAAAAATTCGCGTGTTCGCTCGGGTCGCTCCGTTTGTTCTCTCGTTGCTAAGAAAAAAAAATAAAAATATATATCCGTGGAAAGAGGTCTGGTTAATACGCGAGTTCGCGTTTGTGAGCCGGAGAGCCGCGGTTTCCCTCTCTCTGTATCTCGCCGCTGCCGAGTGTAAAGATGAAGATAGCCGGTGGCCTACGAGCACACAGAAGCAAAGAGGAGTGAAGCAGCGAATTCATTAAAACGATTGTTGATCGCGGCTCCGGGCCGAGTGACATGCGGGAGGGGTGGTCGAGGGGATTTTTCGCGAGAGCTCGAAGAAGGGGACAGCTGCCGTCTGGCGAGAATAGACTCGGAAGAACGAAGGCATAAAGAGCGGGAAGGAAATATAGAGAGAGATACGGTGGCTACGATGAGGTCCGATTTTACAACGCGTGCCGTTTCCGGTGCACGCGATATGCTCTTCCCCGATCGCGCATACCGCTGAAAGAAATACACGTGGAGTTCTGTAGCGTGAACTATGCCACATCGGCGGAAAACAGTGAATGGCATGGCGAACCAGCGAAACGCACTCGATAGAAAAAGAGCCAAGTATGACGACGACTGAATTTAGCTCGCCGGCTTAAACGGCCAATGGCCGAGACGTTCGGCGCGAGACTCGTGTGCAGGCAACAGTAGTACATATACGCAAACATTTCCGTACAGGCTAAAGCCGCCAGACAGACAGACGGACGTACACTCGTAATAATGATAAAGATCGGACTCTCCGTGGCATGCCAGCCTCGTTAATGCCAGAGCTACTTCACAAGCGCATTTCGCGGGGCGAGAAGGGGTGCGAAATGGCGAACAGGAACGTCGAGGTGAAAAAAAAAATAAAAATGAAGAAGAGAGGGGAAGAAATTGCACGCATACTATCAGATCTTTGCGGCGAGCGGTAAAAAAAAAAGTAAACGAGAAAGAGTCTTATCCGGGTGAGATGACTTTTTCAACGAGTGACAATCAACGGCGAGGGAGCCCCGCGTACAGTATTCTCAGCTATCCGTTCCAGTTGTAATGTACGCTCGAGTCACGGTTTCGTGCACATTAATTCGCGAATTAAAGTGCCAGCAAACGGGAAGAATATAATTCTTAGGAAAGGAGGTGGATCGGAGGAGAGACGGAGAGATACGCGTAGGAAACTGTCACGTTGGTAAATTATCGGTGATAACATCGTTGGCCGGCTCGGATCTAACGAGGCGAATGCTTTTTGCCAGAATGCGAATTCCCTTCGTGAAACTCGCGCTGGCCGTGTACAAGTAAATGACAAATGTATAAGTATAGTGAGTGTAACATTTATTCTCATCGTGAGAATTTAAAAATCTAAAACGATCTACCGTACGCGGGGATAATATGATCTTCAGCATTCGTGCAGAGATTGTTTCCATGTTAAGAAAAAAAAATAACCCGACACTTCCGGCCAATTTCATTGTTCGTCACGGTTCTGCAATGCCATCGTGTTGACGGGATCGAATGACTTCGGTCTCCCGTACATTTAATTATTACCTGCATGTAAGAGAAAAAAAATCGTCGTAATTGCCGCTAATACAGTTCGAAGCAGGCGAGGATACTTCACGGAATCGTCGTGACCACGGCGGGTTGGCCGCCGGTCAGAGCTCGCGAGCAATAACTCCGGTAGATACCCCGTAAGGTCTCTGCTCTTCGCGTTCCCGCGTGCGCGCCGTGAGGTCCTATCGCGAAACGCGAAAAGGCTCTTCAGCGTATCTCCTTGCCCGGGGTTCAAAGGCCCAGCGGGACGCTCTTGGCCGAGTCCTTCGAGACGGCGAGAGAGCTCTGCGGAGCAGGGTGACCTTCCCGCGATATCGGAACTATTCTATTCGACGATAGCGGTGAGAGGAGAAAGAACGATCGAGTCTCGGAAACGTCCGCGGTAACGATCCAGTGCGAGTTCTCTCTTCAGTCCGGGTGTGCGAAGCGGGAGTCGCGAACTATACAAGCTCTATGTACAGTGTTGTAGAACGCGGCAGCCCCGAGTACATTCGACGATCGACAAGATCGCGTGATCTATGCCCCGAGCTGGTTCGCGCCTTGGACGGGGGAAGGGAAAAGTTGATACCGATGCGGGGGGTCGCATCGGAGAGCAATTTATCACTCCGCTATCATTTGCTTCCCATGCATTTGTTCGGCTGGCCGATAAGAACGGTGTCCCTGTAAATGACACGTTACAAGTAAAGCCTCGATTTCACGAGACTTTAACTGTTTACTAAAAAAAAGTCACATGGTCGCCGTTGCCTAACAGTCGGGCGAAAGGGGGGGGGGGGTTATACTGCTAGTAATTATTGAGAGTAAGATATCTATTGATAACGTAAAAATAGTGTATATGGCCCGGTCCATAGATAGTTTATTTATGTGCTAGTCGGACTGAACTAGATTCTTTTCGATGCATCCTTATAATGTTGTGATGATATTTGGAAAAAAATAATAATGACCTAGTTTAGCAATATATACAGAACGTTGTTTTTCACGTGGTAAGATATTTAGCTGATTGACTCACCTTTAAACGTATGTATCTTG
Source organism: Listrodromus nycthemerus (assembly GCA_963978505.1). Classification (NCBI taxonomy): domain Eukaryota; kingdom Metazoa; phylum Arthropoda; class Insecta; order Hymenoptera; family Ichneumonidae; genus Listrodromus; species Listrodromus nycthemerus. The sequence continues at coordinate 4,767,070 of OZ021683.1, forward strand.
GCATGCATGTAGAGAAAAAATGATTAGAAATTGTTTTTAAAAAAGTCGCATTCATTGGTACATAACACTCGTGATTTTGGGTTCCTAAAGTAAAAAAAGTCACCGAGTGTCGTATTTCCCTCACTCTTAGGTACGTAGCGACACATACATCCAGCTGTCTGGGGAAGTTGTTTGTCCACGCACGCATTCTATGAGACGACGTATAGCGAATAACCAAATGGCCAAAACAAAATTTCGAGCGGACGTTTCCACTTATCCTCGGTACTTGATCTGCTCGTGTGGTCCTCGCGCTGTACACTTATCGAGAGCGCGTATACTCGCCGTGCGGCCACCAGACCAGAGAGATATGTGCAGGTGCGAGGTCGCACGCTCACCTGTGACACGTGCCAGCGTCCTATGTATATTCCAGACTCTCCGGCACATGTAAACCCCGAGTAAACATGTACTTGTAGAGGAAAATCCCGCGAACGGACGTGATGACCACCGCACATTCATGGAATTTCTGGGTACCCAGTTTCGGGAAAAATGTCGACACGCGAACCGGCGGAAAACGATAAACGGCTAGGCAAACCAATCATACAGACTCGATAGAAAAAGGTGAAACGATGACCTAATTTAGGTCGTCCGCTTAAGCAACCAATAGTTAAATCGGAAAGCGCGAGATTGGTGTACTGGTTCCTGTACGCAACCATTTCCACATTGGCTAAAGTCTTTCGAAACAGAGACGGACATTCGTGATAATAATAAAATGCTGACAAAACATGGAATCTCAGAATCTCAAGTTGAGGGGAAAATGTCGATACCGAAAAGAACAAGTATAATTTCTGTCGGATATGCCGAAGAAAATTAGTATCCTGTTTCTCATGCGTCTTTAAACGAGAGCCAGCGAGATATCTAATCCTATTTACGCTAGATCCGTTAATGGTTAATGGGAGGCAAAGTGGTCAGCGACCGGAACACGGCCTAAGTCCGTCTTAAATCTCGGCGGAACCCTCGAAGGGAGGCGGCCGTCCGTTTTTGGGCTCGGAGGAGTAGAGAAGCCCTTTCTCGACGGGACCGCACCTCGCCCCCAGGGAAGGACCTAATCCCGCATGGACAACTATTGACTCCGGAACGCGGCGGTGGGTGACCCAGCAGGAAACACGTAGATGCACGGCGGAGTACCGAAGTCGCATCAGCGGTTGGAGGATTGGATTCCCGACCAAGGAGTCGAAGTCAAAGCGCCTCGGGCCAACGATGGAAGGAACTATGCAACCTGTACGGTTTGCTCGTGTATACACGAGGGAGCGATGCGTGTACACCGCGAGCAACACAACCCGAGATGACGGGAATTATTGCCAGCGTTGCTCGTTAATTATCGATAGGTAATCAATGTCAGCTTATATACAGCTCTTCCGTGCAGGAGTGCGTGAGATTCGTCTGTTCACCAGGCCTCTCCGTTCTTTTGTCGCAAGTACCGGAAGTGCCGGAAGGTGTCAGGAATATGCGATACTAACGTTGCCAATATCAAAGAATTATCTCGCGGATGTGTAGGATCACAGTGGTTCGTTGAAACGATGTCAAAAATTTATGGCACAATCAGTCACGTAATTATTTTACTCTGAATTCTTTTTGGAGCTTATTCATCGGTAGAATTCGATAAGAAATAGAAAATGAATAGAACTGATCCGCTTGATCATTTTTTACGACTTTCTTCACGACAGTGAAGGCCGAGAATGGCGAATATGATTCTAGAGGTTCAATGTTTCGCGCGGAGAACGTGACAATTAAATTTCCGCGATATACCTACGACCGAACCCGCAGGCCAGGACAAACTTCACGGTATACTTAATCGTTATTCGACTATAATATGCGAGGGTAGAAACAATAATATTCGGAACGGCGAGGCGGAGAAAGAGCCAGCCGTTGATCCCGCAGGTCCTCGGCTTCTGGTTGGATTTCCTAATCGACCCTACGAGCCTAGGCAAATAGTGCGACATTAGGATTATAAGAGATTACTAGTTCAGATTTATGCAATTCGGGGTTCCAGATTTTCTGGTGCCTAACAACTTGCCCATCAAGCAAGGAAATCATATAAGCCGATTAAGTGCAGAATTGAATAACAAACATTGATATAATTAAATTTATCGATACAGTAAATAGTTGACAAATAGTAAATTATTTTTAAAAATGCAACGCTTGCAAATACAATTTTGACAGGTGGCACAAAAAAATTTGTTGAATTGATGAAAGATTTGAATGAGTTTTATATGTCCGTTTAGATGGTATCCAACAGTTACTTTTCACCCAAGAAAGTACCATTCGAACGTAGGACATTTTTCCGTACCAGGTGTCTTTTTGTTACCTTAGGCTTCTGACATCTCATCGTCACTTATTTCCGCGCTAACCTCCTTTCTGGTGTAAGAAAATAAAATCTGTCTGCGCAAGTCTCGTATATTCCACGGTCATGTGAGTCGCAATGGATAAATATGAACAAGCGAGCTCTAAATCACGTGTTCATTAGATCAACAAGCACGCAGGGCTCTAATTTAATGCCAGATTCCGAGAGAAAACATAATTGAGACTCGTCCGACATTACATATTAATTGTACACTCAAAGTTACGTTTCTCATTATTATTTTTTTCTTTCCACCGACACAGCGGCAAGAACCTTTGCTCGAGTGTATTCGAAGAAACGCGAGATTGTGTCAGTAACTTTCGAACGCTGGGTGAAATAAGCACCGCGAAGACGTTTCCCTCCTGGTAATTCGCGGTTTATGACGCGCGACACGATTACCGCTCTCGCGGTGCCTCGTTATAATTGAAATAAGAATGATGTCCGCAAGTTTTTGCCCGCTAGCTTCCCTCGCAAGTCACCTCGGTGTCACCGAGGGTGTCGTAACGCTTGCATTTGCGATGGAATTCTACAAGAGTCTGGAGCGATCTTCGAGGTCCTTTCAGAGCTGGAGACCAACCCTGGCGCGCATTAAGCGTTACGAGTGCGACACTGCCCCTGTCTTGGCTCCGCACTCGGTGCTTCCCGAGACCGCGACGATATTAATCCCTGCAAGTTTAATGCTCTCGCGACCCTAATTTCAATATTGGGACTTTTATCCCGCCGAGGTTTCGCCTACTAGTCACGAGGATTATTTATTCCTTTCTTCTTTTATACATTGTTAGAGAAACTGCGCGTGCTTCACGAGAAGCTTTTAAAACGAATGGCCTTTAGGACAGCAATTTATAAATATTTCAATCTTGTTCTACTGAAAATATAGAGAGTTTTTAGAATTTTTCAACTACGCGAATAAATTTGGCCAATCGCGTCTAACAGTAAATTGGTTATCATCTAATTTTTCAATCGAGGTAGTGAAATTTTTCACAAGATTTTTTTTATCATCGTAGCCCAACGCAATCGCAATTCCACCGGACATGCCGGCTTGTAAAATTCTATCGTCTGGGGTTCGATATACCCTCTGTAGTATTTCACTCGCCGTGAATGTATTACGCAGAGAAAGATCGGCACGAAAGACGAGAATTTTGAGCGAACATATCGCGCAAGGGTGGAAGACGAGCAAAGAGCCAGTACGATCTGGTATACACGAGAGTCCATGATATGCGAGAGAGAGACAGAGAGAAGGAGAGAGAGAGAGAGAGAGAGAGAGAGAGAGAGCGATAGATGATAATCTAAACGATCGCAAAGTGGGCTCCAGAAACGCGCCGAAATTGGCAATAACAGGATATGCCCGAGCGGCCCTGGCGCGAACTTCCTATTCTGGTTAGCATTCAAATTGAATCTTCGTGGCGGCCGGTCGTGAAGAGTTACCGCCGTTAATGGACCTCGCGAACGTTCTCAAATTGCTGGCATATTGCCCGGCTGCTTGATGCTCGCTGCTGCTTCTACTGGTGATGTCGACGAAAAACAGTCTCTCTTGCTCTCCCTCCCGACTTTCCTCGTTCTCTCGTCCCTCCGATAATTCGCTGTCCTTCTTGCTCGGTGCTCTCTCCTGCTCTTCGCGCCCGCCGAATTCACTCAACAAATTTTTAATACGTATAATGATCGACGCTACATATTATACAGCTTTTGAAGACTACTACAAACGTGTCAATGCAGTTGGAACTGTACATTTAATTATTAATTATTAATCCAGATAATCAATCGTTACGATTGGCGGACGAAGCGTCCAATTATTAGATACGCGAAGAATATAATGAAAATTTCTTGCGTGTCATGCAGGTGCAGCGGCTGACATTTAAGTTTCTTTGCGTTTCTTTTTCTGGCGTTCGCAAAAAGTATGCCAAAAAAAAATGGTGGCCGTTGTCGATTCACGTGAAAAGCTGACATTATCGACTGCTAAAAATATAATGCATGCCTGTGCGGTGTGCGTTACGACCTTCTCGGATCATTAATCGCGAACCCAATTCGAACATCGCAGAGCGACGTTGGCAGGAGTTGAGAGACCTGTTCTGGAAGCATTGCGAAGGGTGGCCGTGCAGTTCTACCCTCATGCTTCATTTTTTTTTCACCAAAACCAAAGTAGCCCCCTTGATTTAGACTGCGGAGAGCGTACTATCGGGTTACACGGTTGAAGAGTGATTTCCAGCGGCACGAATGCACGGAGGGTTGCCGTTGGGGCGGGTGAAAGATTGAACTCGGTTGCTTCCGATTATCGACAGGCAGTGGGACAGAATGTGCCTGGAACGAGGTAGCAGGGGAGCAACAAATGTAAAAAAAATGTAAAAATGTTTGCAAAAGTTTTTAAAACGTTTCACTGAAGCAACACATTTTTGATATTTTTTTTTACAAACGTTTCCAAATTCCGAGTCATAGTTACGAGATCGTCGTCAGCATCGCAAATCTCGGCTCGAGACCTTCGAAACTCCGAGAAGTTGTTAGTTTCGAGTGTCCCTCCCGCCGTCTTCGTGGCGTTCCAGGCTGGTTCTGGACTCGTTTCTAACGACCCTCCTCGTCGTCGAGATTCGAAATGGCTAATTTAGCGTGGTGGCTCCCTCGGGACGGGGCGCGCTGGTTCTGTACAGTTCCTGCACACCATTCCCGAGCGGCCCGACCGAGAGACAGAAAGAGCAAGCCGAGCAATGAACGCTACGACAGAGAGATGGAGAATTGAGCGCAGACGGGAATCGGGCGAGTTAGTACGTACAGTAAGGGACGCCGGCGGGATCTCCATGTCTTAATATAATTCTATTAGAGGTAACTATGCGAGCTCTGGTCTGCAGCACCATCGTTGGATTTAATCATGGGGCCAGCGAACCGTGCGATATTCTCTTCTGCTGCCGAACCCTCCTCAACGTCCACCCACCCATCGCTCGATCGTGGACGCCAGGTGGAAATTTCATGTATTCTACATGACGAACCAGCATGGAACTGATGACACAATAAGGAACGCAATTCCCAATGTGTTCTTCGGAATATTGTCATAAGGGATGGTATTTTTAGTTAAAAACAAAAAAAGTGGGAAAACAATTAAGAAAAACCTATTGCGACCCAATTCGCCGTTTAAAGTCTGATGTACCATGGTCTGAAATTTCTAAGTTGCGAATTTCTTTTCTTTTGCAGCCGAGCTGAAGATGGACGTTCTTCGAGAACGGGAGGTCAAGGACAGTCTCGAGAGGCAATTGCAGGACGAACAAAAGGCCCGCGGTGAGTAACTGAAAGATCTTCGTTTTCCATATTTGAATTCTCATGCCGATTACGCTGATTATGCTCGACTCCACCTATCGGACTTCTGCCGGGTTTCTTCAACATTCCATAGTCAGCTCACACTGTACGAATATATCGCTTCCGACCTAGAATATGTCGCCCGCGCCTATCTGCGAAACATCATCGATGCGCGACACGCTAGGAGCGCGTGTGCGTTTCGCTGCCGGGAGGTCGATTCGCGATGTAATAATCGTTCGACGCGGCTCGGGTTATGGAGTTGGCAGAGTGGAACAAGGGGGTATATCGAATGTCTCGAACGGGTTTCGTATCCAAGGGTTAACTCGGTAATAAATCAAGAAGCCGTAGAGACACTATGAGCCATAAAGTCTCGGGCCATCCGCGCTCTGTCCAGGAAGAGGATGATGCCAGAGCTCCGGATGTTCCCGCGTATCCTATTATTCTGTGCTGGGGGGCGCCCGCCTTGTCCCCTCACCGTTCACCGGCAAGATTCGTCTTCATCCACCCACTCTGGCCCACCGTAGTTTCTACAAGCTTCTGGCTATACACCTACCGATCTTCCTTCCTGTGTGCGCGTCATGGTGCGCCTTACGATCGGTGTGCCCGTCGGACCCGGTCTCTGGGCTCCTCGCAACGCAACCACCGTAATGGAAGGAAGGAGCGCAGACCGTGCCAAAGGCCGTGATCGCTCAACGAAGTTTGTATCGGATGTCAGTCTGTAATAGAATAGTTGTCTCGTGTTTATGGGTTGGTTCCTTTGACCGCGGCTTATCCGACGGCTCGTCTCTTCTCCTTTCTCCTCGGCTCATGCCTGGGCTCGTGGCCCTCATGTGTTCTTGCGAAACTGGCGAGCGCCATCAGCTGCACTACCGCGCTGCTCCGTTGCAGCGCCTGCTTTGGTGTACGACTAATCTCTGCTGATGCTGTACGGAACAATCCTCGATCACTGTCTTCGCCGAGGGTCGGAGAGAAGGGAAGCCAACTGAATTATCAAAGATCCCTTTCGGACGCTCTGTCCACTGATAACTTTGCCCAAGTATTGTATTGTCCTTTGACACTTTGGAAATGTCTCGGCGACTCTTGGGATTCGCTTCGGCGCGCTTAGGCTTTTGTATGACTAAGGTGAAACCGATCGTTCACCAATTCAGGAGCACACTGAGGTGAAGGAAGGATTGGAGTTGTTGGGATAAGTGTTGGTGACAATTTTTTTGGGAGGAACGTTCATGTTCGTGTATCAGCATGAACGCACAATATGAATTGTCGTATCCCTCGGATACCGAATTCTCAGCAAGCGTCATGTCCTCGATCGATGTGTGGTCGAGTCTGTCGCCGCTGATGCATTACGGATTCAACCGGGCCGCGATACAAGTCATCAAATAAAAAATGGATGCCAACAATACCTGTCGCGGATAACCCGCGGTCGGATACAACCGCGTCACTCCTGCAGCCTCGCGTTCACTCATTCTGTGCGGACTCCGCAGTCCCTTCGGTCGCGAACGTGGTTCGTTTGCTCCCTTACGCGCTCGTCTCAAGATCGATGAACTTTTTTTACACCGCGGTTCATTTTTCACTCCGAATATCCCGCAAGCGAGATAACCCCACCGAAAATTCGATGTCCTGGTATAAAATAAAAATTGCGGTTAACAAATCAGAGCTCCAAATTTCCGAAACTTGCTGCGAATTTATTCGTAGATATTCTCGCGATATCTGATATTCCTTATTTCGTCGACAAGAAACGAAATATCGCGATAGTTTCAGACGATCCTTCGCGCCATCTATCGTCATTGGCGTTTCAGTCCAGGAGGTGTACACGCGAAACGACAGCTCTCCGGGCGGTCGCGGGAGGTTCTCGAGTCGCAGGAAAAACGACTTGGCAGTGCCGAGCCCTCGTGGTAACACGAGCTTGGGACAACAGCAGTCCATTAGTCAACCGGCTCGATATGTCAATACATGAATATGACAGCCAGTCGTGAAACGGGCAGCCGAGCCTCATCCGGAACCCGGATGACGATCCGCATCGGACACGCCGGGTTATGGACGCCTCTATACATAATGTTTGTATTTGTATGAGTGTGTGAACTTTCTGCCTACGATATCGCTCCGATATACGGGAAATATAGTGTTGCAGTCGTAATAGTAAGTAACCATGGTCGCAATTTTATCAACCTCGAATGCTCGAAGATACGGGTACGCGATAACTTATACCATTCGGATATATTGACATATTAGCTCGGGATCTTCTTTATTCGTCCTATCTTATATATGTCACTCGGACAATGGGATATAAAAGAAATATATATACAGATAGTGTGAGAATAAATGTAGATTTTATGAACAGGAACCCAAAATTAACTCATAGTGGCTTACATTAATTGAACATTAATTTATCTTTTCGTAAAACGAAAATTCTAGATATTAGAAGACGAATCTTTTGCCCGAAGTTTACAAGAATTTCAATCAAAAATCAAATTTTTCTTGAACCTAAAAAAACTCCCACTATCGTCCATCAATTTTTCAAGTAAAATTTGTTTACATTGTATCATAACAACCAAGCAAAACAATTCTCATGTTTACATACGTTACGATATTTTCAGTTTTTTTTAGACTTAATCTTCGAATCATCACAATAATTTTTTTAGACCTCATGCGTAATGTTTTTGTCGTACACAGTTTTCAATAATCACCCATTTAAAGTTAAGGACTAAACTGGAAGAGAAAAGAACATACCATGACACTGTGTAATAATTTGCAGCCATTCGCATGTGTACTTCTTCTCGACTGCCGACAACGCGGTATAGGTTCCAGCGCGCGGCACGTCCTAGAGATCTGCGGATGATTGATGAAGTAGAGTCCCACGGATATTTACGGCACGTTAGTCGAAATCCACGTCTTCCTCATTCTACTAATGACTGTCTTGTAAGAGACACCGTGTCAACCGTCGCGCCCTGTTTCTTTCCCTTAATTTCTTTTCCGTTGGCATTTTATCATCCCCCGAACCGACTCCCACGTCCACGAATCCTCAGCTCGGCGACACGGGAGCTTCCACGTCGGCTTCTTCACATCCCCCCTTGCGGAGGAAAAATCACCCCTCGAAAAAGGTATTCCACTTATCTTGATAATCTCGAATCGACGAGTCGTCGGCGTAGCGAAGCAAACAAGCGGACCTCGCACCGGCGGTCGACGATACGATCTGCGCTGATTCGATTAATCGACGATCGATCGTGGCCTTCGATCGCAAAATAAAAAAATAAGAAGCAAGGGCGCAACGTGTGAACATGCGATATTAGCCTGGTCGGAGCTAGAATTGCCTGACATTTCACCAAAGGTTGTCTGTAACGCTGTCGCCAACTGCCGGGTCCCCGTCGACAAGGTTGTAAAGGGAATTGTATTATCCTCCATGAAGCTAGGGTGGAGACGAGCGAGAGAGTCGACTCTCTCCGTCCGAGATTCTGTCTACGGAAGACACGCACACAGCCACTCTCGAGAACGGAGTACGAAAGCGCGAACGAGAAACAGCGGAGTCAACTTGGGCGTCTTGGGCGAAACAATAAGATGACCTTTATCGTGGTAATAAATACGTCACGATTGGCGGGGCAGCTCTCCTGCACTCCCTCCCTCGATTTTCTCGTTAACCGGAAATTACTTTCGTCGGAATACTCTCGGTCATTCCGGTCGCCGTCCAAGTCGTTGGCAGTTCTCGTAAAATCAGAATCCGCTTGACGATCGATTCCGATACTCATCGTCTTCCTACGAACGGTTCATTATTTCGGCGGGAAGACGCATCGACGATGAACGTTCTCTTAATTTACGAGTGAACCGTTTAAGCAACGTGGTCTTTTTTTTTGTGAAAAGAAAACAAACTCATCTCACATGCTCCAAAACACAGGCGGATCGCTTTCGATTCGCTGGTTATGGGAACACATGGACTCACGAAAGGAACGAGAGACGACCTGGTATTTTTCGTCTCGCGCTTCGCATAATGTATTACAGAAAACGTCGTTATAGTGTTATAATAAGTCCACATTGCTGGACGTATACTCTAATATAAAGGATAATAAATACCGAGAGTAAGAGACGAGAGGTGAAGCGACTGTGGCTTGCACGAAGAGGTCGTAACGGAGCTTCTGGATACGATCGGTGACGGGTTATCCGGGCTGCCTCGTGTCATCCGTCGACGACAGGATCGACCGCCTGCAAAAAGCTCGACACTTCTCTCGCCCGCGAGTCCTCTGTCGGGGCACAGCCATGCGCGTTACGACGATACACGTAAATGGAAACCGCGAAGGCTTTCTGGGAACCGACAGTCTTCGGAAGGTTCACTCAAAGCCTACGGCTTCGCGATTCACTTTCGCAGCTCGCCGGCTCTACATTGTATCGGAGAAGAGAAGCCGAGCCTCGTTTTACAAGGAACTATTATTATGCGGCCTTGCTGTAATTAGCCGAAGGTAGAGACGAGCTCAAAACTGTTTGTTGCAGAGAGGCGCTCGTACCCAAAGCCAGCAAGAAAGCCACCCTTGTGCCGCGCATGCACTTGTGTTCTACGTGCCTTCTATCCTAACAACCCTGTACCTCACCGAACTGTTTCTTGCTTGTTGGCTACCGACGTTTCTGTGGTCCTGTTAGATGTACTGATGTTTTTTATGACATACATATTTTTTTTTAGGGACCACAATGTAACGCTAGCAAATTAAAGTATCGTGAAGTTGAAACTTGATTACACAATCGTCGAATTTTCTTTTTAGTCTGCTTCGTAAGAGCATGTACCAAAATGCAAGAAAAATTGTCGTCACATTGTTTCATGGACTATAAAACATTGCTACAATGGTATTACTTTGTGGAATGCTGGTGAATTGAAATAACGTAAAGTCAAACATTGATTAATCAATCCTTATATTTTTCGGATTGTGTCGTAGAATCGTAAGCCGAGCCGAACTCGACACCTTTCACTGAGACAGGACGTTAAATCGGCGGAAATACTGGCTCTCTATCATCCGTACGGATAGCGCGATACGCTCGCTCCCGCGACAAACGGCATCCGACAAACCGTACAATCAAAACCTCTCCGAGATTTATACAAGCACAGATATACTACCCTGCACTCGAACCCCTCGAATTAGTCGAGCGGTAACGCCGGGGATTGGGTGTCGGTGTAATTGGGACCCGAGGGACTTTCCCCGCTAGTACGTTTCAACCCTGCGCGTGGCCGCGGCTTCATTCGCACCGTACAACCGCGTATCTCTCTTGTTTTCGAGACGCGTAAGGTATCACTCCTGCTTCCACATCGAAGCCACATCTTCAAGAAAATTCGTAAATAGATTTTTTAAGTACGCGCAGGAAAGTGACCAATTAATCAATAACAAATTTATTTCTCAAAGGAAAAAGAAGCAATTACGTGATTTAAAAGGTTAACAGTAAGTTGTCGTTCCCGTGGAAAGAAAGCGTACAGCGTGTGAGGGTTCAAATTACAGTAAGTTGACGTCTCGACGTCTCCAAGAAAATCGGGGAAAGATTTTTGTATGTATGTATATAAGGAAAAGCGGGTCAAATCACTATATGATCGCTACCGGATTATATTTTTCTTATGGAAAAAAAAGTGATTAAATAATTGAGCTGTCTAAGAGTACATTGTCGTTGCGGAGAAAAATAGTCACCTATAAAAACGCAGAAGCCTATACTCCGTTGAACGTTGAAACGGCAGTGCAAGACCAGAGAAAAAAAATACGCCAGAGTGAAAGGCAGAGTGAGACGTTGAAGAGAGGGAAAATCGTCAAAGACCCCGCACAGGTGCCGTGGTCGGACCATGGAGGACAAACGCCGTCACCCTCACGGCTTTCTCGCACCCTCCGATGCTTCCTCGTGTTGGCGCTGCCATTGGCGCCGGTTACGGCAAACCGGGAATCTCCGAACCCTGGACCGGCCCGCGCCCCCTTGGTGAAAAGCGATAGGGACGGAGCGATTTCCAACGAACAGGGAGGGACGGCCCGAGAGTTCGGGAGTTGGCGCACGGCGAAACGGTCAGAGTGGCGAGTACCTTTGACGTACACACCTGCTTCCGCACACCGAGAAGCACCCTCGAATTCCCTCCGCCGCCACCCTTCCCGATGGCTGAGTGTCAGCGGCTTTATTTTCGCGGTTCCAACACCTATTCTCACACACGCATACATAGAGACACGCACACACACATACGCATACACCCATGCTCGTTCTTTTTATCTCAAAGCCGTTTCCCTTTACGGCTTCCTCTGTATATTCCTTAATTTCCAATGAGTCGGAATACGACACATGAAACGGTGAACTCCGCCACAAAGGGGGTTGTCGAGTAAGCGCACGTGGTCCCTCCTGTTCAATCTGCCGTTGAATCTTTCTCTCTCGCCAGCTCTGTCTCTATTTTCTCTCACACCCCGTTCTTCTCCATCGGGGCGATCAGGTGGTGACCCTCACCGTAACCGAGTATATTCGGCTCTTAGCATTGGCGCCCCGCTCGTAAGCTGTCCCTCGTTGTCCCTTGCCAATGTTTGTCCACACACCCCCTTTCTGACTTTGTTTCTCGTTACACTTCTGTGGCTGCTAATTCTCCCACTTGCGTACTGATCCGTTACACCGTGTACTTCTGTTGTTCGTCGAGTTAAGCGTTTGCAACGATCATTCGAAAGGCCAACCTCCTCGTCCGAATGCATAGGGATCCGTTGCTCATCGAGTCGTCAACGATAATTCCTGCGGCGTAAACGCTGCTCAAGGGACCGTGAGATCCAAGGGTCTGCCTCGCAATCGATAATGTTTTGCTAATGTTTGTCCACCGTCGTGACTTCCTTCGGTGAGCGCAAGCTCCACCAGCGTGATGTAACCGACAGATCTGAAGATTCAATGAATCAGAACGCGGGCGCGGTGAAAACGTTGTAGATGGGCGACGAACCAAGCAGCGGGAGGTAGACCTCACCATAGTCGTCGTCGTCGTCGTCGTCGTCGACGACGACGTCGTCAAAGGGGACTTTTCTTGTCCGTTCAGTCAGGGTCTCGTACTCGTTCGATACGCAAAGCTCCACTTGTCCAGATTGCCACCGCGTCTTTTCCTCTGGTGCGCCTCGTCTCCGTCAGCATTGTGCATCGGTGTATATTCACGTGTGTGTCGGTAACGGAGCGGACGCGGTCGAGCGGCGAGGGAGGGGGCCGGGGGGTGGGTTGAAAAAAGACGGAAGCCGGTGAGCGAGTGAGAAACTGCGACATATTCTCTTCAAAGCATTTCTCCGTCACGCGTTCTGCGTGTACATTGCGAAGGGTACAGCTGTTGGCAACTTGTCAGTTGTTGATCCACGGAACACTTTGGTCGGAAAAAGACCCCCGACGATGACGATGCCAACCATTGTAGGGCCTGCGCCGTCTCTCTGCCCAGGATGGAGGGTTCATTCCGACCGCTCTCACCGCACCGTTCCCGACGACGTCAACTCTTTTGTCAATTAGCCTTCGACCAGTCGGTGGCAACGGCACTGGCGGCAGCCAGCACGGGACTTGGGACTCCGTCGTCCTGCATACCCTTCCGCAAAACTGGAGATGAGGAAAAATGGTTGAGTGCCCGATGCGATCCACCCGCAGCAATTAAACAGAGAAAGTTAAATGAGTCGGACGAGACATGGGTTGAGAAACGTTGATTAATCAAAAATCCTACTCGACTAACTCGTCATTCAGGAGATTCCTGTGTCTTCTCTGTACGGGCGTTGTTCTTGGTCTCGGCTCCCGTAATTGTTCGAAAATGAAGGCACAAGCTCGGGAGCGCGAACTCGTCGCAGTTGTCCCGCGTTGCTTCTCTTGCGTGGGTATAGGGTGTCGAGGGAAGGTGGTCCGGCGCGTTCTTCAGGGTGTAGCTGCAACGGGAGTGGAGAACGGAAGCCGACGGTCAAAATCAATTTGCCACCGCGGAGCAGCGGGCGAGAAGGGCCGGAGGCCGAGGGGATGCTTTCTCGCCCGGCTGATCGGCTAACCCCCAGCGGTGGTGTTCGGTTCTTGCAGAAGGCCCCGGTATTATGTCCCGTTCAGAGGCACCATCCGCAACCTCTATACTCCATACTACTGGTCTGCGGTACATAGTACATCCTGACGTAGTATTGCACCACCGGTATGTATATACCGGTGCTACACCTCTCGTCCCTGTAGCCAACAGCAACGGCAACCGGGCAGTAGTGCCGGCATGATGAGGAGAGATGAAGGGGGTGGTAGTGGCTGGCAAGGGGTAGGTGCCGCGGTCACTTTGTGAACTAAGCTGGCTTTGCTCGCTGTTTAATTAAGTCCCGCCTAGACTACTCACTCCGCACTCTCACTCACTCTGTTACGAACCGGACAACCACCGCCATCGGCCTCCCCCCCGACAACCCCCCGGTGAATTTACTCCTGTTCGCGCTCTCGAAGCTACTCGTTCTCCGGCAAAGAGAGGCAGAGCGATTCGTGCCGTGTCGCCCGATTACGCTTGCTTTGCCGCTACTCCGCGACCTGGTAAACGTGACATTGTTGCTGTTGCGTTAAGAGCGGCTTGGTACGCACGCGTCACGGGAAACATCAGCAAAGGAGGTCGGAAAAAAGAAACGGAGAAATTGATTCTTCCAGTTTTTTTCTTCAACATGCAGAAAATTTTAACAGGCGAGTTTAACTCTACTGATACTTCCCGAGGAGAAATTTTCGAGACCTTATCAGATCGCTGTGTAATTGGAGCGGACACGAGAGAAAGGATGAACTGGTAAATCTTTGAGAATCAGATAACGACTGTCGCTCAGCAGAATCAGATATTTCTGGAGCGTTGAAGTCACCGCCAGGCCATTGCCAAAATTGAAGATCTTCATTGGTCGCAATTCGTTGATACGAGTAAGGGATGAAACTCAACTACAACCGACTATCTTATCCTGTGACAATCTCCGTTCGGATATCGCGAAATTTTTTTTAACCATTTTTTTTCAAAATTTCAACCCCGAGAATCTTTATCCCTCGAGACAACGGGTGGGAAGGCCCGGCGATCCGTTTGCGACCGCGCGGTACGTGCAAAATAAGCATCGAACGTACACGTATATAGCCTTCGCACGCGCGTATGAATTCGCTCGCGCATAACATCGAGCTTCCGTAATATAATTGTTAATGCGCTGATGGGCCCTCGGGCTCCCGTCAGCGAGAGCGCGTTTATGCATTGTACACGCCGATATAATGTACGGTTGGTAACGCGTCCGTGAGTCCGTCCACCAGTAGCAATATCAGCATCAGCGCCCGGCAACCCCTTACGTAAAAATAGACGCACATCGCGCGAGTGGCGACTCCACTAACATCAGCATCAGCAGCAAATACAGTACGATGAACACGCCTCGCGCGTTACCTCTCACTCCCTCTCTCGCGCGTCGACACAGCATAATATAATAATCGCGTACACGTCGGGCGGGGGTACGAGAGGAAAAAAAAATTATAATAATAAAGGAGAATAACACACACCTGAGATGAGATGCTGCGTTTCATCACCCGGTTTCTATGCATAACGTATACACATTTTTTTCTATAACCCGATTAGTGTTCTTCTTCTTATTTTTATATGGTTCAAGCGAACAGCGACGGCGGTTCACCGTTTTCCACTCGCTCTCATCTGTACGCCTCTTTGGCTCTCTTGAGATCTCCCTCTTTCACCCCCTCTTGGTCCTTTGTCTTCGTCTTTTGCTCGTCCTGATTTTCCTATCCGATCGGTAATGTCCCTCTCCCCTACCTTCACCCCGATCGTCTTTTTATTTCCACTGTTATAGTCTCGCAACTCCGATCGGTCTTTCTCGGATCGTTGATGTATAATACACGGGCTCGGGACGACGCTTCTCATCACTTTATATTATTACGGTTGAGGGACGTCTTTGGGAAGAACGAGCGTGCCTTGCCGACGCACAGTGGCATGATAATAGATTCGCGAAACAGGAAGATCCGCGGGAAACAACCGCGCGGTTAACGACGATCCTCTCTCGCTCCCTCCGTCTCCGCCCCGGGGTCAATTTTCCCGGCTTGATGGATAAGATAATTATATATGTACCACCGATACTTTTGCATAATGTGAGCTGCCGGGCGCAAACGGGTAAAATATATTCTTGCTGTGTGCGTCGTACTGGATATGCATTTATGGCCTCGCGGGTGCAGAAAAAAAAAACAACACGATGCGTGCCAAAGCCAAGAAAAGCCTGGAAACATAGAAGGATCCCCGATGTACTCGTCGTATGAATTAATTTATCCCATATCACCCGACCGAAAGCATTTCTTCATTTTTCTCCATTAACTATCGATACCTGACGAAACACTCAAAAATCTTTACCCGTACAGACCGAATCTCCAAAAGAAAGCAATCCTTTCTCTCAAAGACAATAATAAAAAATCCAATCTTGAGAAAAAATGATTAGCCTAGCAATCGGTAGGCTGAACATGTGGCGAACCGTGGACCAAACGAAAAGCCGCGGAATATCGATTCGCTCGCGAGTCTACGTGGAATTTATGAGCTGGCCTATTGTCTGTACACAGCGTATAACAAGAGAGGCTAGTGTCTCGCGATAAACTGCCTCGTGGTAGGAAACCGATCTGGGAAAGCGGCGTTTGCGCCTCTCAAAGACTCAAATATTTAGAATGCCTCGCGTACTCGCGAGGAGGGCGTTTGCCGGTGTACCGATAGTGTGATAGGACCGGGGGGCGGAGGCGGGGATTGGAGGGGATACGAGGATACAGCGAGAAACACGTAAGAACGATAGGACGCGGGTCTGGTATGCGGAGTGCGAGAGAGAAGTAACACGCTTGTATGCCAGCGCCTAATCGTATTTCATAATAATGCTTCGCGGCACCGGGTATAATAAACAAAGAGCACGTAAGAAATACCGCTCTCGGCTGGTGGTACATACACGCGAGAACACAGCTACCGTATGTACTCTCATGCGCCAGAAGCAACCAGCAACCGAGCACATCGGGAGAGAGAGGTAGGGACTTGCTGGTTCCATCGTCGAGCTCGCCTCCCACGCGCGCCACCCTCCTCGCCATCCCTCTCGGCGGTATACGCTGCTCCCAACGATGGAGGCTTATTTACACTCGTATGCCAAGCTTGAGGAGGCGTGGGAGATAGGAGGAAGAGAGGAAGAGGCAGGGAGTGAGAGACTCGAAATTTCGTCGGTACATGGAATTTAGATGAAATTTCGGCAATTACTTCGGGGCCCCAGGAAGAGAGGATAACGAGGAGCTACGGTGAAACGGGCACACGCTGCATCTACGCATTTACAGCGGAAGGAGTAGAAGTAGGATAATGTTAGTTACGCGAGCAGTAGGAGACCGATGACACGTGGAAGAGGAATTTCGGGGAACAGCGCTACTCACGGAAAGTTATTCGAGCCATGAATGCAAAGCGCAGACGAATCCTTCGAGGAAGTAGTCTGGTATCCCATATTGCGAGACCAACGTACTTTGAGAGACGTTTTTGGAGCGCTTGATTCAACCTTCTCAGGGCCCGATCAATAGTCACGACCTAGGAAAAAGTTCTTTTCGGGGAACTTAGAAATATCCTCTATTGTAGGGAAAAATCCCAAAGTCATGAACCTTGGGGCAAACATTGAAAATGTATTGCGAGATCAAAATATGAAAATATTTACGAGTGTCGATATTTACGAATGATGTATATTTCGAAGGATCGAATTCTCAGAAAAGTCAGGCATCAAAGTGGATAATCACACGTCCGGACGGTGTCATAATTCCGCGAGCTCGTAAAGAAAAAGAAATGAGGGAGAAACGGAGTCGGGCAAGGTCGGATCTATTTCTACGACTCCGGGTTCGAGATTTGCGCTCTCATCCGATAAACTCATCCGTTTGAAAGAATGGCTTTAGCGCGTGGCAGCTGAACCTCGAATTACGTAAAAATCAGATTTAAAGAAAAAAAAAGCAGATTATCATGTTTTTAACTCTATAGATTTCCTACGCGTACAAGATATGATGCCTTTGTTCGCACATGTGTGTTATATTTTTTAAGTTCACAAACGATACAACGCCTATTTCCCCCAGAAAATGCTCAGATACGTACAGACCGTAGAAATACTGTAGATCCAGAGATTCAAGACCCCGTTAATGTTTCGGATGGGAGCTGAATCCTCGTAAACTAGAATCCCCCTTAGAGTCTCACTGTTGGTCTGTCGGTCTCTTTTCCGGCTACAATATCCCTAGTACTGCTTTCTATTATGCATGCCTCCCTTATTGGCAGTAAACGGGCTTAACTCATCCTCCTCCAGTTTCTCGTCCACTGGATCCAACGACTCTCCCTCAATCCCAACATCGCGACGTCGCCGTTGAGCCGTTCTGCGTTTCGAATTACGGCCATAAGCATATTTCTAATTATTAGCGGTATAGCGCGGGAGGAAGCGGCTTTATAAGTACCGTCGCCTTTGGCAAAAGCGACGATGTCGTGCCTACGGTGATCCGAATGGGCTTTGCCATGGTGCGATGCCTGTAATAAATGGCCGACAACGACCCGGATTTTTAAAACGAGAATATCAATGTTGCTCGTTCTCCCAGCTAGTTTATTCATCTCCACTAAAATTATTTCGCAATTTTCGAACGACGAATTATTATGATCCGTTTATTCGTTCATTTCGCAGGCTCGATATTTTGTTTACGGCAAAGTGCGTTCCGACCCGTGTAGACTTTAAAATAACAAAAACATAAAAGAAAACCGGTATCGCTGTGTATTCATCGCACCGGTCGGCACGCTGAGGCAGTTGAACGTTTAGGTGCGCGTTCACGTCGCCGCGAATGATCTCGTTCGCCACAACCAATTTGGCGTGGGCGAATGGTTCATAGTCATTGATGGGTCGTACGCGTTAACGATTATGTTTCGGCTGTAATCATCGGAATGATTGTCTCGATCGTCGCTCTAATAAAGCCCGATGGGCGAGATGGAGAGCGAGAGAGTATACGAACGGGGTATGCGCGGTCTCGTGTGTGTTCACGCCGGGCGGACTCGGAGCATCACACCAGACCGGCTGGATGACGATGATGGCGCGCACGTAATTGCGCTTGATCCCCATTCCAGCGTGCGATGTCGCGATCGCCGACAACGAGCGAAATCATTGTGAAATGTGGCTTGCGGCCCTACAAACCGGAGTAACCCCCCTTCCCCCGTAACTCCCCTCCTCCCCCGCCCACACCGCACTTGTCGCATTGAACAATTTGTCGAATTAGCGGAAAAATAGACAGCTCACCGCGTTATTAATATTTCATCGACGAACATAATTTCACGGTTAACAACGTTATTTTCGTTACTGCGTATGTAATTCTTTCCATTTAATCTCTCAATATTGATTCTATCTTTAATAACTTTCACAAGCTTAAATATGTAAATGAAAATTAATTCGTAATTATCTTCCGTTTCGAATGTTTCCGTACATGTTTCAATGAAATTCTCTTGACGATCCTGTTGTGTTGGGACGAACCTCTTGATCCGGCAATTACCGGTATTCGGACAATTTCTACTTTGAGGAATGGTGAAATCGGCCCAGCGAGATCCGAAGAGAGAAGGGTGTAAGAGGCGTGGGTCGAGTGGGCGGGGGTGGAAAGCGAACAATCTTAAGACAGCGAGCTAAGACGTTCGCGGTTTCGCGCGCGCCCGCGCGAGGAGGCGAAGGGTCCTTCCGTAATTACGCCGACCGCAACCGCCGAACACCACTACTGTTACGCGAAGGGTTTACGAGAAACTGCCTCAGACTCACCCTTTCCCTTCTGCTTTTTCCCCCTCGCTTCCCCGCATAATCCTTGCCAACCACCGTACTTGCCACTGCCGTGCTCCTCCCGCCTCTGCGCGATAGCTCTTTCCTTCCAACCCTTTGACCCTGTGAATAACATCGCGGAGACTGGGATTGCCAAGTCTCCTTTCGATGTCCAACTTTACTCGAGAAGTTTCAACGAAAGGATTAACGGTACACGACGAAAAGTTTCTTAACCGAGTAAGACTGAAGTAAGTAAAGCCATTGCTTTTGCGCAGTGAAATATTTATAAATCAGACAATTTTTTTCATTGATCACTGCTACCTGATAGCATGAGTGCCTGACTTCAGATACGCAATTACCCTCTTAATGAAATAATATAATCAAAATTTGATACAAATATTACTGGATTGATTTGTATTTACTGTATAAACATAACGTCGAGATTGGTGAATTTTCTACGATATGTATGCATGTAGCGGAATTGGTAACGAAAGCTATATCGATGCCAGTGCCGTTATTGGCTGTCCGTTGAATTAGTAACGCCAAAAGCCTCAAGCACATAGCCGCGGCTGGGTAGTAGAGACTTGTAAACTGTAATTGCATTAATTGCGGTGATATTTTGGGCCCAGGTGCCTCAGCACCCGCCGTAGCTCGTTAATAGCGGCCATTATCGTTCCTACATATACTATGTAATACTCGGAGGTTCTCTCGTTCTCGAAACATAGTCCGACGGAACGAACTGCTCGGCACCGCCCCGGCTCGGTGAGGTCGACGGATCTGAAAGGATCACCGACCTCGTCTTTCTCGAGCGCGTCGGAGTCCCCGCAATTCGGGCTTCGCAGTGTTTCCTCGTCACGATCCTTTCAGGCTTTGGTCGACGTATTTCTTGTATGATGTCATTTTCAGCCGAAAAATTAGATTTTCAAACTGGTAGAGACTTTTCCCCTACGCATTCTCGTTACTAGAGAAATTCTTCAGTATTTCTCTCGAAACGGTCTCAAACGCCCTTCAAATCTTCGACGAATCGCGTCAAAGGACCGCATAGGCTCGACGCTCCATCTCGAGGAATTCGCCGATCGATCGTGCCGCTTTTGCATATCGATAGCGCTGTACGATCGTCGCTGTCACAGCGTTGCTGTCCGGCATCGTACGCCGGCATTATAGAGAGACCCACATAGCGACGTTCAACGCGTACACAAACACGCTCGTGTGTGTTTTCCGTACGCCTTTAACCCGGTACCCACGCATTCGCCCGTGTCCGCGCGATTTTCCTCTCTCGACTGTGTTCACTCTCTCGTGCACGAACGCCTCGCAGCTCTCATCTCGTGCACGCGTACGCGTGCATAGTAAATTATACTACGGTACACTGTCGGAGAATGGCTGCATGTATATCTATATAGATATATATTTATACACACCTGTACATATAGGTGTCCACTGGATACCCGTATCCTATCCTATATACTAACGTTGCTTCTGATGCTGGCGGAAAACAGCGCGCGGGCAATCATCAGCGACGCGCGTTCACGCAGACAGCAGTGCTGGCGTGGTGAGGGGGGAAAGGGGGGTAGGGGCAGTGTATGCCCCGCGATGTGTGTGCAGAATCGCTTCTCTCGAGGCCACGAACTAATGACACAGGAGCATCGGAGCAACGACGGCAACGTAGCTCCATAGCTGCTGGTGCTCAGCTATAATACTCATGCCTCGAATATCATCGGCGCGATATTGCCACCGCGAGAGATTAATGTTTCACCGACGGTGTGTGATGCCTGGGATCACGGTGGTCCTTCCAGACTCCCTGTCACACCACCCTCTCACTCATCGTGCCATTATACCGCTGAACTCTTCGGGGGTTGTGTCGATAAAGCATTTGCGATAGGGGTTGGCTATTCGTAACACGAAATGCGTTTCTTTGGTGTCGTGAGATATTGCGGCATCGCTATTTGCCGGTTCATTCCAAGTAACCGTGTGTCAGGTCAGAGTCACTAGGACACGATAACGCGAATTCGCGCAGACATTGATAGGCCGCGAGCTTTGGCACGAGTTCAATAATGTTGTGGACGAGCGAAGTGGACAATTTTATTCTGGGATAGATATTTCTCATTGCGTTCGAAACTATTCACCTCAAGTATGAACTCTCCAAGGTCCATCGGGAAGTCCGATTCAGACTCTGGTTATCCCGACAATCGGTAATCTGCCCTTTTGTCATTTCTTATACTGAATTATTTTTATTATCTATTTACGTTTGTCTCAGCGAATTCTCATCTCTATACTCTTTACGATAAAAGTAGTAATCGTATATTTTATCACAGGGTAACTTCTTCAATTTCGTCTATCACTTTTATTGTGAGACGCATCGGGATGGGAATATTTGTCCAACAAACATCGAGAACGGGACAGGATCGTAAAATCGTGAAAGGCGTTCTATCGAAATGTTCATTGGCCTGTACGTGTGTGTGTGTGTGTGTTGCGTGCTGGTTCTCTGGCCGGTTGATGTTGCGGGGTGAGAAGGAGGATAACAGGGTGAGAGAGCATCAGAGGGATTGAGAGAGGCTCGTTTCTGTTCGACAATGCTGTTTATAGGGGAAGAGTGAGAGAGCGTCGACACGAATGCATCGAGGCTGCACATCGTTGCCCAACTCCCCCGCAACGATCGTCGACGTGCTGGCTCGTACCGACAGAATGCCGAGCGCAGGGAGTTCGCCTCGACGATCTCGCTGGACTAGCCGCGCAATGCATATCCCCCCCGCGATATAACCCCTTCGCACCCTTCGCTCAGTCCCGTACGTGGCGGCAACCGCCGAACCGCGCGCTGCAACCACCTCGCTCGCTCTCATCTCCCCTCTTCTCGTTCTCTCGTCTCTTCATCTCTCTCTCTCACGGCTTGGTTATTGTTCACGTTAATTGATGCGTTATGTTTGATGCCGTTGTGATAGCCATTGTACGCGGGGTGTCCACTGATAACTGAGTTACCGACTGCGGCGACCAGAGTGCACTCAAACCTAATTATCTCGACCCGATGCAACTGCCGCATTGCGTTCCCGCTGTTGCACTGCTATATGGCATACTGTGGCATTAGGTCCGTTCCCGGTTTCGAGCACCGATCGGAACTTGCCTCGATTAGATCAGCGCTCCATCGTGAAACGGATTCGAGTTTTTTTCCCCAGAATCATCCGAACCCCGTCAGA
Organism: Listrodromus nycthemerus; assembly: GCA_963978505.1. Taxonomy (NCBI): domain Eukaryota; kingdom Metazoa; phylum Arthropoda; class Insecta; order Hymenoptera; family Ichneumonidae; genus Listrodromus; species Listrodromus nycthemerus. The sequence goes on from OZ021683.1 coordinate 4,789,644, forward strand.
TCCGAAGCGTCTGGCTATTGCGGATCTTTTCCACTGCATCAACGTTGCAAGTTCGCGTTGCTCGAACGTTGGAATTTCAAAAAAATTCACCTTCTCTTCTTTTTTTCGTGCATGTATGTATGTATATGTTTATTGAATCCAGGGACAAATCTCCCAAGACTCGGCGCGATACAAGCCTAAAAGTGTGAGTTAATAATACAGTAATATAAAAGTAAAGCAGGCGAAAGATAACAATCAAGGCAAAGAGAGAAATAAATTAATAATAGTTCTAAGAACAGCAAAATCCTGGAATGGTTCAAGCGTAAATTATAGAGTAGCGATAACAATAACAATAAACGTAAGCGTCGGTACAGTAGTGAAAATAGAGCCTTATGGTCTGCCTCCTGCCTCGACCCGATCGCGAGAGGCGCGGTGCTTTAGGAGCCTTCCTTTTAAGGAACCGAGCGACGTGGCCTCAGTCACAGTTGGAGGCAACTCGTTTCGCTGACGGTAAACGATCGTCGGTATTTGGTTGTTCTTTTACAGACGGATGAAGACGCGCTTGCTATATGCACCGTCGGAAAAACGTCAAAGTGCAACAGAATAGGGAACTGAAGAAATGTTCATGTCGCGCTGCAAAACGCGTTGAGTATATCCGATCGTTCTCGCACGAGCATTGTATAAGCTCTACACGAAGAGTTGACTACCGGTGAAAGGACGTTCACCGTCTCTTCCTGGCATTCTCTCGCTACCCGACGATTCGGCTGCTCGCTCGTTCAATTAATTTTTACTTCGTAAATGGTTTCCGTGGACGAGAGAAAAAGAGGTTGAAGTGCGCGCAACTGCGGCGTCGTAAAGTCGGCTACCTTACGCACCCGCGCCCTGAGAGAAGATAGAACCGAGTCGGAACGACGGTGTGGAGGTGTGGAGCGAGCGAGGTTGGAAGGAGGTTAGCGCCTGCGAAACGGAAGCTCGCCACGATAAATCCTGAAATTCAATTCGCTCGCGCGCCCAGGCCAGGGGCACGTCTACCCACGGCCGAGGAGTAACCACTAGCGGCCGGCTAGCAGCAGCGCGTCTGAGAAAGTCCTGCGCGCCCATCCACCGTAATACCCTACTCGACTCGGTTCTCTCATTCTCCTTTATTTCTTCCACAACTTTTTAAATCCTTTCGGCGGATTCTTTGACGATGACACTTGGCTCGTAAAGTATCCTTAAATATTCAACTCTCTATGTTGGCTCTCTCCCTCATCTTTCGCCGCGCCGATAATATTGCAATCTCCGGAGATTCGCACCTCGACCCTTGGGCAATTTACGTTCCTATAAGTCTTAGAGATGGACAAAAGTATAAGAGTAACATTCTTTTTAATACGTGCACACAAAGATACCGAAACAAATATTGTTTCGAGAAAATATCCGAGATAAATAACCCGAAAAAAAATTTGTGTGCAATTTCGGTTTCTTGAAAGTTCGTCGAGACTCGTAGCTCATTTAATCTCGAATGTCTAATATTTTATTGAAGCTGGAGGAACCCGCGTATGGCGATCGTTCTCGTATTACTTTACTCGTTTCTATTTTTATTTTATTTTTCACTGTTTTTATTTCCGTTCTCCGATCCACCGCACATATCGCGGAAAATTACATTTTGTCGGCTGTAAAGGGGGAGCAGGTGGGATGAGGATACGCGTCGTAAAAATCGCAACGCCAACAACGCTGGACCGAATGTGGTGGTTGCAAAGAACGCGCGAGCGCACGAAATTGCACTGGCCTCCGCCTATCTGTTGGCCATCAACATTGCTCTGGGTTTGATAGACCCCTTTGTAAAACGTCATTCCGCGGGAGCTTTTATGCCCGCGTTTCTCGACAAGGCGAGAGCTCGGCCCTCGTATAGCTCATCACGGTGTCACTCTTTCTCTCTTCTATCATTTCACTGTCACGCTGCAACGTTGATCTATCAGTGATCCCAGTTGGATTCGACAAAACATTCGAGAGAATCTTCACGCATGTCTTAAAAACAATTTTGCTATGTGTTAAAAATTGTCGCCGAAAAAAAATAAAAGCAATAATACCGTCTATTTGAATATTATTAGATACAAAAAATGTCTGCATCACCAGGAATAAGCCAAACTCAGCGATTATGTCTGATAATACGATTTCGTCATGGTTCGAGCTAGTTCCATCAACACGATATCGCGTTAACTGAGAGACAAATTCTTCGTCACGTTCTCGAGGGTGAAACAGGATTATGGTCTTAGACGTACCAAGGATCGAGAGAGCTCTCACTAGTTAGCTAGGTAGGAGCGAGCAAGGCCGTCTTTGAGATGTTCTCTACCTCGACGCAGCCCATCCCTCGTCCATCATCCCGTAGGATGGTCGAGCAGACTATCGGTATACCAGGGCATCGAGACGAGAGTCCTCTTAGCGTCTCTCGCTGGTCTCTTCCGGAGAAGGAGCTGGGGTCGGGTCTTCGGATCGTTGGATCTTCCAGTAACGTTACTGGCCCGGGGACCAAGCTCCGTGAGGGCCGAGCTCGCGGCATTCCCGTCCAACTCGCAGATCTTCCGTCCGTTTACTCCATTATCGAGAGCGGGACCCCTGAGGGCAGACCAGGCCGAAGACTGACCGTAAGTCCTCTCGCCGTTTCGCTCCGCTAACACGTAGACGCGCATGTACACAAAAGCAATCAGGTGCACGGAGAAGCTCGTTCCGCTCACACTCACGTATTCCCACAGTGCCGAGCCAGGTCTTCCGCTTCTCCCCACGTGTTCGTCCAACGCGCAATGGTGGGCAACGCGCAAAGCCTTGTAATTAAACTCTAGAAGCGTCTTAAATGCAAAACGTACTTGGTAAGCGGAGCTTATACAGCGGGATGGGAAATCGGGAAGGATGAGAAAGTCCGGACCGTGGACCGGGTAGAGCTACAGCGAGAACGATATCGAGGGAGCTTTCCGTGCGTATGACGTTGCCCTAGCGAGCGATACCGCCTCCGTTTTGGGACTCGAACCGGCCAGTTGGGATCCGGAGCAGCTCCGGAGTACTGGTAACTTCTCTCACTCTCCTGTGGCTGTTCTCACAGCGTTCAATCGCCACGAAACCGACTCCATCTCGCTCGCTCGCCTTTCCTCCTTCCATAGCGAACCGTTGATGGGTTCTCTTCGGTCCCGGAAGTGGTACCTGGCCTTGCCGGCGGCCAACGGTCTTCTCCTCCGCACCAGTACCTGCCTCAAACCGCACGCGCGTGTATCGAATTTCCGTCAGGCGTAAAGTTGGACCAGAGATTTGCCGCAATGTATTCGCGGATACCCTCGGGACGGGTCGATAGGCGTGCAGAGTCGCGGATCAGTGCGGAGTTGCTGGTTGTTCCACGATTCCGGATCGAGGAATCTTTGGTTATTCGGCAACGTGTCGGGAACATCTGTCGGAGGATGTTGACTGGACGAAGACTGACAAGATCGAAACAATTCTACGACGAAAAGCGTTATCGTCCCTCGGCACGAGATCGCGATAGCTTCGATTCGAAAACCGAACGAAAAGTTAGTTTAATGGCAGGTGCTGTTGTCGGGCTGGCGCTCCGACGCCGACAACAACCCATCGGCAAGCCGTGAACTAATGGAGACGTATCTGCCGCGGATACGCCCCCCGCGTTCACGGTACTGAATATACGTGGCCTCGCCAAGATAGCGGGAAGGTGTTACGGGGATTGAGTCGTTGCACCGGTCTATCCGCCGTTTTCACCCGCCCACCGTATCTACGGCCTATGATCCGACTTCAGTTCCCCGGATCATTCCTTTGCGGGCCCAGCGATAGGCAGGGAGTGTCAGCGATTCCCAAAGTTCGTTCGCCGCTCTGGACGAGAAACCAATAAAGTAATGACTCGCAGCACGCTTTTTTTCTGTTTTGCAGCTGTCCACTGATTTCGATGTATATTTATCCGTAAGTAGAAAGCACGAACTCCGCTCCTCGCCGTCCAGGATCATTAACTAATGCATTCTTGTCTGTCAACACCCTTCAATCATGATAATGAATGATTCACGAATAATAGCACTGCGTATTTCGGGCGGAATGTGTAACGCAGTTACGAAATTGGGAAAATCAGTATTGTCGATCGTTTAAACGCAACGTGCGTGAAATATTCCGCTGAAAGGATGTTTGGATTTTCCTTGACGGTTCTGCGACCGACTGGCTACGACCTGCCGAGCACACAGATTGTAATCAGTGGTTTAGTAACGAGAATGTCACTCTGGAGAGGTGACCAAGATCGGATGATTGATCACCGGTTGAGAGCAGATTCTACCCAAAGTTTCGTTGGTGAGGATCGACTCCTGCTCGAATTCGGGAGAGAGCCTTTGCTCCTAAACTCTTGTCCGTCGTTAGTCATTCCTCTCTGTGTTTCATTATCGGCACAGGTGAAATTATGATTTTGAACTCGTCCGAGGGCTGCGCGATCGATTCTCCGAACGTGTCTTGTCCTTCCAGACGCGGTATTAAAGGGGTAGCCGAGAACCGACGGAGCGTGCCGCTCTCGGGTGCGTTAATTGTCGGCAAATATTAATAACTGCGGGTGAGTTATGAGAGATGGGCAAGGAAGGAGCCAGAGCCCGAGGAAACTCGAAGCGTGTGCGAAAGAGAAGCGATTCAAAGACTGCGGGGAAAAGCTTGTTCGAGGGTGAAGCATCCACGAACCGGTTGTTACTGCCTTGAAGAGCAAATACATAATGCCTCGATGGTTTTGTAACGGGACTGCGACGAGACAGGGGGTGTCGTGGAAGGTGGCTGAGGGGAGGGAGAGGGACGACAGATAGAGAGAACTGACGCCGGAGCAGAACGCCCCGACGGTCCGTGATTGAAATTTGGAAACTCGCTTTGACACAATTACCCGGGCGTTCTGCTACGAAGATATCAAGAGCCTCGGCCCGTTCCCCCGTCCCTCACTTCCTACCGTTGCCGAAGGGGATACAGCCCACCGAATTCCCTTTCTCGCTTCACAATTATTGGCAAAATCGAGCGTTGCAGTGGAAAGCTCGCTCCGAGCCGGAGCTTTTCGTTAGTTCCCGAATGACCATGGGGTGTGAGATGTCGCTCCCACCCCCAATCCGCCTCCTCCCCCTGCCGGATTCTCTGTGGCCGTAGCGCGCAGTTAACACCTGCCAAAACTCTTCTGTACAAAGTTCATATTTCCAGAAAGTCACGTTATTTGGCTCTGGATGAAAAAAATTGAACGAAGCTTGCAGGAACATTTAGTTTTATTGGACGCTAAGGATGTTGCTCTCTCTCGCCTTTCGTTTCACATTGAAATCGTTAGAACTGATCCCACTCTCCCCAAGATAAATAAGAGCCATTGAAATCTCCGTTCCCTCCACCGCTAATTGGAATCCTTTCACATATGAAACTCAAACCGGAATCCAGTGTCATGGAGTGCGAGTGTCGTTCTCGCATTGAGCCACATGATAGTGGGGTTCGGATATGGGGTGACGAATGGTCGGGTCCGGTCGTCGCCTGTTGGGCGAATGCTCACCGTCGGCGAATTCCCTTTGCTGGATCTTTAATGCGGCAATCTTGGGGCGTGATAAACGCCCCGGACAAACCGGGAGACACCGCGAAAGGGAATCGAAAAGCGAGCCACACGAATCTCATTCCGGCCACGCGGTACATGCATATCGCGCTCACAATGCACGCAACCCGAGCTATTACATCGTACAAACAGATGGACCTGCGGCGTAGAAGTTTCGAACATTGTTCGTCCCTTTTTTGCAATTTCGTGACTGCGTCAAGCAACTGAGACATTTCTGCATTTATTCTCTTTGAGATGTGACTAACGAAGGTTGTCCCTAAAAACGTAGCACGAAAGTGGGGCAAAATGGTTTTCCGTTTCGTACGAATTTTTTTTAGGTCCTGCGAAAAAAAGGTGCACACTTACAGATAAAATAGTTACAGATAAAATAGCTGAAATAGGCAAGGATACGCTGAGATGAAACAATAGTTGGATTTACCGAGGTGTGTTGAGTCACGTTCAAAGAAGTTATTTGCTTAGTATAACAACTAAAATTTGTTTGAATGATCGAATTTTTTTGAATCGGTGAGGATAATCGTTTAACATGTTAAAAACATTATTCTGGACTGAATATTCTGACAGAAGTATCAATAAGTCCGTTGTGATCTGTTTTGTAATATTCGGTGTGTGGAAGTGAGCGAGTCGAGGTTTCAATCAAGAATGCTCATTGAGCGCCTAATCGACGACGATGAACCCCTCGAACTCCATCAGCTCGTCTTTGGACAGAACAAGTCTTCCTTGTCTCGAGTAGAACCTTTTGTTTGACCATCGCGCGACTTACGTATTCGGCGATTCCGAGAAGAATGTCTGAAGTCTTCACTGCATCGCTTGCAAGCAAATCAATTCTTTATTTCTCTCAAGCAATCGACAGCTTCGCACGAGTGTCACCTCGATTATTGGTTAAACCAAAAATTTTCCGAGTCTTTCCGTGCAGACTATCTTGCTCTCGCGGTACCGTCTTGTCCAAGTCCAACCCTACTACGCCGACGTCTTCGCATTCATTTCACATAATCTCGCGAATGCCGCGAGACGACGCGATTATTCATGAGAATCATCACTATTGAATGAAAAATCGTGCGCCGCACGAGCCGAAACGTTCGTAGGTTGGCTACGCTCCATTGAATGGCTCCGAAAGTAGGTAACGTATCGCAAAGAACAAACGTTCTTTGCATAAACACGGGGATTATAAAGGGCAGCGATCGTTTCTCGGCGAATCGGGCCGTGTGTACAAGGCGCACCGCCTCGCTCGAGCCCGTCGGAGAATCCGTGACGCTCGGGGGAGAACGGGAGTCGCAACGCCAAGGTATCCATGCACTGTACTCGTTGAAAGGAAATTTATGGGAATTAATATTGGTTACCCCCGGGGAGAGGGGCGGAAGGAGCGGCGAAAGGACGGGAGGTCGCAGGGACCCGCGGAATGCGAGTTTCCGGCATACATGAAGGGAACTTTAAGAATTTAATTCCTACAGTGCTCGGCTTGTGTGCTTACACACTCCTTCCCCATCCAGAAATCTCCCCCGCCGACCACCGTCGTCTTTGCCGGGTCGCTTTTTATTCCTGCTTCTCTGCGTCATTCTCCTTTCCCTTTCTTTTTTCCTCATTTCAATATTTTCTCTCCATCCCTCCCGCTTCGCTCTATTCCATTCTTTCGTGAGTTATTCTCTTCGACGGGTTCGGCTCTCCGACGATATTCAGAATACAAGCCTCTCGCCAAGACCAATTTCATTCGTGTCTCGAGAGCACAATTTCAATTTTCCCCAAACCCGACAATCCATTTTCCCACCGCCGAGAACAGCACCAATCTGAGGAGGTCACCCATCCCCGATACTGCGCCGTCTCGACGACGCTTTACCGAGACTTCTTTCGCTTCCTGCTTAGCTCTCCCAGCGAACATGCGTACTCGATAAAGATTAAGACGCGATATCCATATCCGGAACAGCGTCCAGGGCGAAGACAGATCGACGAATCGCCGTAGAAACGCGCTGATCGGAAAGCAAAAAAGACGGTTGGAACTTAACGGTGGAAACGAGAAAACATAAACGACAGGAAGCCTCGCGACGATAAAAGATCCCTTCGGATACCTGAATATCGCGACTCCGAGAGAGATCAAGATCTTTGTCACTGGTGACTGATGATAATAATTATGAGACATCGGTCGGAGAACTGGTTGATTTTTCGCTGCGCCCGGATTGCTCCACGGAGAGATAGAAGTTAGAAGGAAGCATGCATTGCGCTCGAGAGGGAACTTCGAATGACTCTCAATCATTATAATGTTTCTTCCCCCTTCTCGATATGAGCGAAACGTTTAATGTGACACTTCAATCATAAACGAGTTTCAGTTGTTCGGGCTTTTTTTGTATCACAAAACGCACGTTCATCATGTAGATACAGTCGTGTCCATTTGGTAATTCAGGCACGCTCGTAATACCGTTCGCCAAGTGATTCTGTTTTTTTTTTCTATCTCGCTGTACGCGGAGCGAGTAAAATAAGGGGGACGGCGAGACATTCGACGCCGGACGCGTGAAAGTCCGGTGGTCAAGGCGTGTTCCCCGGTGCTGTCGACACGACCGGAGGAGTAGAATGGAAGGTTTCGTCGTGTAGCGTGACAAAAAAAAAAGCAAAAAAATGCCATTACGTGTCCTCGGCTCTCTAGCACTCGTGTATAAGGGGGGGAGGGGAGAGATCCGAGGTCCGAGATCGGGAGAAACCCAACCCTCGAGATATTAAACGCACAAACGTGATAAACTAAAAACACACCCCTGGGTACCGCGGCAACTTTTCTTGATTCCCGGCAGTATTCGGCCACTCTCGTTGTTTTTTTTTTTTCTTCTTTTTTTGTTTTTTTATTTACGAAAGATATCGACGAGAAAATGAAATATCATCGACGCATAAGTTATCAGTAGGTGGGAATCTCGCACGATTCTCGGGACCGAGAGAGATCAGAAAGAAAACACAGTGGGGTAGTCAGACAGTTCCGGACAACTGGGAGGGTGTTTTTTCTTTATGTCGCGGGATAAGGAGGGTGATAGGAGGAAGGGCGAGGATCGAAAAATGTACTGGCTTTTAGTTGAGTAAACAGCTGGGACGATATCGAGGCGTGACAGAGTCGACGCATATGATTATGTGTCGGGGCTTTTTTTTTGTATTACTATTGTGTTTGTCTATCGTATTATTGCGGTAGATTCGGTTCCGCGATTATCCATTATTCTAATCGGTGTATATATTTCCATTTTTTTGGTACCGACGATCATGATTATCGCGGCAGTTATTCACAATCTATTCGACTTTATTTTCGAAAACAAAGATTATGCAAAGAGCTGAAAATTTGCCAATAAACCGGCCGAGATGTAACCATCGGCGCGGAAGTGTACTCGCACGAGACATTTCTAATATTTCTTTTGCCAAGTAGTAGCACATGAGCATTGGCGCGTGATTATTAGTATTCGGGGTCAACGGTCTCATCGGCTTCGCGCTGGCAACCCATGCTGGCCGGAGAGAGACCGAAGTGCCGTTTCGGCGTACGGCAGCCAGTGCGGAGCCAGCGACGTGCCGTTTCTCCAGTTACGACAGAATCTCACCTGGGAACTGATGATTCTCCAACAACCATACCCATTAACTTTCTGTAATTTCTGTGGCCCCGCTCGGTTGCTTCGCATACCCGAGGAAGTCCCTGCGCGGGCACGAGTCTCGCCGGGTCGTCGAGCGGTTGTACGAGTTGGAACGTAAAACGCCAATTTTGTCGCGTTTGTGCGACCGTAACGTTTATTGGCCGTAACGGAAATTGTATTCTCCGGCTCGCCGTCCAGTAATATTATACGCGGGGGTGGAGATAAGTCACGGGTGGGTCAGCATTGAGATGGTATTGGTGAGGGCCGAGGGAGAGAGAGAGGGTACTGTGTGCGAGGAACAAAAATAAAGGCTCGCCGGGAGATAGAGGGAGAAAGAACTCTGACCGAATAAAATGAATCGCCTTGCGCGTTGTCGGCCATGGCCGCGTCGATGGTGATAATGGTGGTGTTGGCCGGCGGTGAAAGAGAAAAAGACATCCGACGAGCGAGTGAGAAAGCAAAGAGTGGAAAAAGTGAACGATGATGCTGAGTCCGAAAAAAATGCCCGCTCGAACTATAGATGGTTATCGTAGTAATCGTGGTCTCGCCGGACCACGATAAAATAAAACGTTCGCCTCGCCGCGCCACCGCCCCGGCCAATCTAATGCCGGGTTATTTTTTTTAATGGCCCGCACGGACCCTCGAGAACGAGGATAAAACAGCGAGAGACGAAGAAGAAGACTCCGAACGAGTGGTATATAAAGAAATCCCGGGGGTGGAACGATCGACATTATTGATCAACGGTGTGCGCCACGAAAAATCTCCTTTTTTATCGAACCACTCGTCGATGCCTTAGCATCATGTGAAAGAGAAAAAAAAATTGAACGAAAAAGAATACGAAATGCGATTGGAGCATAAGTTGAGAAAAATAGAATAAATGGTGAAATCTCACCGAACTATTTTTTGATCTGGGGATGGGAAGGATGAGACAGGGTAAATTTCTCAGGGAGAGAAAGTGGGTAAACAATTTTGAGAAAGGGAGAATATAGCCAGTGAAAGAGCGCTATTTTCCCCGGGTGCTATACTGAGTATTATGTACGCTTCTCCGTTCCTTCCCTCGTTTCACCCTCGGTCGAGCCACGCAACCCCTGCACAGCACGGTGAACGCTCGCCGCACTCCCAGACCCCGAAGCCGCGCGCGGTCCGATGCTACTTTTCTCGTCCCGGTGACGGAGCATATAATCCTGATATCTGTCGGTTTTCGGCCAATAAAACACGAGTTCTATACAGCCTCGTGGAAAAACTGCCGTTCGCCTCTTCTGACTCTCACTGATAAAGGAATGACTGGGAACGCGTAAAGATATCGGTACCCTCGCGTGGTAGTTCTTATTCTTTTCGCCTCTGACACGTTCAGCACAAACCACACTTTTTTAGTATTATTGTTTATACTTACGATTACGACTATTTTAAATTTATTAACGAGACATGACCTTTTAGGTCTCAAGTGCACAACTGAGTGACCGATTGAGAAAGCGGTACAGCAGACTTAATGATGCAATACAGAAAGTTCAATAAGTAATCTTCAGAGAAATTACAATATTTACACCGTGCAATACGCAACTGATGCAGTGCAAAAACTTTAATGATTGAATAATAATTGAATAATAATGCCGAAAAAATTTGAGTATTCTCAATGTAGCATCATCAAATTAAAGAAGAACTTTCGCTAATGATCTACTGAATCAATCAAAACATTAACATTTTTAATCGAGTAAAAATCGGTTGTCAAAAATAAGACACCGCGAATTCGGTTTCTTGAAACAATGAGATTTCGATCGGCCACGAGAGTCTGTCGACAGCCTCCGAGTGTACCCTTCCTTCTCTCCGTACCTCTTACGAAACCGAATCCCGATTTACTCGATGCGGCTATTACATTTCGGGCGAGAGCCCGAAGCGAAGAAGAGCCTCTTGGGGAAGTGCAGAAGATCTTTAGCAGACTACAACCAGGCAGACGCATCGGCATCGGGAGCATCGGTAGTACAACCGGTAACCAGAGACCCGTGTCTCGAATGACCCGGGCTGGGGCCGCCGGTCACCCGCGCCGTCGTCGCTCCGGTAAATATTTTCATATTACTTTACCCAGGTCGGTAATTCAACCGACGCAAATCTGCAATGTCGAAAGTCCGGCTCTTTGCGCACTCGCGATTGCGACCCTCGGAGGTTGGACCACACGCAACTGCGAGGGATTTCACACAACACGAACGGTGGAATTTCGAGATATCAAGTATCTCGACACTCGAACTTACACGCTCGAAATAATTGACGTTAAAACCTTATGAAGTTAAATTTCTGATGGCCCATTTGCTTCAGCTTGCCTGTGGAAGTATCCCGAGTAGATATTTCCGTTGCAAAGAAAAAAACATTTTTTCCTGACTTCGCTAAATCAACCGCAATCCTTGCGTGCAACACGTGCGGAAAATCGCCTAGTATTGACCAATGATCGTTATTAACCTGTGCGCAAGCACAATACTGCTTTATTACTCTCTAGAAAGTAAGAGTGCTTATTACGCGTTCTGGAAGCCCTATTACTGCCGGAGTAGTAATGGTCATTTGCGAATATGTCGATTTTACACGCAAGAAATGTGGTTATTCTAGCATAGTCGGAAAAAAGTATAGCATGCTGTCGTATCGGGTTGTTTCCTCCCTTGTAGCACAATACACATTTTCCGAATGAAAAATCATGTGCCAAAAGTAAAACATTGTGAATTCAATTTTTTTTAGTAACATCGATTATTGAAAACTATCTGTAATGTCCAGGTGTCGATAAGGCAATACACCTCAAAAGATTTCACAGAACACGGACTGTGGATTCGTAACTGTGTCGGAATACTTTGTGTCGACACTCGAACTTACTTTCGCAGTAGTTGGGATGGAAACATTGTAAAAAAAATTTCCGAAGGCTTCTGATTTCTCGCTCACTATCGGAACTATTCCGTTGTATCCGGTAACGATACTTACATCGATCGGCTCCTTTACTTGCATGCAAGTATAGTCCTATTTATCTTGCCCTACAATTTTTCTCCGAAGCTTTTTTTGCTTGTCCTGCTGAACAAGGGAGTTTTCTTTACGGCTATTCGAGGACCGAAAAATATTCCTTTGAATCCACTCGACCCTCCGGGGTCCCATCTATAAACGCGGAGTCTAATGCGTAAAATCGAGAAGAAGCTTTTCGACTTTATGCCTCGACGGCGGCGAAGCGATATCGCGTAAGAGCGCGAATAGATACCGCTGTGTGACGGAAGGAGAAACGTATAAGGTGATCCAGCGCGGTCTGACCCTCTCGAGATGTTTCCACTAGCGCAAACTGGATTCCGACGAGGAGGACGACGAAACAGCGATTTCGATTTCCATATGGGCCGCAGGAGGGACTGAGGATGATGCAAGGGATCGCCGTCGTCGTTCCGACTGTGCCTGAGAGCAGAAGGGCGAAAAGTTGTCGTTACGAAATTGATATTCGAAACTGCGGAACGTGCCCCAAGGGTTCTCGGACATCACGCACCCCTCAGTCATGAGTTTTACCTCTCGTCCTTCTTTCTCCCTTCTACCGGACTGACAAATCGTAGGCGTATGGTTTTCACATCTCTCGCACTCTTCGGCTTCGTCCGCTATCGACATCTCGGGCTGAGACAACCACATCCCGAGTAGGAATCCAGCCACGGTTCCAAAACAGCTATCCGTAGTGCCTCATCAGACCGTAATATGGCAGCTTGAGATGGACCTTGCGTAACATATGAAGCAGTGATCGAAAAGGCCGTGAACAATGTTTCTAAACACGGTCTGATCAAAGACAGTGCAGATCAATGCCTGATCTGCATGTGATCTTGTCACGATTCTACTGCCGCACACGTCCGCGAATCGCCTCGTTGTCGCTCGCAACAATAAGAGCAAGGGAGTCGCATCCATAAGTGCGTACGTACAGAAAAATCGCGACCGCATAGTGTGTACGGGATGAATATTAGCATTCACACAGGATGCACGCTCTAACTACTATCGACGTTGGGCCTCCAACTATAATCATCCGAGTGGTACGGGTTAAGTGTAATATTATTCAGCAGACAGCTTTGTATGGATATCGGGGGGCCCGTAGAGCACAGATGCTGCTTGCTGCTTCTGCTGTCCGTCGGAGGTACGCGCGCGCAATCACGCCTTCTCTAGTGGGTGCCTAAGAACCCACCCCGTATCCCGCTCCCTCTCTCCCTCACTCCTCACCCGATTTCCTTCAGTCCTGCTCCCACCGTCCACTTGTCCTCCTTACCACTGCTGCCGGGGTTGAACAGCCGATTGCCAAGGAAATTTGGTCGAGGTAGTTTGTACGCCGTCATGAATCGTAATGACGTGCTTAGGAAAGCCTAATCCACCTCCATCTCCTCGACAGCCTCGACCAACCCGAGACCAGCTTTATCGCGAAAACGACAAGCAAAAGAAAAAAAGAAATTTACGTCATTACCTCAGAAAGCAAACACTCCGGCTTGAAGACACATTTCTTTTTATTCACTTATGCGCGCTAACAAGTTTGCGTAAAATGGGGAGTTTTCTCGAGCGAGACGCGTTATTAATTTAACTGGATGAAGACGGTCATTCTTCGTACACGTACATCTGTGTATATATATACATACATACATATAATAGGGTAAACGTACAGAGAGAGTGCGGGTAAGAACACGGGGCAGAGCGGTTGCTGCAGGTGCCGGAAATGGTCAATATAGCCCGCAAAATGTAAATCATATTGCTGTTTCGTAGTGCGAGAGGGCACTAAGTAACAATGTAGCTGAGGAGGAACGTCTATATCGGCAGAGGGCTCCTTGTATTAAATGCAGGGTCCCCCAGTTCTCTCGCCCGACTTGTAAGATGGGCTACTCTCCGTCCCTATTCGGTCTATATTAGTTTCCACGTGCCTGATTGGATTTGTAGGACCGCGCCGGATCGCGTGGGTGGATGGACTTTGATTGTTTGCATTTGGGTAGCCAGCCCGAGGGGTTGTTTCCGCGCATTTCGACGAGCCGAGGATCTCGAGCGAAGGACTCGTCGAATCGCGGAGCAAGTGGCCCAGTCGCAAGGAACAATGAAAATAAAGAAATATCGCTGAGACACATCGCACAGTGGTCATGCCGGAGGACGACTGCTCGTGAAAGGCGAACGAGGACGTCAACAGGAATCGAGAAGACGACAACGTCGTTGGTTCGACTATCGACGTGGGGAGTCCGGCCAGCAGCTCGCACGTATGATACAACGAACGGAGGGCTTTCTGAGCGAGCGCACAGCGGTAGCTGATGTATTTTGACGTGCCCGATGAGAGACCATTCTATCTTTCGCTCTCCCTCCTGCTCTTTTCCTGTCCGTCTTACTTTCGCCCTTCGCGACTGGTCCATCCATGCTTCCTTTTCTCCCAGCGCTGACTGCATTATCTAATGGATCACCCCCGCTGCCCTGCTGGCGTCTTTCCTTTCGCCTCTGGTTCTGTCCTTGCTCCTGATGCCGGGCCACCTCCGGACTCTGCGGGCTCCTTTGCTCCACCTCGCTCTGTCTCCCTCAGTCGGTCAATCTCGATCTTTCGCAGCCTCTCGCACACTCTCAGCCTATCTACGATCTGCTCTGAACCACGTCCTGGCGACCCCTTCGCTCGGGGATCTCTGATTTCATAACCGACCACGAATTCTTTCACCGGCTTTGGCCTCTTTCTTCCTCCCGTCCCACTTGTTTTAATTCTCGGTTGTCTACCTCGTGTCAACGACTCTCGCTTTGTGTTTCTTCGTCCGGCATCGCGTTTGCAAACCGGACCTGCATGGCGTATCTGACCTCATTACCCAGAATCTACTACCGATCATGGATGATCCTGTGGTTGGAAATAATGCATTCCCTCCCACGTTACCGAGTGTGTCGCTGTGGCGAGCAAACTTACATGGTTCGATCGATAAATTCATTTCGTGCGATAAAATATTCGACAGGGTACAGTTCAAAATTACCGTAAAATAACCCTTCCTTTTCCAATCAAGAAAGGTGTATTTTCAGCTCGAAACATGCGGATTCTTCCTCGAGTCACGCTCTTCATTCTGCCCAACGGCTCGAAGAACATTCCTTTCCCCGAACCCATTTGTCCCTCGGTTCCAGCGATGACGACCGCTGGCACGTAATTACTCCTTTGCAGGAAAACTGAGCACCGAGCCCGCCAGGATTTCAGGTGATTCGCGGGTCACCGCGATTGTCCCGCCGCGCCGCGAGAAGAAAGTTACGCGCCAGTCACTTCCGCGGTGAGACAAGGCATTCGGAGGTAAAACGGTGCCGGGATAAGTTCTTCTCTCCGCGTCCACCGTCGTTCGGGGCTGAGCGTGTGAGGCCTCTATCGGTACGAGCTCGTTGTTGCCGGTTGTGTGTGAGTGAAGGATAGCGGCACAGCGAGAAAGCGAGAGACCGACGAAGATTGACCGAGAGATTTCAGGCGGTCGAAAAAATATTGACCGGTATCGCGGCAGCACACGCTTGCGGGAAAACGCTCGTTCAATATTCTAAAATTATCGTCGGTGACGATGCACCATCTTTCCCCAATCCCCGAATTCTTAAGTCCTTTTTCCCAACCTATCGAATCGTGTCCCAACTTTTCGTGGCTTTATTTCTGATCCGGTAAATTATCTCCGCGGCGGCATAAATTCCGTCGCGATATATTCCACACTAATTTTTATTACTCAGATTCATATAATCATCCCGAATGTATCGTAACGATCGTGGTGGGGTGAGCTCGTCCATGTGGGTCTCTCGGAAGGATAATACACACACATAGCCCATCCTGCGGAGTCGACTTTGGTATCGGATCCGCGTGCGCGAGGGCGGCCAATTCTTTGTCGGCTCGCGTGCTTATCCTTAGTATGCATCGTATGCAGTCGGTTGTTATAGCGAAGGAGTGGTTTGCCGAGCGGCCAATGGCGAGTGCTCCGGCTAATTCTAGGGTGCCGCCACCGCGCCATCTTTGCATCATAATGCTCCGAAGGCTCGAAGCGGGGCCCCCCTTTCGTACCCCCGTTGCTGCTGGTGCTCCTGCCGTTGCTGTTGATGTTGTTGTTACTCCTGCTCCCGCTGCTGCTGGTGCTGCTACTTCTGTGCTCGGCCGCACGCCCTCCCCTTGCCCTACCGCTCGCCTCCTCGACGTTGGCCATCGTCCACATCGATACTTCTATCTCGTTCCCTTCCACCTCGCTGCAACGTCTTCACCTTCGCGTCACATACGAACCATTGCACGGAGAGATAGTACTGTGACGAAACAAAGGTGAAAAATTGACGGGTAAGGTAAGGTCGTCTGGGAAATTTACAGATATGACTCTAATCAATTGGCTATTTTAGGCGAAATGCAAAAATTCTATCAGTAATTCGCCAGTCGCGATGACGTGATCCGCACTTTTTTCATAGAATCCTTCCTTGATTTTGTGCCATCCCATGGGAGATTTAAAACTGCCCTCCGTTATCGCTCCCGCCGAAATTCCCGCGGCGCAGCTCCCCGCAGAAGAAACACTACCTCGGCTGTGACCGGGATTGTGAGCCACGGTAGGGACGTTTGAGTCGGGGGAGGGAGAAAGAAGCCCGGGAGGGCTCTGAGGATCTTCTCGGAGCCTATAGCCCGGTAAGGGCAAGAAACCAAGACGGAAAAGAGCAGGGATACGGGAGAGCTCCGGGACGAGTGCGTGGAATGGAGAGGGACAGTCGGATGCTGCGAGTGGGGCAGCTATGGCGAGGAGCAAGGGAGGCGAAGGGGTTGTCTGCGCCTTGTCTGCCGGGAATCAATCACGCTGCAGTGGTGCACAACCAGCGAGAGAGCCTCACCACCTGGCGAGTTGGACATTTCACAGCCATCGATGGGCACTTTTCGGTTCCCTATTTCGCGAGGAACTTTAATCACCATTTTAATTTGAAAACTGATTGAAAAAAAAAATTTGCCACTCGAACGATGAGATTATGTGGGAATCGAAAGGAGATCGTTTCAGACGAGCCGATTCGCCGCTTCTCCTCTCTCACCGCTGGTCTCCTCCTTGGACCCTCGCGATCACTCTCGGTGACTCGATTCGCCCGTCGGGCATACCGCAACCGTATCGTACTACGTACGATACGTGGTACGTGCGCGTGTACGTACACCGGTGGCACACACGCACCGGTACGTTTCACTTACGTGTGTACGTGAAACAAGCGAGCTGTAACGTCGGAGTTGGAGAGCTTCGCAAGCCTCGAAGACGCCCACGGCGACGTTGCACCTACGCCTCGCTACCGTCTCCTGTCAGACCGGGTAATCTCGTGCCGTACGCGAATGCCGCTACCGCGTGCTCTCGTCCACGTTGCCCAGGATCCCGATTCACCACTGGCATCCATCAACGCGATATATATTGGCGTGCCGCTTCTTCCAGCGGTTTGACAATAAATTCATTTTTTCCCCTAATACTTATGCACATTTAAATCTTTCAGAGGGCGAACATTTTTGTTATTGCCGACGGCGTAACTGTCCCGTTTGTGTGCTCCGACTCGTGAAAATCATAGCCATCGAGATCAGAGAAAAAAATATAGTATCGTAATTTCTTTCTTTTTTTATTATTTTATATTTTTTGGTTTGTGCCGATTTCGAACTTCCATTAATATTGAATGGATTTTCGTCGTTGGCTAAGTGTATGTTGTCTATGTGCTGAAGGCAGATTACTATTTTTCATGTGACGTGCACAATGGTCGAACGCCCTGTTTTTGTACACAATGACGGTAAATAATTAATGAGCGTATAAAAAAATATATATATAAAAGGGCGAGACCGAGAGAAACTCAAAGGTGCCGCCCCGAAGGTACAGCCGACCACCGGCCAATCGAATCGCGATGGACGCAGCGATCATGAGAGGCTTCCCGACGATCGGATTCGGCATTATAATAATATTCATGCTGGGATTCGAGATCGGGCTCAGGGAATTATTTTACCTGACGCCCCGCATGGGTAAACACCTGCATGCACATTTCCTATTCAGGCGTGCATTCTCTCTGTACGCCACGTACAAAAAAACACAAGACACGCCCAGCATTATTTTCCGTCTCCGTTTATCTTCACTCACGTCACTGTTTGCATTCGCAGCCTCCGCATGCACACTTCTGTACCGGAGATGAGCACCACTCGTTTCAAAGTATCTCTGCTCCAAAATATCTCTTTTATTTTGGCGAATTAATTACACAAACGATTCTTTCATAAAAGTAATACAAATATTAGTGGTAGTGAAAGAGATTTATCACCAAAGGTTGACATTTACACAGATATTTTCTTATGCTAGTCTTATAACTCATAATAATTATACACTTTACGAAGAGCCATCGTCGTGAATCCTTTAGCCTGATATTTTTTTTTGTATTTGCGACATAAATATAAAAATCCATTAAACTGTGAAATATTTCAATCATATTTTTAAACGAAAATCTCTTATTGCACAGGGATCAATGGTAAATTCTTCCCCAATTAACTAGATATTCGTGTCTTTCATAAAGTTGTTACGAGTATTGACAAAAATGTAATAGTTAAAGAATCGCGACACTATTTTCATAACTTAATGTCCTGAAGATAATTGACCAATAAAATAGATGCTGCAAGGATCTCCTCGTAGTGCAGGTGCATACGAACCGTGGAGGAATCTCAGCTGTGATTGATCCGTCCGTGCATCTTGTGCCGAAATGTTGCATAACAATCGAGCGAGAAGATCGTGATAGGTACGAATTGGAGAGACCGTGGCGAGTCCGAGGCGAAACGACAGACAATGCTGAAGCGCCCTGCCAGCGTCCGGCTCCTCTCGCCGTATCTCATGTATTGTTTCTCGTATCCGTGTCCCGTGCAACGATCAGCCGGCATGCTCGCTCCGGCTCCTCCTTGCTGCACCGAGACCGAGATAGAGTTGTATTGCTTCGAAGGAGCTCCCGACATGGACTGACAATACGCGTTATACCTATGTAGAACATCGGAGTTACGGAGAACGGACCACGTTCGCAAGCCGATTTAGCCCGCTACTGTGCACAGGAATCCACGGTTCGATTCTCGCTCTATCCATGAGGATCGGAAACGAGCTGGAATTACAGTGGTAGAAAAACCCAGAGGAAACAAGCCTCGCTCCGCGATCCGTTATGCATCGAGGATTTCCTCGCCGTTTCGCGTACAATCCGGCGATACGTAAAACTCGACGAACCGTTATACCTTTTCTGCATGCACAGCAAGAAACGGGACAGAGTAGAGAGTTATATTTCAGCGGCAAGTAGTTTCGAGCCATTATCTTTCCCTCGTCGACCCCAGTCGCAAGGATGCGCCGAGTCGTAGAATAAATTTTCAGTGAATCGGCTTTGCACGAGGAGGCAATTCGGTGGAACTCCAATCGTTGGCTTCGTAATTGAAACGAACCGGCAGACGAAGCGCGCCGTTGTTTGATCATGGTGTGATCATGAGTGCGGTCGAGCCAGTGGTCTCACGACAGCCAAGTGTCGAGGGACGCTGCACGGTAGCTGGACTTTGCGGGACGCTCGGACCCCTGCCACGAAGAGATCTTTTCTGGACCTCGGACGCAGCATCCGCCAGGTCCAGCCAGCGACGATCGTGTTCTATCCACGCTTCCTGTCCATCCGCGGTCCTTGCGCGCCGGGCGTGAAACCCCCCGCTGTAGAATGATACGCGAGGATAATTTCGTCGGACCTGGACCGCACCGGGGTTCCAACCACCCGGGGTCAGACGTGTCGGTCTCTTATCTTTTCCTCGAGATGGACGGCGCGCGGCTTGTTAAACTCGCAGATCGTCAGTGATCACCGAATCGATCGGTTATCTCTGCGGTGATTTTCCATCTCCCTGCGGTAAAGCGCTAACTCCAGAATACCAGAGAGCGTTGGCGACTATTTCGAGAAATTTGATATTCTCACTGATCTCTGAACGAAATGTGACCAGTTTGATCAACAAACATTTTTTTTTTCCAGTGTTGTACCAGAAGCGCTTGAAGAAAGAGCGACGGGCGCGGAAACGTCTTCAAGAGCAGCTGGATCTCGAGACGAAGAGGCGGGCGCAGTTGGAGGAAGCACTCAAGGCCACAGGCGCCTCGTCCGAGCAAGTCAGAGCGATCGCCGGTAAGAATCCTTCTCGAGCTCTTTTACACGAATAATTTTAAGAACCCACCTTTCTTCTCTCGCTTCCTCTTCCGTTTTCCCAACTTTCGTGTTGAAGAAGGTCCAGTTTGAGGTACCGGCTAGTTCCGGATCTTATGCAAGCTTCCCGAAATTCCATGCTATACACGTAGTTAGAATCGTGGGGTACGAGCCGTGGCTCCGAACTTCGACGCGAAGATGGCCCGGGGCTACTCGGCGTGATCTCGGAATAAATTAATTAATTCGCCGAGGCAGAGCAAACACCCTGACACCCGGCAGAATATGATTCCTTACTTATCCAGCTCCCCGCCCTGTGCTCGCCGCCGGTGCAGTTCTCCCCATATCCCCTCCCCCTCCCCGCCCCTCCCTCTCAACCATAACATCCTCTTCCCCTACACCACCCCTCGTCGCTCGAATGCTACTACTCCGTCATTACCACCTTCGGAGCTTTCTCTCAGCTCCGCGAACCTCGCAAGGCTCATGCTTCGTACTCGCGCCCCCAATCCGCTCCGACTGGCGGGGGTGGCCCGCCACCGCTTTCCGTCCCTGTCACTACCAAAACTCAAACACGAAACCCTTTAAGTGAAATCTCTTATTTCGATATAACGTTCCGTGTCCCTCACTCTTCCTCCCCGTTTCACTCCTGAGGCTCGATCTCCTTGCCATTTTCGCTGCTGATTAACCCTGTCAGGCCCAGAGGAGTCGTGATATTAATTTCAAATCAAACGAAACGAGCCGAGGAGATTCCCGGTAGGTACACGGGGAAAAGTCTCTCGCCGAAATCTCTGGCTGTAAACGCTCTGTCGGTGTGTTTCGACGAGCCCGCGGGGGAGCTTTTCCCTTAATCGAGAGGGAAACGCAGGAGGAAATGGGTGTCGCGTTTATGAGGAAAATCATCAGTCGATTGGATTTCTGTCTCCGGTTGATTGGAAATGTACCTCATCGTCCATATCGAGCTTGTCACCGGCGATGCCGTTGCGAAATGCGCATCTAGGCCTAAATTAATGCGTTTTACGTGTTGTTCCATCTTGCAGAGAACGTCACGGCGGAAGCTCGCACGAGCACGGAAGCGACGGACGAGAGTCCCGTTCACTCACAGTCCCAGCAGCAACAGCAGCAGCAACAATCCTCACAGCAACAATCGTCGCAGCAATCGTCCCACCAACAACAGCAGGCACAACAGTATCGGGAATCGCAGGTGCCTCGTACACCGCAGCAACCTTCGACACCCGACGCAATAAAGCCCGGCTGGGGATACGGTCTCGATCTCATCGGTGGTCAAGCATCGGCTTTTTGGCAGAATTACCAAGGTAGGAAAAAAAACCTCAAAAAATAACGTAAAGAGACAAATAAACTAAAATCGAAGTATATTAATGACAAAACTGATGATACGTCAGGCAACCCTAGGAAAACATCTATCCCTCTCTAAGAAATCGAAGACCTGTCATTAAAAGTTTTCTCGGTATTACCATATGAAGTATTACCGGTAATATAATATGAACTAGTAGTGGTAACAGTTGGTTTTGGTGCTGGTTTTTTTTCTTTAGAATCCTTTTTTTTTACACATAATTCCTTATAGTAGCCCAATAGGGCATTGAACGAATGAAAGTCCTTTAACACTTCATTTAAAGTATTGTCAGTATTGTCTTTCGTAGTATTATAGATATTATTATTTAGATATAGATATTATAATTAAATGTAAAGTATCGACGCCGGGACTCGATTGAACTAGTCCATATTCCAGAAGGTCTGCGAATAAAGAAACGATTGAAGAGTCCGTGCCGTGGAAAGAGTGGGAAAAGCCTAAACCCCTGGCGAAGCCCCGGCGGGTTGTTACACACGATAATCGCGTTTGGGTATCAGGCTCCACTCAATTTTTCTGACCTCCCGAGCGAATCGACTG
The DNA here is from genome assembly GCA_963978505.1 of Listrodromus nycthemerus. Taxonomy (NCBI): domain Eukaryota; kingdom Metazoa; phylum Arthropoda; class Insecta; order Hymenoptera; family Ichneumonidae; genus Listrodromus; species Listrodromus nycthemerus. The sequence continues at coordinate 4,811,803 of OZ021683.1, forward strand.
ATCCCGTCGATAATCAAGAAAATCTGTGCTACGTCCGATACGCTTTATCTCCCGTGCTCATTGTACGGGAATGCGCTACACCTCGGCGACGAGAATCCGCCGGTACCAATATATGAAGAGTTTCCATCGGATTGTACACTGCTTTTGCTCCTGCTCCCCTCTTTTCCACCCCCACGTCACAGCGTAGGAGCAGGCGTGGGGGTTATCGCAAAAATAAATTATTCGAAAGATTTCGAGCGAGAGCAATCACGCCGCGCGGCAATAACAACCCTGTGATGCCCAAGCCCGTGGATACACTACGTGGCCCATACGCTCTGTGTGTATGTATTGGGGTTGAAGGGATTGGCAAACGTTGAAGTGGGAAGGGGGTACACGCAAGCCGTGGAGACGGGGGAAAACCGGGAAGGACGAGAAGGCTCCGGGACTGCTTGCCGATGCTGACGATGAAACACGTATTTGAATAGGGTCCTCACTCTGCGAGTGAGGCGAAGCCACCCGGGCATCATGATGCGGAATCCATTTGCAATAAACAACGGAGATTTAGACGAGGGTGGGGAAAATGCGGCTGGGAGTAGAGAAACAAGGAGAAGGCATATAGGAGATACAGATAGCTACACCTCGTCGGTACATCCACCACGACCAGCCATCACCGACTATCCTGTCGACGTGCATGCGGAGATGAGGAGCCGGCTGAGGGGATGAGGAGGTTGGGGGGGAAGGATACCAAGGTGGATGTTGGGAGGCAACGTCGTCTGAGGTAGGTACTTACGCCACCGAGGGGACCTCGAGGCTTCTGCTTCTGCTGTTGCCGCCGTCGTTGCTGTTGCCGCTGTTACTGCCGCTGTGTCTTCGAGTCATGCATTCTATACGAGCAGTGGCTCTCGAAGACGCTGAGCGGAAGCTGCGATCGCGGCTCTCAGCGTCGGGTCTCTTGGAATCTCGGTGCCATTTACGATGCCGCGGAGTAACACTCGCGATTCCCTCGGCGAGCATTTCTGGACAACGTGAGGCGAGCAATTCGCCTCGCGTTCGTCTCCTTTCCCAAAGTCTCTCGCGCGACGCTCCTCTCGTTCCTCGTGTCGTCTTTCCAATCTCAAGCAGATCGTCTTCATTTCGCGAAACAACGCCCGTAGAGCGAAGGCCAGGAGCGCCCGATGATCGAAATCAGATGAGAACCGTCGCTTGTAATGCAGAGTTTATGCACATCTCTGGCAACTAAGGAAGGAGCCGTAATTTCCCCGGCGGCCAACGCGCGCGCGGGGCCTCTCTCGGTGGCGTTACCTCTACCTGTCTTCTCTCTTCGGCTCGTCTCGCTTCCACTGTTCCCTCGTCTCCTTCGTACGGCCGTTCACCGCTCCTCTCTTCGTCGTCCGCCTCGTCTCCCCGCGCATCCCGGCGATTCCCTTCGCGCTCGCTCACTCGTATCCAACAACGGTACGACGTAGGAGTACTCCGGCACGCTTTAATATTCAGACTATATGCAATAATTTCTCAGCAAGCATATAACCTCTGCCTCGAATATCCCCTCAGCCCCCCCTCTCACCCACACCCTTCCCAATCCTCCCTCCTTTGTACGACGTTCCTCTCGGTTGTTCTCGCCAGGTCTTCGGGTCTTCAACACACGCGAGCCTCAAATCTTCGGCACAACACGTTGATGGAACACCGGAGGTATAACGCACGAAGAATGGCAGTGTATGCGGGACGGAGAGTACCGCGCACCCGTGAATCGTGTATCTTACCACTGTGCGGAGCTTCTGCATGCCAGAGACCCCACGAGTGCGCGGCGAGAACTCCTCACCGCCCGGGCCAAACGCTCATCTTCCACTCCTCTCCCTCCTTCTGTTTTTCTCTCTCGTCGCGACCGCAATCACTCTAAATCGCTGGGCGGCCCGGTTAATATTTGATGGGCGGGGTCTCTGGAAATTCTTTGGGAATTGAAATGATTGCGGTAGCCTGCCCGGCTTGTACGCCGAAAGGTGTTGGAAGAGGGACGACTTTCTTGCTCTCCCTTCCTGCCCTCCTTCGCTCCTCTCTTGCACGCTTGGCATCGGAGCATTTCTTTTTTTTTTCTCATTGTTTTCCTTCCTTTTTTTACATCGGAGACTTCATAATTTTTATTTAGCTACCGCTCTCTCGCTCTCTCTGTCTGTCTCTCTCTCTCTCTCTGTTGCTCGCGACGCATTTGTATTATTAATATTTCTTGGATAACAGTATCTTAGGCTCGTGTGTGCGGGCCTCGAGTCTTTACGCATTATCGGCTCGCTAGACAGATAGGTAGTCTGTCGATTATAACTACACGTAGGTGTTTAGAGAGACGCGGGTGGGCGTGGTACAGAGGTCCGAGAATAGGCTTGCGTACCGCTTGATAAACGGATGAACGCACGTGCGTGTACTACGGGAGGCTTCAGCCTCGTTTTATTAACAGGCTAAAGACAATAACCTCGCAAGAGTGATAAAGCGTGAAACGCAAGCTGCGTACATCAATCGACGATTATGAAGACCATGAGAGTTTAACGGAGTAGTAGGTTTATTCACTGCGCGACAAGCAACGAGATTGAAAAAATCACAATTTTTCAGATTTTGTAAGAGATTTTATAAGAGATGAGAAAAAAATGAAACACTCATTACGTGTGCAGAAATATGAAAAATAAAAAAATTTCTTGCCAGATGAAAAACGTTTTGTTTCAAACGGTCCATTTTGCACCAAAGTTCCGCTTGCAAGGCTCCCACTTGAAGAAATAAACAGTGATAAAATGTTGGAACGATTTATGTCAGCACGGTTCGTTTGTAGACGTGTTTTAGTCGATCGAACGTTTTTCACTTGGTTTCAGCCTTTCAGCACGATAATTAAGACCGTGAGACGTTAACGGAGTAGATTTATTTATTGCAGGACAGGTAATCAGATTCAAAAAAATAAAATTTGTATATTTTAATTAATAAACATCGTTGGTGATTATTGGACGATAAAAAGCAATGAAATTAAGTGTGATTGCTGGGAAGCCTATAAATTATGCTTTTATGTTTGCGAAACATGAAATGTCTCTTTTCGAGTGGTCCATTTTGCCCTACTCTAGAGTAATAAAAAGTTATAAAATGTTGGTCGTGATTATACGCGTTTTTTGTTCGATCGAACGTTTTTACAGTCGGATAATTATCAACTGCACCTGCATTTGCTTTCTGTGCACGCGACCAATACGACTCAACTTGACGCTTACATAAACTCAGCTTTAAAAAATACTCGGCTCAACCAGTGGCGGTTGCACGCAGGGCCTCCGTTGCACGACTCAGTTTTCCGGTGAAATAATGAACGGTAACAAACGTAGAAAAATAGTGAGAGAAATTTAACGGGCTCAAGTCGAAGTAACAGGGGTTGTGGCCGGAAATATTGGGGTTGCCGGGCGCGCGCCTTTTTACCGCAGAGCACGATGATTACGAGGTGCGATTTCGTCGGCCAATTTTTTCGCCTATCCGACCCTTCCGCGTGCCTCTCCTCTCTCAACGTTCTGCTCCTTTTTTTTTGTCGCTTCTTTATTCTTCGCGGTATACCCGAAACGCTCGCATAAGACACGCACAATCACCGCCCCTGCTCGCGAGCCCCTAACAAGTAAAACCACGCGGCGGCACCCCGCGCCGCACGATGAAACGGGATTTACTGCTTGCAGAGACGGAGCAGAAAAAAATAAGACACGAGGGAACGAGACAGAGAGTGAGAAAACGTAATAATATTGCGGAGGCGCTACAGGATTATCATATAAAAACAAATGTTCCACCAGCGGCGAGGGGGAGGTTGGGGAGGAAAGCAAGCGAATCGGGGCAAGATTTGCTATTGGAATTGTGCCGCGCACCACGTGGGCGCCGAAGCTGATCTTATCTCGTTCCTGAGACGAACGAGACACGTGCCTGGAGGGACTCGATGAAGCAAGATTTTAAATGAAATTTCCAGGAAAGCTCCTTTTTTCCTTCGTCCTTTTATTTTTTTCCGTCAGCGAGGAGTGGTAGTGCGAGCGAAAGGAAAGCGCCGGAAGGCTTCGGAGTTCCGGTTTAACGATCCTCGCGGTGATCCTGCTTCTATTTACCGGAGCTTCGAAGGATCTGAATTAAAAAAAAAACGAATACAACTCGCATTTTATCGTTCCAACTTCCTCCCCTCCCGTTGTGCTTTTTTTTTCGAAATAAAAATTTGCGTCGTGCGTCGGCATGAGCAGCGTTTCTTCCGATAATCTCCACTTCAGCGTGTGTCTTTGACCCTCTCGAGGCGCGACAGTGCCGAGAACATTCGTCGAGCGAGGGTTTGAGACGCGGCTCATCGGAGCGAACGGGGTTCGCGTTCCGCGAAGGTTAAGCGGTGAAGAAGATCGGAAGTCGAGTAGACGCACGACGATGAAAAGCGGAGAAAGACTCCGGTGGAAATTTGAAATTACAAGGGGACAGACCGAGTCGGGAAGCGAATCGAAGAGGCCGACGATAGGTGCCGAGAACGACGATCGCGAAAAAGCGAGAAGCTGTTCTTCTTTTAGGCTTTTGTGTCTCCGCCACACTTACCGGCCCACTTGTGTGCTCGTTCTTCTCTCCGATTCATACAATTTCACGGTTCGCTTGACGCACTCTCAAGAACCATATCCGACAGGGCTACGGAACAGTACGCGTGCTCGCGCTCGTGCACGCGCCGCGCTCGAGCCCGACTCTGTTTTACATAAAGATCAGAGCATTAAAAACGCAACGCTATACGAAATCAACCCTCCCGATTCGACGGAGTCTTCGCGTACCCCGCCGCGCTCAGCCCTCGAGAACTCGGATCTTGACTCTAGCGGGCCTCTTTGCATCTCCTTGCGGCACTTCTTCCGACTGCGATCAAAGGACGGATTAACGATCAATCGCGCGATCAGTTGATGTGTCACGAAAATATGAAAAAATTTCGTTGCTTCGTCACCTTCGATTTGGAAAGTTCAGTTCTTGACCGGTAGTGACGTTGCACGGGGAAATTTAACTTGTGATGTTGAAAATCTTGCTTTTTGACATTAATTGTCATCACAGGGCGAAATTTAACTGTCCCGTACGACGTTACTTTCCGGTTTTAAAATCTCATGCTGCAGGTCAATACCAAGGTATAGCGGATGGCGCCTCGAGCGCCAGGCGAGTACAAAAGTACCCTACCGATGGATCAATCTCATCTGAGAAGGTGAAGGGCAAAAATTCTTGCTCCGTATGAAAGTTTCCAAAGTCTCTTTTTTAATAATATTTCCGTCTATCTTTCCTTAATTACGTCTTCAACTACCAGGTAAGAGAAGGTTTCCAACCGATGAGCAATTTTTTTTGGTACAAAACACGACTCGGTACGCCGATTCTGGGAATAATAATGATACAACTAAGAATTCTCGGTACACCGCGTTGGGAAAATCTAGCGAAGAAAGGGATTTACGATAATGTGTTGAAGATTCGTCGGACAAGATAGCGCGAGGTTGTAACGCGGTCCCCGCGGTGATATCGTACAGAGATCTTCGATTATTGAACGGTCTCCCGAGCAGGGGGAAGCTGAGCAGGGGTGGCGATCGACGATCGGAACGATGTTACCCGCTCGTTTGGGATGTATTCCACTGCACCACAGTGCGTTGGGAAGGCCACACGAGAGCGCATTGTATCGATCGGAAATCGAAGAAGCACAGGCGCCGGCAACACAATGCGTGGATTTTTCTCGGGCACGGCCGAGCGTACAGCGGTTTAAGAGACCCGACATCGACGAGGAACGAAAAAGTCGGGTAGCCAGCTTCAACGCTGGAGGAGCCAGCAGGTCCGGTTCTTTTCCTTTCACTCCCCTCTTCCCTCTCTATCTCCCTTTATTATTATATTTTTTTCAATTCCTTCGATTCTCCCTCGTCTCCTTCGTATCCTTCTTCGTCTGTTTCTCCGAGGCGAGCCGGTCCTTCCCCACCCACTCCTCCCCACACTGCTGCCCGGCTGGCATTGTGTCGGAGTTAATTACGTGCGGATAAACGCAGAGTCATAGTGCGCGAAGGTGGAGTCCCTGCTCGCCTTTCAGCGGCAGAAGCTGCCCGGCACCGCTCCGAGTGAGGAAAGGCGAAACACGACAATGAAATAAAAAAAATTTTGAAAAAAGTTAGAGAAATAAGAATGAGAAGAGAGGAAGGAAAAAAAATGATAAAAAAACGTGGCAATAAAAGGAAAGCGTGCAGACGCTGTCCGAGCTTCGTCCCGATAAGGACACAATGCCAACCGTTTAGGTTCGACAGTCTCGCTCGAACCGATCTGAAATTGTTTTCATTGTTCACACGATTTGTCAGGGTGTAAGACGGTAGCGAAACTGTTGGCACCGGCTCCATCCCCATCGATGTCCTCGGCGTTCACCGTCTTTCTTGCGCTCTCAGCCTGCTATGACTTATCTGTGTTCCGATGCACTTCGTCACCCGTGATTCGCCGTATGGCGTTCTTCTGGGCTGCCCTTGTCGTTTCCTGCGGCGATAGTTTCGGACGACTCATTGTATCGTTCGGGTATTAACTGACTCACTGCGTTAATCGAGGTCGTCCGATCGATCTGACAGCCTCGCTCAGATCTGTGGCTCGAGCTGCCGAATGGATAGAGCTGGAGAATTTGTCGTTTAACTAAGGATTACCTCCCTCATCTTTCCTCATTGTTTCTCGTTTGTCTGGCCTCGCGTTTTTGGCAACAATCTCTTCGGAAACTCTTCCGGCTGAAACGAAAATTATTCGCTGAAAAGCCGTACCGAAATTTCCCGTATCTTGAGCAAATGAGGTAGTTCTTGCGAAGAGTTCACTTTGCGTAAGTTTTAGGGAAATGGGAGCGAATTGCATATACTTGCCGATGGTATAAAAATCTTAAAGAATTGAGCACATAAGAAGTGCTGAGAGCATTCACTTTGCATGATAATAATTCGAAAACTTTATTAACGCAGAGATGAAAAATAAATGTGGCAAACAAATATCCAGGAAACCTACATTTTATTTACGAAAAGTAGTGATTCATCTTGTTAAATACGTATGAATTTTTTTCAGTTTTTTTTCATTTACTTTAAACTATAACTTTCTGGACATTTTTTGCACGTAAATTTTATTTTATGAATTTAGAAGTGAACGAGTAATTTTCATTTTAAAAAGTCAGGCTTTCGGGAGATTTGTTGGTTAATTTTCTTCATCAATTTGTTAGTACCATTCGAAAGCATCATCACACAAAATCTTTTCTACATTTTTAATATACGTGATTTTATTAAGATTTTTATACAACCCAGAAGTCTCTCGAATTGTCCGTATGGCACTGTTCTTCTGTTCTGCCCTTCTCATCTACAACACCAATAGCTTCGGACGATTCATTGTATCGTCCGAGTAGCAATCGACTCACCGTATTAAGGTCGTCGAATTGATCGAACGAATTCCATCAGATCCGTGGCTCGAGCTGCAACGCTCGAGCTACGGATTGAGCAGGGGACTTTGCCGTTTAACTAAGAATCCCCTCTTTGTTCTCTGATTGTCTCACCCGCCGTTTTTGGCAACAGTCTCTTCGACAACGCCCCCGGCGGCAACGAAAACTGTACGCCGACACGGCGTCCCGAAACCTCCCGTATCTTGAGCAGTTAAATTGTCATTTGGATATCAAAGGGACGAAACACCGAGAACGCGAGGATAAGGGCGCGGCGGAGGTAATTTGGCTCAGTGAAACGCAAACATCGGGCCTAAGCGCTTCCCTTCTCGATTATATATATATATATATATACACACACATATATATCCACCACATTTGTATGTGTGCACGAGTATCCGGCTCTGGCGCTCTCTGTGGCGTTACACTTTAGTTGTATTGTACCGGTATACCCATATAATACGAAGTGACGAAACGCCCGTCGCAATTCACACCCCCGGTGCCGCGAGAAACAGCCCTAAGCTATTGTTGCTCAAAGCATAATGGAATCTCGGCCCGGGCGTCTAGTCCTAGCAGCAACAGCAGTACGTCACTAACGTGTACGACTATACGGCCTGGGACCAAACCGTTTCTCCACTCCGCCAGTTTAACCAGCCAGAGGCTTTAATGGCTTCGCAATTGGATTTTACCATTGTAAACGCCCTGGCACGCCAGTTCTCTTCGTACACCGCGGAGAAAGGAGATTGTGTCGTCCTTTTGCGCTTAGCAATATCCTCGCACGCACTCAGCGCTCGACTATGACTGTTATCAATTTTCTGATAATCGTGTAAAAAGGATCATCTTCTGGTGCACGGAGGGAGATTGTTGCCTCATCTGCGTGTACATTGGTTATGGAAACTAGCGATGAGAATCGTGACACCTTGAGGACCTCGTTACGTTCAATTCGACCTGTAACTCATAACTGACTGACGCTAAAATTCAACCCCTAGGTTGCGTCTTTACTTTTACGCCTCGATGCTTCGTAGCTTGGCGCTTATTAACATCCTTGCAGATATTCAGGACTCGACTGTTACAATTGTCAAAATGCCGATAAACACGACAGGCGAACCAATTGTGCGAAAAATTGGTACGCGTCAAAAAGTTCGCATCTTACCTGTTTATAAAATTTGTCATCAAAACTAGCCATAGGACCGTGATTCTTCAAGGATCTCGTGACGTGCAATTCAATTTATGCCTGCACGATGCTAAAACTCAATCCTTGTGTTACGGCATTGCTTTTACACGTCCAGCCGAGGTGTTTTAAACTTCGTCGGACAATTTGAATCAGAGTTGTCCACCGCAGATTATAATAATAACACGTGGAGGAATTTACGTAGATGGCACGCGGTTTCCGACCGTGAGCCGTGATCGGGCGCGCGAGGGTCAGCCAAGTATAATAATACGGGGTGTCAAGGGGGCGGTGGCAAAGGCGGGGGTGGCTGCGGCGTCGGCTGCGCACCGGTTAATTCGACGTATTATCATTAAAGGGACATTTTCCAGTTTTCACCCTAATCCTTGCGGAATTCAGTGAGCAAACCCGCGGCCGCTCGCCGTTTCTGGTGTTGTCTCTCCCCGCCGGCCCGTTCACGCCTGCCTTCGCCCGTTATCCCGTTTGCCCGTTCGTTCACTCGTCGTCCCTTTCACAACCCCACGTTTACCGCGAGCGTTCGAGCACCGGGAGGTTGGGCCTCCTCTTGCTTTTCCACTAATTACTCCTACGTTTCATCCTTACTCGTGCTTTCACGCGCCGCCGAGCCGAGCCCGCGTGCTAGTGAAACTCCCGTGAGTCCAATGCACACTTACCGGGGTTGCCGTCGCCGCGTACCTTTCAGGTAAAAAAAAAAGTGAAAAATCTTAATAAGAAATTTCAAGAGAAAAAAAAGCTTATTCTACGAAGAAGCAAAATCGATTCGAACAGGTAAACGAAGGGATGAGGCATAGTAGTGAAGATCCAGTGTATTTGTGCGACACTGCGAAACGAGGAGAGAACGATCACAGTATCGATCTGATTTTATTGAGAGAGTTGGAATCATTGGCACTAAATATACTTGCACGAAAGTCCTTTTTGCATCCCAAATTATTGTAAAAAAAAATTGATAAAAGTAAAAAAAATACACAGTAAGAGACGATACGAACATCAATTCTTTCTCTCTTCTGTCGCAGAATCGCTGGTCCAGGAGTTGGAGCAGGAAAGAAAGTCGCGGCAGCACCAGGCAGCCGAGAGGGAGCAGGTGAAGTCTCCTCTTCAAGGTTCGTTACTCGATACTACTTCTACTACTACTGCCACTATATCGGCTACGATTGCGACCAATGGACGACAGAGTCTCGATGCGATGCACCGATAGGAAAATTACATGGAGTGGGTACGACTAATATTTTATTCGTGAAATAACAAACCGGGTGTTTCGATCGCATTTGAGAGGAAATTTGGCTCGAACTTCTTGAAATTTTCTTACACTCAAAAATTAATTAGACGAGTGTCGGTACGGATCCTCGAAGTCGACGTGGCGCGAGAGGGCTTCGTCGCGCGACTTGACTTTCTTGCAGCTGTCCCTGCTCGACGAACGCCAGCAATGTCTTGCCTTCTGCCGAAATCGAAACTCCAAAGACCGGAAACTTGCGCCCCGGCATCTCGGAAAGTTTTGCACGGGAACGAGAAGCCAAGTATATTGGGAACAAAAACTAACCCGATCGCAGAAGGCTCACCACCGCCTGCCACGGGAATGACGATGCACGCCTAGCTATAATTGTTTCCTCATTTCGGCGCCGTCGTCGCGACGGACTCTCGCAGCAACGAAATTCAATTTCGTTTTATTCTTCTTCAAACCACTCGATTAATCCTTTCGGGACAAACTTCTCTTTTTTGTACCAGGAAGAAAAATCTTTTTTTAATATTTATTCGTGAAAACTAAAATTTCAGTGGTCGGGATTGATCGAGGTACGATATTGGAAATAGCTCTTTAAATTTGCGTTATTACAATTCATCATTGTGTAGGAATTTACCGACGGAGATGAATAATGACAACGAATGATGATCGACTCTCCCTCTTATAGACGAACCACGATGAATCTAACGAACGAGAGTGATTCTGTGGTACTAAATTGAGTCGTCACTTTTTGCGTTAGCGATGAAAAAATCGGTGATTAAAAACCGAAATTCAATTATCCCGAGACTGAGAGGAGGAGGCGCCGGCGAAGACGCGCAGTCGGTGTCGAGAGAGATATATAAGGACGAAACAAAAAGGACGACGATGCAAGGTGGCCAGGGAGGGAGAGAGGGAGGGTGAGAATGCTTGCCTCTCGGGCGTCTCGGGAGCCAACGAAAACCTACTAGGCTGCGATCACTATTAATGCATTCTTTTTCAATCATAAGCGACAGTTCGATAAAAAGTCAAGTGGCGGCTCGATCTCAAAGGGCCTCGAGTTTTAGTGCAGGGCCGATGACTCGACTGTGCGCCCTGATTCAAGCGCGCTCCTATATACTCGACGTAGGAACTATACACACACAAGACCTCTTATTCTCCAGGGACTCTAGACCTTGTTCCCATACCGCAGCCCATCAATTTTTTTTTTACTTTCCTTGCCCTCCCGGTCTTTATGACTCTTTATCCTCCTGCCTTCTCACCTGCGCACTCTAGATGCTGCTGCGGCACCGCGCACAGAAGTCTTAACGATTCGACCGTTTCGATTTTTTCATGTTAAATCCGCACAAATGAATTCTCTTGGCCAAACGCCTTACGGAAATACCAAATGAGCGAAAAAAAATCGTGTCGATCTATACGACACGACGATGGTTGATTATAATGGGAGAATGGTAAAAAGTACCGGTCATGGATTCCACAAAATCGACCTTGATGCATCTTGATGAATGATCAATCGAGCTTCGAATCGAGGGACCTTAGACTTGTTCCCATACCGCAGCACATGCATTTATTTTTTTACTCTTCCTTCCTCCACGGTCTTTATGAATCTTTATCCCTCTTCCTTGATCAGCCGAACTGCGTGTAACCGGGCGGTAGTTGCGAAGCGTCATCATTTTTGTTCAGATCGTAGGAGTATATTTTAATGTCTGGTGCATCGCATCGATCGTTACCAGCTTGTACTCTAAGACGGATGGTCGACAATTCTTAACTTAAGCATGGGGTGGAAAAGTCCAAACGATAATTTAAAAAATACAATGTTTGACAATTTTAATGAAAAAAAAGGTCACAAATAATACAGCCAGTAACAATGATACTCGAGCCGTGCAGTTAACGACAATATTTTAGCATAACGAATTCGATCTTCTTGTCGAACAAAAATCTTAAAAAGTGAACAGCATCTGCAATGTCGGCGTGGAAATTTTTCTGTTGCAGAATCGCGGACGGGTTACTACAAGAACTCGGTGCTGTTTACAAGCGCGACCTAGAAGAGAACGCTTGAGGACTCGCGATCAGAAGGCCCGGCGGCACAAGTGTCCGGCTCGAAGCCACTGCTGCCATCACCGGAGTGCGAAATCCAGCGCTGGAGAAACCACGATAATCACTCGTGAATACCTCCCGATATCAAAGGATTCGGCGAGGCGCGAAAAACGCGGTCCCCACCACGGACCAGAGACCGCTCTCCTTCGTCACAAGTGCGCGGAGACTTTGCGACCGGGTGTAAACGTTCTCCACGCACTGGACGTTTATCCATGGAACCGTGTGTAAATTGTCACGATTTTTAACCCGCGGCTACCACGATAAATATCTCTAAAAACAAATATATATATATATATATATATATATTATACATTTATAAATATATATATATATTTAATCGTGAGAAAGGAAGTCGTATGTACAGTTGGAACGGACAGAGGACAGTGCAAGACGAAAGGTATCTCGACAGGATCTCACATAGTTACGCGAATTATATAGTAAAGGAAAAAGAAACCGTAACGAGAATGAAGGAACGATCGTCATCGTAGCTTTCCATAGTGGAAAAACATGGACAGGCTCGAGAACGAGGGTGCGATCGAGGCTGGTACGAGAGAAAGAGATATATTGTCATTGTATAAATTAAGATTATTCGCCGGTCGAGCGAAGACATATCAACGACGACGCAAAGAAAAGTAACGTGAGACCGTGAGGGCCTCGATCGGTCGATCGATCTCCACTTGGCCGATTATCGTTCACAAGTTTGCACAAGAAAAGCCAAGAGTTTGCGTCCCGGCCAGTTCGCGGCCCCGCGGGCCTCGAGAAATGCATTGCTCGTTTGGTGAGAACGAAAGAAAAAATAACGCAAAAAAAAATAGAAACGTGTTCGCGTTCACCGACCCTCGCGACGAGTCGATCTGGTATCACGCGACAAAACGCGGCCCACCTGATTTATAAGCCAGACGCGAATCGATAAAAACAATTATTAAATAAAAAAACAGAATAATAATGAGAGAATATTGAGAAAAAAAGAAACATAGCGAAATGGAGAGAAAGGAAGAAAGAGTGATAGAATGAAAGAGTTCGAGAGAGCAAGAAAAAATAGAGAGAGAGAGAGAGAGAGAGAGAGAGAGAGAGAGAGAGAGAGAGAGAGAGAGAGAGAGAGAGTGAGAGAGAGAGAGAGAGAACGAATGATCGAGAGATGATAGAAATTAGCGAAACGTGAGAGAAAAGAGAGATATAATTTATAAAGACTGCTTGAGAGTGCGTGCGAGAGTGCATGCGTTCCTATAGAATTTAATAATCCTATATCGAGCGAGTAAGTAGTTAATTGATAAGAACGCGTCACGAAAGGACTCAAGAGACGACGTGTGCCATTCGCGGAGGCTCGATCTATAAGATCTACGCAATTTTTATTATTATTATTATTATTATTATTATTATTAATTTTTTTTGTAAAAGAAAGTAACGCCGTGATATCGGACAACTTTATTGTGTGTTTAAGCGAGTGGTCGCGTCGCAAGGTTCGACCACTGAAAACAATATTCGGGCCGCGAGAACTGAGCGAAAGGGAGAAGTGCGCGCGAGAGGCCGTGTCCCTTACGGATTTTTGGGACCAGCCACGGAAGCCGCTAAGTCGAAGGAGCGAGAAGTCATCGAAAGGTTCGTGTCAATAACGTTTGTTTTTTTATTTACGTTGAAAAAATCAAGTACCGAAAGAGAATATGGAATATTTGAAAAATTCATAAAAAATCTTTCCTTAACATGGGAACATGATTTTTTTATTTCGCGTCGATGACTTTATAATGTAGCGAATGAGTCCATCTCTCGATTCGACATGAAAATCGGGGGAAATTGGCCGCGGCTCGGCCACTGTATCATACGTAGAACAGATGAGATGAAAAGGACGAAGAAAAAAATGAATAAAAAAAACCCAGTAGCCTCTTGAATCTAACACCTCTATTTATATAAATAAACTTAGCTATATTACCGACAACTAAATTTAATCCATATGCGTGTGTCCCGCGTTATCGTGTGCGATCGTCGTGATGGATGATATATCTTTCCGGAGTTTCCATCGTGACGGGCGAGGTCGACCGCGGTGAAAATCGTGGCCGCGAAATCGTAGAAAAAATCGCATTTTTCTGTATACAGAAACGTCATTGCTGCTGTGGTTGCACCGCGAGGTTCGTGTGAAAAAATTACCATTGGGAACTCCCGCGAGGAAACATATTTCATCGGTCACGCGAGAGACGTATTTAAGATCCATGTACAAAGACTTTTGAAGAGGCAGAGGAGAGAGAAGAAAAAAAAAGAAAGCCGACCGTAAAGAGGTTCTTGTGTTGTAAAGTTCACATAATCGTAGTGTCTAGGTAGAAGGCTAAGTCTATTGCAGAGAAAAAAAGGGAGAAAAAATGAAAAACATAACAGAAGTTCAATGTAGAGCCGAGAATCTAACCACCGATGTAGACGAATTTGTATTTGCCATCGCCGATCAACACAGCGGAGGAATTTTATTGCGCGACACTCACTCCGATCGTATGTTTTATGCATTATATACGCAACGCGTATACGTCGCGCGTGAATGTGCGCGCGCGCTCGTGAGCACGCAAGGGACATAAGTCAGCTCTTCTATCTCGAGAAAACTATTATCAGTAAAGAAAAAAAAAGAAAAAAAAACAAAGTGTCCAGTTGTCTGAGAAGCATCAGTTACAAATACGGCACAGAGCCGCACGCCACACCGAACTCATACAATCTAATATCGAGGCAAGAAGTGTATTCATGTAATTCAGCATTACTACGTATGAATAAATAGTTGTTATTGTAAGAAGCGTAAATTCGAGTTTCCACCGTATTTCCAGCTCCCACGAGCTTGTGTTTTTTTGTTTTTATACTACCTAAATTTAAGTACTCATGTAGATAACCAACAATATTTAAGATATTTCTATTTCTTTTATCTGAGCTTCGATTAATTTTTCAATTTATTTGACAAACAGAAAATGTACACTTGAGTATAAAGTGTAGTAAAGTTTAAATAGAAAAAAAGGACGGCAGCTCAAAGAAAGTCAACGATCAATGTTTGGAACAATTGCCTTTTAAAAGTTGTTATTCTAGGAAGGGTAAACTTGTGTTTCTTTTGTATTTCCCTCTACCAACTGTTTACATTTTTTAATACTATTTAAATTCAGGTGCTATTAAGGATGAATAACAACGACGACTTTTAGGGTACGTATCGCTATTCTTCAACTTGTGCTTCACCGAATTTTTCGATTTATTCGACAAATACAAAATGTGTGCTGGAGTATAAAATATTGTTAAATCTAGAAGGCGATAAAAAAAAGACGGCAGCGTAAAGATCTCTTGTCAGTCGAGAATCAGTCTCTGGACCACTTGACTTCTCTCCCATCTCCCGAACCGAATGATCGCACCGTGTGAAAAAAATCCTTCCCGGTCCACTTAATCAGCGTACATTGTTCATGCGTTTTTCACTCGGGCGCTCTGACGTCTCGAATCTTCTTTCGAGAAAGAGTGCGAAAATTACCGAATTATACGAATAGAAAAGGCGGTTCGTCGGCCCAACACAAAGCCCTGCAGTATTCTTATCAATTTGACGAAACGCATTATAATAACGACGCCACGGCACGCGACGCGGTGCTATTGGTCGTCCTGGTTGGCTCCACCCTTTAGCCACGAATATATTTCAATAAATAATGATAATCCACCCGTATACTCGGGCAGAGGGCGTAGACCGACGAGCCTACAAAGTGACCGGTGAGGCTGCACGTTCGCGCTATACAAAATGTGAATGTACATTCGTTTTCTTCTGCCGAGGCTCCTGCTGGCTTAATTAAATCCGTCGAACACTGGAGGCCGATGGGTGTCGAACGAACCTCTTAATTACCCATAACCAACGTTAATTGGATCGATCCTATGACCAACAAACTTATATAGACTATCGATCGTCCACGTACAACGCTCGAACATCGGCCCGTGCTTGCAATACTAAGGTATCCCGAAGGGACTTTTTCGTAAATAGAATGTGCTAAAAAAATCTGTAAGAATTCACAGACATACCTTGAAGGATTAACACGAATGGTACTGACGTAATGACGATTTTTTACTACCGAAATAGCATCGGACCATGATCCGAGCGTGACATATAAGCAACATGAATAAATTCTCCGCAGAGCTTATTGCAAGTATTGAAGTACCGGGAGGTAAGCAGCACGAAAAATTAATATTCAGCCGTCATCCATGAGAAAATATGTCTGGATTAGATCTGCCAATTTATCGAATTTCCTTCACAGGCCAGAAAGTCCCTCGCACCCGAGTATGTCAGAGACTTCCGCGAACCTCGCTCGCTTATCCAATCGACGCGTAAGGGAATTCGTTAGAGAATCATCGGTATCTCTCGAAACGCGTCGCGTGTACGGTTTACCCGGTGGACCTCGCGTTAGTATCGGGGGTCGTATTTAAATCTCGAACTTCGATGGTTGAAAGTAAATTTCGAATTTTTTTTAGCTGCCCGCGTGAGGGCTGTCAGTGCTCGCGAGCCTCTGGCAGAGCCGAGGCTGAGGGGTGGCGTCGACGGGGGTTGCTCTGTAAAAATGCAAAACACGTTTCGGCTTCGCCCTGTCAGCGTATCTGTGCGTAAGGGCCCGACCGGGAAGACGAAGAAAAAGAGAGGGGGCGCAAAAGATAGAGAATGAAAAAAAGATAAAGAGAGAAGAATGCATAAAAGAAAAAAAAAATGAACGTTCTGATGCAAATGAAGGGCTTGACTTCACGGCCTCGTGCCAGCTCGCATTATACAGTGACTCCCCCGTTCCTCTCGCTCTCGTCGAGAACTCACCCCCGCATCTACCCGACCCGCCTATCTACCCCCGTTTTCATCTTCCTTTTTTTGTTTTCGCTCACTCGCTCGTCGTACCATCTTTATTCTGCAGTCCTTTACCCCTCTGACGGGTGAGCGCGCACACTTCGGAATCATAAAGATAACCGAATTGCTCGACTCCACTTTTATTCGTAGGACATATTGCTCGACAATCATTCCCGCATTTACATAATTATCGAATAAAACGGTTATACCTCGTAGGGCGAGCGGGGGTTGGAGGGGGTGGAGATCAAGATGGAAAAGCCCCAGGGTTCTTTCTCGTTCTCGAAGCCTCGAACCGACTACGACTAATTTCATGCTCTTACTTTCTCCTAATATACACTCGTCGGTCTCTCTCGCTTTCTTTATTTTTACGCGTGCGAGGGTGGCTTACATTCGTTCTCACACCGGCCTTCTCGTTTTCTCGTACCCTTGCAGTCATTTGTTACTTATTTTTTTCCTTCTCTTTCTTTTTCGTCCTTCGCTCCTTCCTCCTTCTTCCCGGGTCGCTGTGACCCCCATTCGCCGACTCTCGGTGATTAGCCGAGGTTGTATAATTTGGAACAGGGATGCGATAGAACGATATTACTTTTAATTAGAATCGTAATGCCGTGGTTTATGAGCCATGCCTGCGGAGCGCGTAGACGTATGGACTGTTCTAGCTGGCAGAGGAAGCGACTCGTACGCAGTGGCACAGGTGTGCTCGTTTCGTAGACTCTCCGAAGCCGGTTTTCGCTACAACGTCTCGATGAACATACGGGATAAAAGGTTCTTTATTCATTTAATTGAACTGTATTTTCTGTGAATGTCAGAAAAAGATTGAAAACACTTTTTATGTAGTTGATCAATTTAACAATTCTCGTTGTTGTCATAGAACCGGATTTTTAGGGAAAGTATCGAAAAAAAAATTAAACGAATTGCATCGAAGTCGGAACCGACGGACGATAAGCTATTTTTATAATTGAGTATTGTTGAGACGCGCGGGTGCGCTTTTTTCTCTGTTGTCTGAAGACAGTTGAAGCTCCAATTTTCGATGAACTTTCGACGTAGAAGATAATTAGCATAAGAAACAATTTTTACTACAGAGATCGAAAAAGGTTTGCAATAAAAATTTGTTTGCACAGTTGCTCATAGTTACTTCCTAATAAAAAAAATTATTACCAACGTGTCGATTTTCAACAGGAAAAATATTAACCTGAAAAATAAATCGATCGGAACAGATATTAGGGGATAGTTTTTTTTATTAACATTTTTTTGCTGTACTTCCACTCCAGGATTTTCGTACAGAATATGTTATTCCTAGGCTTAATGGCACAGAAAATATTACTATATACGGAATTATTAGTTATTTCTTCTCACCGGTGAAACCGGCAAACAGTCGTCCTCCTCTCGCACCACGCGTTCTTTTTAATTGGGTGAACCATTAGCGCCGTGCGAGAGCTTCTTGGGAAAACCTTGAATTATTTTTATATTTACGCGAGAGTTACGCTCGGCAATTTTCATGTCGATGGGAAATAAGAATATTAAGAAAATATGGAAAAAAAGTAAGAAAAAATCCACGGTCGGCTGATAATAAAATCAAATAGAAGAATGTAGCATGCAAAATCACGTGTAATTATTGTTAACGATTATAGAATAATGCCTCCTTGCGGCAATGTTATTTGCATTTTATTTTATAAAAATATTCCCTCGACAATAACCATTGAGCCAACGAACATCAACCAACACGCTCGTCTGCTTCGATACATTTTGTTTCCACTAGCGAGTTCGTCTCTCACCGAGCATCCTGGCAAAACTCTAATTGTTCACTTGTTTACAGCTCCGACGCGTCACCGTGTCTGAACATCTGTGGTGTAATACAGCATGTACAATATGTATCCAGACTCGAGATGATAATTATGAACCCATCGTGCTGTTTTAATATGCTTTACGCGTGTTGAGCGTGTAGTCACTTTATAGGACATTTTTTTTTGTATGCCTATCGATTTCCGATGACGCGCATTAGGTCGGTTGTTACAATAATAAATACACAAATAAATCTAAAATCGTATTCTTCCATTAGACTGCAGCGTATCATTCAATTATAGCGATTATAATGTGTATGAACGAAGGCATCGTCTTTTCATCCGCAAGATAAAATACTAGTAAGGGTTACGAATTTTTTATGCAAAAAAATTCAAAAAGCGCGATTGAAGAAGGTCATCGCGTTCTTCAATGATCGAGTACCGCTTCACCGGTTCATAACTTCTTCACTCGCGAATCATCGCGTCTCTCTTATATTTCCGTCCCGGTGAAGCATTTCACGATGCACCGACCGAGAAGCGAGACTGTCAGGATTGGCGAATGGTTTTTTTTTTGCCTATCGATTTCCGTTAACGCGCTTTAGGTCGGTCGTGACAATAAATCTAAAATGGTATTTTTCCATTAGAGTGTAGCTTATCGCAGGCTGATTATAACAGATTTCATAGAAAGCACAATCTTTCTATCCGCCAGACAAATTGTATATAAACGCTACGAATTTCCGATGCAAAAAAGTTCGAGCAGGATATTTGAAGAACTTCATGGCGAAGTAGCGCATCACACGTTCGTCTTGACGCTCGCTTTGTACTTCAACTTCATTCCTCGACGAATAATCTCATCTTTCTAATATTTACGTCCAGCAGAAGCGCTTTACGACGCATCGAGCGAAAAAACGAGAGATTCTCAGGATCGGCGAATGCAATTACACGACGTCATTGAAAAGTTAATTGATGCAAATGAGTTTCCAATACTCGAGGGCAAAATCGTTGAGCCGCTGTTTCTCAGCAACGTCCACTCGACCGGAGGGAATGCACGAGCTTCTCGGCATCGAAATTCTTCCCACAGAAGCTCGACAACTTTATGTTCTCTCACTCCCTCTCATGACCGTCAGTTATTCCCACCGTTTTTTAAATTTTATTTTCGTCTTTTCTTTTCTATCCTCGTCCTATATATGAATCCCATGAGACAAAAGCTTATTTTCTCCTTCGTCGTAAACTTTATTTTGTTGGCCCAGGTTCGTCAAGATGTCACCGTGGCCGTAACGAGCAGAGCCGGGGTGGGGTCGATGCAAACACCCTCCTTTTCTCGGCACACTCTGCCGCGGGTGAAGGAAAACAACCGACAGTTTTACCGCTACGCCCTTACGGAAATATATGCTAAAGGCTTTTCCAAACTCGACGAGCTCCGAGTCGTCCGTTTCGGAGCTTTCAACCCTTAACGAGAAACTGTACGGTGCAGTTCAACGAACTCTCACGAAGATCCTTTGCGGAGTCCCCTCGAATTCCATGCAGGTAAGGCGAACATTAGTTCCATTTTCGTTCACACCATTAAAGCTGACGAGTTCTGTTAAGAGAGTGCTTTTCAAGAGGGCGTTCAAAATGGCGCTTGGCAATTGCCCGACCCCGAAAACACTGCGTACAGGCCACAGTATGGTCAAGTCAGGCGTACGCGTCGATAATATTATGTTCTTGTATTTGTACATATGTTAAAATTATTGGCAAACCAACTTGGAAATATTGATAAGGAATTTGCCATCAATTGATCCGCATTTGAACTTATATAAGCGTTAGCATATGTACAGGTGTGGCTTGAGCAAGCTGTTCAGTTTTGCCCCGGTACGTCCTATTGCTCCGTTCTCCCCTACATTTTTTCTGTAATAAGGAGATTACTCGTATATACGAATAATATAAAACAAGCAAAGTGAAAACTTTGTTTGTGACTCAAGTCAGAATGAAGTTCCAATTGACGAAGGGGGAAATATTCAACTACTGCTGAACGTTTTATTTATCGCCACAGTCATCAATACATACAATTTTTACGGTCACATTTTCAGGATTATTCGTTGTATATATCATATTTTACATATTATTAATGCGATTAAGTTCTGCAAAATATGCCTTTGCGGAACAACATTCAAAACTTAACTTCTGACATAAGGTTGAACGGAAGTTCGAATGGATGAAGGAAGTGAAAACTCTCGTTGAGGCAAATACCTTTTTCCTGCCGAGCATTTTATTTATTGGTAGAAGCTTCGATACCCGACGATTTCAAAAGCTCACCTTCTCCTCCGCTTAAGGCTCACAAGGCCTTGTGAAAAATACAGTTTTCATCGCCCGATCACCTCTCTGCGTAAATTCGTCAAAAGCAATTATCAGGTTAATTAAATAACCGACGAGTACGGTGAGACAGCTTCTTATCGACAAGCTTCGATCGAGAAGTGTCCGACACGGCTGTGTCACTTCACCGCTCAACACGTCCGCGGATTATACGTCATCGACCGCCGATGCGACGAAGTATCCCGAGACCTTATGTAACACCAGTAATGACACATGCCTCATGCTTCGTGGCCTTGAGAGACATGCGCAACAAAATCGGAGATGATTAATTGACTCTTTCGAAATATCGAGCTCTGCCTTTCACTAACAAACTATTTTTTGACATATTAAGACCTGAAATAATCACGTTTTGGGATTGAATTATAAAACGTTAGTTTCAACCCAAGATCGCTCTCCAGATCGAACGTCGGATCAATGTTTGACCTAAACTTCATAGCATGCCTAACATATATCTAAAATACGAACTTTAGTTCAAACTTAAGATAGGTCTGAAGTTTAAACTTGTATGTCTGAAGATTAAACTGAAGATAGGTCTTAAGGTCAACCTAACTTCTTACAGTTCGACCATTACTCAGCCAGTGACAAATAACTTCTCGTATTTTCACCGAAGCTACACATGAATTTCACCCTCTCTCAAACAAGTTCAACCAAAAACAAATAAATCGAAGGTAATGAAAAAAAATAAAAACAACGCCTTGAGTTGAAAAATCGACTCGACACATGGGGCGCAAAGCTTACTAACAATCCAATTTTTGTTCGTCATCCATATCAAGACCTCAAATGATCACTTTTTCCCCCGTCACTATCATAGCTTTTCCTATTCTACCCGGAATTTCACATGAATTTCACATGCCTCTGAGCAACTCCACCACAGAACAAAACGAAGGTAATGAAAAAAGGAAATAGTGTCTCGAGTCCGCAGGCGTGTCGGTGAACCGCGGCGCATGGTCGCGACTGATGTCGGCTGATTGGGCGGTGGCGCGCAGGGACAGACTCGGTTCTCCGGAATAGCTCTTCGGGAATGAGTCCTCTTCTTCGACGATTCCCTCCTGCGCAACCGTGAAACCGGCAATCAAAGTGTCAAGCCGCGACGAGATGAATCGTCGTATATGCACGACCAGTCTCGTCACAACACACTCTGATACTGCCTCGATCTCCCTCCACTCTCCCCCTTTTTTGCTCGATCGGTATTCCCACTCGCCGTCTCTCGCTCTCCCATCCTGACCAACAGAGAATCATACGGGAAACCGTATGCACGATGGGACTTGTATATTGGGTGTAGCCGCGGACGTCTAGAGCAGGCAGCGCGATCATCGAGTCCGCGTCCTTTGATGGAAATCGTCGTTCCCTCGGGGGCGAATGTAACGTCTCTCAGACATAGTATAACCTACCGTGCGAACGACCAGTAAGTCCCTCGATCCGACGAGCCTCCGGCAACGCTCGCGCATTTAAATCGGATTCCGGTATCATCCCGAATATAAACTCACCGGGACGCGGGACTCTTAACCGAAGAGAGAAACCGGTGCGAATATATAGTATCGTAGAAATTACGCTACCCTCTTCTCCTTTGCTCAGGAGACTCAAGGGTATTATCGCTCTCGCGTGTTCTCTTGATTGACGTTGGATTTAGCACGGCGGCGAGATAGAACGTCGGGAAAGAAAACGTCGCTCGGCGGCGAGAAATGTCGAGGACCGACGACGACGAGGAGTGTACGCATGAAAAGGCTGAAATGCTGAGGAGTTTTTATTTCTTTAATTTTTTTTTCAATGTAGGTAAACGAATCCAAGGGCTGGTATAATTCCACCTGCCAGATACTGCAATTCGATACGCCAATCGAGTTCGATCGCCGTAAATGCCGGGAATAAGGAGCGACCCGATCACTTCGATCCTTTTTTACAGCGCTGAAAACTACACATTCCCGGATGGCGAACCGTAGCGCAGGCAAAGAAGGGCAATTGCTTGCCGTCAAGCTTTGCTGTTTGCTTGCTGCATATTGGTAGTAAAAATCCAGCAACAGTTAATTCCACTCATTTTTTGTTCGTAGGAGCCATGAAATAGATCAAAATTCCTCCTCATCAGAAGCTTGTTTTGCCACGCAATGAATAAGGTCGATAATCGGTTAATAGTGAATTACTCGATAGTTAATTTTTTTTTCATTTCCTGAGATTTGACGTAAAATAACTATGATTTAAACAAATGAATTCCATCTTGTAGCCCAAAGCACTGGCAAGCACGGCGACTTTCGATAAAGTCAACGATTCTAATTTCTCACTGTACTCCAGCCCATCCATTGGCCTCGAAAAGAGCCCGAGCTTCTTTAGGCTTCAAGGAAGACAAAAAATTCAATGAGGGCGCAAGAAAAAAATCCTTTCGCTTTCGTTATTTCCATTTACCCAGGTCACAGTCAAAGAAGGAGACGGAGTTATTCCTCCGTCTGACATCACTTTAGTTCCTCTTTCGAAACTGGATTGATTTCGTCAGCCATCGGATACGCAGACTGCGCTTGATGACTTAAACGCCGAGATTGGTTGATCTATTTAATTTTCTTCAAACTAAAATTGATCGAGAAATCTGCCATAATTTTTATCCTTCCCATGCGACCAACGCGGTCTCCCATGTGTCAGCGCTTCCGTTATAGTTGTTCCTTGACACGTAACCAAGATTCCTGTAGCTTCAAGGGAGATAAAAAAATTCAACGAGTGGTCAGACGAAAAAAATCCTTTCGTTTTCGTTATACCTACTTGCCGCGGTCACAGTCGAGCGAGGAGACGGAGGAACACTCTTTCGGGACTGACCCGCGATGCCAGGGTCTGCCCCGCGGCACGGTCTCCTCGTTTTGGTACAATAATTACACACCTCGGAAATCTCGGAGGGAAAGACGGAAAGGGAACATAGATACGCGCGTTTCGGGGCCTCAACACTTCGAGCTCTATACGCACTATTCGCGCAGGATTCATGCGGTCGTCTCCAGACCGTCGGCAGACGGGCACAAATTTCGCAGTTTGATTTACAGCTGTCTCATCTCTCTCCCGCTCTGCCGATCTCTCCCGGGCATCGCGCCGGGTGCGTGGGTCTGCGATGTCGAGGCCCCGGTCCGAAGCCGCCGACGCCGAGTCCTGCCGGCAAGCGCCATCGAGCCGATTTATTCCGCTTCCCCGTCTAATGGAGGATAAACGCCAGAGCATTCATGAATTTGTATTAGAGAATCAGCTCTCGGAAACGATTCGCCGGTGCTCTCTTGGCCGTTTTACCGAACGATCTCGGTCTCGTCGTCCGGCAACTATAACACCGCACTGGCCTCCATATCGCTCGATGTGTATAAACACATGCCTATTAAAAAAAAGGATACCCCGGTTGGTCCGCAAGTTCTTGAAAAATCTCTGAGACCCGGCTCACGGTATCGTCGGGACATAAAAAAAAACATAAAAAATTGCCGCGAACGAGCGATATTTCGGGGCTTTTCTGACAGGTGCACAAATAGGTAAAAAAATAAAACAGTGATCGAGGGAGGCGTGAGCGCTAAGGCTTATTAGCCGCGTAACAATATAGCGTTCAGTTATTTTCGCAAGCTCTTTGCTGTTATTATATTCGTTCCATCGCCTCGAGGAGGTTTCCGTTCTTCCCAAATGCCTCCCTCGTCCTTCGTCGACACGTCGTCGGATCTCAAGGACGATTCATCCCTTCTTGAAGGCTCGTTGGGTGCGCGCGACCCTTTCGATGCTTCCGTTTGTAGTCAGGCGGACTGCCGGAAACTCGTTGCCTCGCGAGCCGCAGACTCGTAGGAGGATTAGTTTCGGCAGGGAGGAGACGAGCAAATCGCACGGGCAAACACGCATCGGAAATACATAAGACGCTCCCTCCGACTCGACGGATCGCTAATCTGTTTAAATAACGAAACATCCCTTCGGGCTAGGGGAGTAGAACGGGGACGCTTATGGAGAGAAACGCACGGGGGTGGCGGGAGGTGGGAGCTGATAAACGAAAATCGATGCACTCTACATTGTCCCGACTACTGTGCGCTAAGGAACGTAACGCTTCGCACGGGTTATGCCTTATCCCTCCGTTACTCTATGAAAAATAAATTTGTACAATAATTATTTCACACAAACGAGTATCCATTTTTTGTTGCTAAATTATTATAATCTATATAAAATTAATAATGAGTCAAAATAATATAACAGCGACTTGCGATACAAGTGCGGTAATAGGGATTTACGATACTAGTCCGATAAAATTTTGTTTGACCAGGGCAAGTTTGGAGTACGAGCCGAAAACGAGTGTAGAAATATTGCAATCTAATGTGTAAGGCAAAGTTTTTTGCACGAGTACTGCACCAAATTCAACTTCGGTAGTTTTGGAAATAGTAGTTGTATCCAAAGCGTGCGTAAAATTACAATTTTGCCATCTTGACATTAAATTTATCACGGTTAATAATAATATAAAGACTAACGATCAATACATTATATCTTCGTGACATCCGTCATACAAATCATTTTTCCGAATCTACCTTTCGCATCTGAAACTTTCGCCGTTACACGTACCTTATAATTTGCCACAAGCTCACCGGAGCCGCGACACATTGATGCGTCGCTACGAGTCTCACAATGCGCGATGTAAATTTATTCAAACTCGGCGTGCTCCGAGACGCTGAGAGCGCGAGAGAAAAAAAAAACAGTGTAAAAAAAACCCTCGATTCACCGTGACTTTCGCGACGACGCCGGTACATTTCTGCCCGAAGATTTAACGTGTCGAGTTCGCCACGGCCGTGCCTTTTCGCACGAACGGCGTGACGCTTTTGCATCCACCGAGCCGCGTCGCACAGGTGAGGCGAGTCCGCGGAGTTGGATTTATGCGGGTAAAAGTTGGGCTTTACGTGTCGTCGTTCGGCCATCGGAGTGCGCGACACGTGTGCATGTGCACGTGCACGTGCACCGGTAAGTTTATTCGCTGAGCGCATCGGACCGCGCGACGTCTCGCACCTGAGCGTCGCTCCATCGTCACCGCGGTCTGGACGCAAAGGCGGAAGAAGGCGAACGCGTGCGCCGACGAAATTTGCTTCACTCGTTCTACCTTCGGAACAGGTCGACGATACTCGCGATACTCACCGGTTGATATGCCGCGTCGGTGTCGGCGAGTTATACGGTAGAAAAAAAGATGTGTTTCGCGGTGTTCCGCACTCGTTTGGCGAGGGAGTCTCGGCCGCGGAGCCGCCAATCTTCAAATCCTTCGAGCTACTATTCGTGTATGCACATTTTATGCAATATGCGCGGGTGTACCGTCCGACGATAATTGAATACCCATACAGGTACAGCGTTCTGTCCCGCGATGTACGGCGGGGTGGCGCGAGATACAGACGGAGTGAAAGCCCCGAGTCTTATCGCCTCGGAATATCAAAGATCTTCGAAGGGTGCAAAGGGAACGAAGGAGTAAACGGAAGGTAGAAGGAGAGCCGCGGGCGTGCCTACTTCAATTTTTGTGGTATGCGAAATGCAAAGTGCGCCGACGTCGAAGAATCGAGACTTTACCTGTGTGTCCGCGGCGAATAGTATCGTGCTGTAGAGAAAGGTGGGGTGAAATGGTACAGGGTGAAGTCGACGGTGCGAGGAGAGGGATTCTAGTGCGAGAGAGTGCTTCACCGCGGAAAAGATTGTTAACCCTTCGCGTACTGAGCAGGGACTCTGCGAGCTGAGATATAAATAGAAATTGTAGATAAAAATTGAGCATTATGCATTGGAGATAAAGATATTGTCTGGCACAATTATAACATTCCGAAGATTCCTGTTCAAAGGGTATTTTGCCAAATTCCGGATTAATTTTTGTTTTAGATATGAGAGATTTTTATACCGAACAAGTAAGTTGCCACCGAGTGAACACGCTGGTTAAATCGTCTAAAGTCGATTGTAATAATTGGAGCATTAATTTTGATGAACGATTTGTACAGCTACGATTACCGAATTTGAAGCACTTAGGACGTGCCGGAAAATAGAGTCGAATATTTAAATTTTATCTTCGAACCGTTCCATTTTGCCCTACCGAGCCCTACACGTACACAAACGTCTCACACTACCGTACGCCACGCGAAGGACTGAGGGAAGTGGAATTGGGAGGGTCTGTGGGCAGAACTCCTTGCTGCAGAACGGAAAGAAAGAGAGGAATGAGAGAGGCGAAAGAATATGGCGATGATACCCGAACATGGAAGGAAATCAGTATCGTAAATTTTGCAAATCGTTATTTGAAGCTTTGTTATCAAACTTTTTTTTCACCTAAATCAGGTATTTTTCTTCACTCTATAACCGAAAACGTTCGAGCGTGAAATCATTTTTTCTGGAGCGGCCACGGTAAATGCGAGGTCGCAGTCGCTGTGGGTCATCCTCTCTTCCGAATCCCTCGAAGCTCCTTTGGACTCTTCGGGTGACGAAGGGTATTGTGGATCGCGAGCTGGGCCATATGGCCGACGAATTTCTAACGCTTCTTTTTCCCCGTTTTAAATAGAAAAAAAAATTGAATACATCGCTCTCCTTTTTTTTTGCCCGATGAGCACATAAGGTTAACGCGGTCGAAAGTCTTCGCGTTCCTACCGATCGAGCTTGCATCGATGCATCCGCGGGTGGGAAACTCCGGGAGCTAATTCGATCTTCCTTAAGTTAATTATACGAAAGGAGAGTAATAAAATCGGGGGTTACATGCTATAGAGATGAACCAGCGTAACCCGGATACTATATTATATTGCGCTCGGTGTATTAAACTATATACAGCCAGCTGGAAATACGAAGGTTCTCACGGAAGACATTTTTCCGTAAACTTTCCGATTAAAGGCTGACCACATCCGTCGATCGTTATAAACCGAATAGGGAGAGGTGTAACGCGCTTGCTGCTGGCTGCGCGACTACCGATGTTGGCTGCTGCATTCTTGCGTGTAACTAAGTCCTTCTCTCTTCCACTTTCTTTTATTCTCTCCTTCTTCCTCGACCCTTTATGCCTCGTTACACGATCTTCTCCCGATGTACTGGCATGAGTACGCGGAGAAAAAGGCGAACGAAGTGAAGAAAGAGGAGACGAGTCAATGTGGAGGCGCCCACCTTCGTGGTAACCATGGCTTTGGCATCTTGGATCGTCTTGTCAAGGCCTCTGCACGGGCGCCATGGGCCTCGCTCCAATCTCGATCGATTGTCGATGAAACAAAAGACGAATCGTCTATGTAAGTTTTTGATTCGCGCCGATTTTTTAAATTACTATTGTCGAAAGACATCGAAACTTTTTTTGGAGTAAAAACTGTATTTCAATAGAAAGTTAAAAATAGAAACAAGTCAAATATCTGAGAGAAATTAGAAAAGACAATAAGGAAAGTGGTCAAGCTTAAGAACCCCAACAATCTCGAAACTGCCATCCTAGAATTACGCAGTAGCCTAACTTTACGAAACGAAAAGCGAATATTTTTATTGTTATAAACAGAAATAATGACAAGGTACATTTTTTCATCACATAACCATCGCCAACGCCCAGAATGCCGATCGTGGTTTGACACAAGGTGACACACCTTTAGATGTCCGCGCTGAACGAACCCTAAATACTGAGTGTTCCCGATTCACCAGATAAAAAAAATAGGTATAAAAATAAAATAACGAAAATGGAAACCAGAGGTCGTACACCTCGGGCATGAGGCAATACCCACTTTTTCGTCCGATACGAGAACAGGTTGTACAGCAACGTGTATCACCTACGCTCCGGAGCGGTTCAAGCTCGCTTGACCAGTAGTACGCACCGGTATAACTGGCGGCAAGGTGCAATATGCAACATAGTGCATTTTGTCTGCAACATAACAGCGAAAGAGAGCGACCCATTCGGCAGTAATTTCATTAGCCCAAATGGTTTACGTTCGTTAGGGAATGTGCTGACATTCCGCTGTACTGACACAGCGTTACTTCATATAGGCTTTTATCATTCAATTACGGCACCACTATACCTTCCTCGGTATTTCTTTCCTACAATCATTGCGGACTCGTACAGTTACATTTATGACACCGTTACAGGCAGTCGATAATTACTCTACAATGGTTCCTCTGGTGAAACGTAACAGCGCTACAACGTAAAGTAAGGGTACAAATGCTCGACTGGTTAAAAGCAGCCCCAGACTTGAGCAGTTATTAAGTGGTCGAAAACAAATTCTTGATAGAAATACCTCCAAACGTTTCGAAAACGCATCGATTACTTGCAGAGGATTTTTTTTTTATTGCAGAAGAAAATTACATAAGAGTCAGAAAATATTCTACGACCCTCACGGCATTTCGGCATGGCCCAATATTCAGAAAATAATTAATGATGAAATCTTGTACAATTTTTTCGAGTGTAAAACGCATCGGACGGATTCCGTTCAAAATCCCTGCGGCCTGCGAATTAATACCGAAATATAAAATTGCGTAAAATAAAATAATAACCAAGTTCAAAAAAAAATTGAAGCACGCAGTCGAAGAGCCGAGCTGGCCACTCCGATATAGTCCGCAGCACGGAAACAATTGTATCGGCAATCATGCAGAGTATCGCCATGGTGAAAACTTTGTCGCGGTTCATCGACGGTGACCCTCATTGAGAGCGTGTACACGAAGGCTCTTTAATGTTTCGACGACCTCTGACTGGAGACCCGCGATGGACATCGATAGACGACATCGGGATCATAATGCTTTGAGGGTAAAAAAATAAATAAATAAAATTGAAAACGACTCGTTCCAGGGCACGAGACCACTTGTCCCACGTTCCACAGGCGAAGGATCCGCTTGCTCAGGATATAGATAGAACAGAGGAGAAATAGGATATAAAGAACAAAAAAAAATGAAAACAGGAAGACCCAAAGGAATCGGGCTGATCTATGGGAAGGGATAGAGATAAAGGCTATATACACGGTAATGGAATAACCACAGGGACGACCAGTAATTGTAAGAATTAACTAATAACAAGTCAGCGAAGTAGGGTCGTGCGAACCCGGTATCTAACCCGAGACACAACCTGTCATTCCTCGATCCCTACCTCGCTTCTTTCTCACACAACCATGTTCCTGTGTGTCTGTGCGTACGGATGAGTGAAGACAGAGGGACCTAGAGAGGATCTATCAATTACTCTCCACCTATAAGTGGATCCTAGAAATCACGGACAATAGAATTGCCCGTGTGGCCCGGACTCGGCCGCCGCTGCTGCTACGGATTCTCCCTCGTTGATACGCGGATACTATATCGCGTGAAGTACACGCATAAATGGGAATGAACTCGGCGAATTTGCATGTGCAATTAATTCAATTAGACAAAATTGAAGTGTATCCGCGGCAGGGAGACCAGACGTGCATTGTGAGACTCGCCCTCGGGAACTTTTGCCGACCTGGCTGTGGGAGAATTTTCAGTGATCTTGATTCGATCGATCAAACATGGGCATTAAAAAAAAATCAATTTTTTTTCAATTTTTTTATACTACACATTTCAGCGATGAACTGCAAGTGCACGGTGAACAATAATACTATAAAAATGGGATGGTTAGATCGGAAAATAAAAAAATAAAAAAATGTGGACGATTGTGGACAATAAGTAGTAAAAAGCACGAGCTTTTCTTACTGGATACGTAAGCGCCACGAATAAAATAAAACAGTCTGGTTACCTCACACGCTCCATGACAATGTGTCATCAAAGGACTTACAATATCTTATCCCGAGATAATTCCCCGTCGTTCCCACAACGAAAAATGAGCTTTCGAGTTAAGTTTTCCAAGAGCGAAGTGTTTTCCGTCCCTCGCATTGCCATGTGTCATTTAATTTCCGCAATAACGCTTTTGTTTCCGATTAAAAGCCGAGGTAAAAAAAAAAGAATAAACACTACACGCGCATGCCGGCGTGTGCTGCGTTCCGGTCTGAACGTCGAGACGCGTCCCTACGTAAACAGTCGCGCGGAGTAACACAAAGGGATGCTCCTATGGGGAACGTCGAATGAACGATAGAGACAGAGGGATGAACAATGCGAGTGAACAACGCTGAGGGGAGGGTGCGGGGGCGCAGACACCGGGCGAGAGACAGACGGATGAGCAGAGGAAAGCAAAAGGGTGAGCGCGAGACAGAGAACAAGAGCGGTCAGCTCGCTGGTCGGCGAGGACGGCATTGTTCCGCTCGTTCGGGTGGACCGGGTCCTGTCGCGGCTAAATGCCGTGAAATTGTCATCTACAGTCACAAAGGGAATTCACTCTCGCAGCCGGTGAAATATAAACGTGTTTTTCCACAGCCATTTTCCAGCCCGATTGTTATTTGGGCCGAATATAGTTTCGGCGGCGCATCGGCCAAACCACCCCCATCCTTTCCGCCTGCCGCCCCCTCGTATTAACGCCCCGTGCATAGTGGTACCCTGTGTCCGCACGGCAATCTGCGACATTGAGGCTTCATTTTTTTTTCCAGAAGCAATCCCAAAAAAAATGAGAATAAAAAATTCATTTTGCCTGCCTTTTGTTTTTTGCGAGAGCTTTTTTTTCCACTCCGTTTCACTCCGGTGACGAAATGGAATAGCGATGTTTGAATGAAATTGGAAAAAAAATGGATGGTTTGCTGTCGCGTTTCGGGAAGCCACCCTTCAGAACCTCGATTCGTGAGGAATCGTTGGCTCATACGGGTTCTTCTTCTTCCTTTCGGAGTATACTGTATGGCTCCATCGATTAGGGAATTCGATAGTCCGCAAGGCGAGGTCCCTAAGGTCCGTTTAGGCACTCAACTCCCCGACCGATTTTCCCTCGACTCTCGGAAATTCAAGCGTGCGTGCCATCCCGCACTCCTCGCGATTCGAGCGAGGACGTCAGTTTAGCTTCAACCCCTCTGCGATCGTGTCTTATATGTACCTTTCTCGGGGCGCGTCCCGTCGTTACACACAGTGCAGAGCCGCACGGTACGGGCTCTCGGCACCGTCGTTGTCGTCGACGGTGTGGCTGTTACTGGTATTGGAAAATAATGCACTTATGTGGATATCCACCGTGCTGGTGGAACACACCCGGGACTCGAGTCGAGTGCCTTGCGAAACGAAGGAAGTGCTGGCGCTGCAAATAAAACTGCCTAAAATAGTGAACTAACGAATCACTTCTGTGGAGACGTGAAAATCACGACTTCGGGGTCAAAACGAACCGGTTTTACCGACAAAATTTTGCATTGAAAATGAGAGAATTGAAAATCGGAGAATTTTTCTTCAAGGTTATTTTATAATATCGTTATATATTCACAATATACTGCTTCATAACATCGAACAATTTCCGAACTTCATGCCATGCAAAAATAAATTCAAGCGTATGAGAGAGAATTTCAAATCTGTCTAACCTAAGCGATTCGGAGATGTAAAAATTCGCCGAGACGCTAAGAAAATAATGTCCAATAAAAATTGCGGAGTGTTTAACAAAAGTTTATTTTTCATCGTCACGATTCTTACATCGTAAATTTCATAGGTGCAGAGAGTTTTTTGAGGTCACAGCGACGATCGCGAGTTAAAAGTAGACTGAGGGAGGCGTCGACGATATCGCGCTTGTATCCGAGCCGTCCGATGAAAAGCCAAGGGCAATTAAATGAGGAGTTAACAAGCCGGGAGTAAAGCACTATCGTTTCCTCTCCATCTGCCCGCGATCGAGGAACCGCGAGGCCGGTAATAAGGTAGCGACGTTGAATACTTAGTCGCTGCCGCACAGTGCGTGGAGCAATGAGCGGCTACGAGCTGTAACGCAAAGAGAAACACATTTGCAACGCGTAAGTGCGCTCCCAGATAATGCGGTTGCGTCGAAATGAGAATACACGGTAACACGCTTGCTCACACATCGCAACCGGCAATGAGATTTCGCTTTCGATTGGCATTAATTAATTTGAAAGTCTTAAGGCCGCCGGAAGGGTAAGGACTCGACCTCCTAGAGTTATCAGCAGACGACTCACCCAATGGTCCGGAAAAATCGAAAATAAAATTTAAAGTAAACCTCCCAAAATATTGAAAACTATCTTGAGTAGAGAAGAACGAAGAGGTCGAAGTGGGGTATCGAAGGGAGAGCAAGAAAACGATCGCGATGAACACAGCAATCGATGTTGCAGCCCGGTTGAGTGAACTACTCGGGTAAACGAAGGTATTGAGAAAAACGAGAGGCGCTGGGCAGCTGTCGAAAGATTAAGATAACCCTGAAGTTAAGTGAACGACGGGGTGTGCCTGGGCTGTGGATTTAAGGTGATTAAAGGCACCTGATATCGAGGAATTATTATACCATATATTTCGTTGTGGTGAAGCCGTACTCTGACGGCTGGAATAAATTTGCTGGATATTTTATGAATATTCGGTATTATTGGTATCTGAGCCATGGGGCAAAGCGGATATGGTTGTTCTATGCATCGTTCCATATTCAAAGGCCAAACGGATGTATCACCGAAACGATGAACCATCGAGGACGACGAACCACCTTTGCGGAGGTTTGGCAGGGAATTTGTTTTATGGATAGATATGCCAGAATTTGTGATATTAATTGGTTGTTTCTTCCCTCACCAACCGCAACATTGCTGGTTCATCCAAGTATGAAAAAATGCGAGAAATTGGTCCGGGTCAATGCATTCTCTCATTCCTCTTCTTACGTGGAGGCGCAACTCCTTCGGCATTTTTGTTATTAATTGTTCGTTTTTTCCTCAGCAACCGCACTATGGCTCGCTCAGTCAGGTATGCAAAAATTGCAAGAAATTTGTCCGGGTCAATGCCCTCTCTCATTCCTCTTCCTACGTTTCCCGGTAGACCTCTGTAGGAACCCTTTAAACGGTTAGAGTTCTCGGTGTTTTATTATTAATTTTGAGTAACGGCAACGTATCTGCCGATATCATTTATAAAAAAAATGCGAAACATTTGTCCGAATCAATGTTCTCCACCGTTCCTCCTCTTGCATTCCCCGACAACGTGTGCTCACCAGAATATGGCAAGAGCTAACGAATGAGAGAACGGAGGAAAAAAAAATTAAACGCAGCCCCCCGTGACTCGGAGATCCGCAAAAGAACAACGATGCCTCTGTCACGAGTCGATGCGCTCTTTTCCAGCAGAATACGTTGGAGCATGGCTCCACCAGTGTCGCATGCCGAAGAATAGGCCTCGCGATCCTGCGGGCGAGAGGTCAGTATCCATCGCGCGCCGGTTACCCCCGTGGGTCGCCTAGGTCCAGGGATGGTGGACTCTACGTATTACCTGCATGCGCATACGACGCGATGCAGTAAGCTGCCTATGGTTCAGGTATAGAAGGAGGCGAGCGCAAACACTGGGATCGGGGAGAGCGCGAGGAGAAGCCGGAATTGGTGAACCCCGACCGCGTCGAACCAACCGATCAGATGATCCCTGCTCGAGCGTCTTCGTGACTTTAGTATTTGCTCAGGCGAGCCCGACAACACTTTCCACAACCTCTCTCGAATATAAACTTTTTTTATTATTTTTTTTTATTTTGCTGTCGGTCTATCCAACCACCTCATCGATATCCCTTCTTCCCAGGATACTACATAATTATATTATAATAAACTGTAACGATACGAGCGTGCTGAGACTTTCAGCCGCACACTCAACGGTGTGCATGGAGGAAGGGAGGTGTATCGCATGGCGAACTTGTTCCAGAGGTGGTCCCGACAGTGTGCCGGACTTATCCGTCTCCGACTCTCTGAAGTCCTAATTCAGGGTTCAAAAGAGATATCGGAACTACGCGCTCCGCAGTTTGCAGAGTCGAGAGCGGTTAGTTTTCATAATTATTATCAGGTGGAGATTCGATAAACAGCTATATTATTTCAAGTGCATAACTGTCGTAGTTCGACTTCCCTCGTATCGCTGATCGTGTTACTTTGCGACTCTCAAACGAATCTTTAGGCCCGTTCGTTTTAATAGTTAGCTGCAGCAGGATACTCCGTTTTGGTCGAAGAACGGGTGTAATTTTATTGGATTAATAGATATACTTTCAACATAAAATCCTGCAGAGTACTCCAGCTTGTTCCGATAGCGACCATTTTTTTGGGTCTATCGCACTGTCACCTTTTTTTCTTAACACTTTCAGTTATCGATATTTTGATATTGGCAAGCGACATGGAAAGCTGCTACAGAGAAATCGACCAAGTATTGATGAAGGGCAGCTTACCTCCTCAACACCCTTTATCGAAACTTCACTTTACACTTCAATTATTAAAATTCTACCTTCGGGACATTTTCATACGCTCACGATCTAAGCCTCACCAAAGTCACTCCTAAAACTTTCCACGAAGATATCTTGCAATTACCTACCTTGATCCTGTTTCTCTCGTCTTCCTATATTTCGCACTGTTGCGCCGCCGTGCATTCCACGTCATCTGTATGAAGGTTCACGGCTTCTCGCTGGAATCCGGCGTCTCTCAGGTGCTCGCAGCCAGAGATGGGAACGTAGCGAATCGCTCTCGTCATATCGCCCGAGCAGCAAAGCACATACATTCAAATAAAAAATAAGATTGCAAAAAAAAATAAAATAAAAAAAAGGGAAAAATAGTGAGAAAGAGATAGACGTGCGAAAGCATCGGAGGGCTTTCCCTCGCTTCGCGCATCACCGGGTAATCGTGAGTTGCCCCTTTTCGCGAGATTTCAGCCCGTTTGTGTGTACGTGCGGTATGGAGACCCGAAGAGCCCGGCTGCTGGCCTCACTCGCGCAACGAGAGAATGCGCGACGCGACTCCACGGGCCTAATAAGCGGTTTGCCAGGGCCGCGAGAGGTGCCGCGGCGTTATCTCGTAATGTTTACTCGAAGAAGAATACGAAGAGCCGAGACCGAAGAAGAAGCTGGAGCTTCGACGATATCGTGAGGATGCGAGCTCCTCTCTTCTGGCTCTTCGCTCGCCGTGGATCTTTCTCCCCCTCTTCTCACTCATCCCAACAACACCGACACACAGTGCAAATATCGCCGGCGCAACGTGCGCGGACATAGCCGATGGATTTCATAGTCTCTCGGTGCTATATCGATATTATATACGTAAGGTGCGCGCTGAATTCTCGAGTTCTCGCGTAAATGGGCATACCGAAGTATGGCCTCCGGGATCCGTGGTGAAGAAGACGGTGGGTCTCTCATCGCTCGCCCAAGAGTTATGGACAGAGCACGGAGGATTACTTACATCCACCTTGTGCACACTGGGATTCTTCAGTCTCGCGGATCTCGCTCCGCTCACTCGAAGTTTTCAAACCTCCTCACCTCGCCGTTGCGTTGCGCTCCTCAGCGAGGCCATCAAAGTTCTGTAATCTTTGCGCGGAAAGAAATTGACGAAGGAAACAGTGACGGGAATCCGTGAAGATTCCTCGAGGATGCTCCGTTGCCTTCGACTTTGCCGGGAAGCTGGGAAGGGAATTAAGGAAATTTATTTGTCACCGAAAAACTAATTTGTTAAGACGTCCGATTAAACGATCAGAGGCTGCTGTTGTAAAAGAAGGACGTAAGAAGCGGGATCGAGAAACGGTGAACGAATCACTAGGGATGAAGATTCGTTGACAGAACGGATTATCTTAAAAGATGCCCGAAGAGATTCCGGGGATGAGCGCGAAGTGAATAAAACAACTGAGAATTAGTGCAGAGAAGAAGACAGCGCTACTGGACGCAGAGGTTAGACTCCTCCCTGTCTGAAGAGGCCGTGGGAAAGACGACGGGCTTGCGCTGTCCAAACAACCCTTTCTCTTCTTGATCGTTTAAGTGATTTTCTAATCTGCCACTTCATTTGACAGCAGAATTGCACGCAAATCCGAGCACAGTCCACAGACTCTCTTAACATTGGATGACGTTCGCGGAAGTCACCCTTTTCCTGGGTTAAAAAAAGGTGGAGGCACCCGCGGCGATAATCTCTCCGAGAGAATCGATCGGATGCCATCGGCTCTTGGGAAGCTGCGGAATTACTCAGTCCCGAGGTTCATTCGGGCAAATATAAGAGCAAAAGTTTTATGAACTGTCTGCTACCGAAAACCCGGCAAGCTTCTTTCGAGCGGTGTCCGATATCTTCGATTTTCTCATCCCCGCGGATTCGAAGACGCTGATGCGCGAGAAAGGTAGAAAGCGGCAGAGCGATCACAGCCGATCGGCTTCTGGGTTCTCTCGCTCTCGGAAGTTGACGACATCACCGAACGCGACTCGACGGTCCGATGTCGAGTTCGATTAATTTTCCGGTCATTATTTTTTACGACTTCTTATCGCAACCCGTCCTAGATTCTCCGGCGGGCTTGAACTTTTGGAGCAGCTCCGCGCACCCGCGTCAACGGCAACCCTGCGCCTTCGAATTTGACTTAAGGCCTCGCGCGGCGAGAGGGTATTTTCATACGGCTATGGCAAACTCTCGCATACCGACCGTAGCGCCCCGCCGATTATCGCACCCGTCGTACCGGTGACTCGACGACGCTTTACATAAATGTCGCTACGGATCGTGGAAGCTCCTAAAGATGTCCTGGAGATAAGCCAACAAATCCGAGAGGCCCGCTATCTGAGCTTCCACAACGGCGAGATCGGGAGGAAGCGATGGTGCGAGAGAACAGTTCGCGCAGATGGAGAAGAAACGGATTTTACAATAAAAATATATTTCCTATATTCCAGGTGCGAGTTAACCGAGAATCTTTCGTTCGGAGCGGATATGCGACATCCGGTAGCCGGTCAGATCAGACGTACCAGCCCGACGAAAGATGTTCTGCGAAGTCTCCAAATATCGCACGTCCACTTAACGTATATTTTTTTATATCGACGTTACATTTTGAACCACATATTCTGTCACTGGCTGAGCTTGCGACACATTCTAGAAAATTTTTTTTTTTAAATTTTCTGCAACGTCCCATTTGGCTTGAAATTCTCTCTTTAAAACCGGAAGTGAAGCCCACCCAGAAACTTTCCCTTCCGGTTTGGATGTCATTTTCCTACCGGAAATGACGCATGTTCCAGATAGTGTCACCGCGGTAGGACATTAATTACCCTCGAAAATCTAAACTTTAAAAAATCACGATTTAAAAAATTAAAGGCATTGTTTCTCCGTCCGCAGTCAGTTCTGCCAAAATATTGAGATTTTCAATCCGGACGTGACTACATGACGAAATAAAAAAAAGTTCTGCAGATTTCTATGAAAACGCGTTTTTCAAAGTTCACGACCCTTGCAAACAATAAGGAGTCGATGTCCGACACAGTACAATGAAAAAACAACTATTTAATATTCGCACAACACAATCCTTTCGGCTCTCCACAAATTTGAATGAAACGACAAAGAAGTTACACGGAACTGTTTTCGAAGGAGACGATTTTACGAATTTGTATGAATCCCTTCAGAGTATTAACATAGCGACACGTCAAAACGGCGATTGGAGAAAACTCACGTTGAAAAGTGGATCAACTGGTCGACCGGCGCGTCTCATGTTTCGAACGTTTGATTACTCAAAAAAAAAAGTCCCTAATACCAGACTTACCTGCATTTAAATATCGAAAATAACAAGTTGCACACATTGTATCTCAGGCAGGTAGGATCCACCTTCAACGTCTCACGTCAATTTCCATTTACAATTTTTTTTTTTTTTTTCCAAAGTCCTTTTTTGAGAATGTAAACGTGTGAGAATATCTCGTTGCAAGCAGTCTGCGGTGGGCTGCACGCGACAACGATCGACGAAACAGCTTTCCTGCCGTGAGCCGGGCTCTGTGCTTCTGGGTTGAGCTCGTGCCCGGTTGATACATCGACTGCACCTCTTTCCCTCGGCCTCTATATATGCACCGATGGACATACAGGTATACAGAGCCGCGGTTGATCGCTGCTACGCGGCGGGCATGAAGTCCAAGCGGCGACCAGTCGTCATGACCACATCGCGGCTAAGCTATGCACCGCGGACTCTCGCGATTTTTTTCTCTCCTTTCTCTCGCTCCGTTTCTCTTTCGCGAAGGGGCGCAGGGAGGAGCTCTGGTTTCTCGCTGGGCGGAGCTTCGGGAACCACAAAACACTCGGCGCACTAACTTCGCGAGGGCCCCTCTGCGCTTCGCCGACCAGCAACGGCAGCAGAACGGGCTACTATTAATTATTTATGCTGCGAACGTTGCACGCGGCGGTCGTATCGGTTCGGACGCCGCACGGTAGGCGCCCGGTTCCGAGCCCTCTCTTTCTCCCTGCCTCTCAGTCAATGCGATACAAATGCATCGCCAGTCGAGACTCCGAGCCGAACCTGGGCCGCTAGCCTGGGCCCCCGATTCACGAAGAGCCAAACTCCCGCGGAACCGGGGTGCAGGCTGTCCTGCCCGATGCCGGTTCCGTTCCACCCGGACCAATCCCATCGAGAGCCGCAATCGATTCGACCGGATTATTATGATTGGATTCCTTCGGCAACCGAGGCACGCCTTCCGGGCTCTTTTTCGCTCACTCTTCGCCAAGGAAACTCCACCAAGAAGAAGAAGACGAAGAAGAAGATGAGGATGACGAGAAAGAGGATGAAGACACGGAGACCGATGATGAGGAATACGAGTGGGAACGCAAAGGGGCGATAGGGGAGAAGAGGACGCGCGAGACCAAGAGATAAAACAAAAAGGGTTAAAGGACCCCGAGGGAGGGTAGAGTCGCGTAGATACCAAAATAAACGCGTCGTTCGGACATCTTTACATAAACTTACGTATTCCAAAGTGCGATCGACGAGCAACCCTCTTTGTCGGGACTCTTCATCTACGTATCCTTTTCTCTTTCCTTCGAAAGAAGTATATAATAACGAAGTAAATAAGTGAAAAACCGACGAAAAAAACAGGAAAGAAATGCATTACCGCAGTGGAAGGAACCGAAGAAGAAGAAGAAGGGCCCTGGATATCGAAGCGAGCAGAGAACTGCAACACATTTTTCTTTGGACCTTGGCGCAGCCACCGTGTGATTACCCGGGACGAGAGGCATATATGAGTAATTTGTATTCAGCCCGATCATCCGTATCGAAATTCGAATCTACTTAGTTCTGAGAAGAAGCACCAGCAGCCAGTCTGTGTGCCGCTATACGGTGTGCCCTCGCCGAGGATGTATGCCTCCCAATGTCTGGGCTCTTTCGGGTTGCGCTGATGCCCTCATACCCGCGGTCCTCGTCCTGGGCTCCTCTTTCTCATCCCCGAAGCGCCCCTCGCACCGATCGAACGAGTAAGGCCGACTTGCACATCTCACTCTCGCTTCAGCTTCTTTCTCCTCTTCGTACTCTTTCAACCGTTTCATTTCTTCTTTTTTTTTTTGAGCCTCTCCTCTCTGGCCGACCGGATCACCATCTCGTCCGTTCTTCCTCTCTTCCTCCATCCCTGCTCCCTCATCTCTTCCCCCTCTGATCTCTCAGTCCATTCCTTTCTCTCTTTCTCTCTCGATAAGCTCGATATAATATTATTCCCGGTTTAGTTTAATGGTTCTTGGCGATTATTACGATCATCCCGAACGTCCAGCAGTCCGCGGGCCCGGACTCTCCAGACGGACTCTGCTCCGGGCCCGGCTAAGCTACACTATAATACTCTTCCTCGGCTACCTACCTGCATCGCATTTATATTGGCTATACACGTATATCGACACACGTGCGGTCCAAGAGCGCTTTCGTGTGCGGGTACATAGCACAGCGCGAATTATATGTGAAACCTTCGATATCAGGTGAGCCATTGGTACGTTCGTCCGGCGTACCGATTTTTCTACACATTTTTAAACACGCGTTTGAAAGAAATTTTCATAGAAAATAGGGTTCGAAACAGCAAATTATTTCTGATCCGCTATCGGCTTAGATAACATGTACGGACATTTTTAGAGATGTTTATTAAAGTTAGAAGTGCATCTTGAATCTAGCATGTTCATGCTTATGTTATCTGCGTAAGGTTGATTTTTTTCAGTTATTCATACTTAATTTTTCGCAGATCGATTACTTATAAATTTACTTCCGAATTCCGTGTGTTTTAAAAATCCAAATAATTTCGCTAATATTCGATAGACCGTGAATATGGGATGTCCCAGTTGACGTGGAATGCCTCGTATAGATCTCGGCTCCTCGAAGGAACCGAGAGAAGAGGCAATACATGCTTCTCCCACTCTTTTTTATTTTTTCTCTCGTCCGATCACTCCTTTTGGCGACCGAGCAAAGAGCCTCAAATCAAAGCGCACCATTATGATTATTCCGAAGAATGGGTGGTCCAAATTGCCACGCTTGCATTCCCCTTGACCGATCGTCGCAGAGAAACGATCACACCATCTCCGCCTGCAGACAGAGGGAGAAAGAGTGCACATCAGATGCGATGCACCGGCGAGGGATTTGATGTACGCTATTATATTTGACGTGGTACTTTGCGATGGAGCGAATCGACGATTTTGTGAAATTGGCCCCTCTCGTCTGGAGAAACATGCTCGATGTAATAATAAAAAATTTAATTTTGATCAATTATCAGACAGATTGGCGTGATCGACCAATCGAGAGTTTATTCTCGTAGTCCTGTAAGATATATAAATTGCCGGTGGAATGGCAATTCAGAAATTAACATTAAAAATTATTAGCCTAATGGATATTGAGACATATATTTTTTTATTCAAACGAAAAAAAAAGTTGCACCTAAATTTAGTACATTATGAATTTTGTAAGACTGCAACGCAAACCTGAACGTAACCATCCAGATATTTTTCCTGCATGTGATTTGTTGATGTTTTGAATAATTCTGAACAAGTTTTATCATAGATCTCAAAACAACTTCACCTGGTATTTTGCGGTGGAGCGAATCGTGGATTTTATAAAATTGGATCGGATGGGAACGGTGGAAATTAATAAATTTCTTGAATTGAATATGAGAACGATGATTTTAATGCAAATATAATAATACCTATTACTATTAGATATTGAATGTGGTCCATCAAACGATATTGGAAACAACAATGGAATTTTTAGTGTACAGTATAAATTTAGTCTAAAAATGAGATGTGTGAAGAATTCACATTTTTGTTAATTTGTCAACGCATCCATCGAATAAAGTTGAAGAATTGTCGATAGAATAGCTGCCGATATTGTGAAATAATCGGCAGTTGCGTGAAGAAATATCCTCGATGTACTCTAACAACATGAAAAATTTCAGATTCAATCAATCATCACACAATTCGCATTGATCAACCGACAGAGCTTCTATTCTCACGATACGCTGGATGTAGTATCGACAAATCTTGCGAATCTGCCGGCACAGCCTAGCGTACAAAGTTGCATGGATGTCAATAAAATCTTCAAAAGTGAGATAAAAAAATGAGCCGAAGATACGGGACCGCCTTCGATGCCTCCTCAGCCTTTGTCGGGTTCACTTCTTCTCCCGCATCACCTTCCCCAGTAAGGATAAGGTACGGATTCATTTTATCCCCTCTCTTCCACTCCCTACCTAGTCCCATAAACCGAGACGTTGATTTTTCGAAGCTAATTCGCTGCCCTTTCTCAGCTCGCCTCCATTTCATTCCTCTTTCCATTCCCACTCGGTTCTCTCCTATTCCCATCCGCGCCCTCAACCGCAAGAAATTCTACCGTGAAATACAGTTCAAGGAGCCACCTCTCTTGGTCAGAGTCCATGACCGCGAGGGCTTGCTGAATACGTCGTGAACAACGGACCGAAGAGGTAGAACGAGCAGAAATTGACGATCGAATGAGGATCGAGAGATCGTGCGCGAAGCGCCGGTAGTACGATGAAAGAGTTTCGAGAAAGTTATCGATGCAGTATAATTTTTCTAACGAGCCCGACTCGAATAGTCTCGTAT
Organism: Listrodromus nycthemerus; assembly: GCA_963978505.1. Taxonomy (NCBI): domain Eukaryota; kingdom Metazoa; phylum Arthropoda; class Insecta; order Hymenoptera; family Ichneumonidae; genus Listrodromus; species Listrodromus nycthemerus. The sequence goes on from OZ021683.1 coordinate 4,854,369, forward strand.
TACCATTTGCCAGTCCCGTGTAATAGAGAGACGCAGTACGATATCTCGTAAAAAACAAGTTATCGACATTCACGAGCTTTCGATTACTAGTGTAAAAAAAAAGTTATCAACATTCACAAGCTTTCGATTGGTACACGAACAGACATATTTGGTAGTTTGATTTGAAAATTCACCATAGAAAAATATCCACCATTCGCCAGTAACGAAAATCACAATTACAGTCTAGAATTCAAAGAAATAAAGCTGTTTCGAAATAAAGAAGGCCGTAACTTCAAAGGCAACAAACGTCACTCACGCGGTAAAAGCATAATTTCCATACGAAAAATGGTGCATCAAAGAGGGGATTGAAAGACGTAAGGGGCAACGACGAAGTGTTGTGGAAAACGGACAAATTGGACGAAGGTTGTTATTATTATTACTTAGCATCGTGAAGAGAAAGTACAGAGAGAGAGAGAGAGAGAGAGAGACAGGCCAACGAGGCGAGAGGTTTCGCGCGAGAACCCGATCTGTCATTAGCATCGCCGGGTGCGAGGGAACCATAGAGCTCGCGCGGTGCTTAATTCACTTGTTTCTTCAGTTTTCACTCGGATGAAATTAGAGTAGCGCACCGGCGTTGCTGACGATGGGACGGGTTGGGTTGAGTTGGCCGGCGGGGAGGGGGGGGGGGGGGGGGAGCTCAGCGCAGTGGATGTCATTAAGAGCCTTTTAAATCGCCCTTAAGACCTGCCGGGCCATTAGAGAAGCTCTCGCGAGAAAAGGGCAACCCTTGTACACATCTTTTTTCCCTTCCCGTTCGCCACCGCGGGCACCGCAGCCGCTTCCTCGTCTCGCTTCCTCTTTCCTCTTTCGCCGCCGCATCATTCCCATTGCTTTTCCACTGTGCCGGAAAACCTCGTGCAGTACACAGCGCACAATGATTGCCTCCGTTCGCGAACGGTCAGAAATTAGTTATTGGCATGGTTTTCACCCAGTCATTCTCGGCACGACGGCCAATGATCGTCCGCGGACCAACTTGCGGACCACTCGGTTCGCTGGCCCGCAGCATCGCAGCTTTCGCTCGGCTAACACCATTCCCAACGGGTGAAGTACAATACTCAGCTTACGGACTTTGCTCCTTTGCTTCCTCAGTTTCGCCTTCTTCTTACTTCCATCGTTGATCCCCCCGGCCCTTCTCCGTCCTCCCAGGTATTTTTACTTTGCGCTTTATCCAGTTAGCCACTCTAATGACGTTATACTCTCGTCTCCGGGCGTCAAGCTTTGCTCACTGTAGAATCATCCACCGAGGTGAAGTGGTTGCTTCAGACTCTTCTGTGCTCATGCTTTTCGACGAGAGTCGCGTACGATGCGCTTCGCAATGCAGCAGCTTCGTACCGAGCTGCATTTGCTGAAACTTCAATCCGCCGAATCAACGGCGGGACGAAAATTACGTATCCAGAAGTACTTTTTCCAAATCGTCAAAATGTAAAAATTAAATTTTCCGGTTCATCAAAATGCTGTTCGAGCGAATGTCATTCGTCCCGAACGTTAAATTTAAGTTTGAAGACTTCCAATGAGTTAGTTTAAATGAAGATCGGGACGAAGGAAGTTTCTCCTTTTTTTTGGTGACTTTAGGGTTATCCTTTATTGGCTCAAAATGCGTTAAAAATCATGACTGAAAAGAGGCTGCTCCGATCTTCGACTTGTAGAAATCGAATTGGAGTGTGCGAAGTAGCGTGTCTAAAAAGTTGAACGACGACGATACGGGACTGGAGAGAAAGACTCGGGGACTGCTGTAAGGGAAGGCGCCAGACTCCGAACGGTAGCTCTTATTTATGCCTTTGTGAAAAACGCTTCGATCCGTATCTACCCGAAATTTAATTGATATTCTGTTCTCCGTGACGACCCCGTCCATCTCCGTTTCTCCCGACGCTGTTTCTACGTCGCAAGAAAGGCAAAGAAGAGCGGCAAAATACCTTTGTTCCGAGGCCCGAGATCCGATCGATTCGTTACTTGGAGAGATGTGTTCGGGCGTTCCGCGCCGAGAATCATATTCGGCGAGTCATTGCAACGGGAGGGTGGATATACCTGGCTCCAAAAATCATCGAATATCCTCTAAACGTTAAAAACGAACAAAAGAATGGAGTAAATGTTAATTTATAAAAAATCGAAAACCGCGGATATTTTCCACTTTGCTTTTCATTTCAAACTCGTGTCCTAATCGTCGCGGAATAAAATCTGAGAAACAAATTTCATCCAAGAAAGAGACTCGTATTCATTTTTTTTTAAGAGACATTTTTGGAAACATGAATGAAAACATTTACAATTTTAATATTAGGTATATTTGTTTCACGAAAAGTACATTATTATTCAATTAATACAATCAATGTATGCAAATTTCAAGTTCCAGTCCATGAAGATAAAAATTCACTTTGACAGAGTGGCTTCGATGATCATCGGCGTTAACGTTTTCTCGCGAGCCACCCGCGAGCCAATCTCCCCTCCGCAAATTCATTTAATGTTAATTTATATACTTATATAAAATTATAACAAAATTAACATAAATCACATTGAATATAATGTAGTGTTGGAAAAGGAAATTGCGAAGTTTCGACCTCTTCGCTCTTAATTCCCAGCTTGTGGCCGCAATCGTCTCAAAATGAAATACAAGAAACGTCAGTAAAGTCGTTAAAAAAATTTCGCTCGAGAAACAGACTCGACGTAGTTGGCTTCGAGGGTCACCGGCGTTAATATTTGCTCGCGAGGCCGGGCACAATCTGCGCTCCGGGCGACTGCGGGCCAGTTCTCTCGGAGCCAAGATACGCAAACAGGTAATTATCACGTGAGTAAATACGCGCGATTGGCGATAGGTCGCGGAGGAAATGTGAAGCCCGGGTCGAGCCCGGGAAGGCAGAGCGAGCCGGAGATTCAGCCCGATAACCCCTATCTGAATGCCGTTGTGGTAAATCATATTTCACGAGCCTCTGAATCCCTTGCGGTTGCGTCAGGTACGTTATGGCACGCGGCACTTGGCGAGACTCGAACGACCTCATGGACGCTTTATCGAGCGCCCAATTTCCATGAGAAAATATGACCGAGCAGTAATTGTTTAACTCTCGCTCGTTGGAGTACTGAAAATCCATTACAAATCATAAACGAAAACCAAGTGTCGTCGTAAAAGCCTCGAAGAACGAATGATCGACGAGGCACGTGATCCGAGCGGTGAGAGAAGTCGCAGAGGAAGAATCCGCGATACCGCAGAGGAAAGACAAAGGGCACCGCCGACTGAGGACGGGAACCGAAAGATCCAGCAAACCGGCAACGATGAATACTCAGCGGGGGATGAAAAGGGAGAGCATAGACATAGCTACGTGCGCACCTTTTGTTTCCAGTCTTTCCCGAAGCCCTCGGGCAAACACTCGTTCGGCTATTGTCAGCGATTTACACGCCGACGTCATTAAGCAATCGGGGGATTTATTCGGGGCGCTCGGATGCTACGGCTGAAGATAGCAGGAAACGACAGCTCGCCGAGGAACAAACGAAAGAATGAAGAAATATGGGAGAATACGAGGCTGAAGAATTGGGATTCGAAGAATGAATCAATCATCCAACTGCCGAGTGTGTATCAAAGCGTAAGTATATTAACAGCGAGATCGTTAATATATATTTAATATTTTTCAATACTTTGCAAACTTGAATTTTTATCTATTTCTTCAACTCGTTCGTGTTTGCTATTTATATGGGTGTCGCATCGGTTTTATCACGTGTATAATGCGTATTAAATTATGAATGAAAAATTATTCATAATTGGCATGAATTCAAACGTGAAAACCTGACGAGTACTTTCACTCCAATTTATATTTCTTATGAAAAATATAAATTCGAGTGAAAGTACTCCGCAGGTTTGCACGATTAAAATGATGTCAATTATAGCTAATTATTTATTTACAATTTTATGTACGTTATGTACGGGGTGGTAACCCAATTACGCAACTAATGCAGGGAATTACACGGAATTAATTAAATTAATAAAAGCAAAATAATATGGTATTAATCGCAGATGCTTCTCGCGCCAGAAGCGCCTACGGTGGAGCAACGTAGTGGTGCAGCGTGCGGAGTCCATTCGCCACGCTTCCTTCCTTCGGCATTCCCAAAACCTTCGAGGAAGCCCCGGAGATAATGACTGTCGAAGATGTAAGATGAGTTTCCAAAAGCAAAAAAATATGTTCTTTTTAGGCGTTTAAAAAATTTCTTTTTGTGACATTAAAAGCGCTTTTAAATTTGGTATCGAGTCGATTCGTTCGCAACAATGTATGAATACATGCGTTTCGTTACGTTGGAGCTAATATTTTTAACAAATTATCTTTGACATCTGAAAGTACTCAAATACCCTTAAAAATACGATTTTAGTTGAGTCACCTGAAATATTGCAACCGCGGAGGAAAATTATGCCCTCGAAATTTGCAACAAGACAGCCGGAATAATACAAGCTACACAAGCACTCACGATGCTCACACAACGTCAACATTGATAAGGAGGAAAGGACTTGCACCGTCGCCCATGTTTTTCTTCATTTTAATCCTTGTTTTATATTTTTAATCTTTTCAGTTACCTATTACCGGCAATCTCAGGTAATTGCACCGGAACTGAGTCAATCGGAGCACGAAGTCGAATTAAATGTACGCAAAAGTGGGATCGCGTATCTCGCGGTTGCCGTTAAGGAAGCATTGAACTTAATCGCAACCACTCTATATGCTAAGAGGGCCGGCAGTGGGCGCGTGTGCGATATCACGGAGAGACTGTGTCTCGAGCCACGAGTTATGACTCGGTCGCCGCCTCCGTCATGCGAACTCGCGAAGCTAGCTTTTCATAAATGTACACACTGTACGGTGCATTGTGAGCCTGGCTCAAGCGAGACCCCAAAGAAAACTGCCGAATGGCTTATCTCTCTTTCATACGGGTGAGCTTACTTACGCTTTCCATGGGTCGTTGGCTCATGCTGAAAAGGCTAATTCCAGATATAGCCACACTTTTTTTTTTTTATCAAAAGCGGAAATCGAGAGCTGTGGTCTCAACGCTTTATAAATCACACCGACCAAAACCGTACACTCAGAAACATACTTGTCGGATACTTCGAAACCAAATAATAATTAATTTACATATATGTTTATTTGAATCAAATAATAGGTTCTTTTATTGGAATAATTATTTGCGGGTAACCCTTGAAATAAATTGTTTTTTTGTGTCTACCGAAACAGGACTGACGGACTTGGAGTGGAGGCTACGTGTCGCTAGAGTGACGTTCACGAGTGGGAATAGGGGTGTGACTTATAATACTTAGGAAAAAAAAAAAATGATGAATCACGAAAAAAAGAAATCGTGATGTATTTCGTCGTGAAGTGATGGAGACGAAACGCGACGAAAAGATTGTCGCGAGAAACGCGAGCCATTGGCGAGCGATGGAGTTTGGTCCTCGTGGCGATCACGGTTTTTCGTTTCGCTTGGAGCATGCATGCGGGCCTCACAGGTGGGCTGCGTCAATAAACGCGAGCAAACCTCCCGTGGAGAAACCATCACCTCGACGACAAAGAGAACGTTCGCTCGTAGTCGTGACGAAGATCCAGCGGCCATGGAACCCCTCTCCCCGACCACTAATGGTTATACACGCATAAGGGTAGTATCGAGTGACCCATTGTTCCTGATTAATGAATCATAAATTGCATCGAGTATCTGCCAAGTGAGCATGAGTTTTAGTGATCACATAGTGAACCAATGAACATGGTTTTTTTTAAATCAAATTACAATTGCTGAAATCGAGATGTCGTAGTGTTGAACGAGGCCGTGACCGAGGTGAAATTTAAGTTAAGTGTTGTGCGTGCCTCGTACTCAGGCCAGTATCGGCCCGACCTCGGCATTCAGTCACATTGAACATATCAGTTTGGCTGAAGAAATGTTATCCTGCTTCCGTACCAGGCGGATCATTGAGGCATGTGCTCCATTATGACTCTGAACATATCTGTATGACCATCGAGTTTCACCTTTGGTAAGTCTCCATCAATTTCCAGCTCTCTTATTCTTCAAGTAAAATTCCTGAGCCAGGTATGCACTATGGAAAACCCAATGGTTATAACGTGACGATATTCCGCCGCCTGAGGACATCTTCAGGGTCATTGCTCTATTATATAAATTTATGGTCTCCAATTACTATTCGAAAACAATGAATCTTCCTTGGGTTCACCACCAGTGCATTTTTTTCTAAAACATTAAGCGTAATCATGATTTCTGTTTGGTTCACCAATTTGGTAATATGACAACAGTTACTCTGCGTTGCGTAGCTCCGATCAAGGCTCTGGCCTAATCAAATATTATTTTCGGCAAGTTTCCCTCAATGTCCCACCTCAGGAAGAAAATAATGTGGACCTGTAGAATTTCATACTCTAAGTGAACTGCACCGCGCTTATCCTGCGCGATACAAAAACCCAGCCTTAGAAACTTCATAAAATTCAGCCCCATGCAGATTTCTTCAGGATCATCCTATTAAACCTAAATTCATGGTCTCCATATATTCCTCGAGAACCATGAAAGTGCCTCGGGTACTCTCCGCTGCACTTTTTCCGAAACCACAATCTCAATCATTGTTTCTTTTTTCTCCACTACTTGGTAATACGACAATAATTATTCGCACCTGTGTTGAGTGGACGCCAAAACATGAGAATCAAGACCCTCAATTACTCCGTTCTTTCGCACGTCGTTCAACATTTCCAATAGCTCTGCTCCGGGCTAGAGATCTCGAGCAAGTAAGAATTCCTTCGTGCGATGTCCGGTGCCCTCGGCTTTCGGATCGCGCGCGCCCACCGCTTCGCATCGAATCTTTGAATGTAAAAGAAAAAAAAATAACAAAAAATCTCACGTCCAATCTAATTCTTTCTGGGGCAAAACAGGCACGAGAAGGGGATATAATGATCGTTTTAAAATTTAAAGGTCGGGAATAGCGTTCCGGCCTCCTCGACTCACTCCCATGTTATACCTGCGAATGCAAAAAGCACGCATGATCGGGCGCGATTCGATGCCGGCGGAGTCTCGATAATTTTCACGATGCAAACAATCAAATTATAGCGTCCTAAATGGTCGAAGATTCTAGACCCGTAGCCGAACCAGCCCACCCAAACTCATTATACGAAACAACCTCTGTATTTATACATAACTCTTTTATTTATTTTTTTATTGTATTTTTTTTTTCAATTTATCCTCTGGACAGGTGCCATTCGCGCGTCGATCGGGAACGTCACTTCTACGCAGGGTTTTCACGTACTAGAGTTACAGGTTCGGTGCACGAACAATCGACCAGTGTAAAATACTCGCGGTGAGATCGAGGAGTTGTTCGACCGAAGGAGCAAGAAAGTGTATCCTGATGTGCACACCATTGGCCACCTGTCCTCGATCGGGTGTTCGTTCTCGCTGCTCTCATCCGGCCGGATCGAAGAACGATTAAAGTTAGAACTTAACAGGCGAGCATTTGCCGTTGTCGGGATATCGCATACTGAAAATCGGTAGATCGGTACGGGCGAGTAACATATTTTCCTCTAGACACTATCACGTTGATCAAGACTTTCTATTTTAGCGGTATTACCGACTCCAGGAAAATTTCTGAATTATCCGCTATTCGCGTACGACTCGACGACGGCGTGACAACTGTATTAAAAAATAAGAAGAAATCGTTCGATCGAAAACGATCGTTTCTCGGCCGATCGTTCGATTTTGATCATCGTCGTTCTATCGGTAAATAATAAATCGAAAGAAGCACGCACGTATCCTCGGGGGTAACCCAATAGTATAGTCATCCGGCCGTCCGATGATGCGAGTTTTGGCCTCGTCGCTCGAATTAACTTGGCAAGAATCGCGCCCTAGCCCAACGCCTGTATTATATGTATATACTATACCATCGGATCGTTTTACCTCAAAACATTATGCAGGAGAGAAAGAAAGAGAGCGAACGAGAGAGAGAGGCATAGCCGTTGGCTCTCTAATATACCTCCGCCGACTCTGGCTCGCTCTCTCGCTCGCGCGATCTATATTATTCGATCTACAAAAAGATCTCGATCTTACTTGTAGCGGAGAAACACGGTGAATCTACCTTCGATCAAACCGTTTTTCACCCTACCGAATATATTTCGCGATTTCATTATTATAATAAACAAGCCGTACGGACGAGAGTCTCTCGACCAAAACTCCGTTGAGTCTTCCTCATATGTTTTATAGCGGTAATAAATATAGAGCCGTGGCGTACGCACCTCGAAAACGAACATCGTAACAGCGCCGACATTTCAACGGAACGATCCAATCGAATCCGGTAATCGAAGTTAAATTACCCTTAAATATAGCCGTTACGTAATGGCAACATTTCATAGGTCACTTCATCGAGTTTCGTACCGTTTCCCTCACTTCAGCTTATTCTTCACCCCTCGTACTGTACACACACACCTCTGGCAATAGGCGCGTTAACAATTCTCTCGACAGGTGATACCGATCGTTCCGGTGTCCGTGGCAATTGATGGAAACAGGGGAACTGGAATATAGACCGACACACAGCACGGGCTCGATCGCTTCATCGCGGAAACCTTCCGAATCATAGATCAAAAGATCGGAATCCGTCACCATTTAGAAATGTATCGAAAGAGTTATTAACCATTTTGAAAATTTGGTAAAATTTAATTTGCCAACATTTCGTGGCATATAAGTTATCCATCGTTGTCGATGCATCCTGGAATGGCCGATGGAATGAGACCGCAACATCGATATTCCTTATTTCGTTGCATATTGTCTTCCCGAACCCCATAATTACATTCGATATTTGGATTATTAGACGGCAACTCCATCTATACATGCGCATGATATACCAATACCGATATGTCGGTAGGAGGAGGGCGAGGTCAATCGTCCGATAATGAACGTCAATATGACGACGCCCGGTCGAACGTCGATAGGGCGAGCTTAACGGGCAGAGTGTACGAGGGAAAGCAGCGAGATATACGAACGGAGAGGTGTAGATGAAGCTCGTCGCCGGGAAAGGAAAGCCGAACGAACGCGCCCTACTCGCATAAGGGATGATGCTTGTTGATCATCGTATACTCGGCGATGATCGGGCGCGCCAGCGTCCACCGCCCCAGCGGGGATAGCATAGCACAACGGCAGATAATGACGACACGCAAGGACGACGAACGACGAAACCATCGAGGACGCGGCGACGAGAGAGGATGACGAGAGATGACGATGATGCCGAAGCCGACGTTCATCGGAGTTACCGAGTAGAGAGATGGATAGATAGAGAACGAAGAGCAACAGGAGAGTCTGCTTACCAGTGCGCGTCAATGCGTCCGGCCAAAATCGGCGCGACGCTATGCTTCCGCAGCATCCGGCGGTCGGTTGGTGGTGATGGTGCCGTTGCCGATTTTCGTGTTGCCGTTGATGCTGGTGGGATGCTGCATAGGAAATACTAATATAACCGTGCATCGCGGCCTCGAATGATCGCCTAGGTAAGCCATAAGCGCATAGAGGAGTGGCTGTGCGCACCCCCGAGAGGAGAGCGAGGTGAACGCGAGGAGGGGCGGGAGAAGGTGGAGGTATAACCTATTGTAATCAATATTAATTACTCGAGACAATGGAATCTCATTGGACTCGATCGTTCGAGCGGCCTTACCAGCTCTGCCGGTCCCGGGGCTGCCGAGGGCCATGGGGGGGTGGCCCGATGAGAGCCGTACGACGGAGTGAGATCGAGTATATTGCTCGGTTAGTCGGATGGCCGTGTTAATCCTAGCATACCGGCTCGCGCCGTGTAACGCGCTTTGCAACGGGGAACATCGGCGACCCTTCCTCCTCTCCGAATCATAGTCCTCATCCTCATACCACCTCCCCTCATCTTCATCCGCTCGTCCTCATCGCGGTTCGGTTATTCCCGCATACGTACATATCGGAGGATTTCTGTATGGCGCATATGTGTTGGCACATGGAGATGAAGAGCGAGTGAGGGATCGGCCGGTGTGGAGCTCTCTATGATGACGCTCTCCACAACGTAATCTATTGTTGTTGACGTTATGCGCTGTGAACGCGCGGCGTAGGGCTGTGAAGCAGCCGGAGATCGGCCGATGCTGGTCCTAATGCAAGGGCCATCGCCGGTACTGATGGCTGCCCGACGTTGGGAGGGATGCGGCGAGGAGAAACCCATCGGGAGAAACGACAACAACGAGACACCGACGACAGTAACACAATATATTGGTACCAATAACGACGCATGATTCGCGTTACATGCTGGAGATCCAATTACACCTGAATCGGGAGATGGCAGACCCGACAGATCGGACGGGTAAATTCTGGGTTGCCTCATCAACCGCTGGCTGCTGTTGTGCAAAGTTGACGGCCGATCGCTGTCTAAAATCTTCGCTGGACAATAACCGCAGGCCGCATCATGGCTGTGGGAGTTTTCAGGTATTCCATCGAGATTGATTTAAAACGTCATTGTGGCTCACGATTCGAAGAGCCTGATATGCACACGGAGAAAAAATAATTGTTTGGACAACAAGAATTTTGTTACCATAACTGATTTACCTGTCTCATACGGGAACAACGAAACTATTTTCTTCGACCATGAGAATAAATTTCGTCAAGTTATGACGGTCGTATTTTGCACTTCACAAACTTCGATCGGCGCAGTTCACATGTGCAATAAAGCTTTACGAGTTGACAAACATTTCGACAATTCACACGACTTGTGACTCGTCTCTCCCTCGCACAAACAGATTTCAGACACCGCGCCTTTACGACAGCGACAACATCGATAATCGATAAATCGTATCGAGACGCCCAGTGTGCACACAGAGTGAGCGGCCCGACGTCGTCGGCCCTATTCTTCATCGTTCCTTTCGACACCATAAAAATTAGACGGGGCATATCGCGGCCGCCTCGTGGGCTGTACCGCATTACATCGGGCTTTTCGCGCGCTGGCGCAACTCCCGCTTGTCCCTCTTCGCTCCTCTTCGCCTCCCTTTATATTTCGATTCTTTCTCCCTGCCCTCGTTCCGTCTCCGACTCCATTTCTCACTCGTCTGGCCTCTGGCCCTCTCAAAGGCGTTACAATCGAAAATCGTTGGCACCTGCCGAGGGTCGTGGGCGTACGCGAGGGTGTGGTCGCGCGAACTCGACCAGCCAAGTCAGCCCCAGGAGAAATAAATTTCGTATTCCCGACACAGTTGACTCCGTGTAGAAAATCCGCAGTATATTATGCATCATCGGCGTGCTACACGTGCCGAGAGGTTTCGCAAAAAGGGCCTCGAAATTGTACGAAGAGAGAATAGTACGGAGGACAAGGCTCGACCACTCCGTGCGAACAGTTCGATCGCCTCTTCACCGAAGGGGTGAAAACGGTGGTGCGCAATAAACGGTGGTGCGGTTCGCTCCGAAAGCGGAAACGATAGGTGGCCGGAAGGTGTCCGGCTACAAGGAAAGGCCTTTCCTGCCTTTCTCGCTGTACGCTAAACCCAACCCCTACCCGGCTTCCTTCGCCAGTTTCTCCGGCTAGTCATAATAGTGGCGCCCGAAGGGTGCGAATTTTCTAGCACCGTTTAATGGCAAAGGAAGAAGAGGGCACGAGTGTATTAACACAGCTCGGCAGGACACACACCACGTACTGTAAATCCGAGGACAGCTAATTCTCTACACAGAACAACACAACATCGCGGGAACTTTGCTCGCAGCGAAATCTTAGATGCATGTTTGAGACACGCATATACGCGACGGGTGCAAAGTCTGATGAGAGGTTGTCACGCGAAAACGATCCTTCGTTTCCAAGTCTGTTGTTGCTTACTCAACGCGGTCGAACCTCTTGGAAACTCCGCATGAAAAAAAAGTACCGATCGAAAAATGCAAAAAAGAAAAGACAGTATAGACAACAATTAATCATTCTTAGAGCGTGCGGCAAAGATTAAATAACACTCTGTATCTCAATGTTGAGAGATAATTCTTGTTATAACAATTTTAATGCAAATTGCTCATGTAATATTCTAGCCTTGCGAGCGCCGTCACGAGTGATCGAGCGTCCAATCAATTTCGTTATAGGCTCGCGAACCACGCAGAAAGGAAAAGGGAGAAAGTGACAAGAATTTCGTGGGTGAGGAAAGAATGAGGCCGAAAGAAATATGGTGAGGGGAACGAGGGAAGCGTTTTCGTGCCGTTCCCCGCTAAATAGGAAAATATCGCCATCGAGGAAGCAAATGTAGTTTGATCGTAATGAATACCGATCGTGGCCATCCGTTATTCCAACGTTAATTTCACCATATCGCTTCGTGTCTGAAGACGCCGCTCATTCGTGACTCGACGACATTAAAAAAACAAAGCTTGCACGCAGAAGATTTCCCACAGTCGCGCTATCGAAAATTAAACATCCCGTGACGCTCTGAAATAATTTTTCAGCGACGCAGAAAATCGTGACCACATTTAATTTTGTTACACTGAACAGTAAGGAAAGTTTGTATTTTTTATTCCTCAATTTCCGACCAAGCTATCCGGCTTTACTTTTACAAACAAAAGCACTAATGAAACATTTTTCTTGATACAGGAAATAAGTGTGCAGCTTTCTATATTCGAACCGGAACAAACAAACGTATCATCCATTGTAAAAAAATAGCTTCAATGAAAGTTCGTATCCCGATTTTACGAAATAATCTTTCGCCATGTAACGAGTAAAAAAAATTGCGTGTGCGTGTGCGCGAAGATTTCCAAGTCGAATTCGTAATGTACCGGATACCTTCAAGTATAATATAGACATTTTTATTTTTCATAAATCCGATTAGATAGACATTGTAGCAATCGGATTGCGGTTTATTCATTTCCACAATAATTATTCGTCCCCCTCGAGACTTTCTTCAGGAAACACGAATACACAGCGGGGAAAAACGGTTGAAAACGACTCAATTAATCATAGTATCTAACACGAGACGGATTATAACATTTATGAGATACGGTTATTATATAAATACTTGATACTCTCGCGAGATAATTTGCGAACGATACATACACATTAATATATATACAATAAATATAAATGTGTATCCTACGCTACTAGAACCGTCTTGGGCTCCGCGTTGCGTGTGTTTTCCTGCAATTCATTGCTACGATTCCCGCGCATGCGCATCAGCCCCTTTCCAACATTCAAGAATATGCGCAAGGGAAAACCCTCGGTGCGATGTAAAACCACTGTCTCGGTAATTGGATTTGAATCGCCTCGAAGAGTATGTCCGTCTAGCGCTCCCTCTCTCTACTTCTGGCCGGTCTGCTCGAAGCAGAGGACGTATCTACTTACCCGGCGCCTCCGCCCCCCCGTGCGGAGGCCCCACAGCACGTTCCTAAACGAGCCCATGACGTGCGAACGGTAGCTTTAACACTGTTGAACCGAGATAGAGCCGCACTTTACACCTGCATATATACGGCGGATGTTCAGCTGTCTGCAGCCGAGTCGGAAACGAACACGCAAATAGTTTCTATGTCTACCTCGGGAACTCCTTACAGCGGCATGCGCGAGTACGAAGTCAACGTAACAGACCCGTACGAGAGCCACCCACTTCTTCGTAATTGGCAAACTGCCGGATCGGGTTTCTCCCCTTAATTGCATTAGCCACTGACATGCCATCATTGGATCGCGCATTCGACTCGCTCTATGTATATGGATACGGTACACGTATCCGTAGATTCGCGTCTCGGGAGAACGAGCCGTGCGAGCGTCTCACTGGTACGCTCGTACCACTGTGTGAACCTAATACAATAAATTAGAAACTAATACTCTGCGAAGAATGGACTAATTGGTGATGAAAGAAATTAGCAGATTTCTTGAAATTGAGCGTTAATTTTTATTAATTTTTTTACTTTTTCACGGTCGGTGATTATGGCGCGTTTGAGGAACATATAACATAATGTGAGGAGAAGGACTTGGGTCAATGGCAGTTTGGCAATGTGTATGATTAGCGTTAGGTGTAAAACTGGTACAGGATAATAATTACATAACCGTGTAGTATTGACGAAACATTTATTTTAATAACTACTAATACAATTTAATATTCGAAAAAGAAGCCAAAAAATTATAAATTAGCCTCAATGATAAACAACAGGGTGAAGCGAAAGAATTACATAGCACCTTAGTAGGACGCTAGCAGCGTCGCTAGAGGCTGACATAATAAATTATCAACCAATACGTTGCAACCAATTGAGTGAACATTTTTGTGGGTATTGATTAATACACAGTCCGTGACGAAACTGCCACTGAAAAAAATATATATATATTATTAAAGAAAATATTAATTGACCTAACCAAAGAATCGGATAGTGTAGAAATGCCAGCAAATTCGTCCGTCCACCCATCAGTCATACGCGAACGTGCTGTCGTCCCTGAATTCTCTCGCACGCGCAGTTTCAATTACACACGAAATAGCAGCGCGTTGCGCCCGAGAGCGAGCGACGAAGCTTCGGGAGCCGAGGGCGCGATATCATCCCAAATAATCGAATCTCGATAGAATTCCATCCGTTTTCATATAATTATACAATCTCGATTCCATCATCGAGCCAAATACCGTGAAATAGAGAATGGACGGAAGAATTGTACAAAAAAAATCCCTCATATTTTCCGAAGACGAAGATCTTTCTCATATGGAAAGCTATCCAGCCTCGATTTATTCCTATCAATTTCCGCGATTCCGCAAAAGTTCCCTCAAGCTGAAAAAAAGCAAACGAGTGTTCGACATTCGTCCAGAAATCATCTCGTATGCTTTCAAGGGCCATGGGTGAGAAGACCGTCTTGTCTGCCGTTGTTACCGAATGGTGATGCAGTTACCGGTGCGCTGCTGGGCCTGGAACTGACCTCGCCCTTCGTAAATTGCTTCATTACGCTAGCGCCAACAGCATGTGAAAGCTCGCACTCGCGCGGCTCGGTACTCGGGCTGCAGAAGGGTGCACAAGCGATGCCATGCGTGCTGGCGAAGGGAGGTCAAAAGGGTGGCCATCAGCAGCCCGATGACAAGGCGAACCTGGGGTTACAGGGATAAACCCTGCGTTGCTTAGGAAATCCGATGATATTGTTGTCACACTCTCGACGCCCACCGGGTTGTTTTCCCGCGATCGGCCTTGCAAGGGCAGCAAAAGGAAAAAAGGCAATTGTCCCGTTGACAGAGATGACGACGCAACTTTGTTAAATAGTAACTTGGACGTAAATACTAATCACTCAACCTCATCTATCTCACTACGTTACACTGATCTCTTCTCGGTTCTTTTCAAACGATCATCCGAGCATTCCGAAGACCCTTACGAGCTTAAGACAGGTGTCTCTAGATTCAATGCTTCTGCAAGAAACTCTGCCCCCCCCCCCTCCCCAATTAAATCTAAGCTAAGTGTAAGTGAATTCCATCTTCCTCTCTAAGTAAATTCCATCTTTCTTTCCATGTAAGTTCCATCTTTCTTATCAAGTGAATTCCATCTTATGTTCCGAATAAATGTCCTCTTTTATCCAAGTAAATACCCTCATTTTTCCAAATAAATTTCATCCTTTCTTTTTCGCCACATAAAATAAAATTGACTCATCTCCGTAGCGCCCAATGCGCCAACTCGAATCGCTCCAGTACAAAGACGACCTCGAACCCAGTCCCAAAATACTTTTTGATTATCCAAACCGGCGGAATAGCCTATGAGAGCAGTGTCTGTAATTCGGGCGAATGGTCAATGGCTTTCGCGAAGGGTTCGAGGCCTATTTTCATCGAGGTCGAACGAGCGTTGTTCGAGAGTGCGATGGGTAGAGCAAGGGATGAAAATCGGTGGCTCGTCGTCACGGTATGGAAAGAGATGCGATACCACGTGCCAACGAGATGTACATGTCGAAGTCGCGTACAAGTAACACGCTTGTCGGTGCCTCTCGTTGGGGCCGGTGTAGCCGGTGTTACACTGGGGAATGGCGATGAATAAGGAGGGGAGGGAAGCTGTGATGGTCCGCGCGCGAGGGGGCGGAGGCGGGCGGAAGTCTGCAGCAGGCCCCGAGTCCCGGATTCGCCCCGCTGGTAATGAGGTTCGGTTTTGATTAGCACGGAGACTGTTTAACGGTTTGATACCTCGTCGGTAATCGAATCCGGACCTAATCTCTCAAGTTATAACCAGATTATTGCTTCCTCCATGCACTCGCTCTCTACTCGCGTGGTCTCTCTATCTCTCGAACCTCGAATACGTGATGCTTCGTATACGTGTACACAGTTGCTCCACTCCCGGTCGTCGCGGGGTTCCCTGTCATTCCGTTCAGTCGAGTGGCGAAAGCGTCGCAAAACCCTTTCGCCCTCTCGACGACATCCCTGTCTCGCGTTGCCGCCGTCTCGGTGCCCTTAATTCGCGACTATCCTCCGCTGTGTCACGGTGTTATCCGCGAGGGGGTATCGCAATTATGGCCGTGAGGGAAAGTTTCAATCCCTTACTCCACCAATGCCGTCCTTTCCTCCCGCTTAAAGTTCCGGAGAAAAATGACAGATTTCCTCGTAACGTCATTTACAGTTTAAAAATTTCGATATTCGGGTATGAGTGGTTTGATCGATTAATGAAATTTTTTAACCGGAAGTGACGTCACAATGATATTTCACCAACCCTTTGATAGATAATATATTTGTCGTTCTAGAATAAATGGAATTGTCTATTTTTTTTCCGTTAGTCTACATGAAATAAAATCGCTGCCTGTATCATCTACAGACAACGTGAGAAATCATAGCGCACAAGCGACCGCGTCGCGCACCTTACGATTCGATTGAAGCGATCCTATAATTCCAGTGCTCGAGCGATCGAGCTCTTGTCAGATTGCTATTTCCCTAGCACGTAAGTGCGCCGAGAGTCAAATCCACTCCGTGCGGAGTCAATGTAAAAAAAAATTATGCGGATAGTCGTATTAACAACCAGGTAACACACAAGTGTCTGGAGGAAAAAATCAAACGAGTTTGACAGACACATCGAAAGAATATAAGTTGAGATTTTTTTTGCTTTTTTTCGTTGCGACATCTTTGTCCGTCCATTAACATTTGCACGATCGATCCATCCTTCTTTCTGACTCGCGACGCTCGATCGCAACTCTCAGGATCGTCGTTGCATTCCCCGTTTAATTTATATGGCTGCCATGTTGAATCGATAGTAGTCGTAAGAATCTCGTGGCGAAGGTGCACACAAGCAGCGAGCGTACTGGCAGTAGTCGTGTTAGGTTACAGTTTTAAACGCGGCCAAATTATACGTTCCTCGAGTGGAGCACGTTTAAAATATTCCGACGTCGCTGCGTGTACGTACGACATGTGTCTGTGTGCGGAACGAGAGGAGCGGGAGAGAGAGCAAGAGCTCATGCTGCATGGGAAAGGGCAAAATAAATGTTACGGCATTACGATGAACAGCGTGCGCCTCGAGAGCAACCACATCGACTGCAGTCGTTGCATACGTGTGTTACGAACTGTTCGTACCTACTGCATAATGTTAAAACAAAATGAAAAAATTTTAAAAAGTAAAGAAGCAAAGGCAAAAATAATCTCTCTCGATTGGTGGAAATAAATTCAAAATGGCTGACAGTGCCCGGTAAAATGGCGTCGTCGAGCTAATAGCTGGCTATTATGATAAATTTGACGTTTCTATTCGTACCTCGTGCGCTCACCTTCGCAGTGAATATATCTGCTTGAGAATGCTGCACAACTGTAGTCGTCCTCGTTGCAGTTCGCACTGACATCATTCGTCTCCGATCATCTCCAGGCGACATAATAATTTTTATTTCATTCACGTTCGACGTTACTCAAGGTTCCTTGAAGACGTTCTATCGAGCTGAGAACGATTGTGTTCACCTGAAGATTACCAGGATTGAAGTAAAATTGGAGGAAAATCGAAGTAAGATTTAAATAAAATTAAAGGAAAATTAAAGTAAATTTGGAGTAAAATATATGTATTAATTCGAAATTCAAAACCAGAACGAGAATGATTGGTGTCGACCGCGATTCAACATTTCGAGTATCAGCCGAGCGATTTAGTTGTCAAGGATAAGTAGTCTTTTTCGGAGCTCGCACATCCCGCGTGTTCTGTTTCGATGTATGGATACACATGTGAGTAACGAGTGCGCGAGCGCGGAGGGCGCAAGAGAACGATAAAAAGATAAAGAGACTTTTTTTGGCCCGAGGGCGCGGGTGTTGGTTCGGAGCATTCTGCTCGTTCTCTCTCCTTACGTATCCCTCGCACGAAAGAACGAACGAACGGATTCTTAATCGGGCCCATTATCTCAGCGCGATCATCATCCCGAAAATTATTTTAGAAATTTTTTTTACTATGAAACCGAAAAGTCATAAATCAAAGTTCCGTAGGACGGGATATTGCGGTTCCTATCTCTTTATTCTTTCGCTCACCGGAGCTATGTGCTTCCACAGTTTCTAAGCCGCGGGATGAGCTCTCGCGGGCTCGCCCGCATCCGAGACAATGCACCGCGGTCCATTTAAGGATTTCGAATGGACGCAATTTTCTATGGAACTTTGTAATTATGGGTAGTTTGTTGGTGAAACTAGCGAGGGACGCTTAGCTGCTCTTTCTCATTCCCTGCCTTTTCATTTTTCCCTCGCTCTGTTGGTTGCGAGGCAGCGAATAAGCGAGAATCTCTGAAGCAACCGCTCGTAGCCATAAAAATATAAGAATTAAATTAAGAACAGCCGAGTTCTGCACACTTGGTGAGTGTAACGCATTTATGGTTGCCGAACAGGAGCGCGCTGGCTGGATTAACGTTGCTGTATCGAGAAGTATTTTCCGTCAATAAAATAAAAGACAGTGACTGAAAAATGTGCGCAGGAATCTCTTTAAATCAAGCTGACAAATGCTATTTTCAGTGTAGAAATTAACAAAAGAGATAGCGAACCAAATTATTTGACTGAAGCACTTGCCGTGCCGAAATCTCAAAATTTCAAAAGTGATCTGAGCAGCGGTTGAGTTGTCGCATCAATAATATTTTTTCCGTCAATTTTTTTGGAAAAATAAAACACCGTAATATTTTCACAGTTTTTTTTTATAACTGAGCTTACAATTGCAATTATTTTTACGCAAAAATCGTAAAAAGCCATCGCAGACTGAATTTTCGACCGGGTTATAGTTACAGCGTAGCTATAGCACTCGCCCCATGCCGAACTCTCGGAAATTCCAAAGTGATCCGAGCAAGGAGCAAACTTCCCTCGGCTACGTTGCTTTTTCGATAAAACGAGCCGCGTGTTCCTGGAGCGTGTCGAGCGCGGAGGATGATGGGTACTTCGTCCCTTATTCTTCGGTGCGAGCAAGTATAGCTCTGGCGCCAGGAGGGTTCGCTTGGTCTCTCACGAATCCACACGGAACATTTGCTTCCTCTCGCCGAACTAGAACGCTAGAAGCTCGCTTTCATCGGGGACCAAGTGAATGGAAAAGACGATGTTTAATTCTGGCTCCCGCTTTCTCTATCGGTTCTGCCATTGTGGCGACTAGAGTAGGCTCGTAATATTTCATAGAACAATTGTAATATTTAGTCTAATTTAAAGTCCCACAGCCGAAAATCGGTTTCTCGAAATCTCACCGGAACAATCCTTAAAATATTATTATATAAATGAATCAGAAGAAATCAGACGAACAAGATAAATACATTTTCGGCCACTTGGATCCTTCCGATTTATATCAAAGTTAATATGCATACGAATATTTATGTATGGAAGGACGCAAAAAAATGGCATAGTGAAAGCAACAATACTGACTATTACCATAAAAAATAGTTCTTAGGCAGAACATTTATACTTTATAATACCGACAATGAGAAACAATCATGCAACCGTAATTACAGTTCAACTAATTGAATATGTAAGACAAAAAAATTATCTGTATAGATGTGCCCAATGGAATCTATTCGTTACAGTAGAAAATATTAAAATTCCTCTCGGTATATATATATTTCAATGCCTTTTACATAAGCTCCCATTTAGCCAGTGTATTCATTCCCGTATAAAAAGGCTGTACCAATTTAAGGAGGGAATTACGTCTCTCGAATATTTTGATTTGGATCCCCCCCCCCACTTTCTCGTTCGTCAGTTCGGGAGCATCAAAAGCACAGGGGTTTTAAAAAGATATATAATTTATTTATTTATTTATTTATACATTGCTCGCACCGCGGCGAACGAGAGCGACGTTCAGCTTCTTCGCAATTCCGAGTCTCGAGGCGATGTTCGGATGTGCCGCTTCTCTCTCGACTGGGGTCTGGATGTCTACAGGCGCGCGAACACACGATGCCCCGAGATTTATAACTTGTAATGAGAAATCATTAGCCGGAAGGTGTATTAGGTACGATTTCGGTAATTGCCCAAAAATTGGTCAGGAACCCGTCCTCAAGGGTCTCGGAGCGATGTTCCATCGACGGTCCGTTCTTCGTTCACCGCAAAAGATATGCGAGAAGTTTTCTGACCTCGAAGACCGCAATCACGGATGCAACTTACGTGCGCCTCGCTGAGACCGACGTGCTATAAATCAAAGTATCTCCGGTCTCTTTCGCTGCCCTGCCACGTCCCGGCAACCCGAAGAAACCTTTAAAAATTCTCCACAAAGTCAATAAAAAATAATTGCCAGACTCGCGGAGTTTTTATCGGATGCTGGATAGGGTTCCGTTGAAATTTAGGCGGATATTGGAAAAAAGAAAAAAAAAAAGCGTAGAAGAAAGCGAGAAACAAAAAGGTTGGAATCCTTGAGAGAGAATTCGTCCCGTGGCTGGACGGACCATATGTACACCGCCTGTCGTCGGTGGGACAAGCAGGGTCAGTAGCGACATAAGTACCAAGGGTAGTATAAAAATCAATCACTCACCGTTGACGTCCGGAACTCCAAAGAGAACCACCCAAAACTCGGTACTTTTCCATGCGCCACTCTTAATTCGATAAAAAAATGAAGTCTCGCCGTGTTTCACGGAATGATCGATGTTCTCCTCGATCGTTTTCGCTTCAGTCACGCATCGTATTTTTTTTCTGAGATCAAACGGTTTTCAACATCGTTTTGGTGATCTCACTTAAAAGTCAGCAGGACAACTTCGTGTGGTATTATCGTTAAAAAGCGTCACGGTCGGAGTATCGAGGGACGTCAAAAATCGACGTCAACGTGGCTCTCAAAAATATCGTTCGGTCGACAATTACAAGCGAAGAATTATGGGACGATAAGTCCGGAAATTGGTCATACGGAAAAGGTTCTCAGCACTTTTTTTCTATTTATTCACGGTTGAAACAATTAAAAACTTACTTTTTTTATTGTTTGCAGTGGGACTTTAAAGTGTGGAGCATCGTCGGAAGGCAAGGCGGTCAAAATTTCCACTGGGGAGATTTTGATCAGGACAAGACCTCGAAAATCGACGTCAACGTGGCTCTAAAAGATATCGGACGGTCGACAATTAGGAGCGAAGGATTATGGGATGTTCAGTCCGGAAATTGGTCATACGAAAAGGGTCCTCGGTGCCTCTCTTGAATCCGTACGAAATGATGGTGCACACTCCGATCCGAAAGGGTTGGCCAATCTGATACAGAGTTAACTCCGCAGCTTGTATTTCCGAGTGCTCGGCCACCCGATCCCGGCCCAACGATGATTAATGGCTGAGTTACTCGCTCTTTTTTTTGTTTGTTAATTACTCGATCGCGGGAACGCCCGGTATGATATGCAGATTTAGCTCGAGATACGGCATTGTGTGTACAGCACGGTCAAGCTGTGCCCGGGTCGTCGGGTTTCGAGCGGGAGCAACTTCGACATCATCGAACTCCACGGATACGCGTAGCCAACCCTTTCGATAACGTTATTTTGATTTGAGTGGGCTCTTGACGAACACCGGAAACACCGGGCCACCCCTTATTCCCATTCGTACCTCGTACGAATTATTATTCTCCATGTACACGTAAGCAGATTTCACTGTCGATGCTCTAGAAGGGTTAAATCTTCGCAGCGCGTGTGGCAGAAATATCAGGTCGGACGTCGATTTAACCGAATTTTTTCGTTCGTTATTTTCGTTACGGTTATTCGAGATGTACGATTTTTTTTTTATTACGTCTTTCACACGCTTCGACTGCATGTGCCAGAGAATAAATGCGCAGATATTCCCTCCCCTTTCGAGATGTCTGCCGCATGTCGGTGCATACGCTTGCTGGAAAATTGCACTCTAGAAAACGTTGCGACGCGGTCTCGTGTGCCACAAGCGGACATGGATGCGGCGATCTACTCAACAGTTTCACTCATTTTTTCTCGTCTCGCTCGTCTCCCGTTAAAAACCCTCGACTCCGTGCTCTCCTGGAAATCACACGAGTACCACAGGAATATCCATGCGAACTCGTATCTCACCCTCGGACCGCTTCGTCTCCGATATCTCCGTCATTTCAGTTGAGTCGGCTCGCGCGCTCTGTGAGCGACGAGTCCGCAGAAATTATTGCACTGCATTCTACAATTATTCCATTGCAAACGGATGATCGAGAGCGGGACAGAGCGGGAAAGAGAGGGGGAGACAGAGAGTACGAGCAAGTTCAAAGGGGTTAATTCCGTGGGCTAATATATTCACCCCTTTTTACTTGAAACCCGGGAGATTTCGTATGTATTGCCAATTTTGCATTTATACCCCCGACCGCTAGCGCACGCCACCCACTCACCTTCCCATTCAAGCTGCCCCATGAATAAATTCATTTTGAATTCGTCGTTTGCCCCGTCGTCGTCTCGTCATCGTCGATCGCACCTTGGCATTTCACACCTTTTTTTATATGCGTGCCTTAACAATTTTATCGCAGACCGATCACAGCGCTCCGCGCGTTAAGCTCAGGTCGCCTCATTCCCGGTATTAAGACCTCCATTCGGGCGCAGGAAGGTTGGTGAAATAGAAGAGACCGAGGCTAGAAAAACAGGACAATTCGGAACACCCAGTTTCCGTATGGTTTAAGAGCTGAATAATTGCTATCACAAAATTAATATTTAAAAAATTAATTCTCAACGTCATCCAATAAGCGCACATACGGAGAGCGAAAGCCAGTTCGCAACTCACAGATCGTCCACCCATAAAACGGAACTCTCGCGCTCCTTGTCAACCGCCCGACGTGGCGTAAATCCTCTGCGGCCCTCTTCAGCCCGCTCGATTCCGGCATGACCGCGGGGTACGCGAGCCATTTATCAACGCGACAAGAACCGACAACGGGGTTGAGAAAAAAAAAGTGCCCGTCATTGCTGGGGTTTGTCCCAGGGTGCGCGAGACTGTAGTGCCAAAACTCAGATGACTTCGTGAGACTCCTGTCAACGGAATCTCTCATTTTCTCTTCGTCCCTTCTCGTCTCGCTGTCCCACATCTCTTCCATATCACAGCAAAATAATCCTGCGGCGACCCCTGTCTGGTTACACAGCGAGATTTTGCGATAGAAGCAGTGGCAACCTCTGCACAATCGGTCGTCACAATCTCGGAAGCGAAGGTGTCATTGTGAACTCGTTCGATAACTGAAACTGCAATCTGAATTTTTTTATCGCCGCTGATTCGTCGGAGAAAATCGGTAAACAATGCTTTCGTTCTCTATAACCGACTCTATAAGTCTTTAATTTTAATATCAATTCTTCGATTCTTCAACCTCATAACAAGTGGGTATTCAAAATTCCCACGTGTTGAGATTGGCCTTAGTCACGTCATTCATCCGACGGACGAGAGCTCCGTTGACTTAAACCCTCTAATATTCGAGAAACCGATTCGTCGAAGAACAAACGTTGGAAACTTGAAGTAGCTGAACTACATCGGAGATTGAATTCTCTCGGGGTCTCTTTCAAGTCGCATACCGGGAGAGTCTGAACTGCAAGAGTGGCGGCGGAGCTGCATGGCTGTACAGATTGTGCAACCAAACATAATCGAGATTCACGCCAGCGCATACCACGGTCGGGACATATTTTTCATCAACCCTCCCAGCGTCACCGCCGACCAAGTAGCGAGTTCCCGAGGATGACGAAGAAGAAGACACGGGGGGGTTGGATGGCGAAGGGATTGTCCGTGCGGTTTCCGAGAAGGACAGCATCTTCGTCGACGCCGGTGGATGCCTTCCGTCAACTCAAAGACATTCTCGTCTTGCGGACCGTGAAGTTTCAACTATCGCATCCCCACCTCGAGGATGACTCTTGCTGTCTGGAGAAGAGCGAACTAGCTCGGTCGCGCCGCTCTCGAGGAATCTCTGACCACGCTATAGCCTCGAGGCTTCGGGAAGGGAAGACGACCACCGCTATCAACCTCCCCACTATCGGTCCTCCACCAAAACTTGTCATCGAGCAAATTACGCCCCGGACTTGGGCCAACTCCGTACGGAAAACCGCCCAAGATTTGGAGCAATGTCGCACGAGTTTCGCGTTACTTATCAAGGATATCGGGACTTGTAAACAATTCTGGGGTTACTGGCAAAATAACGGAGCGAAACATCTTGTGGGGCTAAACGAACCATCTTTGCCAATTTCTCGCGAGACAGAAAAAACGGTCGATCTACCTGCTATCTCGTATGAAGATATTTGTGCGGTTTGTACACCAAAACAAAAATATGACACAAGTGGATTTTGCGTGCGAATTACTGAAAAATAACCATGACGTTTTGATTGAACCCAGAATAATAATTTATTTGGCCACCTTTCATTTAGTTCGAGTGAATTATTAAGTTGACTTAAACAAATGCTCGTTTTATTGAAGTGATTATTTGCTTAATCGAGTAAGAGGAGAGCAAAAGAAGTGGAGCGACAGAGAGAGAACAGTCAGCGAGACGAAAAGCGTGGAAAATAAAGGCGTGCGAGGCAGCGAGCGACGAGACAATAGAGATAATTTATAGATAATAAGGAGCGAAAAAATAGGAAAAAAGAGTGCGAGAGTGTGGATATGTGGGAGTGAGAAGAGAGAGAGAGAGAGAGAGAGAGAGAGAGAGAGAGAGAGAGAGAGAGAGAGAGAGAGAGAGAGAGAGAGAGAGAGAGAGAGAGAGAGAGAGAGGGAGAGCGAGGAGGTGGAAAAATATGAAAAAAGAATGTAACGAAGGAAAAGACTGTAAAATATTGTAAAAACTAAAAGGAGAGGGAGACAAAAGAAGTTCTTGTAACCCCAAGGGTAAACAGAAATAAATACATACATACTTAATTGAAAAAAAAAACATTTATTCAAATGAAATATATATTTTACATGACAGAACATTTTTATTTTACCAAATAAACGGCCATCAAATAATTTTTTTCTGGGTGTCTACTTTCGCTTCTTAAAATTTCTTACGGGTTTGAAACAATAACATTTAACGTTGAAACTGTAGCCGTCGTTGTTCCAATATCATATGGAATTGTAAGAATTAAAAGTAGAATAGAAATTGAAGAATTTTTTTCTGACAGCCCGCAAGCAAATGTTTTTCTCCGGGCAAGGATCTAGTCTGACGAGGACGATCTCGTGTGCGAATGCAGAGAGAGATGAGGGCTTTGAAAATACCGTCGCGCATACGAATATGGATAGCGCGGTCATTTAATACCAAGTACCCGATGACCGAGGTGCGCAACTTGCCAAAACAATTAGCGAGCCAAGTAACTTTGCAATCAGCGCCGTAGTCGTGGCCTGACCAGCTTCATGGTCGTGCTGGTTGGCGCGGTCGGGCTGGAGGCAGCCCCAACTCGGCCGAGAGTTCGCGGAGAACGATCCATCGAAACAGAGGCATTAAATCAAATGACGATAATTGCGGGACTCGCGGCGAGGTAGGAGGAGAAAGGAGAAAGCGCGGGAGAGAGAATAGAGGAGTCGTAAAGTCGAAGTTATGGGTTTTGCGAGAGATTCGCACAGAAAGATAGAGAGCGAACGAGCGTTCCTTGGCCTTACACCCCGTTCCCCTCCGCCCCCCACGGTTGTCGGTGGAAGTGGGTGTTCGCGAGCTCGCGCGGGCCGCGGCGAGCGACCGAGAGGCCACCCCTAATAATGGATAAAACGATCATAAATTCGACGGGAGGGCTTTTCAGCCTCTTAGGAAATATTAATTAAAATGTAATTGTTCCGTACGGAGTTACAGCGCGAAGAAGGGTTACACAGTATTCCTCATCTCCTTATATAGTACCGATGGTATAGAGCGAGCGGAGCCTTTAGATCTTGGCCCGTTCCCCCTCGACGCCAAGTGTAAGGAGAATATCAGAAGGAAAAGCACGAGACCGCCGGGGCAGCTACCTCTTTGTTTTCACAAGTCTGTCTCACTCTCTCTCTCTCTCCTTCTCTCTTGTGACTTACCCCCGGTCACGTTACTAGAAACGACCCTGTGGGCCCTGTAGATCCTGCAATCCCTCACACCCCCCTCGAACCCCCTGGTCCCTCGCTTTCGCAGCTCCGAAAAGCTCATCGCCGTCTTATTCTCGCTCGCCGTATAACTCGAGTAGCGAGAAAGTTCTCGCGGGCTTCCAAAGAAACGTATTAACGACTTTAACGGAGATAGGGAGACCCGAAAACCCTCGCCGAGCACTTACCCCGCCAGTCCTATACAGCTTTGGACGCAAGACGGATTACAAAATTTGCGCACTCTTGAGGAATTAAAGAGAATTTTGTGTGAAAACATATCTGAAAGAAATATCGGAAAGATACATTTTTTCACGACTATATGACCTGCTAGTGATACTGTGAGTTATCGTAATTAATTTTTATGCTGTCACCATAAAAAACGATTAAATAATTGAAAGCACAAGATATTTTGGTAAATTGATTTAACGGATCCTTCATTTTTCCGTGGGTCCTGTCGGTTAAAAGTCGTGAGACGACCTTCGTTAATTTTCTATTTTAACTATGGATTGAAAAAATCCCATCTCCTTTACTTCAGAACTGCAAAATAAATTGTTGACCCGTGGTGAAAAACTAAAATTCGGGGAAAATATTTCACACGAATATCTGCGGGACCATTGAAGAATCCGGGACCATCATCGACACTTAATTTTTATTATTACCCGCGTTCCTAAACATCCAAACTCTTCCCCCGTTTCAGCATTATAGAATGAAACGTTGATCAGTGGTTAAAAAAAAAAGGACCTTTTCTTTCACCCCGGCAATAAAGAGTGAATTTCTTGGACCGGCGCAGTGTCCTTGTGCGTCAACATTGCGACCGCGAGACTCCGTGAATTCCACGAGCGTTTGTGCTCCGGTTCTCCTGCATACGTTCGTGTATCTCGTATCCGTAGGTATATCGCCGTGGGAGCCCTCTCGCAGTCTCGTGTCGGGCTATCCGAACGCCGTTGTGCAGGTCGTGCAGCCCGGCAGGACATCAAAGAGAGGCCAAACAAACGGTAGTAAGGGTGCAAGTGCGCGCCAGGGGGATGACGACGACGTCGACGAGGAGGGAGGCGGAAGAGGCGAGGTACTGCGATGCAATTCGGACATGGAACAACAAAGTGATGACGTCACCAGCCGGCCGGAAACCCGCGGTGTGCATGTGCATGCCCGGTACCGAGGCATGAGCGACTGTGTCGTCGGCTTGACGCGCGTCCCGCTCCGACTCACTTGCTCCTCCTGTCTCTCCGTGCGGATGCGCGTGTGTGTGTGTTCCCCGGGCCGACGACAGCTCGACGTTCATCCGCATCTATATTGGTGAGTGGTCACCCGGTAGGCCGCCGTTTGTCGCTGTGTGTACAGCCTGCGGTTTACAAGTTCATTGCACAACACTCTAGTCATGCAGTACTGTGTAGCCGAGAGATGCCGAACCGTTGTCGCTGTCTGGATCCGGATGTGTGTCTCTTGTTCTGGCCCTCGATAACCTCCCCAACCCCTGCGAGGGGAGTCTCCGGAAGTCTTGTACGCTGAAACTATGGCCGACGTTAAATTAAACCCGAGGCTGGACGGAGGTTTCCGTACTGGCGACTTTGCAGCAGACATTCAGTCGAGTTTCTACGGTCGGCGGTAATTCCAGGCTAGTGCTGTAGATTTTATTTTCTCGGGAAGAAGAAGCAGAGCACTGGGTGCTGGAAATAATGGGTATTACATAGCCGAACCTTCCGCGGTCGACTGGAATCTCCGTGAAGACTATTCAGCGATGAGGAAATTTGAATATTTTAGGGTGATCAATGTATCTATTATTACTAATCTTTTCACTTCCGTGTTCCAGCTCTTTCGCGCTCTATCCGTGTTAATGTATACTCCAAAATGAAAACATTACTGCAGTGCGGTTACCATTGCTGTATAAAAGGAAGATGCAGGATAAATGTAGGTTTCTGGCTCCGGATGCGTCCCTTGTTCTGGCGAACATGAAATTTGCACACAATGCGCCCGATTTCCACTTCCGGTCAGCAATTCTAGGACCGTTCCACCCATCTGCTTTTCTCTGATCTAAGAGATCGACCGGAAACTCCGAGCAGAGTTCCTGGCGACGATAAAATTTAAAGGACGAAGGGCTGTCAACGTATCTATATTTTTTCATTTTCCCGCTGCCATGAGTCGAGCTCTCCCCCTCTGTATCCATATACTTGTATGGGCTACAAAAGTGCCCGAGCCTAATAAAGAACGTGCTCGGCTCGCGGGGCACACGGCATATCGCATACAAAATGGCGAGCTGGCACGTTCCCGCAGATCGTCCGCCGGATAACGCGTCGTCGTCGTCGTTTCTGTACGGCGTTATTGTATTCATGAGAACCGCACATTGCACCTGCACACAGCGACAGTCCCGTTTGCGGACCACACGCATTATAATGTATTAGGGCTATCATACGTGGCGGACATTACTGACCGGGAGGGTTGTCGCAAGGGCAGACGTGTACGAGGTGCAGAGTTACAAAATGGCCACAAAAAATAATCGTTCGGAGACTTCAAAAAAATAATAAGAAACTTTTATGAGGTTTTCAAAAAATGTTACTATCAACCAAGCATGTGCATCGTAATTTATCGGCACTTCACCTATACTCTTTTTATTTCGTATAGGATTTTCCATGATGAATCAGTCCGCCATATTTGCTACTTTTATCCAACAGTTCAAGACTGTCGTGCACGTTTTGCCGGTTCATTCAGAGCGGGGCTTCAGGGCAACGTTGAAACTAACGATCGCGACAGTGAGTGGAAGTCAGACGGATATCCAGAAAGACAGACGGTCAGCGGAGAGGGCGATGGAGAACGGCAGGAATGAAATGCCATAGAAAAGTTCGTTGGAGCGGGTGTGGTTGAGAATAAACCGAGCTACTCGCCACCCAATTACATGTGAGCGCTTGATGGACTTTCTTTTCTTTTTGCATGGAATTTCCCATGTTAAATCGAACCGTCACACTCGCCACTTTCGCTTCATGGCTCGAGACCATTCAATTCCAATATTGCGAGATCCGTCGGGCATGTCAGTGGCCGTCGAGCGGCGACCAGGAGGGGTGGTTAAACAGGCGATCGAAGCCGGTCCGACAATGAGAGCCTGCTGATGAAAACGATGCGTGGGAGTCAGACATATCGAGAAAGATACACACATAGAAGCACAACCGAGAGTGCAGTGGACAACGATAGGGATGGAAAGCCATAGAAAAGATAGGGCGGGGGTTGGACGCGGAGGTGGATGAGAGTGAGCCGAGCGAGGTACCACCCAATTACACTACAGTTCAAACACATGCAAATCCGGAGAATAAGCTTTATTTGTTGTGCAAATTAGCCGCATATTGGACGAACCGAACGAGAACCCTGGGTTTTGTTGGCTCGATGCCGATGCGGATGCATCGAACGTCATGCCCGCGTACCAGCAGCGAACGAACAGCGTTAGCGGACAGCGCTGAGGGAGGAGGGAGCGTATCGTCGGGTCAATTGCTTATTTTGAGTCGAGAGCATCAGCCATGAGGCAGCAGCAGGGCGGTTTGCCGTTTGGGCGGTTGCGTCGAACTCGCTCTCCCATACGTTCCATCGATGCTGTTCCGGATATCATACGGTATCGATGCTCCAACATTGTGGCCGAAGCTTGCTCGACTGCTGCCCTTTCCCCTCTTCATCTCTACAACACCCCCACTGCCACGCTGAAACAATATTATACATGGAAGCGCTCTCTGATATGAGTTTACGTATCGGTAGGTATCGTGGGCTTTGGGCAGGAGCTGGGTCGACCGACGAATGGCCGTCGGAAATCATCATCCTCACGTACCGATGCGACGCTTGGTGGCCAGGATCCATTATCCCAGGTGAGATTTAACCATCGGCACGGCTACAAGACCGCCCTTGTACACGCCCGGTGCTCCAGCTGGGATTCGCCTGGCCCTGATATTGAGTCGGACTCAAAGTGTCGCCTTTGACAATCTCATATTTCGATAAAGAGTGACATATTTCGTGTATGACGTCACATCCGGTCAACAAAACAAGATTCCCAAGCTGTAACTGACGTATTTACTAGACCAGGCAATAAAAAATTTAATAATTTTTTTTATAAACCATACTCTGGAAATATTGTTCATGATGACGAAAGTTTAAGACCTTAATAATAATATTGAGCGAATAGATGGGCAAATCTCGCGTTTCACAGGGAATCCGAGAGTGGACCCGAGAAAATCGATTCCCCTAGATCCCTAGATGAGCGACGGAGGTGCACTCGCGAGTAATAACGTTTTTCCTCATGATGGCACTCGTTCGAGACCAAAACTAACGTCACATCAAAATTTGGAGATTTTTGAACAATCTGATTTGTCAATTTTTTTCAATTCCATATTTCGAGTCCGCCCCCATTAATGCTTGAAAATAGATACATAAAATATATTCGATAATACATCGTCGGACGAAAATGTCGGCATTCGAGACAGAATGCTTCATTCCATCTCAAGTAATAGAAAAACGCCGTAGGAGATTCGCGGTTGGAAGATGTAATGGCTACGAAATCGCCCGATAGGACTCAGGTCCTACATATTTCACTCCCTCATCTCTCGCTCGCCCCTGTCCGCCTGTCTGCTCACTCGCGCGGTTCAGTGCACGGAAAAATAAGCGGTTCATCCCTCTAGCGAAAGATCCCTTTTTTTTGTTTTATATCTTATATCGCAGTGTGTCTGCGTATAGCGAAAGCGGCAGGAGAGATGAGGCTCGCGGAAGATGAAGAAGAGCAGTGGAACATCAGAGGCCTTATTCTGTTCCCCGTACATATATCGTATAAGTTACTGTTCACCAAGAGACTGGTGGAGGCGCGAGAACGAAATCGAAATCAATAAAAAAAAAAATGAATATACGTAGACCCACCACTCGGCTCTCGAAGACGGTCCAGTTCCGTGACGGACGATGAGGTCTCGAGGGCTCGATCTATCCTATTGCGGGAGAGAATAGACTGAGGCAGGCTGTATGTACCGCGATGTAAGAAGTTGCCCGCGAGAGTGAGAGAGCGAAGCCCTGTTGAGGAACCCGAAAGGAAACTGTACGGGGAAACGCTAGGATCCGCAGGAAGAGATGTACGGCTGAGGAACTCCTGGAGTGAGATAACCCCGTGAACCGCGACTATCCCTCACCGGCATCGAACTCCGAGACATCCCGCGGGATTTCTCGGACCAAGATATACACTCCACGAGGCAGGTGCTCACGCGAGTCCTATGGACTTCCGTATAGACGCAGCGATTTATTATTGTAGTGCCAGAACTGGGTCGAAATCTGGACTACACTAATACTGTGTCGATGAAGAATCGGCATCGAACTCCAACACATCCGAAGAGATTTCTCGTTCAAGATACGCACTTCACGAAGCCGTAAGAGCACTTGGACCTCTGCATAGAACCAGCGATTTATTATTGTAGTCATGCAAGGACTGGGTTGAAGCTTCGATCATATTAGTGTTTCCGATGTGGACTGGGTTGAAGCTTCGATCATATTAGTGTTTCCGATGTGGACTGGGTTGAAGCTTCGATCATATTAGTGTTTCCAGGCGGCAGAGTTCAGTCGAAAACAGATTGTCGCCAATCTACTCATGATCAACGCGGTCAGGAAAAACTTATAACACTTGGAAAAACTGATGATGTCCAGCTATAAGACTCGGTATCGTTGATGTGCACACGTCAACGGAGTGACGCCACTATCTTTGCACCCCAAAGACATCTCACTTCTATGGGGTGTTTCGTCACTTTCGCTCCGTCATCGCCATTGATAGGTTCATCGATGAGGAATCAATGGTATCGAACTCCGAGATATCCAAGGCGATTTCTCGTACAAGAGACATCCTGCACGCACGTTCCATCGACTTCCTCACAGACGCAGCAATTTATTGTTGCACTCCTACGAAAACTAGGTTGATCACTCTTACTGCAGAGCGATAAATCGGTGGAAGATTCAGCTGAAGAAGTAGCTTGACTCCGATCGATCTCTGACCGCCACTGTCCGGAAAAATCTTAAAAAACCTGAGAAAATATATCTTTTCCAATCATCGCATCTGTAAATGATTAAGGTCAAGTGTGGGAGAGATAGAGCCGTTTTCCTCACGATCAAGACAGAACAAAACAAAGAACATGTTTCCCTCCGTCGGAACCGCGCGCATCAACGAAACGACATCACTTGCTAATATCACCTCACCCCACGGACATCAAACTTCTGCGGGGTGTTTCGTAAATTTCGCAACGTCATCGTCATTGATGGTATCGTCAATGAGGATTTTTCAGGAAGGAATGGAAAAAGACTGTAGCAAACTTACGAATCACGATTCCAAAGCTGCACTGAGCAGCTCGTCAATGCCCCCGAGAATGCGGCTGTGTCCGTCCGCGATCTACAGGACATCGATGTCACCCGTCACGATATTACCGACGTTGTACCGATTCCACATCGCGCAATATCCCGTTCCTCCCTTGTCCTCTTTACTCACCCCCGATGAGACGCCTCGTCGTGCATTCTACTCCTAAGCTCCGACCGACCCCTAAAGTCGCGGCATGAATCTCGAGCGGGCGGCGTGCGGCTCTCGTTCGGAAAATCAAAATAGCCGCACGAGGCCGCGATCTCGGGGCGTTTTAACAATTCCCGGTCGTTTACTTAGTGACTTGCACTCTATTGTGCAACTCTCCTCCCCCTCCGACCCTCTCCATCTTGCCTCAATTTCGCTCGAAACCACCCTTCGCTTGCGGAAACCTTTCTTCTCCTCCTCCGTTCCTCCCTCAACTTCGACTACACCCCCTCCCCATCGTTTTTTTTTGTTTCTTTTAAATCCGCACCGATTTCACCCGTGCCGCGTTGAATTTGAATCGAGAACGGAGCCACCCGAAACTGTGAAGTCACCGAACGTTCATATGTTAGCGGTTGGCATGCGCCGAACGACGATATACCGAGTAACGGAAGGGTGGCTTGCCGCTAGCGTTACGATCCATGCCAGCCGCCGACGAGCGCACCCTTGCCTTTCCTCTGTCCCGACTTGACACCGTAACGCTCACACGAACTCACGAGCATCCGACGATACCAGCGCGATTGTATCGATGTAAACGAAACGAGATTGAACATTTTTCCATCTCGCGACTCCTTTTCTCACCATCACGTTATAAATGTTCTTTTTTCATTCTCATCCATCCATCCGAAGATCGTGGAATTCTCGATGGCGCTTCAATGTCGATTTTTTATTCCGATGGATTAAAAAAAAAAATGTTCTGAAACAGCTTTTATTTCTCGGCGTCCCGGTTTATTCCAGGACTCTCCTGAAAATAAAGCTTGTCGATCGCGATCAATGCAAATTCGTATCATGTGGGACTTATTTTTTCCTGGCGTATGCGATGATTCTTCAATACGTCGTCCTTTTGGTTATAATTAATGATTCCGTAATTGAATTCGCTGGAAGACCTCGCTATGAGGATGTGGATGGAGAACGGAGATCGGGGTCGAGGCGAGGTCGATGATATCTCATCGCGTCACCGGATTGTGTGTTAATCGGTGACAGAAGGACCTCGGACTCAAGTACGAGAACGGGAGCCGGCGCAGGCGTCGAGCTCTCGGTTGCTCCGAGAGAGTTATGGAAAAGAGGGCACCGAATCGTCGAGCAGCAGCGGCAACTAGCCGAGCTACACCGCCACCATCGCGACTACGACACGTTCTCTTCAATCAATATGCAAATATTCCTGACACTAATTATACGGAAGCCTCGTGCCCTCTTTGATGTCGACGGCCGCGACCGACTGCCGCTGCTGCCTGGTGAAACATGTATCATACCCGAATGATACCCGTTTGATACCGCTCGAACCAGATTCAACTCCGACTCTCCGACAAATGTGTTGATTTTGCCATTCGAGCCGGAGGTTCTTGGAGGTTGAAACTTCGAATTACAGAGATTCGATCTCTCCGGCCGAATTATCCCGCGGACGTGTCACCAGAATTTGGAGGGCAAGAGTTCGCCAGAATGAATAAAACAACGGGGAATTCAAAGCCGAGACTGTATCGAGTTCAGAATATTGATGCAGACTAGGAATCGTAATTGTCAATAATAGCCGAAACTATTTAAATGCTCAGTGGAAAGCTAACTGATTTTACAATTGAAACTCGAGTTGATCGGAATAAAGATTTCGAATTACAGAGACTCGGTCTATACGGAGGATTTTAGATAATTCGGAATGCAATGAGTCGATAGTAAATTTCGCACTAGGTGGTGCAGTTATTTTATACGTGCCGATTAAAATAACTGCACCACCTGGTGGGAAATTTACCATAATCGAATGATCCCCGCTTCACACCGGTGGAACCAGATTGAGCTTCGATCACCGAGAAATTTGTTGATTTGGCTATCAGAACTGGAGAACGTCGAGGTTGAAATTTACAATTGCAGAGATTCGGTCTCTTGGACGGATTGCGCTTCTGACCTGTGATCATAATTCGGAAATCAATACATTGACTGGAATGAATAAAATAACAGGTACGACAGATGGAGCAACGAAGCCAAGACTCCATCCTGTCGGGAATATCGGTGCGATATAGGAATGGCAATTTTCAATCAGGGCTGAAACAATTTAAGTACGCCGTGGATGGATATCAGTTCCAAGGTGTTCCTGCAACAAGCCAAAACTTTCTCACTATTGCCGAGCATCGTGACGAAGTACCGAGAGGCCCCAGCACTGTCTCGGAAAGACTCATGCTTCAGCTCAATTACCAATGAAACTATTCAAGTGCATCGAAGTATATACGCAAAATTAAATCATTACATAATTTATAACAAAATAAAAAATAGACACTAAGACATAGATGGTGCAATTAATCATCAAAGGTTTCCCTGCAATCAGATCGTCTCTGAAACTCTGAAAAATTTCTTGGTAAGCCCTGTTTCCCCTAGAAAATAACTTAATTGACAAAACTTTTCCATCTAACGTATCAGAAACTAATAAACTTTTATATCAGAATATTTTTGTTATTTTATGTTTTATTTGTTCAATCTTCTTCTTGCAGCGATGCGCCTAAACGAGGGTGCATCTCCATGTGGTAAAGGGAAAATAGAACGACTGTGGACTACGAGGCTATACATATGTATGCGGTATGTTACGGAGGTTTCGAGACCTCGAATACCGAGGGCCCGTTAAATTCCTCATGACCCAGGAAGACCCCGGAAGGCATTCGGCAAAGCGAGGCGCCCGTTTCCTTACCACTCGATCACATCCAAGAGCAAGAGAGATCGAGGGAGGAAGAGAGAGTTGCATGTAAGCTAGAACAGGCAAAGCGAGATCGAGTGAACACCAGCATCCCGCTCCGCTGGAGCAACCCCAACGCTCCAACCGAGAAAATACACGTAAGGGTGCGTTCAGCGCTACGCATGTATAAGTATTCCATACCGATGCCCCTTGTACCAGAATACGTGCGGATCTTTCCGCAGAAAGAGCACCGTGTAACCACTGAGTGAACGAAATCGCTGAACCGGCAAGCCGCGAAATAAACCCGCTCTATATGCAAGCGGGATTTGACGCGTAAACCAATGATTTTTTCATATGCGGGAAAATAAAAACGCCGACCCGCTTCGCACGTCATGTGAACCACTTCGAAGAGAAATGGATCAAAAATAGGCTTGTTATTAGGGTAATTCCCGTTGATACGATCATTTTTCATGAGCCCTAAAGAACGGATGGAAAATCGGCAGTGAGGAAAATTTGACGCGCGAATTTTTTCTTCATCACGTTGCAAATTGCAAAATGAGGTTCCATATTCCATAATGAGAATAATAATTTCCATAATGGGGTGCGTATGTATAATTAATGTTACGGGGAAGTTGCTACTGTAGTTGAAGCTAGAATTAAATGCCGTGGGGCTTTATAAACCCTTTTTGTATGCATGCTGGATTTGAAGCGTAAATTTACGAGTTTTTCAAATGCGGATAAAAATCCCGATACATTATGTCCGTCATGTGAACTACTGTGAAAACAAATGGACTCAAAATATTTGTTGCATCTATTCAAAATAGGTTTTTTCGTCCTTAAATACCGGATCGAAAATTTGGAGTGAAGAAATACCGCCTTTTCTTCTCCACACTTCGGCAGCCTTGCATTTTGACTCTTCGGAATGTCATATAAATTTCCACTTTCGCGTAAAACCGGTGCGTACTTTGGGCTGCTTCAATAAAATCTTCCAAAAACTTCCATAGAACCCTCAAAATTTAACACGACTTTTTCTACATTAAAGAACCCAAAAAATGTCTCTTTTCGAGTAGCCTCAATGCAATCTGCCTTCCCCAATTAATTTAGTTAAATCATAAAACGACCTTTCCGCTGGTTGTTTATTTGCTCAGAAGATTCTCTGAATTTCCATCTCATTCGACAAAACTCCATGTTCAAACCTATATCCCAAGTTTTTCCGGATTAATTTTTCGGCAAGGTTCGAAGACGGGGATGCGACAGCACCTACGAGGATTGGGTTATTGTATCCGTGAGACTCGGTAGACGGTTCTCGTCAGACTCGGGGCACACAGTAACACGAACGAAAAGCACGATGATGGAGTTAGGGTGAAGGGTGGCGGAATGGGGGTTAGTCTCGGGCACGCATACACGCCAATAGTCGCGAGAAGTTGCGAGGGTTGGCTGGCCCCGGCACACACGAGCATGAAAGCCCATTCTATGCAGCCGTCTTGCGAAGCTCTCTCACCAGCGCCGTCGCCACCGCCTCCTTATCTCGACCGGCCGAGTTTCCTCGGACAGTTTGCCGGCGCTAATGAGCTGGCAAGATAATTAGCATTATGTTAATGTGTGACGTGCTACGGTCTCTAGTGACGGCGTAACCTGACGTAACCTAGCCTCTCGACCGGAGCTTCCCGGACCTGGCCCACCCACGGACCAACCCCCTAGGTTCACCTCAACCCTCTTATCTTGCTCAACTCCACCCGCGTCCACACCACATTCACCCAGCATCAACAGCAGCAGCAGCAGCAGCAGCAGCAGCAGCAGCGGCTGTATGTTTGTTCCTGATGTTTGGACTATCTTACGCAAGTTCTATACCCGACGGAGCCAGACCAGCCGTTCGAACGAGCGACCATCACCGAGTCCCAACAAGCCACCCCAAACCACCCCGTGGCATCTCGCGCAGGCAGCAGCGATGCGTCTCTTCAGCGCGATAGAAGCCCAACCATCACGCTCTGACTTCGAGCTCCAAGAATTAAAGGAGCCTCGGGTTACCCCCGACACCGGTGGCGGTTCTGGATCGCTAACTTCGTCTCTCTCGCTAAATCTCTCTCTCTCTCTCTCTCTCTGTCTACGTGTACGTACTCGGATACAGTATAACCAGTCTGGGCACTATAGTTGTACATTATAAGACGAGAGTTTGCCCCCGAGGTTTCGCAAACCCCGGAACGGACAACCAATCTCCCGACGAACGCATGGCGTCGTGTCAGGATCGGCGACGTATGTATCTTAAGCTATAACGTGGTGTACGTGTACACTTCGCTATATCCGATTATCGAAGCTACGAACTTCGGATGTCGGGACCTCCGATCAAGATTCTCAGTGCGGTGGTCCGAAAGTTTCTGGAGCCGAGAAAATTGGCAATTGTTGGACGATGAGCTTGGTAATGACTTCCGGTTCTCGATAGCTTACTCAGTTTTTCTTTCGTCGATGCCGCAATGGAAACACGGACAATTAATGGTCCTTCCTGGCTAGCTCGGTGAAAGCGTTCTGCGATAGGTCGATCTCCTCGAAACTTCAAAACCATCGAGTATCCGAAATCTTGTGGTTTTCAATTTCCGATACTGCTGGTTATTAATAAAAGTACTCACAGTTTCGTAACGATTTTCGGTTCTAAATAATCAACATAATTGTACCAATTGATTCGGGGATAAAAAAAAAGATAAAAAAATAACCCTCCCTAGTTATCTTAGTAAAACCATATGGCGAAAGAACCACATCTACCACATTCACGTTACCCACGTGGACTGAATATTCATATGAATGTCTCGTTTCTGCGGGCCATGCGCAGAAGGGTTAACCTGCATATTTTTCCATTCATTTTTTTTTCTTTTTTTTTCTTCTTACAGGACCTTTCGCGGTACATCCATCAGCAGCGGTGAAAGAAAGAAACGAAATAATAGCGAAGTGCGTGGAGCTCCTCGAAGCTTCAAAAACCATAGAGCATCCGGTATCTTGTGCAAACGTCCGGGGATCTTGAATTCGAGTGGAGTAGATAACGGTCATCGAGTCTAACTTTAATAACCAAGCCTCTTACCGATGGTCATTCATAGGTCTATTTGCAGTCCGATAAGATCAGCGAGATAGGATTGACGCGGAGGACCGGTCATCCCCGGTGCCGAGTGACCGTTCTTTCCGCATCCCCTCACGACGTTTGTCCGGGCGACGTATCTCTCATCGCTGCATTGACCACTCGCCCAGAAGTATAGGGATTACCTCCGTTTGCACAGTCTCTCCGGTAGTTCCTATCTCCCCGTTGCGTTCTCTCGACTTTCGCGGTTAAATTTTTCAAGCCGTGGTCATCCACTCGATCCCTATCGAGTTCGGTGTCCGCGAGAGCACGCGACCGTTGCCACGACGGGACGAGCAAACAACAAAAAAAAAACCGCACCCAAGAAGAATACCAACGGAATGCGTCTTTAGAAAAAAAAAACACATCAGCATTGGCAAAGCAAACAAAAAAGCAGACACAAAGATCATCGTTACGACTCTAAAAACTTCCGGTCAAAAATTCATTCGTCCCTTTTTTTTTCATTGTTTTTCTTGTCTCTCGCCCATGATGAACCGTGTGGCCGTGAGGCTGCCAATGCATAAACAAGACCTCGGTGCCCGAGTTGTTGGCACTGGCGTTATCCACGAAACTGCTCCGAAACGGGAGGCGGCGGCGAGGCCACGTCTAGACTCATCCTGAGGCCTCTCCACCCCACACCTGGCTCGTCTCGTTTCTGGTGGACGTATAACTCTCTATACACGTACCAACTCGGTACCCCGGGCTAGCCGTGGCTAATTAATTAATCATGCGCCTCGTTCGAGTTAGGATGCTTATCCGGAAGCCTCTCTCGCCGGCGGAGTTCACCGCCAAGTCGCGTATCTTCGGTATTGTTGGGATCGTTCGCCAAGGTGTCGGATGTCTCGCACAGGCGGTGATCCCCCTTCGCGTCTCTCTCGATCCTTCAACCCTTTATATGGCACAACCCCCGGCCCGTGCGACGCTAACGGCACAACTGTACGCGAGCATCCGCCGTACCGCCCTTCGCTGCCCCTTCGTCGACGGAAACCGTGCCACGAACGCTCAACTTGGCACTCATTATCTTGATTAATTGACCGATCGCCTCGTGCTTTGTCTTCCGTAGCCGTGTAAGGTGAGCCGATCGGGCCGAGGATCTTTACGAAGCTGGCCGTTGCTGACGATCATTGCCACTCGGACTTGGAACCATCATCGAATTTGCGAAATCTTCCGTCGAAACCTTCGACCAATCAGCCGGATTAAATCAAATTTTTCAACAATATACGAGAATACATTGCACGACGTAATAATGGAATTATGTAGCTTCCGGTTCGAAAATATGTCACTTCCGATCTGGGAATTTCGTTCCTACACTGGCTCGGATTTTCATGTATTTCGACATTCTCCCAACATAGCTTTTTTTTTTATTTTTAATGACGGAATAAAATTCTGAAAATTACAATGTCACGAGTATCGCGAAAGTTTGGATCCCCGCTGAATTTTTGCGCCCTTTTGTTTCCGGTTATTTAATACATTCGTCGGGTTGACTATGAACGAGTTTGTGAATCCATAAGCAGTGTGCGAAAGAGAGGGGCGAGAGGCTGCACACAAACGATTCCTTGCCGCTGGTATGTATATTAACAACGTGTTCTCGTTTACAGTAGACAAAAGAGGAGTAAAACTTTGGCCCGATCTCTCCCCCTGATCGAGGAACGTCGTCCTCCTGGCCGCTCAGGATCCGGGCGGAGGGCCGGGCTGAGGCCCGGACAACAAAGCTCGAGCCAACCAGGTATCGGCCGAGTCTTAATTTAAAGTTAAAATTAATTTCTCCCCGATCGGCGCAGCCATACTCGCGGACACGATCCACAGAGTGAGAGAGAAAAACAGAGGGAGGGAGTCAAGCCGTTTTACGTTTGCACACAGTAGCGCCTCTCATCTCTCAGCCGCTGTGTCCTCAGCGCGAGTTTCGCTCCTCCAGGGATTTTCGATATTGGACGATAGTCCCGAGTCAACGAGAATCCAAACCCCCCCCCCCCCCCCCCCCGCGAGGAACTCCTGTTAATACTTCGAGTCTAATACTGATATTACCAAATGAACCCCAAACTCGACGAACTCATCGGCATCGTGGCCCGATTTATCGAAAGATTCGAACTCGATCAAAGCCGCCCGCTTTTCCATCTTTGCTGTCTCAGTCACATTATTTTTTCAATAAATTATAGAAAAACATATAAAAAATTATCGCCGAGATATATCGACCGTGAAATTGTGTCGTCTAATTTTGTCAATATTTGGTCGAGCTGCTTAAAATATTCGATGCTTCGATGAGGTAGCAGAGACATCCTGCAAGACCGCCAAAATTCTATCGAAAATTATTGCAAACGCTAAACAGATGTAGAAAAAAATTATAAAAACCGCTGAACAATTATTCGTAAAACCGATGAATTATTGTACGGATCGGACGGAGAGAAATAGTATGAAGGACTGAGCGAGATTCTTTAACGAGGGGAGTTGATCTCGTTAAACGTTGCACCGTTTACTTATTTCTCAGCTCTCCCAATTTACCATTTGTTTACTTTTGTGTGTCAACTAATGAAAAAAAAAAAAAAAAATGAAATAACCGGAAGTCCGTCCCCGTCGCGGAGTCTCGATGAGAAAGTGTTGGATCTCGGCTCTGGCCAAATTAAAAGTCTCAAAGAGATTCGACATAATTAAATCGCGATAATGACGCAAAGAATATCTCGTCGTAGCTCGGTCGAGGAGCCCTAACGGGGCTCGGCTCGCCGCCGCTTCGTCGCGTTAACGTTGATCATTTCGTCGCCGAGTCGCTTTGATATCGCCGAGTGAATGGCAGAAGGGCGGCTCGGCAAGATTCGATAATTACCTCTCGTCTACTCGACCCACCGAGAATGTCGCGCTTCAAATTTTTCCGGACCTTTTTTTCCCGCTGCAGAAGCCCCAAATGAACGCGTCGCCTCGTCTTGCTGCGCGTCTCTTTTCACCACTCTTCGCGGATGATCATCCGAAGATACCGAAATACAAAAAAAAAAAACACTTTTAAAACCACACGAAAATAAGAAAATTAAAAGCCAATACAAACAACCATAAATACGCATCACCGCAAAAAAGCGCAGGAGCTGCGAGGAGCGCGCATGCGCAACGGGCTTTTATCGCGCTAAACCATAAGCCAACAGTTGGCCTCGATGATTCATGGTTCCGAACGAGATGCTACAACTTGCCAGCACATATATGCATCTATAACCGCGCATACATATGTATAACGACGTTTTACACTCGGAGCTTTATATACGTACATACGTGCATCATGCAAATCGTTCCAATCATAAGCGAAGTCTATAATCGATCTATAAATCTGCTTATGGGGGAAGGGAGGAAGACCGTGCAGAAGGGCGGGAGTTGAGTGTGTGGCAGACACGACGGGGGTTTCGAGGGGGGGTTTTCGTGCCCTTCTTCTCTCTTCTCTTCTATCTGTTCACTCGCATCGACTCGGCGAATGGCGAAAGTGAGACGGAACGGAAGATGGCCAGATCAGAAAGAGAGTCGGAGCGAGCGTGAGAGAACGAAGCGAAGGCGCTATCGCCGCACTACCATAGACAAATGTATCTTGTTAGCATACCATTTGTATGCATGGGGTTTTGCACACCCTGGCATCACTTACTCGGAGCTCTCCGCGGCGGGCGCGTACGAACGTTTAACGTTTAACTTCTTCGCAGAGCAAATCGAATGGAAATCGTTTTGGTCGGTCGAACGACCGCGCCCGCGTTTAATCGACGAGAGCTTCTGGGCTCTCTGTGTCTATACTCGACAGCTTTTCTCCATGCAGCTTCTCCTCCTTCGCCCTTCCGAGTTTTCGAACGGCGTTTTGCGTTGGCCCAAAACTACCCCTCACGCGTTCGCTCCCTCGACTTTCCAGAACCGATTTATCGCTATCGGTCGAGTATTTCGACAGGTGATTAATTATTTATTATATTCTATTACCTGTAAGTACCACTAATTGTTAATAATTATTGCTGTTTATAGTCTCATCTGCTAGCTTGATTCACAGCAGCGATGCCGTAAAATGAATTTTTATAGTATTTTTTTATCTTGCTGGTAAACAAATTTTTCATTCGATGCACTGGACTGGTTTTTGTATAAAAAATGGGAGATTGAATGTAATGTAATAATGGACTATTGTGTCAAAACACGAACGGGCTTTCACAGTGAAACTCAAGTCGATAATTTATGATGAACTATGTCTAAAGTTTTCAC
Source organism: Listrodromus nycthemerus (assembly GCA_963978505.1). NCBI lineage: Eukaryota > Metazoa > Arthropoda > Insecta > Hymenoptera > Ichneumonidae > Listrodromus > Listrodromus nycthemerus. Next base: position 4,897,201 of record OZ021683.1, read on the forward strand.
GTTATGTACATTCATTTTTCGTCGCATTTGTAGATGAAATTCAATATAGTAGTTTGTGTATAATAACTTCCAGTAGCATTATTGTAAATTCTAGTAAAGGTAAACTTAATTTATTCGACAATCAGAAATAATGAAATGAATTATAGTCTCGGTGAATAACCAATCTAATGACACACCAATGATCGAAAATTAATGAAGTGGATCTTTCATGATTTTTCTATTTCGTCTAAAATATAGAAACCTTTCTAGATGATAATTACAGAAAAAAACTTTCGCCTCAATCGAGCGTACTCAGCACGTCACTACGTCCCTCTAAATGAATTAGCGAGTCTAAGAAACGATGAGAGTGGCATGGGATGGGCTTTTTACAGTATCAGTGAGAGATGGAACGAGGTGGTGGTCGATAGAGTTCTCGTCAAGGGAGAAACCGAACGCTGCCGTTCTTGGTCTCCCGTGATTGATTAACTTTTTTTTTCTCCTCCTCCTCCTTCCTCACGACGATGAGGAACGTAATTATAATTTTTATTCATTACCGAGATCTCGCCGGGGACGGCGACGCTTTTGCAGAAGAGCTCGGGGCGCATGAAGTACGGCGACGAGAGAGCGAGAGCTTTCTACTTGGCCACCCAGTGCGAAGGGAAGATCGTCGATTTGATTTACCATTTCAAGCCAGTCGCTTGTTGCCGGGAGATACGATTCTTTTCAAACCGCACTGTGAACTTTACGGGTAATCAATATTCATTTGCGGACACGAGACCCCGAGGGTGAACTACCCCTCCAACGCCCACGCTTCGAACGGATTCGCCGGCTCGGCTGCATTTTACTCGAAGGGACTTTCTTGCAATGCATGCACACCGCACATTCCAACTTCGCTCCATCCGACGGGATTTTTTTCTCAGCAATTCTTAACACTTCTCGGAGCTACTTTATCTTTCTAAAACGTCAATTAAGCGAATCATCGTACGGCTGAAAAACGAATCGCCTCGAAAGCGATTCTTCCGTATCGTCAAATATCTCGTACCAAATTTTTTCCGAATCGGCGAATATCCGAAACTTCATTTTTTCTGATCTTCAAGTTTCCGAAACTATATTATCGCCAATTTATAGATATTTCCTATATCGAAATGGGAAATTTATTTTTAATTTTTTTAATGCGGGACGATGCAAATTATAAAATAACAAGGAATTCATAATGGAAAATCGACAGGAGAAAACTTTTTTGCCTGTATTTGTCTATACGATCGTCGCAATCGCGAGGGAAAATAGGCGGGCCGATCCCCCGCACGTGTCGGTCGTCAAATCGGCGGCGGCGATAATTCCACTCGACATCGAGCAATAACTTTCGAGCGAATCGAACCCCCGAGATATCCGGGAGTGGCTTATTTGCATACCGATCTGAAAATCCCGCGAGCCCCCACCTCGTCCCACTACGTTCGAGTCGGGCTTGTCATTCGAAATCACCCACTCGACATAAGGTGGCTCCTGCTCTACTCCGCGCGCCTCATTCTCCATCCCCCTGGACGAGAACTTCTCTCGCACCCTCTCGTCGTCGCGATCGTTTAGCACTTTGCCGTAATTTTTTTTTCTACCGCCAAACCTCCCTTCTGACCCTACTACACCGTGGTATATTTGCATAGCCACGAGCTCCCCTTCCCGATTCATTATTTTCCGTGTACTTCCGTGAAACAAACCTATTCGGTGGTTTCGTGTTCTCGCAAGGAAAAAAAAAAGCACTTCGAATAAAAAAAAATCGACGGTCCCAAATCGAACCAAAACACGCATGCGCGATTTTTTTTTCGATTAGGTGACGAGTATCCCTTCCAATTATCCTAGGCGGGTTACCATCGGAAACTGCAGGAGAATCGCTATAGAAAAATATCTCTGCTTCAAATTAGAACTAGCTTTCGGGAACTTTCAGAAATATCATGCATCGTAAACCTGCATTATTACCCTGTGGTACTTCCTCAAGATTTTTGCATTAAAAAGTCCAAAGTGGAAGCATACCCGCTCGTATGAGTCTCGGTAATGCAACGTCCATGTCCTCCGTCCATTTCTCTCGGTTTTTTTCGGGAATAAAGTAGTCGGTACATGGATATGTAATTTTTAAAAATTCAATTACAGAACAAATGTCCCAAGCCGGTTACCATGAGAAACTGCAGAAGAATCACTATAGAAAAATATCTCTGCCTCAAAATAGAACTAGCTTTCGGGAACTTTCAGAAATATCATGCATCGTAAACCTGCATTATTACCCTGTGGTACTTCCTCAAGATTTTTGCATTAAAAAGTCCAAAGTGGAAGCATACCCGCTTGTATGAGTCTCGGTAATGCAACGTCCATGTCCTCCGTCATACATTTTTCTCGGCCTTTCTCGTGAATAAAGTAGTCGGTATTCGTATATCCATCCTCGTCGCCGTCGTCGAAGCTGAGAGTCTCCTATCGACGCGACCGAGCCACGAGAGAGATCCCCCATGGGCGTCCGTCGTGCTTTACTGCCGACATTATTTCAAGGATAACGCCTTAGGAATAAAGACCTTTATGACCTTACTTCACTTTCCATCCATTTTATTCCTCGGGCTGTGCACACAGAGCACACATTTCGCGTGTTATATTGATGGGGAGGCGCCTCTCTCGTGGGCTTCGACCACTATCGCTGTTCCCTCGCATTATTCGGAAAGAATCTCGACTCCCGTGATTTTTCACTTCGTATCGTGCCAAAGCTTTCGTGCCAAAGGGATAAGTGGTAAAATCGCGGATAGACGAAGTTTTTATCCTTACTATAAATCAAGAGGTATTTCTTATTTGCTATTTTTTTTTTTGTTAATAAAATTTTTTTAATTACAGTGATACGAGCGAGGCGTGAAAAGAATTTCGATGCAAGATTTTGTCTTGTGCAAAAATGATTTTATTTTTTCACCGCAACGAGGAGCGAAGATTGAAGTTTCATGCTTTCGAGACTCGGTGGCCGGGTCGATCGTGCAGTACGTGGAGACATCTAGGAAGGAACGGCTCAACACGAGGTCCCGAGGCAAGAGAACGATACCAACGGAAGAACGGGGGCGACCTTCGTTCCGAGGTCGTAGACCTCGGTCACTCCACTCGTTCCTCCCAATGTGTTGCAAACCACCCTCCGCCATTCGGACTGGATATCCGAATACTTTTTTTTATTGACATCCTTAATTATCTAAGACAACCATAAATTCTTAAATGACAAACTGGCTTATTATAATTAAAACATTCACTGTGCCTTGTCTTCCAGTTTGAAAATCATTGTTTTTTACCGACCGTGAAGTCATGCCGGAAATACGTCCCTTCCGTTCTGATAATATATTTTCATGACCTATAAAAACATAGTTTTCACACCGGAAGTAAAGTCTGTACGTATTGCATTACGTGCAGACAAAAAATAATATTTTCCGACAGGAATCGATGTTCCAATAATAAGTGCAATTCTGGGTGCGGTAAATTTCGCTTCAAAAGTAAAGATTTCGAACAGGAAGTAATGTCACAGACGAGGTTTTATTTTTTACGGGTAGTTATCTCGAATGTTGCCATAGACAAGAACGCGTCAATCGAGGACCACCTGGAATCGAAGAAAAAAAATCCTGCGTAATATTTCTCAGACGTATCTCGATGTTGAACCGGGCATAACTTCCGGTTGCAAATCGTTGATTCGTAAAGTGAAACACCTAACGATCTAGTCGATCATTGAAGCGTTCAAAATGAATTCGTGGCGTTTTTCCGGAGAAAACTGCGGAGTCCGGATGCATAAGGGAAGAAAAGCTCACCGCATTCTTCTCAACCCACCGGCTCGGCGTTCTTTTCTCCGTGCGAGTGGCAACGCCGTCTTTCACTCGCTCTACCGTTTCAACCCCGGAAAGAATAAAGGTAATCCACAAGAGTAACACACAGCTCAGACGGGTATGCGAGGGTTGCGCCGGGTGGTCGCTCGGTCACGACGACGATAGGAGGGAGAGGAAGAACGCGCATGGCGTGTTTACCCCGAGGAAACCAGCATGGAGAATGAGCAAAGGGCTGGTAACGGTGGTGGTGACCGCGGTGTTAGAGGCAACACACCGTGACAAGTATGTCGGTGCAGTGGAGGGTGGTCTTCCAATGGCAGCGTATTGGTAGGTGCAACGTATAGGGAGAGAGAGAGAGAGTGTCCAGCAGTCTCGAGTCTCGAAGGTGTTGCTGCCGCGTCGTTGATGACGCTGGTGGTGGCTGGGATGAAGTGGCGTTGGCACCGCCATGGTAGGGCACGGGCGTCGCGGCGTCGCTCATGGCTGCAAAGACAGACGCCTTCACTACCGTAGGTATCATTAACCCCACGCATTCATAATCTCGAGAGTGTTGGACGTGCGAATATAGATTGAGATGTGAATGAGATGGGTTTTTTGTTCGGGCGATATTCGAGAGGTGTGAGCGAGCGAGCTGTAGAATGTGTCCAGGGTGTCTTCGGTGGCTGTTGGGCTGAGGTTGAGGTCGCCGACGGTTCAGAACCGCCCTCAACCTCAACCTTCAGCCGTCTCGACGCCCTATACGGATCTTCTTTCTGCTTTCCTTTCTCTCGGAAGTATCATGCGGGCTTTATGATTTTTATTAAAGAGGGTGCCCGTCGGCGGGAGAACCCAACTGTTTGTCCGGTAAATAGACAGTCGATTGGACTCATTCGCGCGGTGGAGCACCAAGAACAGTGGAGAGGACCCTGGAGGCTTTCGCGTTCCTGTAAGTTCTCGTCGCTAACTGAGAACGTACTTTTGACTGAAAGTTATCCGGACGATCTGACGACGTTTTACCGTATCGGATCTCGCCCGATCACTGTCCCGGGTACGAATTCCATTTTCAATGGTTCTTCACATCTCTGTCTGTCTCTCTGTCTCTCTCTCTCTCTCTCTCTCTCTCTCTCTCTCTCTCTCTCTCTCTCTCTTTCTCAAGCGCTCTCAATCTTGGACGAATTGGTAGATTGCTCTAACGAATGAAAGTTTGATGCCTGACTACTGCGCCACCCTCTTCTACTACGAGGTTTGCGATACTATCGCGCTGAAGACTCTCTGTCCTGGAGCAGGTCCTGCGAAAAAGAACATCGCCAATCCTCCCGTAATGTCATAACATCCCATCGTCCATCTTCTTCGCTCCGCGTCAGTCAGCGAAATTCATCGTGTCGCTCATTGATCACGTCTCTCGCTGGTAAAAGCACATTGCTCCATGGGTTTTCAGATGCGCCGCATTGCTGCAACGTCGAGAAGAGGAGACGGACGAAGCCACGGTATGCAGGAGGTTGGTTCGGCTGTGCACGAAGAAGAGGAGGAGATAGTGGGAAACCGGGGAATACGGATGAGGAGGAGAAAAGCAAGTCTGGGTGGTTGACAGAGGCGAAGGGAAGGACGGGGAGTGGCGAAGCTCGAGGGGTTGGGTGAAAGAGAGTGGGTCGGGTGGGTCGGATATGGGGTGGTTCTCGCAGCAGTAGGTAGTCGGAACGGTGGTTGCCGCCGAGAGAACACCGACAACTTGGCAAGGTGGAAGCGACTAGGAGGAAGCGAATGGAAGCCTCAGAGAACAGTCGAGAGGTACCGTGAAAGGCCGGAGATAGCGAGACACGAGGACGAAAGGGAAACACGGATGACGCCCGGGAGAGAAAGGGAGAGGAAGCGCCGAGCCCTGCAGAGACGAAGAGCACAGGGAAGAGAAGAGACGGCGAGAAAGAGAATAGGACGAGAGAGGAAACGAGAGAAGGAGAGAACGGAGAGGGTGAGGAAGAGGGAAAGACGAGGAGAGACGAAGAGTGGGCTCGGGGTGTGCTGTGGCCCGGTCGATTCAGCCCCGGGCACTCGACTCCAAGCCACCTCTATCTGCCATATTCCCTCAATTCTCTCTATACTCCTCCGGCACCTTCCTGCGCTCGTCTCCCAGCGATGGTTGGCCGTGCACTGTCGCACCTACACGAGATCGTTGGAATCGTGTGCGCCAGAATCTGCGGCAGTGAGAGACGTACAGTAGTGGATCCTGGTGCCGGTTCTACTGCAGCCAGACTATACCACTTTCAACCCTCCCCGCCCGCCTGGATTATAGTGGCGGCCGTTCGTTCATCTGCCCGTTTTCGATTATCTACACGTGAGATTGGGGAATGTAGCATGGTGGCCCGATGGAACGACAGAGATGAGGTTCATAACCAAGGGAAAACGCAACGCTGCCCGAATAGGCTCGCGTAATTGGATACCACCAATTCCAGATTAACACTCGCCGTATTATCCTGCCGGCGGAACCAAAAGCAAATCCCGATGAAGTTATCCATTTTTTCCTCGAACTAAGTCATCACCCTCGAGTTTCTTATATAATCCCGTAAACTTGGTTGGATTTTTATACCCAGACTCTTTTCCGTCTTCTTATCGTCTATCAGGTTCGTAGAGCCAGCCCGTACTCGCGCATATGTCTGCATAATGCTCGGTACACGAAGCCAGACCAAGATCCAGGCTGCGACGGGGAGTTTGGCTCGTCGCCATCTTGAGCAATTCCACTTATTTTCTCTGCACCCCCCCGCACCGTGCCCCTCTCACCGGGCCACCCCTTCTCGGTCTGTTTTCTCCTATCTTTGTCGGTCTCTCGTTCTTGTAGCTGCACTCGCCTCGGATCTCCACCCTGGGCCCACCGACGCCGCCGACTTCCGCTCGGCTTCCCGCATTTCCTGGTGGCGGAAACGCAGTGGTGTGCGCGAAGCGCTGCCGGGTGAGCAGGAGGGCCCCGGAGGCCGGTGGAGAGTCCTGGCGAACCTCTGTGCAGCCCCGTCGCCCCGCTCGCTCCGCTGCGAGTTGAAAAGGGACGGAGAACGCGGAAGGGGGGCCACGGAGGGGGTGTAGGATGGAAATGGCACGAATACGGGAGAAAGCGAGCGGAGAAACAGAACAGGGCGTTTCTACGATCTATGGCTCTGTCTCGCTCGGTCTCTCGGTTCGCAGTAGTACGCAGACGTCGTTCGGGGGTTGGTCGGGCCACCCGCCGGCCACCTGGTCGACTCGCATTGGTTTCTACGTCTGACCCGTTTATCTGTACGTCTGATGACGCAAACGGCCAGGCTCCACCCAAGGTGCCGACGAGGTGGAGGCCGCGAGGAGAGTCGCGGCCATCCTACCCCGACCTGCCGTTGGATATCGCGGGAAGGAGTAAGATGGAAGAAAGGGGTGGTAAAACAGGGGGGCGAACCTCTCTTCCGCCAGCCACCCTCTGTACACCGGCGCGACTACGCGGACTCATATGTAGAGAGAATCGGGCGCTTGCGCGAAACTCCTTGGATCGTTTATTTGTATCTGTCATTGCAGCAGCCGGCTAAGAGAAGAAGAAGGAGCAGGAGGAGGTGGAGGAGGAGAGGCGAGAGAACGACGGAGGCGGACCCCAAACCCTCGGCTTCCTCACCCGTTGTATCACTATACGACGGTCGTATACGTACCGACGCTATAGCACGTACTCTATCTCTATTTTGCTTTTTATCTTTTATTCTCCTCCTTTCTTCCTCTACACTTTCGCCTCCTTTCCACTCCCCCGCAAACCTCCCTGCTCTCTCCTATATACCCGACGACCGCCCGCCTTTCTTTCTTTCTTTCTTTCCCACTCCATTGTTTTACTCGATTTTTCCGTACGGGCTTTTCCACCTTTTCCCTTTACCTTCGCCTCCAGACGTCTTCTCCACTCTCCACGGCAGCCACTCGCTGCTCTCTCGCACCCGACATTCACCGAACCCCGCCGGCCAGCGGCACCCATTTTTTTTTTTTTTTCGCTTTTTTCTTCTTTCCCTTTTATTTTCGGTCTTGGCTGCTCTACGAGCGGTCACCGCACTACGGGCGAGAGGCCACCGTCAAATTTATTCTCGCGGTTGAGCGGCGAGCCAGGATCGCGGCTACCGGCAGCAACGGTGAAACGGGAAAACTCGCTGCGACAAGGTAACGCTCCGTCGCCTCGACGACGCAACCAAAAGGTAGCGCAATCTTCTCCGCCACGTCCCAGCACCGGACTCGCGGTCCAGACTAAAGGGTTTTAACGCAACCCTCCGCACTCCCCGTTTCACCTACGCCCCACCTTTGTGAACCTGCCACGACGGCTCGGACCCCACGAGACCATGTCTGTTCCGAGGCTCCGCTCCTCGCCCGACGAACAACCCTTTCTCCACGTACGAACTCGTGGTCCCCGCTGCACGCGCTCTCTACTCGTACGAAATTCGTATTAATTTTTCTAATCGATCCCTCAGCCAGCAATTTTCACGATAATTATCTGTGGGGTCGGTGGACTTATTGCCTGGCGCTGGGAACAATGAAATTTCCCAAAAGCTGACTGTCCGATCTCCTTTGCATGAATTTCGCAGATTTCGCTTGGTTTCAGCCTAGAACAATACCTGCAAAGAATGATATCAGTCAAGTTGAAACTTCAGGTTCAAATTGTAATTGTCTCTTCGGAATTTTGGTATCAGATTTTTTAATAGATTTAGGACAAGGTGTTATGAAATTTGAGTTATTATCGTTGGGAAATATTGATTAATGATGGAGTTATTGACGATTAACAATTAGGCATTAACAATGGATGTGATATCTTAAAATCTATTCGTCCTATTGAGATGAAATTATTACAAATCCTTGATTAGAAGATTTTTTATCTAGTGAGCAGATAATTTTTTTTAATGATCATTTATTTGATGAAAACAAACGATTAAGGTCTTTTTTCACTGCACCGAAAAATCCCAACTTTGTTCTGATAAGCGTGCAGAAAAAGTGTAGAAAATTGACCTTTATTTCGACCAAATCTTCGTGCTTGTACCTTAAACGAAAAAAAAAATGTGTTGTGCAGAAAATAAAGCATCGTGGCGAAAAGAACAATTGATCGATTTTTAACCGTAGAATAAATTATAAAAATTTTAATAAAGATATAAAGAGTACTGCATACGAATCAAAGTTTATTTAAAAAAAAAACTAAGTCGACGTGTGTGAATTTCGGTACATACACGCTTTCTATAAAGTATCGTCTATACGTGGATACTCACGCGGTGCTGTCTCCGGCGCTGAAAGCTCCGACACCACAGGCCGTACAAAACGGTGCACGCTTTGATGAACCAATTAGCTCGTTTTTAACGACACGTCGTATAGCTCCGCCAGCTGTGCGAGCCCCCGAGTTAAATATCAACCCCAAACTGCTCTTAATCCCTTCACCCTCTCGCGCGCGCGTGACGAACCGCCCTGTGTCTCGCCCTGCACCGCCAACATAAATCCACTCACATTGCAGTGATCGGTGCGACAAAGTTTAACAAATAATTTTCCGAAATTATTTATTTTTTATCCATATTACTTCATATATAAATTAAATTCCCCTGTTAAATTCAGAGCCGATGAAAAACTCTTCGCAATAAAACATTTTTCAAAAGTGACCCACCAATTGTTCTAATATTGACAAAATCTCCTTTCCATTTCCGCTGTCCATGGATTGATATTTTCTCCTCACATTTTTAGTAAATAAAAAAAAATTGTTATCTGTAAAATTAATCATAATCCAACCATCTCGTGAATTTTTGTAGAAAATATGTTGATTAATATAAATAGACGCACTAAAACTCTTCAGGATGTGTGATTTTTCATTTTTCTTATATAATACCTCAATAAAATTTCTTTCATGAAATTTCAAATAATAAAAAAATATTCGCAATGAAATATTCTTTCCGTACTTGATCTATTGATCGCTGCAATAATGATAACATCTCCAGTCCCCATATAAAAAAAACTCACTCTCCACCGTCTTTATTGAAGCTAAAAAAATGTCATTTCTGTAACTTACTTCGATTTGAAAAATGCTCAAATTTCCATCGAAAATGCCTTCATTAAGATAAATAAAAGGACACAAATCCCACACGGTCTTTAACTCTTCTATTAATAATCACTCAAAAACTAAATGAAAATCAGCTATCAAATTCAGAACCTCGAAAGAACTTCGCGATAAACTATTTTTCCTGTTTCCATCGCTGCATATGAAAAATTCCCAACTTCCACCGCAACCTTCTTCGCACATTAAAAAGAACCTTGGTCTCAAAAATTAATCTTATTGCCAATACCCCTAAAACTTCACCGAAAACCGGTCAATTAATGTGAATAAAAAGATAAACGCTCCTTGCTCCGTTCGGTGCGAATCCTCGAATCCCGGCCATTTCCATTCCTGTGCATCGAATGTCCACATTAACCTGTATAGCTACGAAGGCGCTTTGCGCCAGCTTTTACCGCAACCAACGTCGCCGTACGATTCCGGCACAGAGCGCCCTGGCGGCGTATTCTTCTTTTCCACCTAATCTTCCCTCCTATTCTCTCCCCCAGCACGCTCTCGGGAAGCGCAGCATCTGCCGTCGCGGTGAGGGAAAAGAGAAGGAGTGAGAAAGCGGCGGAGCAAAAAGTCCTCATATTCCAAACCCAAGAGCCTTGGCCCACCAGCCGCCCCGCTGCTCGCCGGTCCCGCTCGGTACCGCACCGCACGGAGGGGTCTCCGATGGGTTTCTCAAGCGCGCGGGGTTGCCGGCCTGAGAATGGTGCCGCTGCCGTTGCCGCTGCCGCCGCAATAGAGGGTGGCACGATGGGGTGGGTTCGAGCCAGTTCTGCGGAGAGTGGAATACGTAGAGTAGTGCGTCGAGACCGTAGGAGCGAGAGAAAGTCACCGGGACGGAAGAGGACGCGGCTGGTAGCACATACACAGTTCCCCATAACAGAAAGAGGAGAGGAAAGTCGGTAGAAACACGGGAAAGAGGGCGAGCGAGGAAGTTGGTAGGGAGCGAAAGAGAGAACGAGGGAGGTCGAAGAGCTTGGCGGAGGGAGCGGAGGGTGAACGAGGAGGAAAAGTGAGTCGATGTGCCGGCCTCGCTCTCGGTTCTGTAGTGGTAGAAGAGTGGGAGGAGGAGGGTTTAAGTGCTTCTCGCTGCCAAGTGTCTGGCTCCTTGTAGGATCGAACCCCGTGCGGACTCTCCGCGAGCTCCGACTCCTTCTCTGTTTTTCACCGGGCGCGGAGACGCTGCACATCGGCGCGTCTCTTTCTCGGATCGAAGCGAGCGGCGGCGCAGCCGGCTCTCTTTCCACCCTCCCGTCTCTCCCTCTCGCGCCCTTTCCCATCCTCACCCCGTGCGATACAGTCTCACTCCGTCCTCCTCCTACTTCGGCAACCGCCCGGCGGCAACTGCAACGGTATACATTTCTCTCTATTTCTATCTTCCACCCTCCCTTCCGCCCTTCCCCACCCGTCGCATCCCTCTTCGGAGTTTACTCCTCTCGTCGTTCCGTGGCGGTAGTCGTCGAAGCTGTGTTGAAACTGCCGGCGTACACGTGCACACCCGCACACCGGTCGCGTCTCTACGCGCCATACACCTTTCTCGCGGGGCGTTACCACCCCCGCGAACCACCGCTGTCTCTCTCGTCCGCGAATCCTACAAACCCGTCGTACACCCTCGCCCGATTCCGCCCGCACAGTCGGCATGCCCCATTGCCATTGGCTACGGCGACATTCACAGACCAATGAAACGCGCAAATACGGGAAATTCCGACTCCGGAGGCGAGACGCCACCCGCCGTTCTAGATTTTCCCGAAGCGGAAACGAATTCGAGAGCGCAGGACGTTTGCCCAGGGGTTGGTTCTCTTCGCGTACCACCGTACAAAAGGCCACTGCTCGAGCGACCCCCCCACTTTTCCCTTTATCTCCGTCTCGATCGATCCCCGCTCGCTCACCATCGTCTCTCTCTCGTTCCGCACCGAGCTACGCGTTACAGCCCTACACCTGTTTGATAGCCGGGGCTGCGCGACAGTCACATCGGAATCGTGGAAACTCGCGGATTGGTCCCGGCGAAATGCTCTTCCGTTCCGATTGGCCTTCGCGCCGCCGGAGGTTTCCTGGAGGGTGGTTCCATCGAGAAATTCGGCACGAAGAAAATTCTCTTCGGGGGTTGAGGGGAGATCCGGCGGGAGCTCCGGAGAACGCTCGTACCATTGTCCGCCATTCGCGATACCAGTTGGCTCGGGTCGCCGCGAGCTTGCGTCGAATCGCGAAAATCACGTCTGACCAAAATCGACCTTTACTACTGGGGTGAATTTTGCCGCTCGAGCCGTCGAGTAATGAAACACAGGAGGGCTGAGAAATCAGCGTGGACCGCCAATGGCGAACACGTCGCTCGCGTAACTCTCCCAGACGACGCGTCCTGAAGGACCGTGCCGGAAAGGATACACCCATTAATCCCGAGTTATATCGGAAATAAAGCTCGTGTTACGAGCGGGACCACCGAAGCGCCGGCATTCATGAGAGAATCGACCCGTCGCATTCCGTACGCGACGATATTACATACGTGGGAACAAACTCCACTTCCGGATACATTTTCGTTTAAAGCTTCGGAAGCTTCTATTATCTTGCATCAACGCTTTGCTCTTGGAAATCGTCTACGAACCAATTTTCGTCTAGCTATGCGGCGAACGCAATTCGTGGGCTCGCGGAGAATTTATATTGTAGCGTTGCTGCTCGCCTTCGCCGGTCGTGGGGAAAACGAATGAGGACGAAGAGGACGAAGAGTGCCGAAGAGCAGAACAAAAAGCAGAGGACGAGAAGAAGAAGGAAAGAAAGGAAAAGAGGGAAAGAGAGAAGGAACCATCCATTTTAAATGTCTCCCTTAAATCCCCAGCGCCAGCGGTGCGGCAGCCGCTACCACTACGAGTCTCGAAGGGAACCCATAGGGATCCACGGAACACCAGCAGCAGCGGAATGGAGTATAGTAGTTATACCTTGCCATATATATACCCCCAACAGCTCCAACCCGTCGGCGTTCGCGACTTTCAGAAGCACCTCATCCCTTCCACCCATCCATCCCCAGCAACCCCCCCCCCCCCTCTTCCCTCAGCCCCTCCTACGGCAACATCCGCTTCGTCCTCTCGCCTTCAACCGCCAACCCTCACACCACTTTCCCCGTCCGTCGGTTTTTCTTCTTCCATCGCCACTGCACCCCTCAATTTTATATCCACCTAAATCCGGCCATCTTAAATTACGGATATTTTCTCCGACGACTGGTTCTGAATTCTGGGTATAGATTTTTTTCGGCTTTGGTTCCAAATAAAAAATGAATTGTCTGAGGAAATTAGCGGGAAGCAAAGGGCTGATCATTTTTTATTGGATGAACTTTGAGATCTTCGGGGAATGAAAGAATTATGTTTGTGTGCCGGTAAAGATAGTTTCGGAAGGTTCGATAGCTCGACTTTGTCCAAATTCGAAGGGGTGGAGGGTGGATGAAAAAAATGGGTAAAAAAAAATGATGCGGAGAGAGGACGAGTGAGAGAGGAAGACGCAGAGTCTGCCTCTTCGTGCCAATCGAAGTGATAAACGAGCGGTCGTCCGCAAGCCGAGGGGTGGAAAAATTATAGACGTCGGATTATCGAATTCCACCCCTGACGTAGTCGGCGAACTTTCTCTCTCTGTCTTGCTCCATCGTTGTCTGCGCGGCTCTTCTACCGGTTGGACTTTTACGAATTTCTGGGTAACGCACTTACTGGCTCGATGCGAGAAATTAAATTCGCCACGATTCGCAAACATTCAGTTAAAAAAAAAGACGAATTGCAGGATAGACTCGCAAAAAACGAAACCACGGTTCTTGAAAAATTCGAAAATGAACTTCTCATTACTCATTCTAATTTTTTCGACTCTCCATTAAATTGGAGTCCTCGGAGTGTCAACTCAAACGTCATAATTCGTTCGCTGGTTCACCCCCTCGACCTCCCAAAAAGAAAGTTCAATACAACATTTTCCTGTCAGTCCAATTATCCGTTATCCAAATTGCATGATAACTCCCCTGAAATTCCAGACGCGGCGCTCATCGAAATTCGGAAACGAGGTCCTCGTTTTCGATTCCAATTTCATCGATCGAACATGCCCTCCTATTTTTCCCAACCGCACCATCGCGCAAAGTTCCTCATCGGAGTCTCAGCTTGAGTGTTATAATTCCTTCGCCACTCTTTTCCCGCTCCTCCGAGCGAATAAAAAAAAAGTCGAGAAGAAATAGATGATGAAAAAAAAAAAAGGGTCACGTCTCTCGACAAAAGAGTTCGCGCGCGCCTGGACGAACAATACGAAAGTCGGTCGGTGGATGGATCAGGGAGGTCACCTACGTCAGAGCCAGTTATAACTTTAAGATGCGGAGGAGATACGGAGGTGGTGGAGTTCGCGATGGAGGTGGAAACTGAGGTGGGAGAAGGCAGACGACATGTATTATTGATGTGCCTGTGTCTCCGGCTTCGCCCCCCCCCCCCGCCCCCGAATCCCCGCTTCTTCCTCGTCCCCCTTTCGTTTTCCCTCCTCGTACCCTCCGATTATACTGTATCCATCTCTCCCGCAACCCGCGAGGCTCCCCGCATCGCGCTTCCCTCGTCGTTCCCTCGAATCCATCCCTTCCATTCTGACGGTTCCACATAGCTCGCTCGGCTCTCTGTCTCCCGTTCTTCTTCTCCTCCTCCTCCTCCTCCTCCTCGGCCTCCTCCAACTCCCGACTGCGTCTTCCAGTTTCCGATACATTCCGCCACGAATCCCAGTCGCCGTCTACCCAACATCCATGACGGAACCAATACTCTCACCTACACGGATATATTTACCTACCAAGGGGAGGAAGGAGAGGGCTGGAGCAGGAATCCGACGTTGCCGCTGCTCCATTCCGCCATATTATACCCGCTGTACTGAAACATCGGCTGGCATGGATTTTCAGAGTCCTTGTAGGTGGAATTTTGGTTTTTTTTTGGGACTTATTTTTTCGAGGTGACACGAATGAAAAATGATTGCTTTTTATTCCGATGTCTGATGACACTTTACTTGATGTTTCGTCCGGATTTTTGGGGGCAACTGTAGTTTTCGGTACCGAGTTGGCATTGACGTCTTAAGAACATGTGCAACGGTCGATGACTGACACTGTAATGCACTTCTCTCGGGGGTTCTGATGTGCGGGGTCGAAGAAAAATCTCATCGGAAATCAAGATGATATCCGACTTCGATGAAGCTTTTTTTAAGTACAGATGGACGTGGTGAGAGATGATTTATGGGGTCTTAAGACGATGGACATATCACCGGTGGTAACAAAAATTTTATTAAATACCACTTTGAAACGCAAATCCTACGATGAAAAAGAAAATTCTTTTTCTGGGAGACTGGCGGATGCAGGGAAAAAAAAATTTTGCTAAACGGACATTCAGTAGCGTTTGTAACAAAGTGGTGGGGGGTCCATAAAATATAACCGATGTCAAATATCGCACCACCTATGAAAAAAATTATTGAAAACAATGTTTATGCAGAACCAATGAAATTGCATATTTGAATATTGGCTGAATATAGATTTAGCGAAATGCAATGGATTAATTTACCAAATTGTACATTAAGTTCTATTGAATATTGTTTTATTAAATTGTGAAAATAAAATGTTGACTGTATCTAATATTTTCATTATTGAACTTTATGACCCGTTATATTTATCGATTTTTCGATCAATATATTCAGATGTTCGATAAATACCACACTTTGAAAATATATTATTGAAAATGGATAAACTTTTTTTCAACACATCGAACTACTTATTCTCCGCACTAGTGCGAAAAAGTGTCTTTCTGCACCCTTGTCTCACAAATAACTGTTCTGGATGATCCCACGTCACCTAAAGACTTCCTTCTTCTGCCAATTTCTTTCCCTTATCACCGATTTTTTTTCCTCGCCTTATTTCGTTTTCAGCAACTCACGATCAATTGTTACCGAAGAAATGTTTTTTTTTTTTCAGCCTAACATCCGCGACCTCGTAGAAGGCCTCGTAGAGATCTCCGAGAAAATCGACTTCGAGCCTTGACATAACCCGCGAGTCGTTTGCATTTATGCACGCTCCGGCGACACCGTTCCCGAGCGAACGTCACGTTTCCACGGTCCGTATCGAAGCGACGAGCGGGAAAGGAGCTACATCGAGGGAAAAGCAAGAGCTCGCGAGGAGTCCGCTCGCTCGCGAAGACGCCGCCATCCTCTTCCATTAATCTCCGGGCAATCGAATTTAGCATAATTGACGGAGCGTGGAATAGCTCGACTCCGAAACACCATCTCGCATAATCCCACCATATATCTCACTCACTCTTTTTCCAAAAGAGCACACACACACATGCGCAACATCACCGTACCACAAATTCCAAAGAAGGACCATCGACCTCAGGACCAGTCGATAAATTTTGTCTTTTATTTGTCTTTTCCCATTCGCTGGATTAATTATTTAAAAAAAAATCTTTCTGTTTCCTAAAAAATCATCAAATCTGCCGGAAAAATTGATACAGTGATAACACAAAGAAAAAAAAAAAATCCCTCGACGTCGAAATTAGAACCTCTCTCGAGCATTCGTCTCTCGATAAATTTTCCATCTACTCATTTTTCCCAACGCTGAAAAATGATTTAAAAAAAATCGGTTTCTTTTTTCGTTCCTTAAAAATTATCAAATCAGCCGGAAAATATGGTATAGCGATAATCCAATTAAAAATACGTTACCGCGCGACGTACGACCACTAAACGTTCGGATATAAAGCGGCCGTCGAGAGATATACGTCCCGGAAGCAGTGGCAGAGCTCTCTCGTGTATTCGTCATCTATATTCATGACGGCGGGGAGGAACTTTAGATTGAAGCGATTAAAGTCGAAATTACCAAACGACTGGTCGCCTCGGAAGTGTCCTGCGAACGGGACGGGCGCTCGAGGAAGGGGGTAGGAGGGGTGTTGGACAACAACAGCAGCTCATCAGCGGTGCATTAGCGTCCGGAACGGCACCGCCGCAACGGCAGCGGCACGTCGGCGTTTTGTCAATTACCGAAATCCAACGAGGCTGAACAAATTGTATAATAATCATGCCCCGATCGAATTTAATGGAGAATAAATATAACGCCCCGAGACAGCGGCGAAGAAGCTTTCGGGACGGATTTCTCGAGAGAAGATACGTGAGTGAGCGAGGGGGTCGAAAGGGGGATGCGAAACTCTTTTGAACGGAGTACCCGGAGTAGAGTCGGGCAGTGGCTGAAGAAAAGTAGCCGAAGAATAAGCTCCTATCTATCTATCTATCTATCATTGCTTCTCGAGCGGAACACATCCATCTTTCTTCCGGATCCTTCAACTCTTCTGGTTTTTTTTTCCTCGCTTTATTCTTCTTCCTCGTCTTCCTCCTGCTTTCCTTTCCGCTGTCAGTCCCGTTCCCCATCGAGGCTCCACCGTCTCCCTATCTGTTTCTCATCTCCTCCGATCTTGAAGAAAGCTTCGCACTGGCCGGTGGCGAACACCGAGCTTTCAACGTATGAGTTCTCCCTTTCCTCTCTTTCTCTCGGTCATCCCCTCTGGCTTGCGCGTCCCGCTCCGTTCGACGGGGATGTTCTTCGGGCTGAAGGAGCTTTGGCCACGCTCGTCGACACTCCGGACAGCCTTTGGCACACTGTACAGTGTTTTGGCCGCACCCAGTGACGTCGCGTAGCCAAAATCCATTCTGACGTCACAGCCGATTATAAAATCTCACTTTTCAACCAGAAGTAACCTTATACGGTTGACCATCGCTTCCGGTTTGAAAATCTTAAGTTTCGATCGTAAGTGAAATCATCACGAAAATACGTTGCTTCCGGTTGGAGATGCGGTTCATCGGAAATGCCTGAAACACGTTTACTTTGAGTAAAAAACTGAGACTTTTCGATCGAAAGTGACGTATCCCAGGTAGGACGTCACCGGTCGAAGGAGACTTCCGAACCGGAAGTCGGATATTTTCGATATGCAGAATCCGAAAGGAAGAGCACACACAGATGTTTTATGTTTGCGGGGATTTTGTGATTGGTTCCGTCGCCCTCGAACGGCCAATCGCTGAACCGTTCTGACTCGGAACGCGAAGCTTCGCCTTCCACTTCCCGTCCTCTTTCATTCTCTTCCACGCCGGCTGATCGAGTATCGGATGCTTGCGGTTTTCGCGCGAACGAACGGGCTACCTAAATCCCTCCGGCTCTCCGCTTCCTCTCTGCAACACTCGCTCCGTTTTCCATCCCCCTCCGCGACGTCGCCACTTTCCAGCGCCTTTACTTTGCAGCATCTCTCCTACTGGAAAGAGACGACCCCACGCGCCACCCCTTATACCGTGAAGCTGGGAGCTTTCCAAGCTCCGCTCTGCTTTCGCACCCGTCGGGCTTTGCCTCGCGGCACGGCGCTCTTCTTTGTTGCTTTCCTGAAAAGGTGGCTGTCCGCTCTAGTGCGACGAAGAGAAAGACGGAGTGGAACGGCTACTGGGGAGAAAGAAAAATAGAAGAGTCGAGAGACGGGAGAAAAAAGGAAAAGTAGATTGCCGATGAGATGAGGTGAGCACGAGTGACCGCGCGAACTCGATACGAATCTCCGTATCTTTCCCGACGAGAATTATTCAGAAGGTTTTTTTTTCTAGGTTTCCCGTCTTCCTGCACTCGGATGCAAAATGTTTTATCATTATTAAATGCGAAAAAGGTTATTACTTCTGGCCCGGACGGCACAAATTTAATGCGAAGATCCTTGAATTAAGATGCTGATCTTCAGAGTTCAGAGAGTTGAGCTGAGTTCAGAGAATTCGTTCCTTCAAATTGGAAATTGGAAAAAATAAATGTTGTAATGAATAAATTCTATTGTTTTGAAAAATAAAATAAAGGGAAACGAGAGCATTATTTCAATCGAAAACGACAGTTTTACGCAAGGTGTACGATCGCAGAACCATTATTTTCACACCTTGTGAAATAAAATTTTATAAGACACTCGTGCGAAAAACTTTTTCCGGACCCGTGTAATTTTGACGCTCACCTTCCGCTCGTGCTGCAAATGTCAAAAGCCGTTTTATCGCACTTGTACAATAAATGACCATTATATAACTCAGCCGAAAATCAGCGATTTTAAAACCGAAATTTCAAACCTTGTAAAATAAACTTTTGCACGACACTGGTGCGAAAAACTTTTTCCGGACTCGTGTGCAACACTCGCCTTCGACGCGTATCGCGAACTCGACCTTAACAAAAAATTTCTCGCACTAGTATCGTAATGTAGCATTCACCTGCTTGATTTACTAAGATTTTAAGGCCATCGTTGATGCACAGTTCAATGTTCGTTGGAGGGTGAAAGCGGTGGTAACCGGGAAGGGGGTTGAAATAAAAAGCGCAGTGTCGCAGTGCTTTTGTCCGTGAAATATGTGTATTTAGTTAGGAAAGGGCGACTCCGGTACGTTATCCGTAGAGACGTGTATGGAGTGTGCCGGCGCATACGTAAATAGGCTGCTGTCCGAAAGGCAAATACGTGGCAGCCGGAGATAAGACCCGCGCTTATACGGTATATGTATTCGGTAATGTACAAAAGCGGCGTTCGAGATTGGAAAAGCGTGGAATCCACGGAAGACCGATCGAATTCCGTCGTCTTCGAAATTTTTGAATGATTATTATTTTTATTTGTAATTTATTTTTTTACAAAAAATCTTGAACCGTGTCAAGAGATGGAGCGGAGCTGCTTCAAAGCCGTCGAGGCGTCGAGCTGTTCGCCGAAGACACACGCGCAGGATTCTCGAACGAGGAACTCACGAAATTGAGGATTATGGGAAGCCGTCGCGGATTGCGCAGGTCGGTCGCTAAAGTGCTATAATTATTAATCAAACATATTGCAGGTGAAACTTTAGCGATGGATTGCGCGGAGCCGAGAAACTGCAGAGGAGTTATAATGCGCTTAACGGAGGGAAACGAGATTACGGCGTGGTCTGACTCTCACCGTGCGTGTAGAAATATCCCGACTGGTCGGCATCCCCGCGGTAGCTCGCAGCGACTCGCAGTGATGAGAGACAAAAAATTCTATAACGTTGTTAATGTTCAAGAAACAATATGGTTCGTTCCGCGAAATTTTCGTCGAGTCGTAATGCATGGAATAAAAGTTCCAGTGTGGGCGCCGATGACGGATTCGGATGCAACTATAAATAAATAAATGTTTGCACGAAAGTGCATAAAAATTCAATAGCGAAATTCGGTCAATCTGCAAAGTTCATTGGGTATGAAAAATAATTACATTCTGTGTATTGTCAATAACTTGCTACATCATTACTACTATAAGAATATGAATTATATAATAAATAAAAATATTTGGATTGCGAAAAAAAAAATGGTTTCTCAAGTTTTGTAAGAGATTTTCGAAACGTTATTATAACTGCGTTTGATGGTTATTTATTAATTTCTAAGAGTTTTCGGGATTAAAAGAAACAACAAGTCGAGAACCGAATTTTCTGGGGACGAAATAGAATCGCGTTGGAAAGCATTTGTGGAAACGGTCTGAACGATGTTGAAATTTACAATATAATGTAGTTCATTGTGCTAAATTTAGTAGCCGTAATTCTGAGAAAAAACATTTCCAATGTGCTAGCAATCTAAAGTGCTTACAATATGAAATGTTAAATTGTAAATAAAAAAAAATGTTATTGTTTGAGTTTACAATAAATTCGTTCGAACAATTATCACAAAAACGCTCAACGACCGGAAATTAATTTCGGAGCAAAATGATTTGTACTTTTACTCCGAAATTTCGCAAACGTGTAATACAGAAATGAGCAGTTCATGTCCGACTAAATGAATAAAAAAAATGCATACAAAACTATAGTATGAAAATATTTGTGATATAAAAATAAACTTTTTTTTAACATAAGTCTTATGTTGAACTTCGTAATAAAATTTTTTTGAACAATCGTGATAACTTCGTTTGACGACCGGAAATTAATTCCGGGGTAAAAGGGTTTGCGAGATTAAAGTGATGCACCGAATCGTGGAGCTAATGTATTCTTCGACGGAGACATGGAGAAGCACGCGGGAAAGTATATGGGAGAAAGGGCCGAGCGATGAAAATGAATCCCAAGTGGAATCCCTTCTGTCTCGCTTCCGGGCTGTCCTCGTCGTTCCCGGGGTCGATAGCCCTTTAACGAGTCAAAAGAAACGCCGCGACCTAGCCCAAAATCTGTCGCTGCATTCTTAGTTCATTGACTTCTATACCATGTAGATCGGTGGGCGGTGGAAAGATTATACGAAGAGTTCAAAAAGGACGTACCATCGAACCCTTTATTCTTCCGCTCACACACGAATTTTTTTTGAGCCGACGGAGTAGCGACTAAATACGGGACGCCCTTATAATCGATGCATTAGCATTGCGATCAATTTTTAATTGTCGAATATTACTGTAAAAATAAAAGGAGCCAAGAATTTAGAAAAAAAAAAAAATTACCCGAAGAAATAAAAAATTCCACTATAATTATTTATTTCTGTCGATTTTAAGCCACGTTTTTCGCAGTACAAGGCGTCGGGTGGTTGAAGAATCGACTTAAGACCATGAAGAAATTTGACTCCCCGCTGTACAGCTTCATTTGCGAAGAATACGAAAAGTTATTTTTTCAAGGGGTCTTCAAGATCAAGTAGGAATCTATTGTACAGAATATTATGTTAAGCATCTCTAACGCTCGTTCCCAAGACCGTCGGGTATTCGATAGAATTACCAACCGGAAACTCTGAAACGGTCGAAGTGAAAATAAAAATAAAATACAATAAGACAAGAAGACAAGTATCGTGAGTAAGACGAGCGTTAGAGGTGGGAGCCGAGCAACATATAAATGGTGTTGGCCCGTCCAGGAAGTTCTCAGTAAAAGATCGGGCCCCGAAACGACTGAGAATGAACAGTTGACATCGCTTACTCGATATTTACCGTTAAGTCTTCTGCTCGTACGAAAGAAGCTCAATATCCATCGACGAATAATTGCCACCAATTCGGAGCCAATAATTGTAAATGGGCCTCAAATTAATAATCAACAATCTGAAGCTAAAAGTTGACTCTGGAAAGTAAAAAATATACAGGAATTTATATAATATCCATCGAGGAATAATTGCTTCCATTTCGGAGCCAACATTCGTAAAAAGGACTCGAATTACTGATCAACATTCCGAAGCTGAAATGTGACTCTGGAAACTTATAAATAAACAGAAATCTATAAGGAAATAAATCGGTAGTTTATCAGTGAAACGTTCGATTTCTTCTGTGACAAAGATGGACAACGTTGAAGAATATATAAATTCGAGCGACCTCCAACGAAAAGACTCCCTCGACGTGATCGAAGAATTTTCCGACGAAATCGCTAAAATGCACGGCCGGTGCATTGACATCGGTTGCGGTCCTGGATCCCTTACAAAGGATCTTCTGCCGAGACTACCCCCGGACTCTGTGGTCGTTGGTAAGCTTGTACAGAATATTTTGGTTCCTAAAAAAAAATATTTTAAGAATTTTCGCAAATGTGTGTTTAAAAGTTCGAACCAATTGAGCATCAGAAAAAAAAAATATATGAGTCAGCGATATGGAAATTTTCAATATTCGAGTTTTATCTACCTTAAAACGCTTACCTGAAAAGAAAATTCAACGTGAGGTTCACGAATAAAGGTTGGAAAAAAATTTATAATCGTCTGGATTTTTTAAATTTACCGAACGCACTTAACTCAAAAAAAATTTGACTAACTGTATTTTCTAGGGGCTGATATTTCGAAAGCGATGGTCGATTACGCGAAGAAAAATTGCTATGGCGAGGATCGTCTCTCGTTCATTCAATTGGACATCGAAGCTGCCGAATTGCCGAACAAGGAAATCGGTCAATACGACAACGCTCTCTCCTTCTACTGTCTTCACTGGTGTCAGAACACGAGGTACGGCGAAGAAATTGTACCGAAAAAAATTAATGTCGAGCTGCGCTATTGCATAACTAAAAACCGACACGATTATTTTACAGACGAACTTACGAAAACATTTACGCTCTCCTTCGACCCGGTGGAAAAGGCTTAATTATGTTTCTCTCTTTCAACGACGGTTTCGACGCGTACACGAAGATGCGCGACAATCCTCGATACACGGCTTACATGCAGGTAACCCGTTTTAGTTCCTGAAATAACAAAAAAAAGTCCACTGAAATTAAATCGTACAAACGTTAATTGTTAAATTAATAATCAAACCAGGAGATTTTTGCGGCTCGGCCGATTCCAATTTCCAATAGCGGAAATTTTTATGTACGGAGATTTATCGAAAATATGTCACTTCCGGTTTGAAAATTTTATTTCCCAGCCAGAGGATTCATCACACCGGAAACGGATCATTTCTTATTTGCAAATCCGATTTTTTAATCAGAAATTATGTATTATATCGTACGGTCCACTTTCGATATAAAAATAAAATATTCCGACCGGAAGCGATTTATTTTGATGTCAAAACATGTTTATTTGATTTTTAAGTAATTGATTATAATTTAACAAAATTGTTAGTTATTTAAGTTTCACTATTTAGAGAATTATTGTAGGACGCATCGAAGTACGTTCCGCCGTTTCACTCATGCAAAAATCCCCGTGCGACGCTGAAGAGAACATTGGAGGAGGTCGGCTTCGAGGTTCTCCACTGCAGCAACCGCGAAAAAAGCTTCGTCTACAAGAACGTGCAAATTCTTCAAAGTAAGAAAAAAAAAATTCATTCGACGAATCTGCGTATCGATTCGCTCGACTTTTTTTAACAGTGACGTTGTAAAAAAATGACTAAACAGAAAAAAAAAAAACATTTTTAGACCACGCGATAGCGGTGAATCCGTTCTACAAAAGAATGCCGGACTACCTCAAGGAGGAGTACAAAGAGGAGATGCTGAAAGAATTAACGAGCTGCAAGATTCTCTTTGAAAATAAAAATAGCGAGAGGCCAAAGGAGTTCAGCGTACTTGACAGATACCGTTTGTTGATCGCTCACTTCAGAAAACCGAGTATATGAAAAGAAAAAAAAATCTTTAGAAATCAATTGATAGACAATGATTATTTATTTAATTACAGGAAAGGATTTTAGTTGAGCAAATGTGAAGGGGGATGATTTTTTTTCTGCAGAACAATAATTGATTAACGCAGTAAACCTCTTCCGTGTACATTATTATAGTCGTATAACGGAAAATTTTATTTTACTTTACTCGTTTGATTTTACATTGTGGTATAGCCATTCATAGAATATCGTTATTATATTCATGGAACGTTCGTAATATATATATATATACACATACACTGCATATATATATAATATTTACGAGTAGTTTTTTAAATTTTTATTTATTTTTTATTTCTTCTATAGTTGTAGTGGTTTTCCAAACACAGCAGGTAACAATTTCGCTATTCTACGGTTACTAAAAAATACAGTCGGTTCTACGAATTGTTTATCTATCGTCTAACACCGATCGGGTCGGAATACTCGAAGCCCTTTGACGAATCAGCAGTTTTGCCTTTGATCCTTTTTTCTCTTATTTTTTTTTTCTTTTTTTTATAAATTTTTTTTTTCATTAGAATTTAGTATCGAATCCGGCACCGATTGGACTAACTGATCGTCAAACTGCGACGATACAACGCGGCCGAGTCATACACACAAATTTAAGCGACCCATTTACTTCTACGAAGGTAAGTAATATTTTAGGTAGCCAACGAAGACCCGCAACTCGCCTCTTTTGCTTGCCGAGGTGCGACAACTCGGTCGGTAATCTCGTCGACCAATCGTTGGTTATTTAATATAAAAGTACGAGGTCGAGTATGCGAGTGTCCCGTCAATTAATTCACCTGGCTTTCGCGAGTTTCACACTGAAAAATAGGCTTACCGGAAGATCGCTCTTTCACACTCTCCCTGAATCCTCGCCCGTCCCTTCGCGATCGTCCGACTCAGATCACACAGTTATTCGCGACACTTTGAGAATTCGCCGCACAGCGATTACCGAAAGTTAGTCCAATAATTCAAGCATTATCCGCGACGTTATCAGAAAATTTATCGAAAAATAATTTTTCGGCGACGACGACGACCCGCGAAAATCCTCGCGGCGACGTACGGGGTCGTTGAAACTCGCCGTAATTTCCGTCGAATTTAAAGAGACGCAGAGATTAATTCCGACTGGGCATACAGTCGCGACTGTGTGATTTCTCGAAACCGAGACGATTTTGTTATGTTTTTTTCTTCATCATCCTTCGACTTTTAATCACGCTCGGATCTCGTCGATTTTTTTTTGTAGCGTCGAGTGAAATTCATTTTTTTTTTTTAATGCTTAAAAACTGCGGTAACCCTCGTACGAGCGAGTCGAATATACAACGTGCGCCTTTTCTTTTAAGACTAACATACCGACAATATATCTCACATCACTTTACAATATGACGTTATTGATTACTTCTTTTTTCACTTATTTTAATTACTTGAAGCGACATCGAACATCGAAGAAAGTTGCCTAAAAAATCTTGGGGAGCGGAGAGGAAAGGGGGGTGGGAAAAGGTTTTATTCCGTGTACAGAAAAAGTGAGGGATGTTCGAGGGCAAGGCACAAGTGAGTCAGAGAGGAAATTATTGGATGACCATTATTCGTAATCGTTCACATTATAATTCCTCGTCTCGTTAATTCTTGTTTAATTTGTTTATACGCGCGAAGCGCCGAGACGCCTCTCGAGTGCATCGATAATTCTCGGTTGACTTAAATGATTTTCTTTCATTTAATTTTTTTATTTAATTTTTTTTTTTTCAAGTCGTCTCGTTGTTCGCGGTCAAAGCCTTACTCCGAAATCTCCGTCGATGAAGATATATTTATTACGTTCGATAGGTAGACACGTGGAAGAGTCGAATTCACCTATGATCGTCCGAGGGTTTCGGTCGCTCGAAACAGTTCACACTTTTTTTTTTTTTTTCATCTACAAATCAATCGCTCGGACGCACTTACTGGAGGGATCCAGCTATGTTATTTTTTTTTCTTGACGAGAGAGCTCAGAATTACACACACCATACATTTAAAGAGTACGAGTAGTCTTCGACAACAATTAATTGGGCATTTAATATTAACGATTATGTACTTTCATCGTAAAATATATAAGTATATATATATTTTTATGAGTGTATATGTATATCGTTATATATAGTATATTTTACCCACTACGTACGAGCTAGGGAGCACGTAAAAACATTGTTATACATTTTTTTTTTTTCAGGGTTATTTTTTGTTTTGTTACCATTATCGTGTGCGAACGTTCGAATCAATAAAGTTGCGTAAAAGCAATAACTCCTTTGCGCTTTAGAAAAATGTACCGTAAACTTATTGTCGCGGTTTATAAGCAATCGAAGCGTAATGCGTATTAGAAGTTCAATAATTAATCGGAAGAATACATTTTCGTTACCGCGGTTGTCGCAGAAGCGTGACGAAAAAAATATATCGAAATCAGTCTGCGGTCTCAAACGAAGACGAGAGCGGATGTGTATAATGCGAGAATGGGACGTGGAGAGGGGTAAAAAATTACTGCAAAAAAATAATCGATAAAGTAACACAACAAAAATTATTATTGACAAATCGCTGAAGCGTAGTATTAAAAAAAACAAAAGTAAAACGACAAGAATAAAAATAAGTTCGAGTGGTAAGCTGTTGAAAAACAAAAACAACCTATACGAGCTATACATCGATAATCCCACCTATACGCTTCTCATACTTGCATCAGCTTCTTGCATCTATACATTTTGTTTGTAAATGAAATAAAATGAAAACAAAACAGAGGAAGAATAAAAATTTAAACATTTGTTCCTTAAATTCCTGCGAGCAATGGTTTGCTTAATAAATAACAAACAAAAAAATTAAAATCTAGTGCTAGTAACAACCTCAGTGACTTCTCGACTAAGACCACCGCTACGTATAACATCGAATAAAATAGACGCGAATTCTACAATTCGAGGGGAAGACAATATCGTTTGAACTTAAGAGACACACAACACGAATCGCCAATAAAGCTTACGAAACGTCGTTATGCATAAGCGAGTATAAATATATATATATATACATATACATGAGGTGTTCCATCCCAGACCCGAAATATTTGTATCCATTACACATGAATTTTTCAATTTTTCAGAGATTTTAGAACTCCGGCAAACAACAAATTCCTTATTTTAATATAAATTATTATGAACTCACTTTAAAAAAAATTACATTTGGGACCTTTTTTCAGATAGTTCAATCATATAAAAAATCATGGGCCGAATCCGAGATGTGAGGAGTCAGACTGAGGTCGATTTGGAATAGAATACCTCATCTATATAGATACGAATATATATACATATATTCATATGCTACATATACACCCTAAACAACGTTTTATTATTATTTTTATAATTATTTTTATCTTCGTTTAATTACCCTTTACTTTCACACACAAACATTAACAATTACGCAATCAGACACGCATCCACAAACAACGCCGAGACGATAACTTTTTTTTTCCCTTTAAATTCCTTTCTCCCGGACATATCGGGTCCTCTACAATAGTCATTCGTTCGGTGCTCGTTTTAGAAACAACGTATAAGTAGTACTATAGAGCAGTTTAGCTTAGACACTAACTAAAAAAGACTTCGTAGCTTCAATACTATCATAGAGTTTCGCAAAGGTTTTCGTTTTCTTCACCCTTAAGCTGAGGGAGATTGCGTCAAAGATTTTTTTGTGATTCTTTTTTCTTGCGAAATGAATGCGCTTGAGTTTACTTTAAAAAAATTTCTACAAGTTG
Source organism: Listrodromus nycthemerus (assembly GCA_963978505.1). Classification (NCBI taxonomy): domain Eukaryota; kingdom Metazoa; phylum Arthropoda; class Insecta; order Hymenoptera; family Ichneumonidae; genus Listrodromus; species Listrodromus nycthemerus. The sequence continues at coordinate 4,924,813 of OZ021683.1, forward strand.
GAGAGATTCGTCGCGAATTGATCCAGGTATCGCAGAGATCGTTGTTAGAATTGCTTTGGAAGGAGATAAATTACAGGTGCGAGTACGAGGCAAGGTGAGAGATAGTTTTACATAAAGATTGGTCTTTCATTTATTTTTTATCTTTCGCTCTCTCAATTTATTTCTTTTATTCTATCTTGCTAACTCATGGACACACCAGACTCGCCGCGGGACAGGTTTAAGCTACGATTATTTGTAGGCCGTTTCAACTACACTTAAACTTATACATAATTGTGCGGCACTTCGAAGACTGTCGGCCGATGAAAAAAAAATGAAAATTTCTGCTCTCACAGTCTTCGCGATGCCCTCAAAAACTCCGGCGGTATTTTTCTCGCTTCGCAGCCTATCTTCCGGTGGATCGATCGGAACTCACGATCGAGCAACCCGAACGCCCGTGGAAATTAAGCGGCGTAGTTCCGGCTGACAGCGACGGAATCGGTAAAATCATATTTTTCATTTTTCCTAAATCTTTTCGTATAGCGAGAAAAAAAATTGAAATTTTTCGTGACTAAAAAAATCTATTTTGTCGATCACTAATTGCGAGACAAAATAATGGAAGCCGTTTGTTTAATGAAATTCATTGATTCGTACATTTTCGAGTTCGCCTCGGACGCTTGAGCGCGGGAATGAGATCGGTACGAAAGTACTCCGATATTCGATTACCAAAACACCGAACCAGTGAATACTGAATCACTAATAATTATTGTTCATTATTTGACTTTAAAGCCCCAATCATTATTGTTTATTCAGTGGTATTGAAAATTATTGTTAATTAATTATTGTTACTCGGTATTTTCTGTTTGGTCTCCGATCATCGAGAATACTCGACCGTACGCATCCCTAATGAGAGGCATCGATGCACCCGTCAAAATTACGCAGAAAAAATGGAAGAAATTCGCCCGTGCGTAAGTCGCACTCGCGTGTCCGTAGCCGATAATCACGCAGACAGTCAAGTCAAAATAATGGAAGCTGTATTGTGATTTTTTTTATGTATCTTGATTCCCCGCGGCTGCCTCAATTTCCAAACACTTGAGCGCAGGAATCAGCACAGTTTGACAAAAGTTACGACAAGCCGAATGGCGAATTACTCAGTAATCGATAATTGAGTTGCAACGAATTGTCCATCGTTATCTGAACATAAATTTCGAATTATGGTTGCTTAATCAGTGTGATAGTTATTTTCGTGTCGCTTTGGGAATCAATTACTTATTGGTATTCTATATTATGCTTCATGAATCGTCATTCGTCAAAAATTTTCGACTGCAACATTTCTATCGAAGCATCTACACAAGTAAAATCAAAAAGAACTGTTGCATTAAAGGAAAAATAATCACGTACGGAATTCAGTATCCATAATAAAAGAATCTTATACGGTGAAACCGCGATTGATTTGGCGCCGATAATATGTAACGTTTGGTGAATAAACTTCAGATTTCGAAATTTCACAAATATCCCTCAATTTTCTTCGCCGATTTGCGCAAAGCAACAAAGTCCGACTGGACTTTATTAGTCGAAGTTTTTCTTCACCTACGCTAAATTCCACTATATATATATATATATACACATGTATGCAACAAATTATAATTTTTACGTTTAGACAGATGCATCTGCGACCAATTATTCGGCTAAACAGAAAGACTCATTCAGTGCGAAACCGCACTTACGTGTTTGCAGCGTATTACATCGTAAATATAAATGTATGAATCTACAATAACTTGGGAAGACTAATATAATTATTCACCAATGTCATGCCGTTACAGATTCGAGCAGCTAACGTAAAAAACGATAGCTCACTCGTTATTAAAAAAAATCGGGCCGGGACGTACGCGCTTGATTGCCTCGAGAAGTTTCAGCGCCATGTCTCTATTTTTATATCTTTCTATTTTTATATACATATACATATATATGTAGATATATATATATATATATATGTCTTCTCTCGCCCTCTTGTTCTCACTACGCACAATGATTACAATACCGACTCATCTACTCATCTGCTATACGTTTACATTTCTTCCGATTTTTTTTCTTTTTCAAGTATTAACAACATCAACAGCAACAACACATAATATGTCAACTCGAATATAATATATATCTTTATCCTTACTCCTTTATAGATAAATATAGGACGAACCGACACAAAGGGAACGAACGTGGAAGAACCTACTTCGGAGCGTCTATTTTTTTCTGTTTTGGACGAAGAACATTTTGTCGTGTAAGCACATTTCGAAATTATTTTACCGCGATTCTAGTCGATTTTTCGTTATTTTCATTCTATTTTGTTATTCTGTGCTCGTCTCGATAACTCGTAGGAACGAACGGAAAAATTGTTTCTCACCCGATTACGAAACACTGCGATCATTCGAATTTTCCCTCGATACCATGCACGTCGGAGAATTTTTCTCTCATGACCTCACTATCAGATCCGAGACCGCAACAATCGCTATCCGTCATTTATTTTCTTTCCTACTGTACAATCCACGTTGATAAAAATTCACGGATCATTCATTTTTAGTTAATTTACTGACCATACCGATTTACGACTAATCTACAACGTTACGCTTTTTTACGGACATTGATGCACTTACAATTACAGTTCACTACACAAACTCTTTCTCTTACTCGTTCGACTCTTAACATACTATCGACTTCTATCTATGGCATTGTGCCGTAATTTACGGTTTTTTTCTTTTCTAATAATCGTCGGTTTTACACGCGTTCTATTTTATTTCTTCTCCGTTTCATCGTTAAGTTTTCCTCGAGCCTTCCGCCGCGAGAGAAGGAAAATTTGAGACTCGTCGCAGTGGAAAGATGGGAAATATGTGGGCGATGATGAAACGGAAACTAAAAAAGAATGGTAACTAAGTTTCAACATCGTTGCTAAACACTGACTTAATGCACAGATCTACGGTACATGAAAATAAAAACACTTCCGCTCCTCCAGCTTGATTCGGTATATCATACAGTAACTATCTAAAAAATGCAGCTCTTGCTTAAGTGTAAACAGGTAAAGGAATTCGGGGGTGTAAATGGTAGACATTACAAATTTCATTCACATATGATGCCATCGTTGGGTATCACCCAGACATCAGTAAAGTGGATGCAACATTCAGCCCTAGAGTATACGATGAGAAATAAATTTTCGTAAACATAAAATAAAAAAAACATCCATTTTAAAATTAAAAGGTAAATATTTGTAAAATTCATGACAAACTGAAATGATCGTTAACTTAATCGAGATTGGCAGGACAGAATATTAAGATTATTTATCGCGCGGCTCCAACAATATCCTCGCAAAGGAACTTAAAAAAAATAGTGAACGACTGCATCCACCTTACAAGAAATTAATTATCCGACCCTCTTTTTCATCCGAGCATAGATCTCGGTCAATCAAACAGGCAGCTCGACGCAACGAGTCTAAACAGTTGAACGAAACAATGATGACTAAAACAAAACTAGTGGTACGCTCGAAGAGAACGCCGTGCGTTCAAACCAAGAGAATATTTACAGAAATGCATAGATCATCATTTTGTTTATCTCGGAATACGGAGGGGGAAATTGTGGAAGTTCTTTCGGTCACACGTGTCCGGCAATTAGTTTGTACGCCAGTCGACTGTCGTAACGCAACTTGTAGCAATGTCGACGAATAAAGAAATGCATGTCGGCCGCTCGCGATTGCACAGTACCGATGTTTTCTCCGGCTCCTCCCCATAAGTCATAGACATTTTTTTAATCTTCGCGATTCTACGGTTGCTTTGAGATCCTTTAATATCACGACGCGTCCCGCTACGTTAACCGGCGATTCATATTTGCACACAGCTCGTCCGGGATTACAATTTTATAAGTTCGCCGCTGCGAGCGACACGAGAATCCTGCAATACCGTGTAAAATTGTCTACTTGCCGTAGACGGACATTGCGCCACTTCTGATACTCCTATCGCGACAGTATCCGACAATAATTTAAACCGAAATAAATAACGCGATTATACATGGGAAGATTTACGTCACGCGAATCTTGTACCCTATGTTTATTCATTTATTTATTTTTTTATTTATTTACTTATATATTTATTATTCATTTATTTAATTATTTTTTATAATTTTTTTCCATTTATCCATTATATTTAATGAGGATTCCTTCATAAGTATATTTATATCGTACGATTAGAAACAACAAGGAAAATGTCACCGCTTGTCTGGTAACATTTTTGATTGTCATCCTCAAAGAGGTTTTTCGACCGGATATCGAGTGTACTCCGGACGATCTTTTGCATGTAAAACGTGTCTCGTTTCCCATTTACTTTTCTTGTTTTACTCAATTTTTTTAGAAATTTGCATCGAATTATTGACGCGATAAAGACTTCTCGAATCTTCAACCCAAATTGTAGAATATTACCAAAGCATTTTTTTAAACAATGAACATTATTCAAAATAGAGAATATGATTCAATTTTTTTCTCCCGTGTTTAGTAATATATTAGTTCGAAACATGGCTGTGCGAAGTCAACACTGAAGCTCATGATTCGTAAGTAAAATTTCGACAGCCCGAAGGTTTGTAACCGGTTAAAAATTTGCTGGAATCCAAGCTAAAGCACCAATCTTTAGTATTTATTTGAGTCATTTAAAAGTAGAGTGAATTAGAATCGCGCATTTACTAGTGGCTAGTCACGTTGGAAGTAGCAAGGTGAATTTTACAATTTGAGTTGCCGATTTCCGATAATTTATTCTCAACTCTATTCAGAGCACATCGACCGTACCCACTCAACCCCACAGCTAACAGTCCCCTCCTCATCGCCGCCGATCTCCATCACAAATTCCCCGCACGAAACAGATAGCTTTAGTATGTATAATTTTTCCCCCCAGAAACTCGAAAGCTCGCGCAATTTCCATTTAGAATTTCCCGAGTTTGTCACATCATCAATTCTGGGATAATAATTATTCAAACACGACTTAAAAATTGCCCGTTATGAAATTTTTTTTGTAACCCTCTCCCCGAACTGGCAATCCTAGGCCCTAAAGAGATACGATATACAACAAGGAGTTTAGAAAAATCCACCCAGCGCTCGATTTTTTGTCGGCTTTGTAACCGAAAAATCATTATTGAAGTTTCGGGACGCGATTGGAATTATTATTTTCCGAGTAAATAACGTCTTATGTATATAACAACAAGGTGAAGCGCGATCGTTTAAAAAGATTACACGTATTTAGAATTGTATACCTTCGCAAGAATCGTCACGATTTCATTATTTCGTCTCTACATCACGGGACGCCCGCTTAACTTTATCCCTCCCCACGTTCCCGAGAAGCCGCCGAACGTGACTTCTTTCAGCATATCCTCGCTTTTACGGTTTTATCCTTGATTTCTTTTTTTGCTATGTATTTGGTTTTGTTTTCTCTTTAATATTGTACGACGATGATAGTTTAAAAAGTAAAATGGAAAGAATGGGAATTTGGGCATTATCGATGTCGAACGCACGCGGCGTAGTTGATTCGAGCATTCAATAAGAGTTAATAGATTTACACGATAAAATAAAATAACCAAACTAAATACAGAGATTAAAGTCGTGTGAAAGCCCAATTTAACTGTCCTTCGTTTAGCTGCACTTTTTTACTAGTAGATCCAAATAGAATTGCTTAATATTTTCGATTTCCTCGATTATCAACAATGCCGGAAATGTTCCGAAATTTAATATACATTGGCGCAGGGTTTTCGTGCACTTCGATCAGACTAATTTTAATACAGTATTTGCACAAAAACTTGCATTTGCATGTATATAAATTTCCGTAATAAATGTTTCCACCGTCGGATTACCGAGAGTTGTAATGTACAAACAAAAATTGAGTTTATCGAAAGTCAGCGGACAGTAGGAAGATGAGCGAGCCTTTCACATCGCCTTCAATAATAACAACCTGGAGTTTTTTCGAGGGAAATTAAGGACTTGCTTACGACATTTTGTACGTTAGACGAGTTGCTTCGAAAATGCATCGATGGCGATGTATATTCAGGCGTCGGATTGTACGGACGCAGATACGACATGCGAAGAACTGGATAAACTCAGTCATTTCATCCCCCGCGGTGTTCTCTTCGAAACCGAGTACGTCTTTAGTTGTCACTTCGAAATTACGAAGGCGAGCTTGATTGTTCATCGGTGCTTGAGACACTCGTCATGACCCGTTCTAGATGCCGGCGCCGTATTTGCGAAAATCAGACACAACCAGGTCTGCACAGTCGTTGATTCGTTTTGTCGCGATCGAGACTGAAGAGTCAATATGTAGTGCCACTAAGAGTATCCGCGATACTCGTTCCACCCGACGGTGACACCGGAAGTTCACCACTCTCGTACTTGCTATAGCGACTATTGTATTCAGCTTGTAATGCAGCTTTTACCTAAAAAATATCAAAAACAATAAAAGAGTCAAATTAAATTTGTCGTAAAAATTAAGAGATCGGATTCAGAGAACATTCTCTTCGAAGAGAATCGATTATCATTTCTTATTGTGACAATAAGTAATTTACTTGAGTAACACGATTAGCGAATTATCGAAGCAACGTGAATACCGCAGCAAACTCAAACCCTGTTGACGTACCTTCAATTTCTCCTCATCTAGCCTCTGCCGGACCTCATCGTGTTGTCTCTCCAACTCCAATCTCTTCTTCTCGTATGTCTGCGTTAACCTAGTGCACTCGTTGACACCTTTCTCGATCGATACCTTTGCCACCTCCCGCTTCATACGATCCAACTCCGCTTTGTCCTTGTGTTCCTTGGCCAATTGCTTAACCTGTATAATTAACAAACGCGAATACGAACTCATTAGTCTCATAATAAATATCGGATGACGTTAATAAGACTGGAAAACCCACCTCTCCGTGCCTCATCGCCTGGATCTTTCGCATGACATCGGCTTTTTGCCTCTCCAGCAAGACCCGAAGAGTCTTTATCTGATCAGATTGCGAGGTTCTCATTACTTTCTCAACGAGCGAGAACATACTGTCGTGATATTTTTCCTGCAATTCTCTTTCCTGTTGTACTTGCTCTTTGCACACCGCCAGTAATCGTTCACTCTGACTTCTTGGAAGACCACGATTTCCTTCGGTGCCTTCTCTGTTCTCGACTTCCGGACACTCAACGGTCTCCGCCAGTGCTAAGCTACTTAAGCCAACGTCGCTTGAAAAGCTGTAAAGCATCAGGGCGATCAAAATTCTCCCGCCATGAGTTTCGCGAATCCACGAATTACTTACATGTTTTTGTTGGAAAGCCGTTTTACTAATTTGTGACTGATGTAAAACTTGGATTTGTGCTTGTCACCGTCCAAGGAAGATTTTTGCGACCTCACTCTCAGCTGCTCCTGAAAAATAGATCGGTAAATTCGTTCTTCCTGCACAAAATGAAGTTAAATTGAAAAAAACCCAACGAATTATACCTTCTCGTGTTTTCGTCTGAGAGATTCTAGTTTCTTCTCTAGTTCGATTTTCTTTTCCCTCACGGATTTGCATTCCATGAGCTTCTCAAGAGGATCGGCCACAATGTCATCGCCCACTGTAATGTTACACAAACCCAATGTGTAAATGTAAATATGTAGTTCTTTATTCCGCCATTACTTTTGAGATTTCTTAACGAGCTCTCCTTTCTTTACGATTCGTTTACTCGTACGGAACCCACATTATTTTTCCGAAACTTCAATTGGCCAGATTGATGTAGGGTCGAAAATCATGTGTTCGAACACGATTCTTTCCAATCATTAAACTTACATATATCACATTAGATTCTCAAATCGTCGAAACTATCGAAGCTGATTTTTTTCAAATTTTCAAGTTCAAATTGTTGAGAATAAAACAAGTTTCCAAAACTTAACTCGTTTTAATCTCAGTTTAGCAAACGTTACTCTTCGGAATTAGTGGTTGGTCGAACGTTAGTCCCCTAAAACGTTATTTAATCAAACTTTATTTATCGACGGCTACTGATACAAACAGCATAACTCTGCTGGGACCATTAACGATTTCGTAACTAACGGTAGCAATTAGCGACCGCGTAACTGTCGCACTGTTGGAAACACAAGGATCGATAGCGGAGTGTGCGAAACCGTGAAGTTGTTAACTAAACAAGATCGCGTAATGCTTACCATCGCCCACGGATAGAAGACTCTTCGTGGCGGACGCGTCGAGCGATGGAGCCGTCGAGCCCGTAACACCGTCCTCGGCGTCGAGAGTTTCAGTACTCAGACCAGCAATAGACGGTCTGCCATGAGGACTTCCCGAAGGCGGTTGCAATGCCGGCGCTTCGCCGATCGACTGCATTCTCTTCATCTTCGTTGCCTCGTCCTGTGTGAAACGTTAATCAGTTTACAACATTTTATTGATGATGACCAATAACCTTGTTTGTAATTTTTGTCTCACTGCGGAAACTCACTGTCGGTTTGGAGAAACTCGATCCACTAACAATGACCTTTTCCTTGGTCTACGGGAACGTGTTAGTAGAGGATTCAGAACGTTAGTAGGAGATTAATTAATTCGCGATGGAACATTGTCGCGAAATATTTAATGCTTACTTCGACCTCTCCCTCCGGACCGTCCGTCTCGTCACCGTAAACCGCCAACTGCTTTCCTCTCTTCTCCTTCTCGCTCTGATATTTGATCGGATTCGCTAGAGCATCAGCGAAATCGCTCATTCCGTGCGGCACGTAATCCTTCACGATAACGTGCAGAAACAAACTGGCCAATGGCAGTGGCTGACCGCCCTCGGTCCTTAGTGCCACATGGCGATATCCCGGACACAGGCCGATTACTGGTAACACCCGATGGCCGATAAATCGGCCCGACTCCTCGTAGACGGCTATCCGAATCGACGCTAGTTCGGGCAATACGACCTGCGGTAATAATAATTGTGGTGAAAGAAAAGTAGATGCAAAAGATATCCCTAAACCTCCCGTATTATAGTCACTACGATATTTCCGATAATAATTGTGGCTATCAGAAGAATGTGGTGAAAAATAATTGCAAACCTTCTTGAATATGAAAGGCTCTTCATCGTATACGGGATTAATTCCGTTGTTCGGAACAATTTTCGTCTTGAACTTCTTTCTCACCGTGTCCGCCGGCAGACCGTACATATCTACCTCGACGTACGTTCCCACTCTTTTGTCGGTCAAAAATTGCCCAGATATAACGTGAATGTGAACGGTTCCAGCGATTATTCCGTCGACGGTCGACTCCGCGAACGGGTCCAGCCGACGATCTTTTCGCCTCATGAATTCGGGCTTCAGAATATAACCGCAACGTTGATTGTACTCGAATATACCGATATTCAGCTGCATCGCGAGATCTGCAAAGATAAATGATGTATTTTTTAATGGAAAAATCGTTAGCATTGATTCCTATCGATCGAATCGTGGAATTAAATAATCGAGCTGTTACTCACCGAGTGTTTGATAGTTGAGAGCGACCAGTTGACATCCAGCGTTCCAGAATACCTGAGGCATGAAGTTGCTGGAATCGAATCGCGTTCCTGCCGGATAGACCCGCGACAACTGGTGTTTGTTGTAATTAACGAATTCCAATGGTCGCTCTTTCAATAAGGTCGTAGCTTGCTTCTCGTCGAACGAGGACATTTCGTAATTACGATTCTTTTCTGTGAAGCAATTAATCATTGTGTTGGGAAATTTAGAGACCAGGAAATTCAAAATTTCATTTTTTAATCGGAAGTGACGTCGTGTCGGAAATGTATAAGAAGGGATTTTCGGAACGATTTTTTTCTGGCACACGACGCTGCTTATTGTGTACCTCATCATTATCCACGACTCGACAATCCACAACTAGAGGGATTCCCTGCATTCTTAGGAATTGGCGCAAACACAGAATCAAATGAATGAAAAACAACGTTTCAAAATATATATAAGAATAATAATAGAACAGAAAAAGGCTTCGGATGATGTATTCGCGACCCTCAAGTGAAATTTATTCCTATGATAAAATAAATAATAGAAAAAGCGCTCTATGGATTCTTACTCTCCGCGCTCTCGAAGCTGTTGAAGTGAACGGGCTGAACGTAATTTACGAGCGCCGATATTTCCGCTCCGGCTTCGGTCTCTTTCGCGGTTGAGGCGACCTTGTCTGGCGCCGGAACTTTGTCCCCCATTCGCAATTTGATTTCTTCGACATTCGATTCGTCCTCCTCGGTGCTCGAGTCCTCCTCGTCATCTGGAAAAGTAATACGAGGATATACGTCGCGTCTCAGGCATCACGGAAGTGCAAAAAACAATCACGGGAAAGAAATGTTCATTACTATTCATTGAAAATATGTCATATAATAAATCATACGTACAATTTATTGTACACTGATAATTTTTAAGGAAAAATCCGTCAAGATAATGAATTATCAAAATAATTACAAACCGTCATCGTCTTGAGTACTGTCTTTACTGCCTTGTCGTTGCTGAAGCATTGGTGCATGAGACACCTCACCGTTTCCTATTTGTTGCTCGGTATTCGCAGCCGCCGGCACCGCTGCTTCGTCCACGACGTCAGTTTGCGGGATTACATCTGGAGGTGGGTCGGTCTCGCCCTCGGCCGTTGAAACCGCAGCACCTTCCTCATCTATCTCTTGTAGAGTTTCTCCACCTTCTTGTGCAGTCCCATGATGCTTCTTGTGATGCTTTTTGTGATGATGTTGTTTCTTCTTATTTTTTATTATTATCTTGCGCTTCAGAAATGACGGCGGTGGAAGCTCTTGACCGGCTTGGAGCTACGAAAATGCATTTATAAATTCTACAAATTCCTTTTTTTTGCGAATTCGTACGTCTTGGTCAACATTTCTAAATCAGAGCTGAGCATTACTCAAATATTTTTACGATATTACTCAATACTGTTTAGGTACTGCTTATTAACAATTGCAAGTGAATAATTGCCCAACTCTGTTATTATAAATTTATCTCTGTCTATTATAAATTTACTGTCAAAGCGAATGAATTTTAGGACTCTAGGCGTTATAAACCGCAGCTCTATTTAAATCAAGCAATACCTTATGAGATTCGAGGGGAGCATCAAGCAGCATTTCACCAAAGTACTCCCTACAATACTGAGCGATCTTAGCCTGTTGTCTTGGATTGCAGTGATTCTCGAAACTGAGCACGACTGGATATTCCGATGTTTTAAAGGCACTCTCCGCTATCGCCTCGATCACATCTCGAGCATATATTTCAGGCACAAACGTGTATCTGCTCATATATTTGCAGATTTTTTTTTGGTTTAATTAATTAATAGTGATTGTGTAGTTTCTACGGGTTTGCTAAACTAGCATATCGGATTGAGTTCAAGCGATCTACGGGTTTCTTTAATTTCTTTCATATCACGACTATAAAAGGTAAAAACTTTTACCCGTGAACGATGACGGGCTCATCGAGCTTTCCATTCCAAAAATCCAACTCGACACAACGACAACCAGCCAGCAAACACTGCCGGTAAATCTCCACGGAACTTTTTCCAGTTAGTTGATGACCTGAAAAAATTTACCATGGTCTATTAAAAATTCGAGACGTACTAAGATAGCTTAATTTTTTGCTTCCTCATAAGAAAAATTTTGTTTTGGTGACTAAAAATCGGGATTTTGATGACGACCTATGTGTGCATGAATCAGACGCGGAAAACTTAGACCCATATAACTCGAGAATGCCTCAACCGAGGAAACTGAAATTTCACACACAGTGTGTGATTAGTAGTCAATGTTTTTAAAACAATTTCAGTTGTTCGTTTTATATGCAATTTTTTTACCGCTGAAAAAATTGCTGTTTGCACTCCAGCGTTTCATATGATCCAGATCAAACTTGATAAGAATCCATCAAAACCTTCAAATTTTATATCATTGTCCTTTTATTTTTATGTCACGAAAAGTGAGTACTTTTTTAGAAGCAATTTTGGTATTTAATAATCGTCTATAAATAAACAAAGCCTTATATTCGTGATCAGTGTGAAAAAATCCGTTTAAGATAGTCTCACAGCGACGACTAAGGAAAGCAGTTTATCGGGATTTTTTATAAAAATTGGCTATAGCCAATATTCTAAAAATATCTGATTTTGCGTATTTTTAAACAGGAATTTCTCTGCTTCCCAATGTCACCGTGCGAAAATCTGGGTGGATTTCATGTTCACAGCAGGAAATACGCGAGATGATAAATTTGACGGGGTTGGGAAAACTACATAAAGTATCACTTGTATTTTTTGAGTAAAATTAAAAAATGTCAATAAAAAATAACAATAATCGAGAAGCGCATATTTCTATGTATTTTTTTCACGTTAAACCTGAATTAGTCTATAATTTTGCATGAAAATTAAACGTAGCATTGACGTTAACAAAAGTTGAAAACTAAAATTTCCATAGAGCTTCATCATGGAGGTTGAAAATTAACATTGTCATATCGTTTAGTCATAACAGTAGACAAATGATATTTACATATGGCTTCCGCGTTGAAGATTTTCCTTATTACCTGTAAGATACGTGTTGTGACTAGAGTTGATGAAGTAATGGGCGAGCGGTTGATCCATGTCGTCCGATAACTCGAACTTGCTTACAGCCATGATCGGATTGTCCTCGCTCATCAAATACCTGAGAAAACCATCGGAACTCAGCTGCCCCCGGCTAACATTGTACTTGTTAGGTTCGTATTGGTTAATAAGATCTTTTGCTCGTGCCGTGTTAGCGTATGGATATAATATCTCATTGAGCCGAGGATCTCTCTGTGTCTGATTTAGAAAGTCCACAAGCTGTGTTACAGACATTAACCGACGTTTCGAATTACCAACGATCTCTTCGAACACTTTCTCAACTTCGCTCCGTTGCGTCAGTGACTTATAGAAATTGAAGAATTCCTCAAATTGAAATTTTTGCAAAGATACTGCGTCGTTCTGTAACAAAAAAAAATAATAATAGTGAGCCGTCAGGCAGAAAAAGGACGAATCCACGGTGGAACCGTGAAATGAAGTGTGTGATCTAAATTAGTTCTCTCGCGCGACCCTGCGTTTCCTTGTGCGGAATTCTATAAAGGCTTTTCCTTAAAAACTCTCCGGGCAATGCGAAGCTAATTTATAGCTTCCTTTGGTATTGTTGGCATGGGGCCAACGGCACGGTACGGAAAAATACGATCAACCTTCGCGCGGGGCACCTGCACTTTTCTCCCGGTGCCAAATTTAATGAAATAATGGACCGCGAACAGACGGCTCGGTAAAAAATCTACTCGTAAAAACTATGAAAATCTGCGTTCGATATGTTAAAGAAAGACGACAGGAATACCCGTGAGATAAATTATTTTGCAGAGCATGGAATAACCGTCAATTACACGTGGTATCTCGTAAATACTTCCAGTGAAATGAAAAAAAAAAACAGGAACCCAAGGCCATAAAACATTGTTACCGGGTAATTCGTAACTCAAGTTACACAACGTTATCGCGTCGTATCTGACGCATGGGTAAACACACGTTTCTTTTTGTGTCACGCAAAGTTGAGTGTAATAATGGAATTTTGCAGTGCTGTTAAAAACCGTTAATGCTCCGAGGCGTTATGGAGAGTTTTAGTGTGAGAAACCAAGGTCCGGCCAAACGAATTATTGTCAGAATAAACAGTGAACGAGTTAATGGACGTTTTGGCTCGACGCCATGAAATATACAAATAATAGGTAAAACAGAAAATATGCAAAGAAAAATTGTCTGCCGGTTATTGGAGTTATCGGCCACGCTATGGTGTTTACCTTTCCCGATGGAAGCGATGCAATGTCGAGGGCCTTCTCGACCCGTTTGCGATCCTCCTTATTCTGAGTGAACATCTTTATTATACTGAAAAATCAATAAAAAAAACGTATTAGTTTGCCTCGTAATTTCGCTATAACGAACGATAGAGTTTATCGGTAATACATTCGATATAAAATGCCTCGTAGGTAATTCGCAAACTCTTTTTGTACTGTGCACTAATGCTCTCTTCCTGCCGCAACTCACTTTTTTGTTGAAATTTTTCCTGTCTTGTCAGCGGTGAGCGAAAGTTTCGTGTGGGCTTTTTGCAAGAACAACATTGTACTGGTGTTAAGTTGCGTCAAATTATACGCGAGTTGGAGCAACTGGTCTGTCCAGTGACTCGCGATCTCTGCTCGTGTGGCACAAAAATTTATAAACGTTATGTTAACGAAGTCCGGCCCATAACATATCGTCACCGTCTTTTCCTCGAGACAATCCTGCGAGCCCATTGTCACGAGAGATCTCAATTTTGTATCCTGGAATGAAAAAATAATAATCGTTCGAGTGAACCGATGAGACGAGTTTACTACAAACGAAAAAAATCAAACAATAAGAAACGATAGAAAAGATCAGAACAACCGTCAAATAAAAAAAAATCTACTATGATCAGAATATCGGACTTTGTTACTTAATACTTTGTATCTTAATTCCTTTATTTTAAAAACTTTAATTTTTTTATTTTATAGCTAAGTATGCAGTTCGAATATCCACAAATTTAAGTACACAAGACGCCGAGTTAATTAAGTATATCAACCACCGATGTGGTCAATTATTAAGTATACCGACATACGTTGTCCCATAAGTTTTCTTTTACAAAGCAAAGAGTGAGGAATGTACGATAAAGTGTATAATAGCATCGAGTTCCGCGAGCACATACTATACTCAGTGGTCGCATTCGCACACGAAACGTTGATGATAATTTTCGCGAGCATTGTCTCTAAAAATAAGGTATCCGTGACGGCTCTCCACCGAGACACGGTTGGAAACTTTGCGTATTCAAAACTTTCGAAAGGCCATATAACAAAACGTCCGATGCACAAAGTCAAGCGCGAAGCTTTTACTATTGATTTATAGGAAAACATTAATACGATGTTGGTATAAAAAAAAAAACTCTTTTTTCTTCCGCATTAAACACGATTATGACCCGTCGCACGCAAGAGCAAGCAACACCGAGAAAAAATAAAAACGTCGCCCTCTATTCACAAGGGATAAAGTAGGTAATGTTCTATTTATAATTTTGTCAATAATTATTAAGTTCATGTGCTGTGCGTCATGAGGTATCCACGCAGGGGGTGATGTAATTACAGAGAATTCCGTCCGACTTTGAATGGAAGCCAATGAGATGAATTCATAGAAATCTATCTTCGAATCTTCGGACTAGTCGTAGACCGTACTGTGGTCGCTCATTTAATAGATTAGAGAGCTTCGGATACAAATTGGTATAAATGCATGAAGTTGGGGACAGACGTTGACTATGTGTCTTGTCCTGTGTTATTAGGAGGCAAGAAAGAAGTAGAAAAAAAAACATCGTCTCGAGTCGTGAGTACGAATTCCGTGTCTCTCGATGTCTTCTACCTTTGGTATCTTCGCGTATTTTCCAGTTCTTGTGTCCCGTATCACGGCAATGTCCAGCATATCCACCTCGTTATTCTGATCGACCCAGTGCAGATAAAAACCATATTTATCTACCCTCAGGGTGACCGGGGTTGCGACTCCCGAGTCCTGTGGAAAAATTCAAGACGCTTTGAATTAATAAAATCAAAGAGCTCATTAATGATTATCGACCCGTTTTCGACTGGGTCGACACTACGGGAGGAATGTTTTTTTTGTAATTACTAACTTGAAAGTTGAACCAGTTCGACTCAGTTTAGTCATATAAATGAGTAGTACAATACTGCATAATATCGAATGTATCAATACAGTAATGCAATCTATATTAACAGGTGATTTCAGAATATAAACAAAAAAAATGATGAGACACAAATAATGGTCTCAGTGACTTCCAAGTTTTTATAAAATTAAGAAAAACATGCAAAGTCTCGTTGGTACTCCCCAATAAACGATACCTTGGGGACAAATAAAAATAAAGTATATTATATATAAAAATGTGAGAATATAAAATAAAACTTAATAAAATTTCAATAAATGCAATATTTGCATTATGACGTAATCAAAAAAACATTGGTCAGAATAAGCTAACTATAATGGTCTATGGATGAATGTATGGTATAGTTGCCTGAGTGACTGCTTTTTTATTTTCTATTACCTCCCAAGATAGATGCTATGATGCAATGAGTCAAAAAAAAAAGTCCTTGACACCAGAGCGGAAGATCAAGATTTTTTTAGTACGAAACACAAAATATAAAACATGGAAATATGAAACATGAAATATAGAAAATAAAAAAAGAAAATATGAAAAACAGAACATGGGAAATAAACAAAAAATAAATATAACCGGATAATAATCCGTATTTACCCTGTGAAATCATTAGCAGCAAGGAAATCAGTGAGAATGGTTTCGCAAACAAATTTTGGAGACGTATGCTCAGTATAAACGTTTGCCTTGTCGACAGGCAATTTTTTTTTTTCCCATTATCTTCAAAGATAGATTCTGTGGTGCGAGGAGCCAAAAAAAAAGTCCCTGACACTGGAGCAAAAAATCAAGACTTTGTTACAATGCAAAGTCAACGCCTGGAGAGTTTTGTTCGGCTCTCCAAAAGATACTCTCGAATACAACGATCTGATAAGAGAATAAATTTGCATCAATTCCGTCGTTCTATGGTATGTAGTATTCAAACGAACGCTCCGCAAGAATAGCTTCAAGAGCCACTCTCGTTGCATTGAAGAAGCAAAGCTTTGAGAGGTTGATAGAGAGATACATATATATCTATATAGACAGGCCACATGAGTGCGAACAGAGATTGTTGAATGAAACAAACCAGAGCGTGAGACGCTGTACTGACCTCATCCCACTTAATAAACTTTTCTCCATCCTGGAGTTGTTGAGACACCTCGACAGGCCTTGTCTGTACGGCATTGCTCGCTGGTTTGTTGTTCGCCATACTTGTTATTGTTGTCGTCGGTTTTTTTTTTTCTTATTTTTCCGTGAAGGTCAGTACGATCGCCAGTAGCGATAGAAAAATCGAGTGAAACGGGAAAACACTGGAGGAATGAAAACGCGATGAAGCGACGATACGACGAATAAAAGAGGACGAGAAAAAAAATAAAAATAAGAAAATATTTTTTCGGGAGGAGCTGGAGTTTCGCGCTAGGTGAACGCTTGTAGCATAAGTAAAGTATTTCGCGCCAGGGTAGGAATTGCAAGAAGTGGCTTTAGTTTTGATCCTCTTCCTCTCAGCCGGAGCTCTCCTCTTGTCGCGGCCGAGCCGTGACGAAAGTTTGACGTTTCTCGTTTGCGCCGAGTCTCGCGTCCGGTTGTTGACAGTGCCGCGGCAGCGGCAAAGACTGCGATACAATTCTTTCGCCCTCGACGAACATTGACACGACACAACACACGAGAGTGCTCGGCGGATTCGAGTGTCGTTCGTTGGCTTATGTTTCTCTGTTTTTTTCGTTCGAATCTCAATAATTGTCAAAACAATCGTCGTCGAGATTGCGGCGAAAACGCGAAGAAACGATCGACCGAGGGCCAGATGATATTTCAGCCACCCTCCGCGTAGCCACCGACCACTCTGCGTAGCAGACGATACGCTTCGCCGCGGCCCTCGCACACTCTCGTAACTCACACTCGAGGCTGTTTTTTCGGCCCCCCTCTCGGCGAGAGCTACCAGCAGCGATGAGGGGAGAGATCTTTCTCGCCTAAGGCGAACTGCTGTGGAGATGTAATCGCCGTAAAAGTTGGAACAACCCAAGTAAAGCGGCATCTGCTACATGGAACTAGTTGGCGCGAAGCACGAAGTTACCGACCATCGTTAAGGTCTGCTCGCATGCTTATAGACATGTGCGATACGGCGGTTGGTAATAAAAGCTATAATCAACTTTTCCCAAAAATTCTGGATAGTACGGTCACAAGAATACTTTCATCAGAAGCCGATATGATATGAGGAGCCCCATGAAATTTTGCTTTGGACAACACGTACGAGAATTTGTGAAAACATTAATTACAGGTTTAATACCGTCTGAGCTCGGTATAGACGGGGAAAGAGGTATTTCATGTGGTCTTAAAGTAGTTGAGGGCAATTTCTTTTACTGCGCATCTTCATATACGTGCAATAAATTTTGAAATATCAATATACATCCTGAGCTCTTCCCACACAGTAAGCTCTTGTTCGATTCATGAAGTAATACTGCAGGTTATCGTAAAGCCAGCTGATTTTTAAATTAAATTGCTTACCGACTGATCTCACTAAGACGTGGAGTTACCCCAACTTTATTTTCCCATTATCACAGGTAACTTACAATTTATAACGAAACTTAAAAAAACCTTAGTCGTAGTTGGATCGAGACGCATTTTCGACTCGAGTTTGATAATTCAAGTGGTACGCAAATAATTCGCCCTACATTGTCGCAGGTAACATTGCAAAGACATCACCCAGGCTAGCTTGCGTGTTAGAAAATAGCGAAAAGTAAATACGAGATTCGCTTGCACCGCCTCGAATGAAACTTACGGGGACTTGATCGACGACGCAAGATTTATCGTTTATTTCTACACTTAAGGGGAAACAACAGGGAAATTCGCGGAACGAGAAAATTTTGAAATTTATGTCACAAAATGAAACGGTAATATCGCTCTTATGATAAAGTATAGTATTATAATAGTATCAATATAAGATGTAATTATGTTCTTACTTTTTTTTGTTTCTCAAGCTAATAAGTTCTATCAGCATTCTGTGGATAAAAGCTGTATAATTCTCCTCCCCAAATCCTTCGATTAATTCTCGAAGTTTTAACTTACACGCTTCCCGAAGTATACGCAGATTTTTGGCTCATGAGATTATGATGTTCCGATTTCATCGCGTAGAAATCGCTCGCCGAGCATAGAGCTATCTTGGAGCAAATCTTCTTGCTATCACCGTGCTCTCGCAAAATATTTATTATACTTTGCTCGTATACCTCCATCATCATCGTGCACTGAGGAGTTGAAAAGACAAAAAAAAACATTAACATATTAATTTCTTCCAAAAATTACGGCCGAACCTTCCAAAGTTAGATTGATTCGATATGCTTTAACGTCAACAATATATTCTGATTCGACTGTTGGCGACTTAAAAAAAATGTTCCTTGAACACATTCGGTGTCCGAGTGCAATGTATTTTTGCAAATAAATTAAAAGTTATTCGACAATAAAAACTCGCAGATATTCTCACCTTGCCCTGCTTGGCACCCGGCAAATACTGACAAACTCGGGAGACGACTTCCTCAAGTTGTGCATCAACTTTAGGATCGGCCAAAAGATTGTCGATTGTCGAGATAATAGCCTGGCAGAGAGCGCATTCGGCAATCGAATCTGTTGGCACGAAAAACCCGTCAACGTCAGTTTATTAACTTATTTGTAATGTGTTTATATATACACCCACATATATATATAATTTGAGGGGGGGGGGGGGGGGGGGGGATTCTGAAATTTGACCACGTTGTATCTCACTAATAAAAAAAACATTCCGTTAAACTTTTAACAAATACCGTCACACTTGGTAACCAACTTTTAAATATAAATTAACGTGACGTGGAATGCCCCATACGTGTAGATTACCATCGGAATACAATACCGTGGAAACGTTGCATGTTCTCCTGGCAGATACCGATGACGGTGCAAAGTTCGTGTGGACTGACTTCCTGACTTAGAAGATCGATAACCAGATCGGCGTACTCGTCGACGAATTTGTTGCACTCTTTGGATACGGTTTTCGGAAGATAATTGCAAACACTGTGAACGACGTGCTCAATTTCATCCTTGTTCGATTTCTTGGCCATCGCCTTTTCCAGATACTGCATAATGAATTCGCACACCACGCATTTCGTATCATCTTCGACGGGTTTTTGCACGGTCAGCGGATAGTCCGGAATTTCGTTAGTTACTGTGCCATTTAAAACAATTCATAAAACGATGATGCAAACGGAAATGTCACGAGTTATTCGTGTCGGACGAAAGATTAAGAGTCTTACAAATTTCTCCGTCCTTGTCCATCGGATATGAATTCTTCGGTCCGACTTCTTTGTTTGGATCGCAAAGCTTAATGTAAACACATATCTCCTGTGGCGACAGATCGGCGAGAAGCATCTCAACGAGTTCCTTGCTGTAACCTTTGACCAGAGACTCACACTGACTGGCTAGATCCTTCGGCAATTTGTCGCACAACTTGTCCAGAGCTTTTTCGATATTGGCCTTAAAAGAAAAAAAATAATTGATGATAAGAAGCCACGCAAGTGGAAACTTCGGAGAATAATTTAAAGGGAATTTCCCTTTAAAAAATCGTGCAAACTTACTTCAGTTCTGTCGTCTTTTATAACGTTATATAATTGGCCAACAGCGAGAAGGCAGAGCGGACAGCTCGGTTTATCTTCGACTTCGCTCTTTATCATCATAGCCTTCGGAATTTGTTCCCATGCAGTCAAGAATTCCGTGGACGGGCATACATGCATCATTGGGCAAACCTGAGTCAATGAAAGTTATCATTATGATACATGTGAGCGGGATACGCGAATCATATTATTTCCAGAGCTGGGCAAAGTATCAATGAATATATAAAGTGCAAAGAAGAAAGTATCACAAGTAATTAAAGTATCGTTCAATTTTTGCCTGTACTGTTAACAATTAGGTTCGTAGCGTTGAACGTTAGGCTTGAAAATTTTTTAAGTAATTTGGCCGTGGTCCTTTTCTTTATTTACCCGAGGCTTTAAGTACTTAATATATTTA
Organism: Listrodromus nycthemerus; assembly: GCA_963978505.1. NCBI lineage: Eukaryota > Metazoa > Arthropoda > Insecta > Hymenoptera > Ichneumonidae > Listrodromus > Listrodromus nycthemerus. The sequence goes on from OZ021683.1 coordinate 4,945,502, forward strand.
TGCGGTACTTCAAGTACTGTCCAGTTCTTAATATTTCTATCTAATAATTTAGCTGAGACACTTGCCACAGATGGATCGATCTCCTGAGCCAACAGAGCGACGACCGCATCACCGTAAGTATTCACGAATTCGTGACACGTCCCTTGCACAGTTGTCGGCAATTTTTCACATACTTTGCCGATAACTACTTTGACTTCGTCCTAACAAAAATGAAATAAAACATTTCAAGTCAGGTTTACAACATCAAACTATTCACATCGATGACAATCCAACATGTCGTGTACCTCGGTGGAGGGATTGGTGATGATCTGCTGCAAGTAGTGCAACAAATATTCGCAGAACGCACACTTTTCTTGTCCCTCGATATTCATCTGGGGCGCACCTACGATAACGGACATTCCTCCCATTCTCTCCACAGGCAGCTGCATCTCGTCGGCTTCCGTTTTCTCGGTGTCGTGCCTTATTCCCGCACCATCCTCGCCAACGTTCTTCCTTCTATCGTTCATTATTTTGACTCCGATCTGCGCCGGTTTCTCCGGAAGAAGAGGCCAGATAGGACCGTTCTGGATAAATATTTATCATGAATATCGAAACTTCATCTGGCAATGGTGTAACGCGGGCGTATATTATTCGCGAATCTTAAACTTACGGAAACACTCTTGTCGGGGCTCGGACAGATTCCAGCCATCTCGCAGACTCCGCTGCTGTTCAAACCGTGGATGAGGTAATCGTAAATTTCAGGGTAATACTCGTCAACGATGGATTTGCACTGAGAAAAATGTATCACACATTTGTATAAAAAAAAAAGATTATTTTTAGGTCGCTAAAAAATCAATTAAACATACCTGAGGTGCGAAAGATTTCGTCTGCTTGCAGAGACCCTCGAGTACCTGTTCGAATTCGTTTTCCGTGGTGTTCGCGACCAACAAATCGCGAAGATGTCCGACCAACTGTTCGCATAGTTTACACGGTAGATCGACGCTGATTTCCACCATTCCCACGGTAGACAACGGACGTACCTCGACCGCGAGATCCTGTCGGAATAAGGAGTTAATCATAATTGATATCAATCAAATGATTGTTTTAGCTCCAAAAACGAATATTTAAGGCAAATTATTTTTCCCCTCGATCTTCCGTACCTTTCCTTCCTCCTCGTGTTTATGGAATTTACTGCTGCACTGACCAGACAAATGGCAAATGTTCTTGGCTTTGAAGTTCTCTTGAAGGTGCGAAAAGATAGTGGAGAAATATTCAATTATTATTGATGAGCAGGCATCGGAGAAGGAACTCATGCGGCCGCACATGGTCAACATCGTATCGAGCACATTATCACGGGATGCCGAATTCAATTTGTTCTCCAAATGCGTGGCGATCGTGAAACACCTAGAGCACTCGTCAGGCTCGAGCTCGTCATCGCGTAGTGACAGGACCAATTTTCCAGAATTCTGGAAAAATTAAATAGCACTAATAAAGATCTTCGCAAATATTGAATACAGATTTTTGAAAAACCATTCAAAGTCAAAGAGTAGATGTGCTAGTGGCTCAAAGGAAGTCTTCATCTATCCGGAAATGTCACATAGAGCATAACGAGAAAATTAAGTGGCGCAACTCCAGATCTCCGCGAAGATTGATCAAAGGTGCAAAGAATATAAAAAACCGTAATTGGAAATTTTCTTTTCAATCTCGGCGTTGAAGTGACGCCGCCAACGAGCTTAACAGGAATCCTCTATCTATCCGGAAACTCCAATAGTGCGAAGCGATACGCTCGGTCACACGGTTGTGGTCGCAGTGACTTTCTTCGTTGCGCAATTTATTAATCTCGATGATTCGGGAAATTTTCTTGAGCTGTTTTGTACAAGGTATGTACCTCGCGTAGGAATTTCTTGTGGTCCTCCAGCAATTGATCGATGTGAGCGGAGTTGCAAAGACCAGCGACGGAACAAACGACCGACGGATTCATCTGGGAAGCCAGAGTCTCGACGAGCTCGGGAATGAATTGATCGACGAGCCTGTCGCATTCCTTGACGACCGGCTTGTACAGCATGAGCGCGCAACTCCCCTCAAAAACTGCCTTCAAATCCTGCTGAGTTTCGTTGCTTTCCAACTGGTCTCTGGCCTGCTGTACCATGTCCTTACAGATGCCGCAAACACTATCGGTGTCATCCTCGACGTCCATCGTCTCCCACTTGTGCTTGATGCAGTATCGAGTCGTCTCCTGTTTAGAACCGCATTCCGACGAGGTTCTGAAAAAAAATGAAAGATTAATGTTACCAAGACTGTACAGGAATATTCGTATGAAATTTGATGCACCAGACTGGAAGTTTTAATGCGTGGACTGGTGTATTTGAGTTCATGTAGAATTGTGGTATGAATTAACGTTCACTGTATCAAGAACTTTAGAAATACATTATTTTAAAAAATTCTTTTCAACTTTACTATTGAAGTACTCAAATTTTTATAATTTACTTACAATTCGAAGAAAAAGTATAGTAATGTTGCGTCGCAATTGCATATTCAATTCAATCAAATAATACAAATCGGCGTTTATATTTAGATTTATTATATACAATTTTACAAGACCGGGAACTTAGCGTTAGTTTACTAGTTAATTGAACCCTTGGTAAGCCTGTAGATAATAACGCAACTGCCCTTGTACTGTTGACTGGGAGCACCAGGCTCGACAAACAAATTCACAAACAATAAATAAAAATTTTTAATATAATAATCATGAACATAAATAGAAAAGTTTTTAAACATTTATTTATTCTTTTTTTAAATAAAATTTAAAGGATACTTACGTCAGATTCTTGCACCAGTAGCCCGGTCCCCAGGTGCACCGTTTGGCGCCCAACAGATGATGGCCATGTTGATTCAAATCGCTTTCGGTATTGCTTTCGGAGGTGATCACTACCCTGGCTGTTGTGACTGTAAAGTGAGAAGCAACATGGGTGAATCACGGGACTTCAAGAGAATCTGTCCTTTCAAACAGAGTTTTAACACAATAGTGATTCATCCACATTCACACTCGGGACGAGCATGTTTTAATTAATTTACCAGAAAAATAAGAATGAGATTTCATACGTAAATTCAAAGATTGACTCTCTAGATAATAGTTAATACAGTTTTTGCTGAATCAGTACAAAAGACATAGACATACAGAAGACATAGACTGACTGAAGAATAGTTCCTTGAATGCAGTTTGCAAAGTAACGCCACAATGTGAATTTTTTTATTTTTCATTTTTTATTTGTGGAAATTGATATGCGTTTCTAATGTTCGATAATTATATACAGGGGAATGCTGGAGATAAGGAAAGGGGGTAATGTAGCATATTGTTTCTGGAGCCGAGTTACACAGCTCTGCAAGCTTTTGTATAACTTAAGGTCATCACATTCGTGTTGAAAATTATTGATAATTGTGTTCAGTGCAATCATCACTGGGCAATTATCTCTACAGAAATGACACAGAGCACAAACTCCAACTGTTACGGAGGCATCTGTGGGAAATATCTGAATTTTTTTTCTTAATTACTATTGATATTGAGTTCAATTTAAACATGGAACTAAATAAAATAATTCCTGACTTCGCTGAAAATGGCATTCACAACAAAAGGAAATGTTATTCTGTGAAACCACTGAAATTAGTAACTGATATAAAATCAATTTAATACAGTGGAGTTTCATCTCTGCGGAAATAACTGAAAAGAGGAGCTCTAACTGTTATAGAAACAATGTAATAAAAGGTACTGACATTTTTACTCAAGCCTTTTTTCATTCATCAATTACCAAATTTCATTTCCAAAGTTTAATATTTTATTGAAGCTCTAAGTGTTGGAACTCCACAGTACGTTATAGAGATCCAATGATGTTCTAATAATGTAACTTCTTTTCCCCATAAATCTAGCAATCGTGATGAAAAGAATATTTCATAAAAGTGCTGTGTAGTACAAGTGAGGTACCACAGGAAACGTGATTCATATAAAAAGCTATTTCCACATTATTTCAATAGCGGATCAATTCGTAATACATTGTATAAACCTATAAATACTTCAAGAACCAAATAAAACATTTGATAAATACTTATAAATTACATATTTGGTATAAGAGAATTGTCCTCAATTAGGAATAAAAATCTGTTAACAAAAGGTGTCGAATTAACATGTAAAGCCGAAAAACTTTCGCCTTTGAATCTCAGTAGTTATATAAAAAAATGTTATAATATTAAACTAGTCGAATGTGTGATTCTGAAATTGGTTGAAAATTTAAAGTAGTCTCCAGCACAGTGTAATTTTACTCCAGACAAGGAATCACAAAGCGTCTAAGCGAGGGATTTAATGTTTCTGGATGTCCGCTTGGCCTAGAACGTTCAAGAATTCTTGAGTCATCAGTGTCCAGCCATTTACCTCGCTATGAATGAGTAACGGTGACGATATGACTGTTAAAAAGATCCGAGAATCTCCATTAAACGATCGCATATCCACTAACTAGCGCGGTGTTCCGAGCGAAGTCACGATACGACTTTTAATCTCTCCGCGAGCGTCGAGACAAAAAAAAACAACCCAAGCCAGCAAGTATTGCATCAATGTTAAATGGCAGTTAATTAAATGCGTAGCTCCTCGCGGGCCAATATAGTATTTTATTTCGACGCAGTTATCGGGTGTACAACGATATACGAAAATAACTACGGGACGAAAGCGTCGGGCAAAATTTTCATTGTGCTGTAGCAGCGATGAACTCCAATGTAATCGTCGCATGACAAAGGAAATCGTGTTTTCGGTAATAACGGAAGCATACAAGTCCACTTACCAGCCAGTAAGGCGCAAAGCCCGAACAATATTTCCCTCATTCTCACGTCGCTCCACTTGGGATTGTTGTAAACTCTTCTGATACGAAAATATTTTTCGCGAAACGCTTCTTTGTAGTTTAACGTTCAGGAACGAGAATGATAGGCAAACTTAAGGACGATTCGGGGACTCAGACGTTTGTGGTTTACGGAACGGTCTAGTAAGTACTGACTGTCACTTCCTTCGTGTTAGAGCTGTACACCGACACAAGCGGGCCTCGGGACTCGCCAACGCTGACAACCAATCATCGCTCGCCTAAGGCGTCTCGCGCCTGTACTTTTTCCTGTTGACGGCGATTGGTGTGCAAGGACGTTTAACACTAGCATGAAATAATTTGCTTTTATTAACCTCACGCATCATTTTTACAGTATTGATATATTTTTCATTGACCTACGACGTCGCGGAAATACTGGGAGTGCATAAATTGAGCGACGTTGATTAGATTTGGACGAAATTGTGCAGATAAAAATTCGTTAAGTGTAAGACTACCTGAAATGAATGCACCACCATCTTGCGGCTGCTGTGGTAGCTCAGTGTGTATGTTGCGTTCGTCACAATCATGTGATCGCCCGAACTTTGATTTTTCACTAGTGACAATAACATCATTTATCGACGTACAGGTTAATGGACGTATGGCAAGAACGAATTATTATCTACAATGATATCTTAAGTAGTGTGAGCAATATATCTTGAAATTTCTTCTGCTCTAAGTTTTTATGCGACGGGCCAAGTTCCGAAGGTTGCAATGTTGATCACCCCATGCTCCGTTGGTAACAAAAATCGTGAAAACCGGGCCTCTTAAATCCTTCTCACTCGTTTTCACGCAGACCCGACTGCCCTGTCTCCCTTACAATCGGTCTGTTCGATTGGGTTTATCCTCGCCTCAAGAGCATGTGAACCCCTATGGAGTGCGACAGAAATAGCATCAGTGGAGTTTTCAGTGGACTAAGAGAGAGGGCTAAAAACATGTTTCACATACTTTTAAGAGCATGTACAATAAAGCGGTCGGTAACAAAGTATGGAATGACCGACGTGGTAGATATTTTATATGGTGGGTTTTCGTTCGGTCGAACCCTTTTTTAAGCGCTTTATTATTTAGTGTTGGAAACAAGTTATTAGCACCTTCATTCAACAATAAAACCGACTCCGATAATTCTGTCTACCGGAGGAAGTTTCAGTATCATTAAAAATAATTAATTACAGTTTTTGTTATCGACTGGTCGCAGGGATTTATTCTTCGTCCACTCGAAGGTTACCCCACCTGTCCTGCCAACGACCGCAACTGAAACTGCACACGTGCAACTGCACACATAACCTATCCGTTTTAATAATTCGCTGAAATCGCCGTGAGCCTAAAATAAGAAAGATATTGAGGAACGAGGTATTCGCGAAGAGGGCCAACGAATCAAGACTACCGACCAATTGGGCACGTCCGCGCGTGCACCAGCGAAAGGTAATTCCGCACAGAGAGTTACGTCGATGCCACCAACGTGCGTAATTGAGTCTTTCGATCGGAAACAGCCGGTATCGATTCTAAACGTCGAAGCTGATCGGAAACACAAATTCCATTTCCCGCAGGATGCGTGAGAAACTACCCGAATCCATAAACTTCCCGAAGGAAGAGGAGGCGATTCTAGAATTGTGGAAGAAGTTGGGAGTCTTCGAAAACTGTCTTCGTCAGTCGAAAGGAAAGCCAAGATACTCATTCTACGATGGACCGCCGTTTGCGACCGGTCTTCCGCACTATGGTCACATTCTTGCCGGCACAATCAAAGACATAATTACTAGGTATGCCCATCAGACTGGCCACCACGTGGAGCGAAGATTCGGCTGGGACACCCACGGTTTGCCGGTCGAATACGAAATCGACAATGCCTTGGGTATCAAAGGTCCGGACGATGTGGCCAAGATGGGTATAGCCAATTACAACAAAGAATGCCGGAGCATCGTTATGCGTTATGCAGGTAAGTCAGATAATAATAATCTGATGTGATCTTGGAAAACAATTGTCCCCATACCAGCTCACAAGTTTGCAACAGCCAATCTATAACACTTTTTTGGCTGACCAACTTTTCTGTGGACAAGTTTACTGTTCAATCAGGGTCTTGTTTCGGGAATATTCACTTGTATGAATTCATTCTTTAAATCTAATTTTTCTCAAAATATTATAACTCACTCTTTTAATTTCTTTTTCTTTACTCCCATACCTTTTTGTGTATTCCTTTTCCTTTATCCCTATTCGTGCTGTCATCCAGTCTTGCTTTCTTCGCGATGTTGTGTTTTCTTTAATCTGTATCATATGTTCACATGATAATTAGTTACTAACTGATGTAAATTTGACAACTGATACACTTTTTCGTGTAAATTTAATAATAATGATAAAAATATTTTTTTAAATTAATTCACATTTTTCTTCATCAAAGAGCTTGTCCCATAATTGCAATATATAAAACACTGATGGTAACAATATCTTGTCCAGGTGAGTGGAAGAAGATTGTCAGCAGGATAGGACGTTGGATAGATTTCGATAACGACTACAAGACCCTCTATCCATGGTACATGGAATCGGTATGGTGGATATTCAAGGAACTCTTCAGCAAGGGTCTGGTTTACCAGGGAGTCAAGGTGATGCCGTACTCCACCGGCTGCAACACCCCCCTGTCCAACTTTGAGTCTGGTCAGAATTATAAGGAGGTCGTTGATCCGTCCGTGGTAGTAGCATTCGCACTTGTCGACGAGCCGAATGTCTCTATATTAGCCTGGACGACGACGCCATGGACCCTTCCCAGTAATCTGGCGCTATGCTGCCATCCTAACTTTGAGTACGTTGAGGTCGTTGACACGCAAACTGGAAAAATTTACATTATCCTTGAATCGAGTTTGGGAATGATCTACAAGTCTGAGGATCTCTACACGATCAAGGGAAGGAGAAAAGGCACTGATCTCAAAGACAAGAAGTACGAGCCTCTGTTTCCCTACTTCGTACACATGACAGAAAAGGGCGCCTTCAGAGTGCTGAACGACACGTACGTTACATCGGAGACCGGAACGGGGATAGTCCATCAGGCGCCGTACTTCGGCGAGGACGATTATCGTTGCTGTCTCGAGGCTGGTATAATAACAAGAGATCAGGAGGTGATATGTCCGGTGGACAGTTGCGGACGTTTCGAGGAATCGGTCAAGCAGTTCGCGGGACTGTACGTGAAGCAGGCAGACAAGGAGATAATGAAGCATCTCCAGCAGCAGGGCAAACTCGTGTGGAGCGGTCAGACGAAGCACAGTTATCCTTACTGCTGGCGTTCGGACACTCCCTTGATCTACAAAGCCGTACCCTCATGGTTCGTCCGAGTCGAGAGCATAAAGGACAAGCTTTTAGCTGCCAGTGCCGAGACTTATTGGGTGCCCGATTACGTTAAGGAAAAACGTTTTGGTAATTGGTTGCGGGACGCTCGCGACTGGGCGATCAGCAGAAATCGATACTGGGGCAATCCTATGCCGATCTGGATGTCCGAGGACAAGAAAGAGATTGTCTGCGTCGGAAGCATCGCCGAACTCGAAGAACTCACCGGCACAAAAATAACGGACATTCATCGGGAGAGCATCGATCATCTTGAAATACCGTCGAAACGATCGAGTCATCCGCCGCTCCGAAGGGTCACCGAGGTGTTCGACTGTTGGTTCGAGTCCGGCTCAATGCCTTACGCTCAGATGCATTATCCGTTCGAGCGTTCCAAGGACTTTGAGGAAACCTTTCCAGCGGATTTCATCGCCGAGGGTATCGATCAGACTCGCGGCTGGTTCTACACGCTCCTTGTTATATCGACGGCCCTTTTCGGCAAACCGCCCTTCAAGAACCTTGTCTGCAACGGACTGATCCTCGCTGCCGACGGTCAGAAAATGTCAAAGCGCAAGAAGAATTATCCGGATCCTATCGAAGTCGTCGACAAATTCGGCGCCGACGCGCTCCGCCTCTATTTGATAAACTCCCCGGTCGTCAGAGCCGAGAATCTCAGATTTAAAGAGGAGGGCGTCAGAGATGTTATAAAAGACGTTTTTCTACCATGGTACAACGCCTTTCGTTTTCTAATGCAGAACATCGAGAGGTTCGAGCGCGAGGAAAAATTGGAATTCGTTTACAAAGAAAGCAAAGACTCCAGCTGCATGTCCGAGAACATAATGGACAAGTGGATATTATCTTTCACTCAAACCTTGCTACAATTTCTCAAGCGAGAGATGCAAGCTTACAGACTCTTTACGGTCGTACCGCGTCTTATTAAATTCATAATGAATCTCACGAATTGGTACGTCAGAATGAATCGTAGACGCATAAAGGGCGACAACGGTGTCGTCGATTGCGAGCACGCTCTGAACACGCTCTTCTCCGTCGTTTATACGATGACCCGCATAAACGCCCCGTTCACACCCTTTCTCAGCGAATTTATGTTCCAGCGTTTATCGAAGATGATCGCGCCGACCAGGGACAACATGGACAGCGTTCACTACCAGATGGTACCGGAGGCGCATGCTTGGCTCATTAACGAGGAGATCGAGAGAGCCGTTTCTTACATGCAAACGATAATCGATCTTGGTAGAATCGTGAGAGATCGCAAGACCATACCGGTCAAGTATCCGCTTCCAGAGATCGTCGTTATTCATCAGGATCCGGCAATACTCGACGAAATAACGTCCCTCAAATCTTACATACTCGAGGAGCTCAACATCAAAGAACTGACCGTCACGACGGACAAGAAGAAATACGGAGTGACGCTGAGAGCCGAGCCCGACCACAAGAATCTCGGTGCGAGATTGAAGGGCGAATTCAAGTCAGTGATGCAAGCTGTGAAAGAGCTTACCGACGAGGAGTTGCAGGAATTTATCGCCAAGAAGGAAATCGAGGTCCAAGGTCATAAACTCGGCGAAGCCGACATACGGCTTATGTTTAGTTTCACCGGGCCGGCGGCCGAGCAACTTTCACAGCGCTACGAGGCTCACAGCGAGGACAACGTTTTGATACTCCTCGACGTCACGCCTGACGAATCGATGCAGGACGAGGGAATTGCCAGGGAGATTATAAATCGTGTGCAAAAATTGCGAAAAAAGGCGCAGCTCGTGCCGTCCGACGAGGCAGACGTTTACTATGATATCAAGGACGCGAAGAGCATGTTGGCCAGAATAATCGTCGATTACAAGGAATTCATCGAAGTCACGACGAAAACTCCGCAGAAGAATATAAGCGAATTGGCGAGCGACGCTAACGTTATTATCGAGGAGATGCAGAAAGTAAAGGGCGTTGATATGAAACTTGTTTTGGTGAAGAAACGCAAGGTCTGCGAGGCCGGGTCGGGCAAAGCCAAGACTGTACGATGCGAAAAAAGTCGACCGATGAACGAGTACATCAACGTGAAATTGATTGGACTGGAACCGAGATACGGTGCGAGGAGCAACTTGGGCACGGTTCTCTTGAAAGTTCCGGGGATCTGCGATGTTATATCGTTCGAACAACTGAGGCGAGAGATCGATAATATTTTCGGAATTTACGGCTGCCACTACGATCTGTGGGTGGGCGAGGAACAGATCGACGAAGGCGCCGATCTATCGAAGTTGCACACTAAGCTCATTCTCGTGGTGAAGCAGGGCGTCGAGGTACCGAAAATTGCGGAAAATTATGAAGGTCCGGCTTGTCGTTTCGTCGAGACGGTCAACGTTCCGTTGCAGCGGTGTCGCACGACGCTGGTGGAGAATCCTCAGGGTGATTTCGAGTTGACCGATGAAATACTGGACCAAATATGCAGTCTATAGAACTTCGTTGGATCTCTATTTATTTTTGGTAAAAATCATTTTTTTTATCATTCATTCGTTTGATCGATGCGCATTTTTTTTTTTTTAGGAACAGTTTCGATAGACTTATGAAACGTGATCGTGGAGTCAAGTTACACGATTGCGTATAAGACAGCCGTGCTGTCTTGTGCATAGCACGAGGTATTTATCTTTTTTTTATCATCGGAAGTGCGGAATGTGTAAATACAGATTTCATCGGTATTTGAAAATAAATTAAAAAAAACACTCTGTTCGTGGCTTACCTCGATGTTTCATTCCTCATATCGCTATCAAGAATTTTCCATAATAATGTTGTGGATAATTCACAAATCTACACTTCTTCAATGAAATCTAAATTAATGGGACCAGAAGTGAAGTATTTGCGGCATGGTTTGACTTCCTGTGGAAAATATAAGATATTCAAACTGGGAAGTGTTATGTTCCTAGTAGGGCGTAATTTTTTATCAAAAAATTATTTTGTTCAGACTGGAAGTCATGTATTTCCGATATGATGTCACACTCGATCAAAAAATAATTTTTTTAACAGACGTGACGCCCTTCCGGTTGAAAAATGGGTGTCTTCTTGCACACGACGATCCGGCACAGCTCACTAAGGACTCACAGAATATTTTATCCGAGAATACTTATCAGGACTTGGCATGGAAGTCGTGGGGATGGGGAGACTTATAATTGGGGACCCCGGATTTTTGAAAGCTGACATATCTAAACAGACGAACAAACAACTTTTTAACATATGTTCGGGATTCATTAAGCAATGTCCTGCGATATCAGATAAATAGACATTTATTTCATATAATCAATAAAATAATTACAACATATCCAATTTTAACATAATAAAAAGAAAAAGTTTATATTCACGGAGATCATCCAATCGAAAAGATATTCGTAGAATCGCCAAGATAATTTCATTTTTGTAAGATTGAAAAAAATGAAATATGTATATATATACACGAGTAAGCGTCGATTACAAATGTTTCAAGAGCGCGGTACTTTAATCAGTTACATCTCCGTAAACGTGACTATGCCTATGTACAATATTGTCCGACTGGGACAACGCATTTCGAGATAAATAAACAAAAGTACGACGACGCGCGGTTCATTTATTTCTCACGTTTCGCAAGAATTCTTGTATTACAACTAAACTATGTACCGCCGTTAAAACAATAATCGTGCCATTTGCCACTCATACTTCATTGCGTTTGTTAAACGATGAATAGAAGAATAACGATGCGACGGAACAATCCAACGACGATGTAGATTTTGCACGTAAACAATTGTACAAGTGGTAAACATCATTCATCGTGGTAACTACTTTGTATTTAATCCTTAGCATTTGTGTCAGGCTCAAAATTCGCCACATTTATTTATTTTTTATATTTTTTTTATAAGTCGTTGCACCTTTCAGCGGTGTCGCTTCATTCTATCGTTTTAAATTTCAAACGCAGAACGAGCACTTTTTCAACAATATTTTTTCTTCATAACGTTGAACCCAAGACCCTGGTCTGACAACCGAATTAAATCAGAAAATTTTCGTCACGTCGGTAACTGCGATTTATAGTCATTTCAGCGATGAGCGAATTCTATTTTTCTAGTAACTCTCCAAATCATAATCTCTTTATCGCACTGTGTTTGTAGAGTGCTTTCATTGACGGTCAAGTATTCGTGATTAAATTGCAATCCAAATTACAACATTTTTATCATTAAAATAACAACGAATTTTTTTTTCTTATTTAGTGAATGAGACTGTTTTCATCTCCGATCGACATTAACGATATGCTGGGGTTTTTTCTCTTTTTTCTGGGATAATGTCCTCTTCCGAAATGCTGTAAGTTTAGGTGAGTTTCACTTCTAAGTACGAGGATGTTTCGGTGGTGCCGAGTTTCATTCGTCGAGAATGGAATGATGTACAATATTTTAGCGAAAAAATTAATCATACACCAATAGAGTTGGGGCCGGATATTTTTTTCTATACTAGACGAACGGTGAGGAGCCAGTTTCGGTAAAATGGAAAAATAAAAAAGAACGGTGCATTCGATGATGTTCGGAAAAACTGTCCACTGCCGTTTTCAGTATTATAAAAATATTTCCAGAATTCCAGGCGGTGAGCAGACCTCTCGGTGGAGTAGCCTCGGTGCCCCGTTAATCGTATTCTCGAATAACCGACCAGGCGTCGTGAGCTCATTCAATATTTCTCAGACTGTCCTCGTCGGGAAAGAAATAGCCAGCCATACAGAGGGTGAATACCGCGGTAAGAGCGCAAAGAGCCACGGTCGTCGTAGCGGTGAATAGTTGAGCATAATGATATCGCGATAACCAAGCCAACCCGAGTAGAAGGGTTAGACTGCTAACCAGAAGCCTGCCGGGGTCCCATTCGTTCTGCACCGACCTCGTTCCAGTACTGGCGGCGTGGATATTCTGAAACGACTGGGGACTGGAATATATCGATGACGAATTTTCGATCGGTGTGTCGGACTGAGAGCCGGGAGTTGATGCAACGCGCTGCTGATGTACCAGACAGTGAACAACACAGTTGTTGTACAAACCGCAACGCTCCAATGTTTGACTGTCTGGCTGAAGAAGTTGTCCATTGAAAACCAAACGAACGCGCTTCTGTGACTCAAGCTCTACTTGGAAATGCCTCCTAAAATTCAAGTGATTGATTTTTGCTGTGGCGATTCAGTCGAGAAAAGGCCGTAGCGAATTACACATTCCGAAATAATTGATAATCGGCTAAAAGGACTTTGCTAAGAAGAAGATCCGAATTCGGTTATTTCGGCAAAGATTCGCGTTCTCTTTAGTTTTTAATGAAATTCGTTACGGCCTCCGTTTAAGTAAAACGAAGATTATCGAACCTTTTAAATTCCCCAAGCATTTCCGTAAGTCTGCCCGTTACTAATTTCTGATCGTCGTTCATGAACTTCAATTTTATCGTTATTTCGTTCTCATCCGCAGACGACAAGCTCTCGCCGACGGATTCCTCCGTCGTAACCGGCGCCGTTTCCGATACGTTCGTCGGCGCTGTCTCAGAAGTGCTTATCTTAACAGGCCTTCCCAGCAATCCTGTGTCGTCGTTGTTAAACGAATCCATCGCTTCTATGAGAACTTCCTCGGAAGCGGCCGCTTCTGCCGGTGGATTCGTCGACTCGACCGCCACTTCGCTGGTCGCTGAAAATATATACGTAATTATATTAATTATTTTTGCTCAACGAAATTTTGCGTATCACGTACCAGATTGCTAAAAGTGAGGAGATTCAAACAGCACAAAACAGAATACAAAAAGGGAATATCAAAAAAATTAACGGGAATAATTTACCAAAGTCATTTGCCGGTCACTGAAAGTAGATGCTTAATAGATGTAAATAGTGTATTAAGAGCTGTGTGCAGAAGATGAAGATTCAAATAGTCAGAAATGAATTAAAATGAGTGAATGACAAAAAATATTATTATTGTTGTTTGTAAAATTCACCAGAATCATTTGGCGTAGGACAACTTGCGTCGGCCTCATCCCTTGTATCATTGGTCTCAAGCGGAATTTCGTCCGTCGTTTCCACAGTCTGAACCCTACCAGTTGCCACAACTGTCTGGCTATTCACTCTGAACTCCGCGATTCGTGTGCGCGTTCGATGCTGAAGAATAAGTACTGTGCGTATCAGCGGTTGATCAGCGATGTTCGTCGAGCACCATGCTATCCAACCAATTGCAAGGACCCCGACGACTATGAAAAAGTCAGTGACCTCGTCGCCGACACCTTCGATCAAAGTCATCCTTCTCGCAGTTACAAATCTGAGAACATTGACAAAACATTATTTTTCGGGAACATAAAAAAAATAAAATATACTTTACATCACAAACAAGTAGAACACGGATGAAAACATTTTATCAAATTTCCTATATTATTTCACTGAGCTCAATGTAATACATTTATCACAATGGATAGGGGGTCAGCAAGTTTCATGATCATAAGAGCTTTCCAACTTGTAGGTTACTGTCGAACTAATTACAAGAATTCGGGATCGTTGTCATCGAAATTTCACAAGATTTATCATTATTATTTTTTCACAATGAAAAATGCGTCGAGCCGGGATTCGAAGATTGATGAAGGGAAAATAGAGTTAATCGCGAAATTTTTTAATCCCTGTAGTGACACAGATTTCTCGAACGGTTGACGGATACGTTTCTTTCATTCTTCTCCGTTCCACGCGCGGAACAATATGTTGCTCGGATTAATGAAGCTCACGTGAGGTATCGCGGTGAAACGTCAATGTTATCCTTCCGTCCTACGGATAGTTTCTTCGTTGAATTATCGACGAAAAATAAATAAATAAAAAAATGTCATGCATAAACATCTGTAGATGACGCAAACGGTTTGACAGACCTGAGTCGGACAAGGACGTGTGTGCGCGTGTAAACCAGAGACAGGATTGTATCCCCACCTTATTAATCGCCAATACGATCTTCAATTATGCATTTATTAATTGGACACGACTAGACGCGAATCACCGTTCGGAACGCGCATAATCGTTGACCGTTAGGACGAAGGAGACGGAAATAGAGAAAGTAAAACGAAAAAAATATTCTATCCTATTTATTTACGCGATGGCACTCTGCGTAGTCGTCAGAGACGTCAGTAGCTCGAGCTTGAACCAACGAAGATAGACTCCTATAGAAGCGTACGGATATAGGGGGCTTTGAGGCAAAACTTTTAGCGATGTAGATAGCCGCGTGATGGCGGCACTGTCGACCGATCGATTAGCTCCGCCTACTAGCCTCGTGCTCTTGGCGTGCTCTCGACTGCTGTCGACAAGGCGTTCACGGTGGGGAACGCAACTGTTGCGTTTCCTCCCCTATTTCGTTGCTTCCCCTATCGCGGCATACTCGCTCCGAAGGCTTGCTACCGATCGCACATCAAGCATGTGTATGTGGTCCAATCGCAACTGGCGTGATCTGTAATGTGTCTCGCACTCACTTGGAAATACGCTCGCCTATAGCACTCACGCATGTAACTGTACGCGTTTCTTTTTCAACTCTAATACAATTAATTAAATATGTCGCGAAACATTTATGGATGAGGCGCCACCAAATGAGAATCTGCAAAAATTATCTATGTACAGGTATATGCAAACGCATGTTTTTTTCCAATCAAAAATAAAATATATTAATGAACCCCTCTGAATGAAATGGACATTGTTATTTATTAATGAACTATTGAACAATAGTAATGAAGAAATAAACAAACAGAAATAGAAATGAATGACATGAAAAAAAATAATTACCCGCGGGGAAATTTGAACCCCGATCCTCCGAGGTGCGAATTTCTCACCTTGAATAGTTAACCAAACACTTGATTCACGGTTTGAACGTTGTACGGCCAAAATAAAAGCTGATGTGCTGATGCGCGAAAGAAACACTACCATATGTGTGACAGAGACGCGGATGTTTACGGGCAAGCGCAGTCCGTGAGTGCGAGGGAGAACGCACGACTGCTCTAAGTGAGTGTGAGAGAGATGGTACGATCGCTCGTTTGTTGGTCACTGGATAGACCTACACGTAAACACGTTACATCCAAAGTGACGCCCGTGAGCGCAGCTTTGTCGCGTGTGAGGCCTGTGATGCGAGAGATACCACACATGACATCAAGCGTGTACGAGAGAGATGAGACGACCATCCCAGAAATATGTGCAGCCATGCAATGTTTCTTCATCATTATTAATATGGGTGACAGAAAACAAACAAATTATAGGTACGGATAGTATAGCCATACGGATATACTTATACAACTGCAAAAAAAAATGATAAAAAATTGCACGGAAAGAGGATCGAACTCAGTCATGCAAGGTAGCAACGCTGTGCGTTGAGAACTTGGCCAAAAATCCTTTGATTATAAAGGTAGTTTTTTAATATTTAAGTGTCAGTCCTCCTTGGGGTGTAGCTTGACAGCTTATGCAGTGAATTCATCGCTTAATTTTGTTTATTGTATTTAGCTGTACTTTGAAATCTAACAAGCAAATGTCAATTTCCACGAGTATAACACGCGTCCTGAAAAAACAATCCAAACGTCAAGAAATCATATGGAATTCTCACTTGGTTTTATTATTGATGGAGTGTGAGAGAGCACGCACTATCGTTCTAAATGACTGCAAGAGAGATATCATGATCACCCCAGTTCCTGATTGGTCCTGCAGCGACTTCTACACATATAAAAATGTATGAGTAGAGCGCTGCTAGTGAGTCATGTGTGAGACATGCTTGCGTGACAGAACACACTATTATCGTAAGGAAGTCGAGAGAAACAGCATGACCGCGTCGGCTGAACCCCCACTTTTAGTCTATTATCGATCGAGTGTGAGAGAGCACGCACGACCGTTCCAAGAGGGCACGAGAGAGACGCATGATCACCCCAATTCGTGATTGGTCGTTGGGGCGGAGCTAAACTCACCAACGCAGTCGCGTGCGTCCCTGCCTGTCGGTGAGTGCACACAACGAAAAGGAGCAACAGCGCCACCAATCCGTTGGGGTGATAACTACAGCCAGATCACCCCAACTTTCCTATGGGCCGTACGCTTCTATAGGAGCCTATCTTCGTTGCTTGAACCAACGGAGGTGTGTGCTATATTTATGTTCGTTCGTCGTACAGAACATCGGTAGTAGGTTTGTTGGAAACATGTAGGGATACAATTTAATCCTAAAAATTGCCATATCATGTCGATAGATCACTCGTACCTCCAATGAGATATTAAAAATTGGCACTGTTTGAATAATCTTTTAGATTAGCGATTATGCAGTTAAAACCCTTACGTGTAAACAACCGTGATATTTCCGTTATGTCCAAATAATCAGAGCGCGACGCCTAATGGCCAAAGCTACAAGCGATTCAAAGGTTGAATTTTAATATTGGGCGCGTTTCGATATTAGCTGCAATTTTGGGCCATATTAATTGACCGGTTACGCTGTTAGTTGTATGGTTGCAAAGAACCGATAAAACCGCAGTTACTACGGATACACAATTGAAATCATTGCTTTAACTTAATTAAGCTACCAACTCGCAATGCTTTTAAATACCGCATTATGAATTATTAATAATTTACTCTGAATCATTTATTTTTATTTTTATGTAGTAATTATTCGTGAGTAAGAGGAATTAGGAGATAAAGGGCGTAACATAAAAAAATACTGAAGAATGTTCATAAATGCGTTAATCGTGATAATATTGATAATAATTACAAACATTACATTAGGCAATTTTTCTTCCGTATTAGATTTAGAAGCATTATACCTACAGGTGATCGTTCGGACCATCTTTAATAATAAATACAAATTGCAACCTAAATCAGACACTCGTCGTGGCTGAGCCAGCTTGTTATTTATATAGTAGTCCATCGTTAACATTAACCGCTTCACATTTCGCTGAATTTCATAAATTTACGGCCATAAATTATCACTCGATGTTCATCACTCCCATTAAGTCGTTCACGCCACACGAGTGTTTCATACCTTGTGGAAGGTGTGGGCAGGATACTTTTCTCGGCCACGGATATTATACGCAATCACTGGGATTACGCTTTCTTCACCGAATATACTGACAATTGGCCCGGATTTAGAGTATTTTTTTCATTAAATATTCATAGATTGTTAAAAAAATGTGTAGAAATATTTTGCCATGCGTACCAGCCGAATTCGATATCGGAGACCTACGCATAAATGCAAATTGACTGATCATTTACGATCGTTCACAACGAAAACCATAAATGCATTTTTTCATAAATTTCCGCCTGCTCGAATAAGAAAAATTATCGAAGATAAAAATTCGCAAATGCAGTCTATTGATGGAATTTGAAAAAAAAAAAAGAAAAAAAAACTGGGTACGTTATTAACTTTGAAGAATATTAAAATATAACGGTATTAATTTTGTGTGTTTGAAGAATATGACGAAAGCGATGAGAATTTCTTCCTTGAGATAGTTTGATACGTATTGAGAAACCGAAATGTAAATCAATCGATGCCGAGCTGGTGTAAACTTTCAACAACATGAATTATCAATTAAGAACCTTCTACAGGCGATAGAATATCGTCTATTACGTACATTTCGAATGAGAGCGTCGAATTGCAATCAGCAGTATCGTCGAAACATTCTTGCCACGTGAAAAATAAAGAATCTCGATGTCAAATCGGGGAAGACGAGAGAAATGAAATTGTGAAATTTTGATGTGTTCTCCAATAGCGTGCGTTTTCTTTTTCATTTTGAAACCCATACGAGTTAAAACCGTTATCGTGTCCGGCATATCCGATAACACTAATCTTTTCCTGTAAATCCAGGCATTTTGACACGTCAGAGTTCTTTCAACAGTGCAGATTTAGCATTTTTAAGTTTGTCCAGTCGTCTCTGTAAGTGCGAATTTGCCGTTTCCAGTTCTTCGACGCGGCCTTGTGATTCGCGTACCTGGGAAAAAAAAAGGTTTAAAACACATTCACGATCGATGTCCCTTAATGTACTCTGAAAAATGCGTCGGCACCGCTCTTTCACGAGAACACACGTCACCAATTAATACTTTGAACTCATCGATTGCTCATCCAGACCGTCCAAGTAATGATACGCAGAACTAGAATTCACTGCGTAAGCGTTTAGCATTTTAGCAGAATTGAACGCGGTAGACAATATTTGCATATGATAAGTGAAGTTAAAATTCAATAATATCCGATCCAAGTTAAAAGTAAACAATCGTGCTGTAGTCATTTTTTAGTTTAAAGAGACGGAAATAGAAAAGAAGGTAAAAGACGCATTCGTATCTTGATATTTGGTTAAAAAGAAAACCGTTAGTAAACATCTAGCAAGAAAATGGCTTGTTCGATATTTTCAATTCGGTTAAGATAGATAAGATAAGACCAGGAAAACAAAGCATCGACGACAAGCGATTAGTTAATTCCAGATTATATGTGGTGCTCTTCTGATAAATTAGCGATTCCGGTCACAAAGACCTCACGTTTTACTTGTGATTCCAAATTCGCGAGCATTGCTTTATCTCCGCACAATATAATTATTTATTCGTTTTCGTACTTCTCTTTGCAGTTTCCTTTTCTCAACTTTGAGTTCGTCCTCTGCCTTTTCCGATGCTTCGGCCGCGGACTTGTAACGAATAACTTGGCTCTCCAATCTCGCGACGGTCGCTTGTAACGTTGACATGTCCTGTTCAGCTTTTTGTAATTTGAATTTATAATCTGCCAATAATTTGTTTGCCTCCCTCTGCACGTCCTCCGAATCCGACAGGCCACCTGACGAAACGATAGAGAATATTTATGTAACGAACAAGACAAGAGTAGTCTGCATAAGCTCTTAACTTAAAGGTGTTAAACCTAATACTGAACCGGGTGTTTTTTCTGATCTCAGGCGACTCTTCGCTTCTTCCAATTCCAACCTCAGGTGTCCAATCTCGTCTTGCAGTTCCTTCTTTTCCGAAGCAAATTTTCTCAATCGTACGTCTGTAAGAATGTGAATAATCACGTTATCGCACAAGAGAAAGATTTATCGAAAATTAACCGTTAAAATGGTACATTACGATACTATGACGAAAGAACGTTTTATTATGAGGGTGCGATTCAAGTACACGAGTTATGAAATTGTTTTTTGCACCACTGCCGCACAAAATTATATCTCGCAAGGTGTAAAAATGCGGGTTTTATGCAGTGAAAATTGCACAAAACTACAAATTTCACATAAAATATAACAAATAAAATAATGAAAATATTGTATTACCTAGGGAGCCTTCACCAGCGTTTTGTAATAGCTCTGCAGCTTCTGTGCTGACTAGTACCCTTTTTCTGTAACAAGATCCATTAGTCGTCTCAGCATCTTCATCTCCGCTGCCTTCATCGTCCACTATGACCAGCCCGTTTTCCTGTGATTATATAAATATATTTATTTACGTTTCGATGTTTCGAAAATTATTCTTCAATTCTTTGTATCCTTCGAACCTGGATAAGCGTGTCCCTCTCCAACAATTGCTCTCTGCATACATTAAAGTCTTCTTTTAATCGTTGACTTATACGTTTCAATTGTTCCGCCTCTCTATTTTTTTCCCTGAGTTCGCGCCGCAGTTGTGCGGTGGTCTCGTCCAGTTCCTCCAATTTGTCTTTCAACAAATCCACCTGATATCCGTACGATGACTTCTCGTTGTCCAGCTGAGCGTTCGCTATCATTGCTTTCCTAAATTTCTCCTCGAACTCTTTGAGCTCCAACTAAAATTCAAAACGGTAACATTTTCTTTATAATAGTATGATATTTGATTAGTATCTACGCTAGGCATCAATTCATAAAATTCCCAGATATTCTGTTGTATTTACTCTGAGATCTCTGCTCAGACCCGCATCTTCCAGGGAATCCTCGGAAGATCTTCGACTTGACTGAAAATTGTTGGAGTTCGCAAGTAGACGCGATGTCCTTACTGGATCTGGAGTTACTCTCATGGTTCTGTTTCCTTCGGCTGTGACATTAACAAAAATCAGTGTTTACTCTCTCCGAATTCATCTGCTCCGTTGAACGGACACACGGCTTATTTGTCGACAGTATCATTTATAATTAATTAACCTTATGAGATTAGAATAATTCACAGTCCACAAACATGTGACTTAATATACCGAATCATGGTTAAAAAGTACGAACAATAATTCTTAACGAAAAACAATTCTGTAATAACACGTAAAAAAATGTATTACGAATAATCGGCGTATTCGTTGTCGATATAACGCAAAGTCGACGAACTTAACACCTACTGTTGGGTGACGGAAATTTTGTCGCGACAATAAAGCGTGATTGAATAATTCCGAAAAAATTCGTCCACAAGCATTAAAGTACAATTTCTTTTCTAGCAAATAAACGTATGCTTAGCGAACAACCGAATTGTCGTCGCGAACGAAACGAGTCTCGCCCGCAACATAGCGTTTCGTCGTACGTGAAGAAGGGTCAATAGTGGTACCAAGTTAATAATACTACATTGCGTCTTGGCAGCGATTCTCACCGGAGCACATGTCGTAGACTCTATCCGCATTCTCTTCCGCCTCTTTTTGTTGCCTTTCCAGTTCTCTCATCCGAATTTCTCGAGCCTCAGCACGAGCCTGTCTTCGTGCGGCCAATCTTGCTTCTGCCTGTAATGATCAATTGTATAATGAGTATCAGTCGTCTACGCCTCGAAGTTTAATGTTATAAAAATTCGTTAAAGCCAAGTTAATTTTTAACACTAAAGGTAGGCTGAACCGGTCAAAGTTCTGTTTTACAACAATTTATTTAGGACTTATTTCAGCGCTTGAAATAGGATTGTAAAGGATTTTTTTTGGACATTAAAGCACACCAATTTGAAGCCATTTACAAAATGCATTCTTGAGTGGATAAATGTGTTTTCCCTGCATAGGGAATAATTTTTTTTCTTAGAAAAGCATGGCATCAATATTTTTCATCCTGTGTTACAATTTTCGAAATAAATGAATATCAGATTATCACCTTCCGAGTCTAAGGTCACATTGGTTTAAGCTCTTTCAAAATTCCCACAGTATATAAGTTTTAATCCTTCAAATTAAAGTCCTGTATCTACAGAAACTATCATTTGAATAGCACAATACAGTGTTATGAAAAGTTTATATGGAGAATTGTAAAGAGTAAAGCATACTTTTTTTAATCCTTCAATAATTTCACATTCTGTCTTTTCTATCTTTAACTTTCAGAATAGTTACATTGAACAACGCAAGATCCCAAAAAGCCTTCAGAGAACTCTGACTAACAACTAGGAGCATAAACTTTTTCCAAGCTATGAATTCCCTGACACAAAGCGATGAGCTCAAATGTTATTGTATAGCAAAGCATGTCCGTAATGTGTCGAAGCCCTGTTAAAATCGCCAGTATGTTCGTAAATTGTAAGTTAATATCCCAAAACCTCTATGCCTGTATTGAGACTCCGTAAAGCTTCAGACTCTATCATTCAAATAAGTAAAATTATCCGTTATCTATACAGAACGTGTGAGGACAGGTAATGTAAAATTCTCCGAAAAACAGTCCTTGAAAATACTTCTTCGGAAGTATTTTTCGATTTTCTGCTCGTAAAACGCATGGAAGATATTTTCAAAGCGATTAGAACAAATATATTTGTATGTTAGTAATTACATGGTATTAAACCCATGTTAGGATAAACAGTGTACCCATAATTTGTAAGTTAATATTCAACAGTCTCCATCTCCGTATTAAGGCTTCGAAGAGCATTCCTGCCGCTCCAGGCCTGTCTTATTAATGGAATAAGTGCGATTAGATGTAACATTAAATTGAGCATGCTATACCTCTTTGGCTATCTGGTCAAGTGCCTGATCCTCGGCAGAATGCCTAGTGGCATTGCGTCTTCGTCCTGCTATAGTCGACTCCATTTTAACTGTGTTTCAGCAAATTTTGCTGTTTTAAGAAGGACGCTCGATTGTGATCGCAAGACTCCCTCACCACACAGTGTATGCCAACACCACACTAGAGACATACACATATCACCCGAATTGTTATATCCAATCAGAATATACTTGAAAAAAAATTATTCTTTACAACATAAACAACTCGTCAACGCCCGATCAGCTTTTACTGAGATTCATTAAAAAAAAAAAAACAAAAAACAAAAAAGGATGAAAGTGAAAGAACACTTGCATTCCCTAAACACACATTTAACCCAACATACAATTCTGGACGTGACAAATTTGACACTGGTCAAGTTTGACCAGAAAAAAACCTGAAAAATTTCACCACGACTCTGTTAATTGTGCGAATGACCAAATCCGACTGTGAGAACGAAAGACGTCACATCGTGCAGGGTACAAAACGCGAGTAGCCGATAATAATCCCGAACGGAAAAAAAAGAAATGAAGAACAATTGGCAATAATTCGAGAAAAAAAATGAAATAAAATTACGAACGTACGAAATGTGCGTAAAAGACCTCGTTGTTCAAAGGATCCAAGGTCGACGGGCTCTTGCTAACTGTAAGTGACCACTAGGTAAACGAGGTGCGTACTACGACAGCGGTATACCTGAACTCGATGAATTTGCATGTAAACCAGGTAACCGCGGAGCGAGACGGATAACCAAAAAAAAAAAATTAGTTCATCGTCCACGAACGATTCATTACAGAGTGCCCGTGCCGTTCGTCATTGCGACAGATAAGCCGGCGAGAGACCGGACACACACATCCACAGCCAAAGCGACGAAACAATAAATATATTACAAAGTTATCGGACAGCAAAGATAGATATCGAGTGACGAAAAAAAATGAAAAAAAAAAAAAAAGAATCGCCAGTCACACACCTACACCGCACGACCGGGACAGTGCGAGGACGTGCACGGTGAATCACGAAGGAGAAAAGAAGTAGCAATAGTAACGTTACGATTTTATTTTCCTCGTTCCCTCTTCTTTCTTTTTTGTTCCCATCAATAATCCCGTCGGTCCGCGCTTGACGAAATAGATTTCTCGGTCCCGATATCGTCTTTTAATGTGACGAGAAGATACAACAAAAAAAAAGAAGAAAAGAAACGTTCGAAACGTAAAAATAAACCGGAGGGGTTACACACTATAAATACTATCAATGGAAATTGGATGACTTCCTCGCGATGACCATCTGTAGAATGTAACAACCTCCTCGCGATTTTTTAACGATTGCAATGTAACGATTATTGTTTCGATCGTTTCCTCGTTTCACAAAACAGCACCGGTTTTTATCATTTAAGTCGGGGACTAGCCAATTTTCACGATCGAAATTCGTGAAATCGTACGCGACCACGGCTCAAGATCCATTTTTCGATCGAGTGCCCCTCGCGAACCGCCGTACTTGCCACAAGTACATATAGAGGTTTCGTACGCACACGTGCGAGCTGAGAGACACGCACACGCGTCAACGTTCCGTGCCACCTACGTAGGTAGCGAGTCCTGTCGGACTTCGGTGGAGGTGACTACACCACACCGTGCTCCCCGAATAATGTACATACGCTTGCGTACCGATATATGACTATCATAACGCACACTACATTCTACAAGCGCATCACCACGATCGCACGAAGGCCACGCACGTAAATACTACGCTGCGCCGCGCCTTCAAGAATCATCCAGACTGCATGATGCTGCCACCTATTCCCATGTACAAAACGATTCCCGGTGGCGTTTTCTTCTTCGCTTGCTGCGAGGGAATACCACGAGCGTTGTCAGCAGCGACGAAGCACATCGCCTGCCATCGCACGGCTTCGGGCCACACACTTACCAACGTTTCGCTCGGACTTCTCTGTTCTTTTAGTTGAATACGCGCTCTTTTATTTACACGAATATTTCGACACGCCGCCGGTGCGAACACCTGGCCGTTCGCTCGATCCGTCACAGTCCCCGACGACACGATCTCGTGTTGTCGTTGCTCTGTTCACTCATGTACGTTAAACATTAAGTGACATGGATTCGATTACTTTTAAGGACACGCTCGCAACGACAGCTTCGATTTGCACTGTATCGCAGTTTCTAGCCGGTATGTAAGTATATCATATGACTTATTCTGGACGGATTATTATTATTGCGAACGCGACATCGTTGCGGCGACGTGTCGCTTATACAGGATGGAACTACGCGCTATTTTTAAGCAGATAAACTTGTGAAGGCGGATATTTTCCATTATCGCGGAAATATAATATTCGTTCTACTTTTTCGCTGATGTATGGGACTTCGACGTTAGGATGCAAGTTGAAGACCAGCGCGGACGGAAAGATAAAAATGCGTTAAAAAGACGCAGTTCTTCTCCTCGTGTATTTTAGTTTCTCGTTGTACCGTAATTTGCTCCCATCGTGTTTTATCGATACTTTTGTTAAACGTTCTAAAATTCGTTCGTGGCAAAATTGCTGACCGAAAATTGTAAAAGAATATAATGCTAGTGGAATATACGAACATTTCCGAAAGCTTCGGCTTTTCGTAACTGACGACAACGTGTTTACTTTCCTACCCGGTGTCTTGAATTCTTTTTTCATGTTTTTTCGACTCTTTTTAGATCCACCTTTTGTTGCCGAATAACCGTCGATAGAGGTGCTCCAAATAGGAACAAACTTGTTTTTTTTTATAAACGCGATACTATGTTTTAAATATTTAACGTGATCAGTTTGTAGAAATATAGTTTCCTTAGATATAACAATATGGATGCCAAAGGGAATTCCATTTCGTCAACATTAAAATGGCATTGTCATTCCTCTAACATAAAAAATATAAAACTTTTGTCAATAAAATAATTAAATCTGTCTATATAAAATAAAAATCTGTCTATTTTGCAGATTAGTATGTCGGAAATTTGTTATCAATGGAAACACCGGCGACACGTCGGGCTTCGCGTTTGTGACGTGTTTTATGTCGTGAGTATATTGCAGTGTTCCATCTGTTTAAATAACGTGTGTACGAAATATAAAGTATAGATATTAGCCAATTGTATCTCATCGTGTTGTATATAATATAAAATTTTGCTTCACAAAAAAAAAATCGCTGGAATTAAATCGTCTCAAAATAATATTATTCTTACAGATGCAGCCTGTGGTTGAGATATGGCCAACTGATAGGAGACTCCTTCGTCATTCTCGTGAACGCTTTTGGGGCGTTTCTTGAAATATCTTATACACTGATATACATGTACTACACCTCAAAGAAGTCTGTCATAATGAGACAGTCCGTTGCAGCCACTATTTTTGTAGTGACAATATACGTTTACAGTATACTGGAAGACGACAGATCACTGGCTGTGAAAAGAGTCGGTTTTTTGAGCTGTGGCTTGACTATTCTATTCTTCGCGTCACCTCTGATAATGCTGGTAATTAAATTAAAGCTTTAACATAGATTTATAAATTATTCAATTGATTTGATTTCATCAGAAAACTTGTTTCTGTACTGTCAATTCTTTTTCTCTTTCACAGGCACACGTTATCAGAGTCCGAAGCGCGGAAAGCTTGCCATTTCCGGTTATAGTGGCCACACTCGTGGCGTCATGCCAATGGTTCGTGTACGGAGTCCTGCTAGACGATCCCTTCATACAAACGCCAAATTTCTTAGGCTGCCTGTTGTCCGGATTTCAACTTGCGTTATTTGTTATTTATCCGAAGAAAAAACCGGATCAAACTCATTTAATATAAATTTTGAGAGGCCATTGTGAAATTATTGAACTACAGAAAACATCTCGCCGAAGGTATTATTCCCGCTGTTTTGGAGATTTGGTTTTGATACAAATTCATTCTTCACTACAGTCATCAAGAGATTAGAAAGGGAACCAAAGAATCCAAATATAAAGTGGTTGTTACTGGACGACTCAAAATCCATCTGGATGACGCAAAGTCCGATCGGCCGACTCAGAGTCGTACTGGAAGATGTAAAGCCCAACTGTTTAGTTGGACTGTTTAGTTCTCAGAACTAAACAGGACAGAACTGTTTAGTTCTCTCATACACATATTTCAACTCACGTTTTTCTTTACATATCCGAAGAAACATGACTAATCACGTGTAAAAACAAGG
Source organism: Listrodromus nycthemerus (assembly GCA_963978505.1). Classification (NCBI taxonomy): domain Eukaryota; kingdom Metazoa; phylum Arthropoda; class Insecta; order Hymenoptera; family Ichneumonidae; genus Listrodromus; species Listrodromus nycthemerus. The sequence continues at coordinate 4,972,713 of OZ021683.1, forward strand.
CCTTTTAGAATACATTTTCAAAGGCCATTATGATATTATTGGAGGATTTGGAGAGCGTTGGGCTTCGGAGTTTTTTGTTCACGACCGTAATCATTAGATTCGAGAATGAACCAGAGAATTTAGATATATCGGAGGGGCCATGAGTTTCTAAACAGAACTGTAAAAAATGGATAGTACTTCTATACTCATAATTTTGCATCAAATATTGTTCGATGCGAGACATTTACTCAGGTTTTGAGAATTTATATGTATAGTACGCAGGACAGGATAAAAACTGGTGGACAGATGTTCAAGCCACACAAATACACGAGTACAAAAACAGCTGTCTACACAGCGGCCCTGATACAACAGCGTTTTATCAACAAAACCTGCATAATAGCCATTGGATCCCAAATTCTCTAAAATATATTATAATCTTAAAATAAATCGTTCAAAAAAGATGTGTCCAGTAGATGAGTTTGCTACGCAGCCTTTACAATTGGTTTCAAATTTTTCGTTCGTTCAGTTATTTTTATCTGAAATAACTATTTTCTATAGATTCCTAGTATTAGTGTACAGCCACATCGATTCAACCTAGGAAACGTTACACAGTGGTTGCAACTGACACGTTTACGTCTGTGCATCAAGATGTTGACAGATGACAAATGACAACTTATTCGAAGAAATTTAAAAAAAATTATTTACAAGACGACGAGCATATGAAGAATTCTTGAAAATCTTATGTATTCGGAACGTATGTGTACAGATAATAAAATCCTACGAATGTTATATTTTACTTGAACAGTCCTTTTTTTTTACTCACGCTCCTGGATCGTACAGTTACACATCCACGTCTCGCACGACTGTATCTTCATTGATATAAAGATCTTATGCTGTCTTAGTCAATCTACACGAGATAAGCGGCTGGCGGTGCTTTTTCCCGGATTTATTTTTCTTGTCCCGAAAAAACACGGTAGAGAACAAAAATACACTGCCAGTAATGGAGAACGCACTGAGGCAGTAAGGAAACTCTTATCAGTCTCGATGAAGGTGAATTTATCGAATTTACTCGGACTTGGATTTAGTGTTTTCCTTGTAGTGAAGAAATACGAGAGAGAACAAAAATACTCCGCCCATCATGGAGAAAGCACTGACGTAATACGGAAACGCGCTCGGTATGAATCGTTCATACTGTGTGTGTTCGACAGGCCGCACAGAGACCTGAGTCGTGCTGTACAAGTGAGTAATGCCGATTCTCGTGTAATCGACCTTGAACTGGTACACGCCGTAGACGTCCGGAATCTTGAATCTCGCCTCGTAACGTCCGTTGCCTACTGGTTTCATGGTCATACGGACGAACGGATCAATTCGCACGAACTCGAGTTGCATGTCGTTGGTCTCGTATGGAACCCACTTGTTTCCCGATAGCTTTTGCACATCGATGGAATACACGACATCGTCCATTATCGTATACGCCGCCGGTGGCTGGGACTCGCCGACTTTTCTGTGATGCACCGCCGCAACGCGTATTACTCCGTTCTCCTTAAAGACCCATTGAGCCATCGCCTTCGCGACCTCCTCGTTTCCAGACTTCTCAAAGCGTTTTCCACCTGAAACGCGATAATACTACGATTAAACAGAATTCAACGGTTGTACAATTTCGCGACATTAACCAATCAAAGCTGCTTCCTTGAAAATCAATTAAATTTTAAATATATTTAGGTTACAATTTTACAGGACAGTTTTGTTGTTCCGAGTACATTTCGGGGAAAACACTTGTAAGTTGTAATACCGGGTATTTTAACTTTACGAAAAATTATATTTCGTTTTGTAAAAGTATATTGTAAACCGCGTATTGATACTCAATTAATCGAAGTCTTGAAAATAAATTTAAAGTACATTTAATTTACGACTTATTGTGACTATTCGTGCAGAGTCAAAAAAATGTCAACTCAACGTACAGAACTGGAAGTTCTAATGCGAGAAGTGGACCAAGAAATCTCATGTATAATAGTCATGCAAAAGTAAAGGACCTGAAATTATTGGAATTAAAATCCTTGTATAGTACAATTAAATGAAAGTGATTCTAGGGCTTTTAATATACTGTACATTAATTTTCCATCACAACTGGACATGAAATTGACTATACCAGTTCATGCATAAAAACCGTAATTGTCACGATGAATTCCATACGTATTTTTTTGACGTTACCTTGAACCTTTTGGACCGCGCTTGTAAATGCTTCATCGCTGAAGAAGTACAATGATCCGGAGAATAAGACTCTCGCGTTGTTTCGCGCCTGCAGTGCCGCAATGAGTAGCGTATTTTTTCCGACCGCGTGCGGATATTCTTTGACGGGGCTTTCCGGGTTGTAGGAATACGCTGAACTGGAGGCCGTGAGAAGACGAAGAACCAGAGGATTGTCCACGTCGGCGATCAATCCCGTACCACGGTACAGAAGTGGCGCGACATTTTTCTTACCAACCACGACCGGAGCGTCGATCAGATTCGACGGATCAGCAACTATCGTGGTGTGATGACCTGCGTCACTCACATCGTAATTCATGTGATCGATTACCGCGGCTCCTTCCTCATCCACCTCGAAGCCACACTCTGATGCCAATTCGCGTAGCACATCACCGCATAGGGAGGAACCAGCAATCAGAACGTTACCACCTCCGTCAATGAAATCGGTAACTGCATCGACGTTCAGAACACCCCCGAATTCTTCAACTCCCGGTGCGAATATTATCAGGTGTTTGTACAAAAATTCACCGTATTTGGAAAGCACCAAGTTCGCATCGTCAGCCAATTTGAACGTTAGTGTGTAATCTCGATCTGAAATTAATATTTTTAGAATTAATTATTTGCAATGTTAATAACATGAGGGTTACGGTACATCGTTTCAGATCTGGATCCTAGACGCAAATCTAGAATATGGTTTGCAGAATGAATTAAAACTTATCTTTTATTATTATTATTTTCTTTAATAAATATGGAGAATATAGGATTACTTATAAAATATGTTGAGTACTTTATCTACAGTTCAATCACAATCAACAAATCAATTTTTAACAGTGTACATAAACATCATAATAAAATATGGCCGACAATTTAATTTTTATTCTATTAATGTTTGAAAATTGTGATTGAGTTCATGTGTACCAACACTCACGAAGTCAATATTATAGTTTAACCTTTAGTGCAAATAACAAATGTACGATTTGAATTTCTGTTAGAGATTATGAAATGAAAAAAATAAAATAAAAAAAACCTCCTACTTGAGTTATTTTATATGAAATTCCATGTTCTTTCCCAGCTACTGAATGTTACCCACCTACATTGAGTGAATCGCTCCAAATTTTGTTCCACCCTGTTTACGCGACTTCGTAAAGCTGCTATGCGACACCAATTTTGTTTAATTGATTTAAACTTAACCCATACAGCACTATTAATTCCTATTGTAAAACTGTTTTGTTTGCATTTCAATAAATGATTTAATAAAGAAGTTTGCTAGCTGAGCGCCTGATCAATCACTGGTACACGTCATCGACTGAGACGGCAACCATATCAGATTGTGAGGTACTGTGCGAAATATATTTTTTCGCTAATCACAATCGACTTAACACTAATAGAGTATCAAAAAAATTAATAACTAAATTCCGGTACTGTCGAATCATGATTACTGCATCTTCTCATTGTAATATCGATCGAAAGGTAAATAAACTTTAGAGCCTGGCATCCGAGTAGGCATGTCACCGATGCCTGATAATAAACGTACCTTGCAACGATTTGAAGAATATCGAATGGGTTTCCTTGATTGCTAAATTATCGAGCAATACTAGAGTAGGTCCACCGGCATAAGCAGTTGCGAATATGCAGAGGAAACATAAAAATGTAGTTGCAATGCTCATCTTACTCGCTGCCTATTGACCAATTTTGCTACACGACAGACACCTCAAACTTGTGCCACGAGTGCCGACGACCAGACGTGGTAGTAGAATCAGCGCTGGCTCCTCGACCGGAGAAAAACGGAAGTGATACGGCGTCCTGCAACTTCGTCGCGTAAAAGTTACTATATGGCTTTTGAACTATTTACAATTACTGCAACTGCAACAGCGCATGCCTAGACGTTAAAAAACATGTAATTCTTCTTGCTTATTTATTTCGCAGGAGTAAGAAGTACTCTGAGATTACCATAACTTTCCCGGTTATTCAACGCTTACTTTCGTAGAAAGAACAGACACTAATCAAGTCGGTAGGAGACTTATAATTGACGAACACAACATTAATAAGTCAGCGGCCAATTTTTTTAACAAAACAATCTATCCATTAACGTTTGATTGATCAAAGGGATTCAAATAGTGTAGATGAAAAAAAATCCCCACTATTTTGCCTGTAATGTTGCGATCGTCTACCGGAAGATGTCAAGCCGGCGCCATGTCGTAGAGCGCGCTCAAGCGGCAAGCGCATCCATGGAACGCACGTTGGCGTCCATCGCGGGCACGTGAGCTAAATTTTGCCCGCGTGAGCACCGACAGTTTAATTATTCTAAAATCCGTTGTTTGACAATGTGCCATAATAGATTAAGAAAATAGTTTACCGAATGAAAAACGTGAACTGACGGTGTGTACAATAAACAGGAGAGTTGATGAACAGAGCATTAATTCGGTGCCGTTACAGGGCGATAGGTTATCGTTGACATGTAGCAGTAGAATCGCGCTTGGCGGGAGGCGTTTTAACCCTCGTTTAATAAATAAACAGTTATAATCCGAGGTTATGAATTTGTCCAGTTCGCGTTTTACGACACTTTCCAGCGTCTGAAAGATTTTTTAAAAACTCTCGCTACATCGTAATATGAAAAGGAAAAAAAATGGAATTCGATGAGAGTTTGCTTCACAATTATACATCGAGTGTCGCGACGTTACTTTTTGTAAGCGCCGCCGGCATCACCGTTATTCGCAGATTGAAGTGAGTTTTTAAACACTTGTTTTACCGTCGACCCAACAAGATAATTTTTTTTAATCTAAATATTTTTTTTATGATTTAATGGTTGAACAAAAATGAACGTTATTTTTTTCAGACTTAGATGGCCCGTCAGGGTGAATTGCTGGTTTTGCAATAACGACACAAAAATTTATCAACGTGAACTTGATTGGTGGAAGTGTCCAACTTGCGAACAGTACAATGGTTTTGCAAAGGTAAAGAATAAATTCGGCATCTGCAAATTTTACGCTTTTTTAGTTGACAAAAATACTTCTATATAAGTTTATTTAATAAATGTTTCAGGATGGCGACTATGCTTATGAAATTCCAGAGCAGAACATGCTTGCCAACAACTTCGCTAGACGAGACACAAACAGTGGGTGGGTTAATCGCAGCGGTGGTGGAAGAAGCTTGTGCACAGAATGTAATAGAAGAGAGGAACGCAAGATTTTGGAGTTGAAAACTTTTGAGCCGAAGTGGTTTTTCAATTCCGGCCTAGAAAGGTTTAAGCGACAACTGGAAATAAAATATCCATTGTGTGATGCATGTAGAAACTTGGTGGAAAAAGTTTTGCGAAAGCAATCTCAATGGCTCACTCAGTACAAGATGCTGTTTTTCAAAGAGAAATCAGTTGACGAGTTAGTCCATGTGAGTATTTCTCGTTACCCATAGAAGCTGAAAAAAATATACAAGATATTGCTTCGAGGCACATAGATAATTTAGCTTCATGAAGCCTATAGTGTATAAACAGTATAAGTATGAAGGATAATTTCTTTCCTTTTTACATATTTATTAGCAAGTTGTAGCTGGGGAGTGTTCCACCCTAACAATAGACTATGAAATTTAAAAATGGGAAAGTTATATGACCACTGATTTACGCTGAATGGCTCACTGTCAGGTGGATAATTTCATTTTTTTTTTTGGCTGAAAATGATGTTATATTATCAATGCGTTATCTTTGTTTTGAAAATCGCATTTTTCTACTAAAAGTAACATTGTACTGGACATTCGTCACCTTGGGTGTGAAAATCTCATTTTTGGTCCACGAAAAACCACTTTATACCAGAAATACGTTACTTCTGGTTTGTAAATCAGCAAATTTCGAAGTCCTCTAAGGGGGTTGAAAATAATTAAAGATGGAGGGATCCTCTGGAACTCCGAAAATTACGGCAAACATATGATTTCCCTAAACATGAATACGATTATGATATGATTCGTTTAATTACTCTTTATATGTTGACCGAAACCACTGACAATTTTAAATTCGTGTTTCTCAGAATGCCAAGAAATTGGATGCTGCAGTCCGAATTTTCTTAACGATGCTGACGAGCGCGATGATATATTATCCTACCTACTGGCCCTTGCCCTTTGTCGGTGCTGTTCTACAAACAAGCGCTTTCGTCGTCAATCAAGCAAAGAAACGGACGTCAGACGCAGTACTCACGCTTCTATGGATCTGCATCAGTGTCGTTGGCCCACTCAATGAATTGGAAATATTCAAGGAACGTATAACAAACGAATGGCCGCCACTAATGAACATTACGGAATATCACTTTGTGAGTTATTATTATTATTCTAAAGCGACTATCAACGTCGACTACATTTTCACTCTCCATTAATATAATATGCCGTGTTCTTTCAGGTAACTTTTTTGACATTGATTATTGGCTTTACGAATGTGACTTCTCGATATAGGAATACTAGAAATTTCAAAGCATCCTTTAAAAAATTGGAATCGCCAGTTAGTAAGAAAAATGCTTTCATACCGTCGATGTTGAATGACAGTATCGAAGATTTTACTCCGAGCGAAACATTCGATTCAAACGTACATTCAAATTATCGTCAATCACCAGTCGAATTAGAAACACTGTCAACGAAAACATCATCGTTTTTCACGCACGATACGAGGCAAGATTTTTCTATCTTTTTAAAACGTAACTCTGAATTAATTTTTATTTACAATTCTTTATAATGTTTATAGTTTCCTTTTATAATTTTCTTCATAACTTTTTTTACACAGGCGACGTGAGAATCATGAGAGCTCCTCGCCGAGTTCGTTCGGCAACGTATCGGTCGATAATGCGACGACGGGGCACAGACACATATTAAATTTCGATGGAAATTCCGAGCAATACTCGTTAAACGATAGTTTAAGCACGCTTAAGACTCTCACACTGGGCGAAACGCAAACGAGACGAAATAGCAAAGTTCCCCGAATCTTCAAGACGAAAGTTTATGGTTCGACGAGTCCCGATTTGTTTCAGCGATCGATAAAATCGATTAATCGAAAGTTTATTCTAGCACCGCCCAAACTAAAGTCTCCTGCTCAAACGTCGTGGGTTGCGGGCGGTTATTGGCAAGTTGGTGTCGACCCGCCGAGTTTGTCGAGATCGTCCAGCCAGAGTTCGGGCTTCGGCTCGGCCGGCTCGAATTTCGGACCATCGAGGGAGCCGTCCGTGAACAAGGACATCGACAAGTGCTCCGTAGTTTCCGACGCTACCCAATGCTGCTATACGCCTCGTTCGAACAGCGTAAATTCCATGGTTTCCTGCTGCCAGCATGGCCCGCAGTTTCAATTCTCGAGGTGCGAGAGCCCAGTTTACAATCAACCTCTGAAGATCGTACCGACGAATTCGCTGTTCGTCAACAATCATCCACAATCGCATTTCTCCCCAGTTCATCCGGAGTCTAATGGCTGCTTCGATCGTTGCATCGCCCTGCAAAATCAAAATATGAGTGCTTCGATGATCGGACAGAGCCAACAAGCGCCCAATTACAACGCTGGCTATCCGGCTCTTCTAACCAGTCCTGTATGGCTTCCGGTATTGCTCTGCGGATCACTCGTATTCAACATTGCCGTGTTCCTCACCATTCTCTTACGCTGATCACTACTGTGACTCGCTAAAGTCCGGAGACACTGAGTCAATGACCACTTTGCGTTTAAAACTCTTTTACATAATTCATTGTTCGCATCGGCGTTCGTTCATCTGTGTTACATCGCCCATTTTCTATCGCGGAAAACTAAGAAAACAAAAAAAAAACAGTTTTTTTACGCTGCTGTTAAAAAAACGTTTTTCCATCTAAACAATTTATACCTCGGGGATCCGTGAGGTAAGCCACTAACGTGGATTCCGCGATTCCACCCACTTCATTCAGAATCCGATAATGTTTGCAAACATCCACTGCCATTACCGTGAATATACAAGCGTTATAGGTATTTTCCGAAAATTACGCCGAGGCAAGCCTCCGCCAAGAAACAATTTTTCTATGAAAATTACCTCTAAGAATTCAATCATGTGACGGAGCTTTTCTGAGATACATCGATCGAACGATCGAACGAACCGTGCGAAACGTCGATAGGAATGAATTTGTTTTTTTTTTTTTAATTCTATTTATTATTTTTCTTTTTTTCTTCGACGTCGCATTGTATATTTGTGATGAATTGAATATTCTTCATGCGTATTCATTAGATATGTAAATACGGAAAGGAGTACGGATTACTTAATCGTTTCATTGAAACTTGGAGAAGTTTAATAATTTATCCCGATGAACGAATATTCTTCATGTTTAATTGTACCCACGAAATTATTATGCGCTCGAGGGTTTGTCTTTGCCAATTGAGTGTTTATTATACTATCGCTAAGTACGATGTGGATTCGAGCTCGTCGAAGTGGCGCCCTATCGGTTGCACCTTTAATGACGAGTGCGGTGAATTTTCTTGGCGATTTTCCATCAAACATTTCGAGAATCCTCGCAGTGTCTCACCAATGTTTTTTTTTTTTTTTCGAAGATCCCAAATATCGATTATCGTAGAAAGAAGATTCGCCGCACGGTCGATTCCGCCAACGATCTATCGCTCACTGTATCCCGACATCTTAGACGTAAAATGTGATATAAGTAACGTCGTCAAGTCGTATTTTAACTTCTCGAGCTCGCAAGGCGCGTAGCTCACTTTGCCGATTTACAGTGCGATAAATCCTACGGCAATCGTGCTTTATCAACTGAAATTTCGTACGAACAGAGTGCTTCCACGTTACCGTTACGTTAATATTTTTTTCAATTTTTTTTTTAATTTAATTTTTAAACACGAAGCAACAAGACTGTATGATGTTTACGTTAACGGTTTTAGTTACTAATTCCTAAACTTTGTTACGAGCTCGTAGATGAGACTGTTGTGAAACTTTGAATAAACAATCGTCTCTCGCACTCGGAATTCATTTGCTCTCGCCTCCTCCAGCGATAACCAACGCTTCCTCACACGAAGTGTTAATAGTTACATTTATTAGCGAAAAGGAATTTTAAAAAAGATTGTTTCACAAAACTATCATGAGACTACGAATTATTCAAACCGGATACAAATTTTCTTATAAAGTGACGAATGGGACTGCGATTAGGGAGCCGAAGGTCTCGTGAAGGGTAGCGTAATTCCCAAGTGCCGCAAATCTGGAGTATTCATATTTCCGCGTGGCTTGGGAAACCTCGATAAATGATCATACGATTTTTTTTATTATAGGACCGTCGTAGTAATAAACATTTGGAGTGAAATACTCGTTCGGCACAATAAAATTACCTCTTGAAGTTGCGATCTTCAGGGGTAACGACTGGTTCGTCATAATCGTTTCTGTAAACCGATTTCCACGTCGAAGTTCCTTCTCTGCGAAGGTTCTCTTTTTTCGTCTTTAGGGCATCAATAAGACCGTATTTGGTCCGATTCCCGTAGCCGAGTGTAAGGTCAGCCTCGGGAACCCACACATTTTTCCTTGAAAAGAGAATATATTCATCTTCCATTATTATTATCGGGCAGTAGCGATCCGTTTAAGAACACATCACACACATTCCTAATCGAAAGTTAAATTCAATACGTTTAGCCTTTGATTTTGCATTACAATCATGCCCAAAAGTTATTAACAAATTATTGAAAAGAATAATTGTTAAAAATAAGTTTTCAATAAATTTCTAAATTTCTTAGAATTCACGTGATTTTTTTCTCAAAATCTTCTTACATTTCGAATTCCTTTTTTTCCGATAATTTATGAAATCTACGTAAAGTCGCGAATTTCGAATATGGGCTCGAATCACGATTCCACAGTACATATAAAGAGATTTAAGGCATTTACACCAACAATTCCGTACTTATGACCATAAAATTTTTTTTTAACAAAACATTAAAAAATGTACGAAAATTCAAAACAAAGTTCGTATAGATTCTGGAAAATTAATAAATTTATCTTGAAAGAGAAAAAAGATTCCACTGTTTATTCATTACACCATTTTTTTTTTACAAATCTGTTAATAATTTCTGGACATTATTATATTGCAAAGCTAATGTAATCGATACCTTCAATAGAGCCGGCTTTTGAAAATGTACCAATTAGTAAAATGTTCAAATTCTTACTCAATCTCGCATTTGGCAAGGAATGTATGTTGTGATGTAGCCTTGAACAACGATACCTCGCATTGTAAACTCGAATTCTGGGCCCACATAGATCCCTTGGAAGAATTCTGTAATTCAAGTCGTAAGCCGACGTCATGTTATTGAGATATGTATCTCCGTCGATTATAGGAGGCTGATCCGTACCCTTGAAGATAAATAAAAATGTTGCGCATTGCTTACTCTACAAAGAAATCCTTTGAGCGACCATAGTTTCCTCATAGCACGAATCTGAATGGTGCACTGAATGTTGTATCAGTCACTCTGAATAATACAAGCGAGAAACAATTAATATTATATCGTTCTGTATTTCCAACATCTCATTTCGCATAAATTTAGTATCAAAAGTCATAGGTTTAATCATAGTATTTCATTTGTATATTATTGTTGAACTCAAAATTTATCCACAATAGAACTATATTTTTCACAATTTTATAAAAGGTGTATAATCTCAAACTTGGTTCCAATGTTCATAAAATTTGCACTGAATCGAAACACGTGACGACACTACTAGTGTACGGTATATCAGTTTGCCATCTGATTGTTTCGAACTATTTTCGTTTGAAAGAAGGGGATTTCTCGTATATTTGCATACACACGTTCGGACGTCAGCTAAAAACTGCCTGTTTTCGCGACGTTTTTAGACTACTTTAAATACTCCGACATTAATCTTTCAAAGCACTGTGTTTCAGTGGTGATGCACTTCTTAAAATTCAGAAAAAAAGGATTAATAACCAGCCGATGTAATTAAATCTACATATATGCAAAAGAAATATTCCTTTAAAGGGACAAAATCTCATTCTCTTCAAACGAAAATGTAGCTTCTTTCAAGAGAAAAGAAAATTATGTCGAAAATTTTTGTCGATAGAATCGAAAGCATTACCTGTATTTTTTGCTTGTTCTTCCAAACGGTGAAGACATCTTCGACGGGGTCTTTAAGGCTTTGAGGCTTGTAATGCGTGTTGTAGACCGTGATCCATTTGTCGATCGGCGGATGATAGATCGACCGTCGCTCGAACCAATTGCCGACCAATACTTTCTCACAATAATTCGGCGCGTTTGGTCCTGACGAGCGCTCCTCTTCATCGTTGCAGCCGACTAAATTACACTTCAAACGAGTCAGATTCAACGGAAGTACCGACTCAGTCACCCCGGAAGCACCGCCAGTGAAGAGAATCGTGTCCATGGTTTGAAGTCGTCAAATACAAAAAATGTAGCGATGCCGGTAACAAAATGTGAGGTTAGAGAACTCCACACTAGTCAAGTGAGTGCGACATTTTTAAAGCCATTCGTTCAAACTTCTACGCATCGGCTGATTATAATCCATGCAATACAGATGTTCATTTGAAACGACTTCAGTATATGATATTTCCTACTACCTATGACGCCACTTCCTGTCCAAAAGTGAGGGTTCTAAATCGGAAGCGACGTCTTTCGATGTAACGTCACTGCAGGTCATAACCTGACATTTTCAATTCACAAGTGACGTTGCGAAGAACATTTCTTATAATACAAGCCTTCCTGTATTGACAGAACAGTTGCCAAAAGCCTAAGTGATATTAGATCATGATTAATACAACTTTCGCAAATTACATAGCTTCAGGATATTCTCTTTCTGTTATCTCGATCGTGTGACTGCAGGACAGGCACCAAAAAATTCATTTGACTGAACCAGAGTTAGATTTCTATTCAGAACAGATTTTTTTTGTTCGTCGACATAAACACTTACCCGTACCTCGTTTGTCAAATAATTTATTATTCTTAGTTTGAAGTACAAGTGGCATGTAGTTTTAAGTACAAGTGGCAAGTAGTTTTAAGTACAAGTGGCAAAGAATTTTAAGTACAAGTAGCAAGTAATTTTAAGTACAAGTAGCAAGTAACAAGGGATTCAAACAAATATGTCGTGTAGAAAACTATCTTCGAAAGAAACTCGGCATTCACTTTACCATATTTCCATAGCAGAGACTAAACAACATTTGTACGACATACATTTGGTCTCAAGCAGATGTTTTGTCTTCGTTATTGCAATATTTGCGAAGAATGGATTGGTTATTTTTCATTCATGGCCCAGGCAGGATAACTCCCATCACCTCGGTTCTCCACGACTTTGTGCACGAGATTGTCTGATGCAACCTTCAGGTCATAGGCCCAGCCTATTTTCGCGAATCCATCGAGGAACATAGTGGTAAGGTTTAGCTTATAATTGCCAAGCTCGGCTGCCTTGTAGTCCCATGGAAATGTGTGATGGTAATTATGCCATCCCTCTCCGACACTCACAAATGCTACGAACCTGTTTTCAGCTGGACTAATGGACCTGTAAAATATAAAGTTGCTGATTTACATTTTCATTTGGCATTCACATAATAAAAATTCCAATCCTTAGTTTTTATGAGGAAGTCTTATGAGACTATCAATTTTTTTAGTTATACATTGTTCTATAAGTTTTATTTATCACCAAGATTCTACACGAAAAAAATAAATAAAATGACAAGATAACACTCACTTGTCGTAGCTACGATATCCCCACAAATGGGCGAAGCTATTGACCGACCACGTTGCGTTGAGAGTAAAGGAATAACGAATGAATAACTGTGACATTATCGTAGGATACCATTCCTCGTTCCAGCAGTAAACAGGAATGACGATCGGTAATATCCAGGCGGAGAATAATCTTAGTATCTGAAAATGTCTGTCGTAAAAAGAATTTTTAAAAAGTATGTTAATCGATCGATACTTTAAATTGGTTTTCTTTTTCTTCATTTTTTAACACAAGTTTACTTTTCAGCAAATTGCAAGAGCGGATCGGACAGAATATCGTTCATGTTGATTCGCTTGCCACGTCTCAGTACTTCGGGATGCTTCCTCATCATCTGCCAGCCCACATGGCAAAAGAAGAAGCCCCGATTACTGTTGTGTGGATCTGCGTCGGTTTCCGAATATTTGTGGTGCAGTCTATGGTCTCGCACCCAACTGTACACCGAATTCTACCATACAACAAACAAATATATTAAATTGATACTCCGTCACAATACAATTAAAGTATTTACCTGTCCAGCTAGGAGATACGATGCAAGCAGAATTATTCGCAGTGGTAACTTGGCTTTGTAGGATCTATGGGTCCATAAACGATGAACTCCACCGGTAACACCGAATTCGCTGATTATTGCCGTGACCAATACTTAAACAGGCACAAGCAACGCTCACTCATCTTCGGTTCGATTGAATTTAATTTAATATCACAAACATTTTTTTATCTCCAAATTATTAAAAAAAAAACAAAAAAAAAATCTTCTAATTGTTGACTTACCCCAAAGCGTAAGTGCTTTGTGTTGGAAAATATTAAACGTTAACAAAGTGTAGACAGTCCCGACGTGCAGGATAATTATGGCCACGATGTGAGGCCATATAAGAGCAGTTTTAAATTCGAACCATCCGTACTTGTAGTTTTTTGATTCTGGCTTTATTCCATCTTTCTCCTGATTTTGTTGTTTTTCTGGGATACGGTATTTGTTGCTTTCGAGGTGTTCCGAATCGCCGGTAGCAATGTCTTCTCGTATTAGCTTCAATTGCGATGTAACAGCAGGAAAATTTGGTAGCATTATACTATCGGTCTCGTCGGCGACTAACTGCAAGTGAAAATCATTCGAAGGCAATTTTTGCACTTCTTTTATATTTGCCCAAATTCATGAGCACAAATTCATGAGCACAAATTCATGAATCTATCAGAATGTTACCAAACGGAACAGTGGTTCAAAACTCTCATTTCCAATAATTTTCGGATACCCCATTTCGTTCTAATATCCGAATTTTCAACCCCGATTTGCCACTCTGTCCCATTTTGTCCCGCTGTCCTTTTGTTACCGTGAGGTAATTGTTACTATTTAGACCACTATAATTGATGATTGCCAATTTTTTTTAAGTATTATCATTGACTAATTTTAACTGTTAGGAAAATTGCCATTCACTAATTGTTATTACTCAGGGTAAAAGGATTGATCAATGTCAGCTATTTCAGTCTTCCAACAAATTGGACACTTCTCAATTCTTATAAATGGAACATTTTTTATATTCCATAACGATTAGGATCAAAATTGTGGTAGGCTTTTTTAGAAGCTCCATATTCCGAAAAATATATACTCGGATTAACGTTAATTATTTAGATCTCTATAAGACTTACCTGCTTGTCCCGACTCTTTTTAATATCCTAATGAATTTCGAGTGCACTGGTTCAAGCTACAGCAAACATTATATTGAATTTAGCTCAAAATTTTAAGCAGAATCTGAAATCTCTTGTGAACGCTTCAATGTAAAAATTAATGAAAAATTTAATATACTTGAAGTTTGCTAACATTACTTACATTTATTGAACGTTAGTGTATTTAACATTTTCATACAAAACACAGACTTTACTGTTAAATTGCAATGCATATGTGTTTAATCTTTCAGCAACGGTCCATGTAAAAAAGCTTCCAATATTGTTTATAAATTTTTAAACAATTTTTTTTTTCGCTCCATTGGTATTACTATTAGATCAATTTTTATATTAAGCAAAGAAAAACGCTTCAGAAACGTCTTTCATTTTCTGGTATTTACCGAGCATAAATATTCACAAATGAAAAATGTCTATGCATTATGATATGGTAATGGTAATTCAGCCATTAAAATACCAAATCACCTCCGTCATCCATATCAGAAGATTTAATCAGTGGTGCAATTCGGATTTTCCGAACTTCGGCAAGCGTACAATGAGACTTTTTTTCAATATAATTAAATCAAGGTCTAGTAATAGAGCAGAACTTAGCGCTGTACAGTTAGGCCGGCCAAAGCAGTTACGTTGGCTAAACCGGCTCGATTCTTTTACATAAATGATATGTTACTGTTACTTTTTAAACACGTATGAATTCTTTCAGAATTTTAAGTGCGTCGATGAAAATTGCGCTATGTTTAAGTTTAAAATTGTTTCGATTCAAAATTTTCATACATCATATAAAATTCTGAAAAAATAGCCGGCGAAATTGTGTTCCATTTGTTTATCCAAAGAAAACACTTGCCAAATGTTGTCCAGAACATATTTGTTGATTTTGAGAACACTGAATACCAACAAAACGCCCAAAGCCCAAACATTCTTCTATTTTCCTTAGCGAGAAGTTGGAAGTTAAAAGTATTTGAAAATACACAAAACTTCATGTATTTTCACCAACATTTCTGTTTGTCCGTCTGTATTTTCTTCGCAGAATAGCTTGATGCACAAATGAAATAATTAAATGAATTCGTATTTACCTGATATAACGAGACTGTAAGCAGGACGAGGAAAAAAGGATGCCAACGTTTGATACGTTGACAGTATAAGTATAACGATAAAACGTAACTTATCTTGTTTTACGATTTTTCAAAATGTAAGCATTGTATTTTTTAAGTCCAGAATTTTGTGTCCTGTTCACATTCAACATAAAGTAGTTTAAATTCAACGATACTACGTATTACAATTAATAGTTTTTATAGCTAAATTGTTCATGTACAAGCTAAGAACAGGAGCGTCTAAAGAAACATTAGCATCGTTATTCGTGTCTCAGACGCGATAGATCCAAACTTTTATAACGATCTCTCGGCGAGTACTCAAATATACAATTAAAAATACGCTTCATCGAACGTCGTCGATTGCACCACACTTCCCACTCGGAACATCATTAGGACATTCTTTTATAATTAGGACGATGTTTTCATGAAGGCTCCAATTGACAAACCGCACGGAAACTTAAAACAAACGAATTATAAACGTTCAAAGAAAAAATTACTATTTTCTTACAATTACATTAAACAAGCGGATATAGGAAAATTATCGATGAACATATCATGCAAAATTACGCAAATTTGTGTTCACGTAATAATCGAGAAATTTCTGGTTTTTTTTTGTTGTTTTGTTTTATTTTTTGTTTTATTGTGATAACACATCTATCTACATTGAGTGGATAATTATATATGCTCTCATTATAGATCGAGGAGTCGCTCCACGCGCCATAAGTCGATGTTGCCGATCGAAAGATTAAAGCCTCTGAGACAACAAGTTTTGAGATCAACCTCATCTTCAACAGTGATCGGTTGTGTGCACAAATTCTTGAATTTTGTCTATGAATTTGCTTTCCGTTTTATTTTATTTTTATTATACTTAGATGCGTCTTTATTTTATTTCTCTTCTTCTTTGTTTAATTTTCGTATTATGAAAAATAATCGAAACTCTGTAACTCTCAAGTTTCATGAATGTCCGTGACTTCCGGTTCGCCGGGTCAACGGGTTGAATTCTCCGAGATCGCTATATAAACTTTGGACAGGAAGGCTGTGTTATATAGAGTTACGCAATGCAGTCCACCGGAGGGACTTCCGTTTCGAAGATTTGTAATTTATACGGGCTATATGGTTAATTTTTTTTCTCGCCTATCGCGTATGTCGGTGGCCGTGTAATGCCCGAAAGGCCGCGACCTTATGTATTATAACTTGTTTTCCTTTTGTTCTACTGTTCACACCCTTTCGCAAACATTCACAAACACTTTCAGCAAATATGAGAATTTTTGAAAATTTGTAATAATAATGCCGTCTCGTTTAACTGAATATTTGAATATTACCGTAGTGGCCTACCAAGGAGGATACCGAATATTTTTACACAGAATTAAGGAATCCTCTACAATACACTCAAGTCAATCGAGAACTGAGAATTAAAAAATGATTTGTAAACATTTTAAAGTAATAATTAGTGCAAACTAAGGTGGTTCTGGCGAGAGAGTTTCAACTTTATGTAGGAAAACATGTGCAACAATGAATTTACAGAGAAACAACACAATTTCAGCCGATAAATCGACGAGCCTATTTTTACACAGATTTTGCAAAGTTCAATTTATAACATTCATTCGATTTTGACGAGTTGAAACTCCCTCAATGAATACTGTAACAGTTCACCGGATAACATTATAAATAATATAATATTCATCGTTTACAAATTAGATGATTTTGTTTATGAAAAAAGCGGAGTTGCGAGAATAACTGAATTTTTCTTCCAACAAGGAATCTAAACGAAGCAACTTACTCGGTGAATTCGTGAAACATTTATCAACAAACAGAATAAGTCGTCTTTTTTATAAAATCATTGTTGTACAGTTTTTCAATATAAAGTAGCAACTGTTTAATCTATATGCACCTTGGTTCGCAAAAATGTCCTGTTTGAACGTGTACATATTATTTTTGAAATTCGGGTGCTCGATTGACTTGATTGTACACAAGCTACCTTAACTAAGCGATCGAGTATTCTACCTGTATCCACTTTTTGCCTTTAGCGTGTCTCGGCCAAAGGAGTGATACTTGGCTCATCGTGATTTACAAAAAAGGTTTATTGGACGAAAACAATGTTTTTCGTGCGGAACTATACGCGTTAGAAATCTATCGAATCAGACATTGTCAGCGTTAAGCAGGATACTTCGTATACTAAGCCGTGCACAAATTGATGCGACGCACGTGTCATTTTTCGCGGTATTTAGTACACGGAGAGACATTGACAATAATAATCGCAATGTAATTAGCGGAATGAGTCCCTTGCTTTGACATTGACCCGACAAATATCGCGTAGAACAAAGAATATATATACATTTATAATTATCATTTTCGGTTTCCATATATTCTCGTGATAAAGAAATGAAATTCTCGTGCGAGACAATGTGATTTTTTTTATTCTATCATACGTGCCACAGAGCCGGTATAAAAAAGAAATAGCTCTTAATTAATTACTACCTAAAATTGCGGATCTACTTAAATGCAGCTCGAAAATATACTAAAGTTCTCGCGTCGATTCGCGTTTTAAAAGGCCAGAGTGACGATCGAACTTCACTCGCGAATATATATATATATATATATTTTTTTTTAATAAACAAAATAACAATCTGCGAGCCAGACATATCGTGACTATAATCCAGGACCGATGAACATGGAAGATGAGAATGAATCAATGAAAAGAAAAAGACTGAATCTGTTTACAATAGGTGCAAGTATATTTCAGATGGGTGCACAACAAAAAAAAATTAAGCTGCACTCGGAGCCACCGAATTCGATGCGTGAAAAATATTTAAAAAAATTTTTATCGCATTGCACCAATAATGATTCGAGGAACTTAAGTCTAAACAACCGTCTCGTACCCTTCAGAAACAAGTACACGTTCGCTGCGATCGGTCAAGCGACGAATAATTTAAGGCCACACATAATTGAGTCCGGGCGAGAGGTGAGAGGATACTCTAGAAGCTCGAAGTGCGCATATTGATAAATGGAAGAGAAGAAAAAAATAATAATAAGGACCCATTGAACTCTTGATGGATGTGTAAACGACGATACGATAAATTAACTATAAATAAAATATTGACGATGCGGTAAGAATTTAACAATAATTCGACCGAGTACCGAGAGTAAGAGACAGTTTCGACGAGTTTGACTCGAACGCCGATCGAGCTAACTCAGCGGAGACGTGTTCATTAATTCTGAATCTAAATCACAGAGGAAAGGCTGAAACACTTAATCGTCATTAAGCGAGCCCTCCAAATTGACGCAGTATTGCGACACGTTCTCTGTGGAGTTATCGATCGCGTTGACCGGTTGTGTAGCGAGTAAATTTGTGTGTTTTTTTTTCCTTATTTCTCTTCCTTTTCTTTCATTTGCGATTATATAAATACTTATAAGCCCACAATCATCCGCACAATCTCTCATAAACTGCATGTCCGATCGTTATTTAATTATAGGGACGTTGTCTACGGAACTTTTTTAACTCTTTCTTTTCTGGCGGCCACGAGTAAATTAATTCATACAAATACCGACGAATAATTCGAACCGTCAAGATCTTCAATAACTTTTTTTTCATTAATTGTATGGTTAATTAAGATTTTTAGGCTCGATTCGTCGTATTTCGAACGGGCATACAATGTTATTTTCGCGATAGAATATATATATGTGTATATATATATATTTATATATCAGTATTACATCGGTGAAGTAAGTTTTCATCAAACGAAAAATAAATTCTATAGTAGATCTTTAAACCTCAATCGTAGCGGCATGTTATGTCTGCTGTTATCCGAAAATTATTGTACGATCGTATCTCATGATTCTCTTTTTAGGAAGTGACGTAGCACGTTCGAAAAAAATGAGACCCGTACAGTTAACATTAAGTAAACGACTGGGGCTTTGCTGCTCACAGTTTTTGTTTCTCGACTCGCGCGCGCATTAATTAAATTAAATAATTTATAAAAATCAACTATTTACAAATCGATTGAGACATGCAGTGTTACACGATACATATTTATATTGAATCTTAGCGTTACCAAGCATATGCTTTGTTTTTTTAATCAAAAGAAACGGATGGTGCTCGTTGCGAATATAATACGTCTATTACCCTTATTCAGATACCGTATTCATTTTTTTTCTGTTTCTTTTTTTTCTTATATGATAGAATTATAAATTAAATCCATCTCTGGAATTCTTTTCTTTTCGTCGGCAAAAGCGCTCTTCCGTTCGTTTTCTGTAAAAGTGAAGAGAATTTCGGGTTACGTTCACGACCGAGGAACGTGACAATCCACATCTATTGGGAAACATAAAAAATGAAAAACAAATAAATTAAAAGGTGAATCGATTTTTTCTTATATTCATTGTCCTGTAGAATAAATAAAAACTACTTTTGCCAATTTGCGTTACTGATTTGACTCTTCGGCCAGCGATAAATTATCCATAAACACTTGGCAATTGATTCACGGATAAACTCTGATTTGTGAGTTAAAAAAACAAAACGATAATTTTATTGTTGTGGCAAAAATGAAAGCAGATTCTTGTCGGTTTTCGATGACATATTTTTTATTGATTTTTCTGTAGAGCAATAAAAAACTACCTCTTTCAATTTGTATTATTGATTTTGACTGCTCGTTACCAGTTAATTGTAGGTAATCACTCGGCGACTATTTATCGAAGAACTTGATTCGAAATTGTGAATAGAAAAAAAAACATAACTATAATTGTAGCAAAAACAAAACGGATTTTTGTCATTTTTTACTAACATGAATTTTTGAGGAGAGAGGATTATGACTGACCTCGGTTTCCAGTCCTCATTGCGTTAACACCGCCGACGTTGTGTTGACCCGCTCGAATGGGTTTCGCGATTTGCGCGCTGGGGCCACGTCGGGCCAAGTTCTTTTGCCTCACAGCTTCCTTAATTCTATCAACTTCGTATTGGTAACGTTTGCGATCACGCATTGCACCGTCTTTGGCATCTCGCAACGCAGTCTCCAGAGCTTTCACGCGTTCCATCGTTGCTCGCAATCTCTTCTCCAATTTCGGCAATTCGCACCTTAGATCAGCGTTGTCGCGGACCAATTGCTTATGAACCTGTTTCAAAGAATTTTATTGTAAAAAATTAAACGAAAAAACTACTTTGAATAAGCTATCACATTCGATAGTTTTGATTACGCTTTCATAAAAGAATTGGGCACAAAAATGGATCAAATTGGTGAAAGACAAATTAGAACAAATCATTCTTTCAAATTACCTTTGTGAGTTGATCCAAGTTATTTTCGAGGAATGAAATCTTTTGTTTCTGTGCGAGTGAACCGCCGTCGTCCTCGTTGTCTTCGGCGTTTATCGACTTCTTATTCATTCTGACCTGAAGATCCTGAACGAACAATTTACGCAGATTGTGCAGGGTCTGCAGTTCCTTTGCCACGGTATCTTCCAATCCCTTAAGATCTTTCCTTGCCTAAGGATGCACAAAAGACACGAATATGTTAATTAATACAAACGCTACTACAGAAAAAAGCCACGCATTTTTAAATAATATAAAAAATATCGAGAGCATTCTACCTGTTCGCGACGTTCGTTCATCAGTATGAGTTCTTGGAGCTTCATAGACTTGTCTGCTTCGTCCTGTTTCAGACGTTCGTAGTCGGCCTGCATCTGTTGATGCGCGAGCGTGAACTTCTGATTCAAATCTTTAAGTTCGCTGATCAATTCCTGTTTCTCGGATATCTCATCTCTGAGATCGGAAACCTACGAATTTAACGATTGACCTTAGACTCTTTTTCAACATCATTACTTTCACGTTATAGATTATATTCAGTGTATAACATATCATATGTTACCTGTTTTTGATGGACATCACGCAATTGATCCATCTGCTCTTCCAGTGCCAATCGCATCTTCGTCGCGGCCTCCTTCTCTTCTGCCTTCTCCTTGTTCGTCACATGTTGCACTTGTTCAGCGGCTTTGAGCTTGGCGCACTCCTCGCGCAGAGCATCGACGTCCTCTTCGAGAGCCCGCTTTCGGGCTTCCGCCTCCTTCATCGATTCCGAAAGGGTTTGCATGCGCGCCTCGTGTTGGGAAATTAGTAATCTGCACTCGCCAAGATCCTTCTCGTATTCTGAAACCTAAATAACAGAAACAATCGAGTATTAAAATACAATGATGAGTCCCCATTGTCGACAACGAAAGCGTAAAGGCATCGAGCTGTAACCCCATGCCATGTTGACATATATATCGCACAAAAATGTCTCTTTTGTGCAAGTAAATTGTAAATTTAATGTACCGGAACTGGAAATGTACTTACACTACTTACATTAATTGAATATCAGTATACTTTCTTGGAAAATAAAAAATTCAGCTACTTAAATGACAACTTTTTTGCCCGTAATAAAAAAAACTGTTCATACAAAGTGTTACTGAAAAATTGTACCACGCACGTGTTTGAATTTTCAAAACTCGTTTATGAAAAAAAAAAAAAAGAAAAAATCCGATACCGTTCATTAAATTCCAAACCAAATTTCAATGAGAGATTGAAAGTAGTCTCGCAATCGATACGTGCCTTCTTGTTGCAGTCGGACTGAAACGTCTCCAATCCTTGACAGCGTTGCACGAGGTTTTTCACTTCAGATTTCATCTTACTTATGTACAGCCTCGCAACGGTAAACTCTTCCTCCAGTTTTCCATTGGCGTCGGGTGTGGCCTGATAGAAATATATCGATTATATATCACGGGAGAATGGAATATTCGTTGTGCATAAAAAGTTCGGATGCGAGATGATAGGCACGATACCTTCAGATTTTCGTCTCCACCAATCGCAACTCCGATCTCTCCTAAATCCTTTAGCAAGTTCGAGAGCATCTCGGCCGTTCTTTTGCGCTGATGAGCAGACATGTCCCGGAGCTGCTGGAGCTCCGACGCCGTGGCATTGAATGCCGCTTGTTTCGCCAACAATTCCTCTGTCAATGCTTCGTGTTCTTTGTTCTTAATTTCGACCTGTATTGCGAAATAAATAAGTAAACATTGCGCGAACAATCGATAAGATAACCCGACGCTCGATCGCAGAAGAAATCTTCTACCGATTTGAAAATACCTGTGGTCGTCAACATTTTTTTTTTATCGAATGTATACCGGGTATTTATAAAAAATACCACCAACTCTACAGTTTAATTGAAAAAATGCAATTGTCTACATTCGGAGGAACATTTTTTAATCGGGGCTGAACAAATACTTCAAGTTGCCGGAGTGCTGAACACAGGGTAGTAATTGTGGTCTGAAGTTTTGGCGACATAAAATATTCAAAGTATTCATTCAGCTCGGTTTGAAACCGGAACAAGTATATATAAAACGAAAAAATTCTTTACTGGTGTAAAGTACTGTAATTTTTTCTCTTAGAGAAATGAAACCCATTAAACTTTTTATATATTCAAATTTTCTATTTTAAAGATTTTTTGCTTATTAAAAAATCGAGAATACCTGAGATCATTAACGGTTTTTTCTGTAACAAATTTATACTCAGCATTCAATTAAAGAAGAGCGGAATCGTCGTTCGACAAAACCTTTTGTATCGCAGCTGAGTAAACACTTCAGTTGGAGCACGGAACACTGGGTAGCACTTAACTACTGGCTGCATAAAACATTTGAAGAGTTTGTCTAGCTCCGTTTGAAACCAGGACAAATATGTGAAATAAAAATTATTCTTTACCGAGATAGTTTCAGGACAATTTTTTTAAAGGAGAGAAAATTAAAGCCCCCACACCTTTCATCGTACTCTAGATTATGATTTTCTACCTCTTGAGATTTTTGGTCGTAATTCACAGCCAGTTCTTCGAGCGCTTGTAAGACTTCCTTGACCTCCTCCTTAGCGCTCTCGGTCTCCTGATTAATCGTGCTCATCTCCTGTTGTAATTGTTCGTAATCTCTCCTCGCGCTCGCGATAAGTTCCTCCTGTTCTTCGAGTTGTTCCTTCAGCTTCTCAAGATATTGAGACTGTTGATTAATCTCCTCATCCTTGTCGTCGAGCTGTTGGAATAGACGCTCGCGCTGTTCTTCCAATTTTTGTCGCTCCTCGTTGGACAGCGAGCCGGCCATAAGTCCACCGCCGGGTATCGCGGGCGTCGGTCCATCTTCGATCTTCCCTGGAATATCTTTCGCGATTGACACGTTTTTATCGCCCCATCGATTTCACAGAATTCATAAATAAATTACGGCCAATGAAAATAATAATCGTCGTGATACCTTCCATGGGAGCAATGATGGGCGTTGTGACGTCTGGTCCTTCCACCAAACTGACCTGTTCCTCCGGCTTGACTGTTTCGCCCTGACGCCAGCGGGCCAATTCGACCTCCAACTTCTCCACTTTGCCTTTAAATCTCGCTGCTTTTTCTTTCTCGCGCTCGTAACGCCGCTTCCATTCCTCCGCCGTTAACTCTTCGTTGACACAGACGACGTTCTTAATTGTCTTTGCACGCTTGCCTGCAAAAACGAACGGATATGAACGTCGATTCGGTACGATAGGAAACATTTTTCAATAAACAGCCTGGCATGCATTTTCTAACGCTGGATGATACATTTTTCCAAAACTTCCGATTAGCATACTCCACACGGACGTTCATAGTTAAAAGTGAGATTCGGTGAGATTCCTAAAGGTATAAAAATTTGAAAAATCACCTGTTCTAAAGATGCCGAGAACACTATTTGTGTATAATAATTATGTCAAAAATTCAATAATAATTCGTAAAAAAAAAAATGTTCAACGAATAATCAGTAAACCCTTTTCCCTTTTTTCAGATAAATGGATCCATTTCTTAGAAAACACATGATTTTTTTCAGTATTCTCGCACATTTTTATATCTTTCATTTTTCAAATTTCTTCACAGTCACAGTTACAGAACTTCTATCGCAATAGCCTGGCAACTTTTTCTGTATACTGCAAAATCGTGCGCGGGAGCATATTCGAAATGAGTGTCTTTACATCGATTGTTTAAATTATCAAAGAAAGAAAAACTTTGAAATGTAAGACGATACTGAAAAAAATTCACATGGTTTCAAAAATTTCAAGGTATTCATTTGAAACAAAAAAATAAAAGGTGTAATTTTGCCTAAACGATTAATTTTTTTCATGATTGACTGAGAACTTTCTAGCAATATCATGCGAAATGAAAGGTTGCGACATGAGACCATTCGTTTATGTTTGATTATTTTTTAGATTTTTGACATGTCCGTACTCGAATTTTTTTCGAATGAATCTTTCAGGTGAGAACTTATGTGTGATACATCCTTATCGCATCGACAAATGGAAACAGCATTGATATTGAAAAATATATTTAAGTATATCGATCGCCGTTATTGTTACCGAAGTCTAACGTCGACTTTGTTTCCGATTCGTTGAAGCTCGCTGGTGAACAGCAAATAATAATGGTAGTTCGGGCGTTACCACCCAGAGATTCTTGTAAAATTCTTGTCAACTTGGAGTCTCGATACGGTATGTGAGTCTTGTTTCCGTCGGCGAGCGCAGAAATAACGTTACCGAGAGCCGAAAGAGATTTGTTAATGTTCTTTGCCTCGTCCAAAACTGTTCCCTCAGCACCGGTCTTCGACACCTGGAGGCAAAGAAAGCATTGCACACGAAAATTAATGGATCGTTTGTTGTCCACCAAACGTTCCTTGATTACAAATCATTTTCTTTTTCTATCGTACCTTCTCAGAACCAGCTAAATCGACCAGATACAATTTGCCGGACAGCTTTTTCTGATTCTCTAAATTTTCCTGTTTAACGTTTATCAGAAATACCGAATGGGAACGAGAACTGTGCTCATTCATGTTTGTTACAGCAATATGACGATTTGACTTTCCTTCTTCTATGACTTCGAAAACTTCCTCTGGACTGGAGACAAATCGTTCGGTCGCACCTTTTACAAAGGGAACTCGGTTTTTGTCCTCGTGCACGCTCAGATTTACCTTCGAGACTGTGAATTAAAGCGTCGCGAATTAGAATTGACAAGAAACGTTTATTAACGTATTTAATACTAAAATAATTACGATATTTTAAAAATTACTTAAACAGTTTAAAATAATTAAAGCGATCGATTGTCTTACCATCGAGCAAGTCTCTTATTTTGTCCATATAAATTTCGAAGTACGAGACTTTTATGTGAAACTCCAGATTCTCTTCCATCCCGTAAATGTGATTGAAAATATCGTTGACAATTCTTGGTATAATACCCTGCTTGTTGGGATCGCCAATGACACCTTCCATCGTGTGCGTTTTACCTGAAAAATTCGACAAATGCAAATGTGGTATACGATTATTTTTTATGTTAGCTACAAAAATCGAATATTAAATTTGTCTAAATTTTTTTTTTTAATACCTGACGAAGTTTGCCCGTACGCAAAGATCGTGCCATTGTAGCCTGCCAGCACGTCCGTGACGATAGACTTCGCGGCCTCATTGTAAACCTTGTCTTGTGTTGCATTTGGTTTAAATACTTTATCAAAAAGATATACTTTTCCCTGTAACAAAAAATATATGTATTCAAGTTATCATCTCAATTGTTACCTCTGATCACAATTCGTATGATTTTAGCGGCAGATTACGTTGAGGAATGAGAGGTAAGGAAAATTTAACGAAAATTTGAACAATAAATATAAAATAGAAAATGGAGAAGCATTCAAAGTAACCGCTTTGGGCTGATTATTGAGCTTTTCAGAGTATTCTCAAATTTGCAACCTCTATCACGGAAACTCCGATACTGCATGCGGTTGTGGTATTTCGGTAAAGTAGAAAGAACATAATTTACGCAAGAGACCTCCTTCGGACAATTCCCTCAGGTTTTGTGAACAAAGAAAGATGAAAATTGGAGCAACCTCCGAATAGAGGAACTGCTGAGCTTTGTTTCATGAGAGATTCCCTTGTCAATGGAGGAGTCTCCAAAGACATCGAAGAAATTAACGACCGAAAGACGTCGATGAATTATTATTGAGCATCACACACAGACTGGTGAGGCAGTGGCTTTAAGAAATACATTAAAGGTGAACATCCAAATGCCTGAAAAATTTGAAGATTGTATCTATTTGAAAGGGATTTTATTGTGTCTCTGATAACAAGGATTGTTCGATACGCAATAGTGAAAAAAATACAATAACTAAATTAACACGATACCGAGCTTAGGAATTATTGACTTCCGGTATCGTTTTGACTTTGTTTCGAGATATTCGTTGGGTGAATACAACCTTGATTAAAAAAAATTGAATTCCTTAAATTCCTTAAATTAAATATACTTATTCGTGATAATTTTTTTAAACACTCGACAGTGTAAAAAACTTGCCATAATCACACTTTTACGGTAGTTGGTTGCCGGTATTAATTTATTCGAATTTTGTATGGACAAATTAATTTTTTCGGTATTCGGCGGGTGAATTTTAGGAGAAAATACGATGGAGTGGTGTCTTGCAAGTAGTGCTTGGGTCATTGACCTATGCGGAAGAACATCCGCAGCGGATCATCAATTTGAGGGATCAAAGTGCCGTCTTACCGGCGTCTTCTTACCTTTAAACCCGAAACTTTGGCTTCGTAGAGAATTTGCCAGAAAGGATTATGCAGTCGATTGCCCTTTACATAATTGACAGATTATAAGCCGGATAGCTGCGTTCTTTCAAAATTTCCACTGGCAATGTGTTTTATCCGTACAAACCGTGTTCAGATAAATTAATACAAACATATTTTTGACAGACTGCTTTTTTTATAACGAAAATTAATTGATATTCAAATGTACAAATTTCTGACAGGAGACAACAAATAAAAGACACGGAAATTTTTCGTGCGCGGTACATGCGAAATTCTTCCAAGATATTATCTCTTGTGCCTAATAATAAATAAGATTTAATTGATTCGCAGGTGGAATTAAGATTTCCGCAACACACATGAGAAACGGCAATGAATCGTTAGCTTTTATTAGAAGACCTCAGTTTGATTTTTCCACAAAAAATTCAACTTGATGCAACCCACATTTATGCTTAATTTTTTTAATCATCAACCCGCTTTTCCATCAATAGGTTTGAGCTAGAAAAAACCATCTTGGGTCACACTCTGAACTTTTGTTTTTGTACAATTACTGAAGCCACAAAAAAGTAATTGCAGAACATGTATAAATTATCATTCAATAACGACTTTGCAAACTATCCTATTTAATTTCTCCGGGTCCTGCCAGAGAGCTCACAAAAAAAAAACCATGAGATATTATACAATAGTGGCCCCAATTTATTTTAACAAGTGTGAAATGTGAAATCTGCCTGCCGCATGGAAGTTCCCTTCATGTGTGGTATAAAAGTTTTCTAGCTTCGCCCTCCGCCGATACCAACAACAACAAATCAAATCCAACCAAGATTTTATGCAATAAAACCTATTTTGATGTTTTTTTTTGTTCCCGAAGGCAAATCTGGCCTTAAAGAAAGGAGCTAAAGTGAATTACGACAAATCGCACTCTAAAAAAATTGTTTTTTTTTCTACGATTACTGAATCCACTAAAAAGTAATCGGACAACGTAGAAGAAATCATAAACTAACAACAAAATAGTGGACTATCCTGTTTCACTGTCTCGTAAAAAAACATGGGTCATTATGTAACACAGGCGTTGAAAATTATCTTTTATAAGCGTCAATGGATTTTTAAAAAATGTGAGAAACATCGGCATCCCTCAAAGAAACCCCTCCACTCCTGGTACAAACATTTTCTATCCCCGAACAGCTCCAGCGATGCCAACAACAATTCCTTGCTATCAAAGATAAACACTGTGTGACGGTAATACCAGACTCTTCGCTACTACAATATTATCCGCTTATTGATAAATCCAAGCGATAGCTTTCACAACTTTTACAACCAAAACAAGAGCAGGCAAAAAAACATAAATGAATCCCATTGCTGAATAGTTGACAAGCACCAATCAAGTACAAAGTGGAAGCATGGTAGATGCTGGAAACAAACGTTTTTCTGGACTATGCCAATGTAACTCAATGAGTCATTCAGGGATGGTGGCTGCATGTGTGTGGAGAATCCCACACACAATTCTTGCTAAATGTACGACTCTAAACACTCGTGAAATATACGTTGGAAAATGTAACCACAATTAATTAAAGTGTGTCTAAAGTACATACATTACGTTTCTCGATGATTACACCTGGTTAGATTCGTATTACATCGAGAAAACCGAAAGAAAGGGAAAATAATGGGATCAAACCAAATCCTCCGGTACCCATTAACGGAATCGTTTCAAAAGTATTACATTCCTTAAAACTTAGAACGTTCCAAACTCGAAAGCAATGCTTCGAGTGATGCAAATCCAAAAAAAAAAATGAAATCACCGAGGTTCATAAAAAAAAACTCGATCAGACAAAAAATTTCGTACGTCACGTCGAGATCCTTGCGAATGTATCTGTCAGCTGTGTGGTCGCTTTTGTCCGGTGATTAAAGCGAGACTCGATAATGAGACAGTGTAGAAGGACGGTTAGATCGCACGTAAAGATCGTGCAGACGGATTCATCAGCTCACCCCGATGGATATGCAGTTCTCCTCGCCGCCGGATGGAAACTTGACGACGAATTTTGATCCGGCCTTTTCCTCCGAATCGTTGAGAGGCCGAAATCTGCACACAACTCTGATACTGTCTTCGGCAGCGATCTCTCGTTCACGCGGCGTCTCCATCATCGTAACAAAACCGACGGGTGTACACGTCGACGATTAAACAACGCGAATTTCTCCGTCAAACAAATAACTCCCGATGCCGATAGTTATTGTCGTCGCTGACAATAATTTCTATTGTAAATGTATCATAGGCGATAAGGTTCGAGAACTCGATAACCGCATCAAGTCTCGCCTACTGTCAGAAGCGACCACGGCCCGTTCAAGCAACACCAAGATGGCCGACGTCTCTCAAACGTTAACCCAAGGGGGTTTAGGATCGTCTAATTGGTCTAGCCCGAGAGAGACGTAGGTGGTATTCGCACACTGAAACGCCGAACGTATTTTCCACGGTGTATTATTACTGTCGAACCCCCTTAACCCCAGATAAACGTTCGGTAAGAACGAAAAAAAAACCCTCACCGAGCATTGCTCATTACCAGCGCGATTCTTATTTCGTCTCCCGTACGCCCGAGACTCAACTTTTTCCAAGATAACGGAGCTCGGATTTTTGGTGGAAAAAGAACGGAGAGAGAACAGCTCGCACGAACGCGTCGGCAGCCATGCGCGACCTGCCTGCTGCTGTGCGCGCTGTGCCTCTTGGGTCTCTCGGCAACTCGGCTTTGCCGTCGGTGCCCGCTGACGCGCCGGTCCTTTACGGATATGTATACCAACTGCGATCCCTGTTTGTATATATTTGTGTGTGGGAAGAACACACGAGCGTAACCCACCGGGCAATATCATTCCGCCCCCGCCTGTCGCTCCCTCGGACCATGGCTTTCGCACTCCTGCAAAATTATTGATTTCCCTGTATTTCGTCGTCTTTCGAAACTTTCTTTCGGCATAATTATTCTCGCCGGCGGGGTGGGGGAAAGGAGTGACTTTTTTTGGAACTTGTGGCATTGATTGAGCTCGCGTTTGGATCGTACGATCGGGGTACGAATTTAATTGAAGGGTACGTGCACAGCGGAAAAGATGTATATATATATACTAACTGGGAGCGCGCTTCGCCTTAAAGCGATCTCTAATGGAATCATCAATTACGCTAGTCACGGAACCAAGGTCATAAGGGCACGAATCCGTGGACGAAGGTCACTGCCACGTGTCTTTCGTAACAACTTTCCTCCCCCATTTCCGTTGGGATTTTGTATCGTATTACACGTGCTATTAAATTTGGAAGGTATAGCCGTGAAGCTACGTATTATTGACGGGCGTGTTGTAGGCAAGATCGTTGCCGACAGCCGGTGCACGTGAATTCCATTCGGCCATTTCGGTTCCATCGATGTAACGATCTATTTCTATCGCTTTTGTCGTTGCAAACTGTCTGGCGATGCGTCTACGTGACGCCACTCAAAACTGCGACGATTAGGCTATTTCGTACGCACGTGTTCTATAACAAAAATGTATTTATTCATCATAACAAGACAGTGTTTTAATAAGTAAAAGGACATTTTTTTTTGTTTTCGTTTTTTCTTTCTCGAACAATCTTTGTTATACTATAATTTCGAGCGGAGTTATAAACCGTCCGCTCGCAACTGCGATTAACATATATATTAGATTTTTAAGATTTCCTACACGCTACGTTGACTAGGCTTAGGACTGAGTGAAGATGTGGCGAACTGTTCGTTCCCAAATGTAAGCCGCATTTCTCTGTTCTTAATTTGTTTACACTATCGATAATCGCTATTACTCGTTTTGATGAATCGTCTGTCATGGATTACCATTCACGACGGAGTTAAATTATACCCATAATCAAAATAAAATACGAGATAATTAAATAAACAAGTATCGTGTTTGGCTCTTCGGCATTTGGCAAAAATTCTAAACGTCCACTCCATTATAACATTATGGAATGGTGAGCTTACGCATTGCAAGTAAAATCTTCACCTAATGTACATTGAAATATATTATAAGCGGTAATGTTTTTTTTAAATTAACTTATCGACTTGTTTTTACTGACGCGCTATCGACCAAGATCGAAAATCCCTCGGCATTACGACTGTCCCACGTATGTCTGTATATATATTCTAATTAAATAAAAATAAAGATGTGAGCTTGTAAGTCGGTCTTAAAACGATTTACCGGTTAAACGACTGACGAATACTGTTGTGAGAGTTGACAGAGTCAGTCGTAGACGATCACTTGTGTCTTTTGACTTCGTGTCCGAAGCCAAAATGTTCATAATAAATGTATTTACAAAAAAAAGGTATTTGATAGTAAGATGTACGAAAACACTAAAGTAATCATGATTGTACGGACCGTACATGACAAAATTATAATGTGACCGTCTGGGTCTAAAATTTTGTTTTTCATTTTGACAAAAACAAATGTAACACTTGTCTGTGTACGTCGTCCAATCGAACATTGTATACATAATTACGTTAGTTTAGCTGCATAACATTGAATCGGGCAACAAATATTTGAGCTTCGTTTCAATTGTGTTAATTACCATTTAAGGCTTAATTTATGTTTTACCTACGACTGGAAAATTCTTATTTCTCCAACTACATTGTATATATAGTATACATGTAAATATGTGCCTTTTATAGCAAGGTCGGGCTTCAAAAACGCGTCCGATACGCCGGACTTGTTATAGAAATATCGATGTAAAATTACGTTATCGAATGTGGCAGTTTGGAGCGTCGAGCATTCGTTTCATGAATTTCGGATTTTTTTTTAACGAGGGTAAATAAAATTCCATGTTCAAGCTCAGTGCTTGATTTGTTCGTTGTTCTTTAGAGCAATAGCATTCGCAAGGCCCACGGCACAGGGGTAATTTTTTAAAATTTTGTCGTCGCAATTTACCAATTACAAATCAATGAATGCGCGCTAGCTCGGGAAATCGACGTGAAAGCACGACCAAATTTTAACGCTACAATAATTGTTACGCGAAATGCGTTTGTAGTTTATCGAACTTAGCTACTTGTACGAAAGGCAATGCGAATGTATAAAATGTTACTCGTCTTTAGATGTTAGAAACAATTAATTGATGACGAAATACATGTGAATTTATTAGTAAACTTTAATGTATCAACAACCAGATTGTTAATTGATACTCGGTAGATTTGCCTTTAATAGAAGTTTCATTTTTAGTGTCACGTTCGCGGTCTTGGAACTTAACCGTTCCCGGTTTACTGGTTAATTACCGTCGAAACAACATTACAAAAAAGAAAGTTCTACTTAGACTATTGAATTCCGTGCGAACAGTGCTTGTGCGCTTTTTAAAAAGAAAAAT
Organism: Listrodromus nycthemerus; assembly: GCA_963978505.1. Classification (NCBI taxonomy): domain Eukaryota; kingdom Metazoa; phylum Arthropoda; class Insecta; order Hymenoptera; family Ichneumonidae; genus Listrodromus; species Listrodromus nycthemerus. The sequence goes on from OZ021683.1 coordinate 5,005,329, forward strand.
TTACCTTCAACTGTTCCACAGTGAGCTAATACTCCGTGAGAACGTATATTATCGACTTAGCTAACAGATCACGATATTCACCATTTCGATCTAGTGGCACTTTTGATTAAAAGTGATTTACATACATGGTATGTAATTAACAATACGGTATTAATGCAAGGTATAAATGGAGTGTCAGAAGAATTACTTTTTTTTTCTCGCGTTGCTTTTGCCTACATGCATGCTGCGATTAAAACGGCCATCGGATTGTACCATTAAAAACCGGAAAAAAAGCCAGTGCGATTCTCACTGCGTATAGAGTGCAGTCATTGAAGCGATCGTACCCAAGTACAGCACCATCGAATTTGATAAAATGTCAGCAAAAATCGTGAATCGACCAAAAAATGTTTGTCCTCTAACTTTTCGTAATTTAACAACATTTTCTTTATCGATCCGGATAACCGACTTTTTTTCAACTTTCGTTCGATTACGGAATGTACTGGAGAAGTATTGAAATAAGACGTTTCGACACCATGAATTTGTAACTTCCACACTTTCCTGGCTCTCTAAACTTTGATAAGCACATGCATCTGAATATTTGCATTGAAATTAAATAATTATTTACATATTCATATATATATATATATATAAATATATATATATATAGATAGATATTGTTGCTGTTATTATTAGTCGACTAGCTGCTACCTGCTGGGAGCATTTGAACGTTATTCTCGAAGAAATCGCGTTTCTTACTCTATTCCGAACGTGTTCGTTTCTTCTACGGCTAGGAGAAGTTTTTCGTACAAAATTTCAGGGGTCGGGTAGGGTGGCAAATCCAGTCTGTTGAAACAGGTGTGAGCTCTGTAAAGACGAATAACAAAATCGGATAATTAGAAATGGAAATTTAATGTTTTTTCAAGTTTTACTAAATATTTCAAGTTTGAAAAATGTCCAAGTACCTTTGGTGAGGGAACAGCGTTCAGTTATCGCATTCGCAAATTGATAAAAAGAAAATCCATTACCTGGGCAAACTGTTTGGTCTTCCCCACTTCTCGATACAGAATTTTCTCGGTCCGGTAGATCCGCGCAACGCGGCGAATCCCTCGTACGGAATACTCGATGTTCCGGTAACGAATTGCAGGAGTCGAAGTCTCTGCTCGTTCGTGAAGCGACTGATGCTGCTCCAGAACCATTCGACAACCGGATGTCCGTCGTGATACCCACTTCTGTATTCAGTGTGAGCGCGCCAGTCGTTCAGATCGATCTCGGCAGCTCCGGCAATCACCAATTCCAACTCCCGGGCGTCGAAAACTGAGACCAAACGAGGATCGACCACCTCGTAGAAGCCTCGTACTAGAGACTCGGTTTGCTCGGACACGCCACGCTCCAATCGCCAGCGTACGACGCGCTCGATATATTCCTTCTTATTTTTCTCCGTTACGGTTATGTTACGACCGCCCGGTTTCAGGTCCCGTTCGGCAACTCTACCGAGGAGTTCCTCGGTAACGGAAAACGTGAGTTCCAACGGCTCGATGCTTATGTCCCTCTCCTTAATCCACATGAGACTCTGATGAAACTCCTGATCCAAACTCTCTAAATCACTGAGACTTGCCGGGATTCTCAGGAGAGCCTTGTAAAACGGTCTCGTGAAAAAAGCGTCGAGCAGGTACTGATGCACTAGGGCGAGGCCCAACACACGACCGGAAAATCTAAACCAATCGTTATAATTGTCGACGAAAGCCGACATCGGCGACACTTGAACGGTGTACGTGTCGTTGGCCGAATACTCAAATAGACCGTAGTAAGGATTGAAAAGCTCGCGCGAGAGGTGAAAGAAAAATTCTCTCGACGGTCCACCGTAATCCAGACCCTCCTCATGATCGAATATCACAACGAGTTTACCCTTCTGCAGATCTTTCTTTGACGCGGCCATTATTCGAGTAAATGCGTCCTCCAAGAGATGCTCCCGCCTTATGTGCAATCTGCGTGTTTGATTCGAGAAAAGTAATTAATAAAATTCGAAACACTTTTAACTCTGAAGAAGAAATAATAATCCCGCCACGCGTCTTACTTTAACTTTCCGGGTCCCTGGCCGAAACCTTTGCTCTCGAGTTTCCTGTAGAATGTTCGGAGTTTCGCTTCGAAGTCCCTTCTGTACGGCGCCGGAGCCCTCGCCGATGCCCTTGCAAGACCCGGTGAAGCGTGCGGACTACCCAGTGGTGATCTGCCTATGTTTCCAGGAACGTAGGACATGATTTCTTGCTCGAACAGGCTGTAAGAAAATAATATAATGAAGATAAAAACTGTTAGATGTCTGTATTAAATCTGATGAAGAAATATTCGCTCCAAAATATTCTGCTAAAACGAGTGTATTTTTGAATGCAGCTCAGTTATGTGTTCTTTTATTGGCGTCTCTGCAGTACTAGGAGATTAAAAAATTCTGAACTTTACATCAGTTTCTTGCTATGCGACACACCTCCTTTGTTTTAATAATAGAAGGATGCTTAATAAAGCAGATTTGTGACAAAAGTAAACCGTAAACTGGAAGTAGACCGGAGCACAAGAACCACCATTTCAGCTGCGTATGCTTGCAAATACACCTCTAATGTTTTAATATTTTTAAAACATATTTGAAAAAATTAATTGCCGCGATTACCTGAGTAACAAGGCCAAAGGGACATCGTGGCCCAAACGCTGTAGCGCTGTAGTACCTTCCACCCTGATCGTATTCACTTTTTCCCTTAACGCAATGTTTTGGGTCAATGCTCCGTGTCGTTCCTTTAAGATATCCATGATGTTCGGCTGTCTCAGGAACGCGACAACTTTGTCATTGTAAGCGATAGGTACTTCCATAGTGGTCGTGACCGCAGATTGCTGGGGTCTCGGCGGTGGGACCGGCGCTTCATCGAGATGCGTTCGAGGATGCGCCGCTTCGGTCGGTAATCTCGGATCGATGAACGATGTAGTTTTACGTGCGTGACAGATGAAAAATCTCTGAAATTCATTCCAAACGTAAATATATAAATTGTTTACCATGCTTATGCATTTTTTTAAATTACCTTGCCGGTGCGATCCAGTTTCGATTCGTATCCTCTCGGAAGTTCCTTGGTCGGATCGGCGAAGAAATTTATAAGCGCGACCAGATCTCTGTTGTGCTCGTACCTGGGAAACGCAATCGGATCGCGTCGAATTCTGCTGATCATGTGTTTCAGACTGGGGTTTCGATTGTAAAGCTCCATCGCGTCCATGTTGGTGTGGAGAACGGTGAAAAAATCGGGTCGTGAGAGAAACAAGACCGGTGTCGTATTGGCAATGTCGAAGGGTTCGGAAGCGCCGACTCTGTCCAGCCGGTCGCTCGGCCCCTCTCCGTTCTCTGGTTGGCTAGCGTTGGAATTTGCGGGGTTGACGAGCTCTCGATCGATATTGTCCGAACGCGATATCGTACGGCGAACGCTCTGATATCGCCTATCGAGTTGCTGCCGACGCATCTCGCAGCCCGTGTTCCGCGGTGCCAAACCCGGTCGTTGCCAAGTCGTTGTACGATTTACGTGGTCAATATAAAACACTCGTCCGTGACTATCGATCCTCGCTTCCCAGGCTACGAATTGATGAAACGACGAAGGTAATTTATAATTGACAAAGAAAAAAAAAGTTAAATCGTATTTTGATTATATGATCCTAAAGATATCCGCATAACATCGAATTTGATGATTAGCAAGTCTTCATCAAAAGGCCTCTAGGAATAATAATTTTTGTTCAAATCTAGAACATTATTCTCTGCGAGAACAAAATTTGATTTTCTAAATGAATTTCACTGAGCTAAATTCGTGCGATACAACACGCAGCCATTATAACTTGACACAATTGGATTTAGATCCTGCCAAAGATATCTTTTTATCATCAGGATGATATGGAGCAGAAGACATGATAAGTCAATGAAGTTTAGCCTTACAGGGAGGCAGAGGCTCTTCGGACGTCAGAGAAGCGTTTGACGATGGGCACATCGGCAAAGGTCTCGGACGGTGAGTCGGGGTTGGTGGACACTCTCCCTGGCTGCTTATTCCGGATTCTGGTCTTATCAGCGGCCTGTGCGATCGCGGAGAACTCAACAGAGCGATGCTTTTGGTGATAGCCGTTCGAGCCTAAAATTACAATGAATTGTGTAACTATCGACGATGAAAAATTTAAGAGTTCGATGCTCGTGGTAAAATAATTGGTCGTTACTTTTAAAGCCGCGGTCTCATCAACGTCTACAATCTCGAAGCCGAAGCAATCTTCGGGTCGGCACGGTGTTGCGTGCTTGTGAGGATGCCTTCTCGGCAACTCGGGAAGGGTGTTCGTCAATGCGTTACTTCGCTGTAACAATCTGTGTGCCGACCTTGGCGGCAACGGTGGAGGGTTCGGATAGAGGGTGTCGTACAGGGACTCGGGCGCTGATGGACCACCGGTACTTCGCCACAATTGGTAATACTCGACGCGCTCTTGAGGTCCTATGCCGTTTGCCACCCGACTTCTCTGCAATACGAAATATTAAAAATGTAGAAGTTGTTGCATAGAAAAATAAATAAGTATTATTGAACGGAATTAAATAATGGTCGGATGAATAGAATCGGACGTTAAAATTCAGTTTGCAATAATCTCGAGTTGAGGAACAGATATGGGTAAAGTTTAAACAGTTTTATCTTATGTTTCAACACACGAAGTACTCTTCTACGATACACAAACCATTCACTTTTTGATATTTTATCCAATACGGTAGTCACTTCGTAACCGATATTCCATTTACGCAGTTTCTATGCAATACGAAATATTTGTATCAATTGGACTTAACTCATAGGAAAAAAACCAAAAAACGAAGATATACTCAAGAACGATAAATAATGATCGAACAAATATGATAAAATCATTGAAGACAGATTAGAATCGTTTCAAATCCTTGAAACTTGGCAAAAAACTGTAAATGTTTTCATAGTTTTATCTCATGTGTGAACACTCAATGATTCAATGTCTTTCTATGATACACGAATTGACTTTCTGACCTGATTTTTCCATCTATATTCGGCAGTTATTTTGCCAGCTTAAAACTGATAACGAAAGAAATCCAGGGTTGTTGACCTTGCTCATTGTTAATTTTTACAGGGCTTGCAGCCTGTGGATGATAGAAATGTTAATCGATTTGAAAAACCTTTTTAGATCCAAGACTTGGATGCGGTTTCGATATTCGTTGAGACTCCGTGTCAGAGTTGCTTCCCTCGCTGCTGTACGAGGATCCCGGTTCGAGTTCTAAGCCCGGGCCTTCGTCGAGGTCCGGATCGTTACCCGAGGCCGCGTCTGAAAGTGCCGAGGCACTGTCGGCGAGATCGATGCGCTGTTGAGCTTTCGCCGCCTCGAACAAATTTACCAGACTCGGTAGTTTGAATGGTTTCTTCAAACTCAACGCCGCGGCTTCGCAATCACCGCTGGAATTTCCAGGTAATGAATTGTCGCCGCCGGAAAAGTGTGCCGACGAGCCCGACGGCATGGTAACATCGTCGTCTCCGTGTGCACCCTCGCAGTGTGCGGTGAGGTCGTAGCAAGCAGCGTTCGATCTCTCCCCGGCGACGCTCTCGGTCGAACTGTGAGTGTCGTCTAAAGAAGCGGCGTTCGAGCGACCTTCATTGCATTCCGTATCGTAATCGGCTCTGTACTCAACGCTGTTGCACTGACGATTTGCCCTTATCGATTCCTTCTTTCTGATTCCTGTCTTGCTCGAAGAAGGAGGCTTGCTCGAGCAGTCGAACGATTGCGAATAACTCGGCGAAACTTCGTTCGCCCTGTTCAACGAACTCTCAAGGAAACGTTTCTTTCGAATTAAATTTTTGTGGGACGTCGGAACGATTCTCGCGCGTTCCAACGAGTCGGTGCTCGATTCCTCGTCGTAATACGTTGGCGAAGAGGCCAAACCGTTGCATGCCGGACGATCGCCGTTCTGACGAGCGTAACTCGCTTCCGACGGTCCAACGTGATCGACCTCGTCGTGGTCATTGTCTGAGTCTCTGCCTCCGAATTGTTCGGCCTCGGGGGCTGTCGAGACACCGAGCTCCTTCTTGATCCTCTGCTTCTCGACCGTCGAACTTCCACATCGTTGCGAATGCGGCCCAACGGTGTCCTCGGACACACCGTTTTCCACGAGTGCACAGTCCGCCAACTGAGATTCCGTAATCGATCGATTCTCCGTCAATCCTCCTCGAGAGTTTTCTGAAAAACGCTCCCCATCAACCGGAGCCCTCGACTGAGAAGATTTTCCAGAGACTCCGTTCGTCAGATTGTCGGATTCCATGCTGCTACTGGTGCCCTGCCTTGGCAACATTTTGATACCATTTATTCTCGATTTTTAGAGCCTTTTGGAAATCGAGCGGACATTATCACCACCGTTAGAACACCCTCGATTGCGCACTTGATTCCTGGAAAGCAGACAACAACTCGTTTGTATTCATTATATATATATATATTCTTATTTACGTGAAATTAACGTGGAAGATATTGAAAAAATGTTTTGATTTGGTGTATAATACGTTAATTAGAATAACATAGTTCAATTTTTATATTATGTTCGTTATTTTTATATCATTGTCAATGTTACCTATTTTTTTTTATTTTTGTGTAGAATGCATAGCGTACTATACAAGAGTATGGCTTAAATCTGTTATCAAGGATGAATCAGAATCATCATTCTTGTGACTAATGTGCTGCATAGTCAGAAATTCTAGTACATGATTCAACGAGGCACAAGGCATCATTCTCAGCTGGAAAAACGTACACGGTTGTGTGATAGAAAGATCTGAAGGACAAGTTAAAACATTTTAGAACAGAATTATAGTTTTTTTTTGTTTCTCCACTATTATAAGATTTTTGCTCATAATTGATGGAAAAAAGAAATATTACGTGATAAAAATATCACACTTCAGGCAAGCCTATGCCCTTGGTATAAGACTCAAGAAGTGTCCTTGATAAAAGTAGTATGAAACTTTCTATACATTTTTGGTAGATGAGACATCAGAAAATGTCTAATGAATATGTATATGATTAAAGCTTCACATTTATGGAAAATATGCTTAAATCTCTGGACAATTTTTTCTGTTGCACTGTTAAAATTCAATTTTTTCCATGTTCTGACAATAGTTTTGTCTTATTGAGGATAATTTCATGCTTTTCTCACGAGATTCTAGGTGTCCTTGGTAGAGAGATTGTATAGCTTTCTACGCATTTTTCAGAGATGTGAAAAAGCAATGACTAATAAGAGTGTCTGCAAGATAAACTATAAATATATGAAAATATACTATATTATATTATGTTTAATCATATTGGCTGTATTATTTCTTCGTAAAAGAGTTTTTTAACATTAATAAATAAATAAATAAATACATGTATTTTTACAAGTTCAGTATCAAAAGCCATTTTCTTTAATGCTTTAAAAATAGTATTATCTGCACGAATGGTAGGAATTATATCGGATCATACTAACTGGAGTCGTGTAATGCGCCCAAGACGTCAAATTAATTGGTTGTCGACAGAATGATTATCATAGTGTTCATGTATGAAACATCACTGACTCGCTAAGAATTCTCACAGATTTTTTTTTTCACTTTAAGGTAGCAGGAAATTAGTTCAAACGACAAGTTGGCATAAGACCTTTGATAAGTCGACCCATCAATAAAGCAGAGACAAAATAAATTTTTAAATATGAGAAAAATTTTTTAAGTTATGCAACGACGTGGTTCGCCGAAACAGTTCTTCAAGCTGAATTTTCTTGACAACAGGGAGCAAAGATATTCGTCCAAATGCTCCAAAAAACATGCAGAAAAGCATCAAAATACGAGGTTGGAGAGGTGTAAACTTACGTCTTCGTTCATTGTGTTTCTTTCATAGGCTGAACGTGACAGTCCGACGAGTGCAGCTCGAACTATCCCAATTAGAATGGTTTGCTACTTCGATGAAAAAAATTTGACGTCCTCTTTATATTTCTCGGTAATTAGGTGAACCGATTGAAAAGATAGTTATTTGACAGAAGGATATACCCAGCAACTACCGGACCTAAAGTGATCGCAGACGAACGGCTCATGGCACGTTGACCGAACGAGCGTGCTTTCTAAACGTCGCACATTTCACGGATCACCGATACTGTTTTTTTCTCCTCGCCCCTATTGATTACGTCTCTTGTTACTTCCATTTTACGCTCATCCAGTTTTTTTTTACTGTGAATATTGTTGCATGCTTTATGTACACTCTTGTTACCATTTTTCTCACTTTTCAACCTGATGTTTCATTTGCGACTATATCGCCGGCGCTGTAGTGTACACTATAGTATATGGTGTAGATAATATATAGTGTAGTCAGTATACAGTATATATATATACTAACTACACTGTACTATAGGGTAGTCAGCATCACGTTCTGCATTACAAGACTTTGCGATTATTTAATATTAATAGATTTAGTTCTATATTTTTCCCAAATCCCCAATTTTCGTTTCTATTCCAAGAGAAATCCGTTCGGTACTTTAAGGAACTTAAATAATTATTTCCGAATACAGAGTTTTGTCGCCAGCCTTCCTGTATCTATAGAACAAATGTATTAACAATACCCCCCTCATTATACGTTTTTGATAAATCAATGGAGTTTCCTGGCGATAATCGCCAGGCCATAATTACATTACCCTCAGTTTGTTCATTGCAATCTGTTCTACCTCCACATGGATATCGAACGAATGGTCGGGACCGGAAGTTCCGATAATCCTCAGACATGCGCATTGGTCGGAAAAAGTAGCAGACGTCATTCTAACCTTGCGGTCCGTCACTCTGAGACACCGGTCGAGTTTACCTTTGATAAGATGCAGTCGCTATCAGTGTCGATGCAGCTGCATTAGTGCGTTCATCAGAGTTGACGATCGTTAATTGACGTTGAAATGACAAGCGACTTAGTCGTCACTGAAGAAAGTGTTGTGAAGAAACGGTCGAAAGTCTCCAGGAATTGGAACGACTATGAAGTTTCGCGGTTGACAACAAGACGAGTGAAAGTTTCACTTGATCAGCTGACTATGACACAGATCTTGGTGTAACAATCGTGTTACTCTAACACTGTTCGCTAAAAGAAAACGCTCACTCAGGTATATATTAATTAATGACGCGAGTGCGGAACTGCGCGTTCGAAATTATCGTCGTCTTTTGAAATCACAATATGATTCATCGCCGCGCGTACGATCGAACAAGGATCAACGTATCACGAGTAAGATTTTTATTTGCAACTCGAGCATATGCGTATTCGCGACAAATGGCTTGGTCCGAATAATCCCTCGACGTTTGAGGAAGTCTTCATACATTTTACTACAGTCTAATCGCTTAGACAATTATATTTATGCCGTAGAATTATTCTTAATGATAGGTGGACCAACGATTTTACACTGATTGCATTATAAAAGTTGGTCTTTTATCACAGTTATGTTTACTTGTACCACAAAACTGACTTTAAAGTTTATGATTCATGGCTTGAAATTTTCAAGTGTAATATGTAAATATGTATTATTTTTAGGAATCCTATAGATTCGGATTGAAAGACGATTAATTGAATCTCATCAGTAAACATGAACGAACTCTTAAGCACAGGGGATACCCCAACGGATAATCTCTATCTGGCATTGATACAATGTTTTGCTATTATATTGTGCGGGTAAGTCGTATCAGATTTGTTATATCTTCGAGCATCATTCGATTTGTGCATAGATCAAATTCATTTTTTTTCTAATAATTGAATTTTAAAAACTATAAAACAGTATATTTCTGTTTATTTGTCTGAGGTAATTAATTCTATGTTCTTACTTAGATATGCAGCTGGAAGACTAGACATCATTACAAGGTCGGAAGCCAATGGTCTCAACACGTTTGTTGGAACATTTGCGCTGCCATCCCTGATATTTTTGTCGCTAGCCAAACTTGATTTTTCGCTGGTCAACTGGAGATTTTTATTGGCCGTTTTGCTTGCCAAAAGCTCAGTCTTCTTCGTGGTCCTTGGAGTGTGCATGATAACCATGAGAGCCTCCAATCCTGGTCGGGCTGCTTTGTTCGCTATTTTTTCCACACAGAGCAACGATTTTGCCATTGGATATCCTATGAGTAAGTTGCATAGCATTATTAAAAATTCGTTACTATTAATTTCCCACTCATACGTTTTCAATTGCACTGTATAATACAGTCATTTTTAGAAAATAAGAAAAATTTTGATTAGTGATAACAATGTGCATCTTTTACAGTTATCTTAATTTTATCTTGACTATTATTACATTTGAGATGTTGAATCGAGATAACATCTATTATTTTTTCAGTCTACACTCTACATGTAATATTCAAAATATTACATACAGAGTGTAATATTCAAAATTGGTTACTATAGCATTTGGACGTTATTATTTAGACTAACTCCTGCAATCACATTAGAAAACCGTGCTATAGTTGATAGAATAAAGTAATGCACTCCCTTTGCGTTGAACACAATTTTATGTTCATGCTATTAATTTTTTTGTTCTAGTCGACGCTCTATACGGCGATACACATCCGGAGTACTCGGCGTACCTGTATCTGATGGCTCCAATATCGCTTGCCATTCTGAATCCGATTGGTTTTGTTCTTCTGGAGATTGGAAAGCGTCGTACGAGCGAGGAAGCAAGTGGACGATGTTCTCTGACCTGGTCGATCGTTAAAGGAATCGCTCTGAATCCGATACTTTTCATGACCGTTCTCGGTATCATCGGAAATCTCATCTTCAGTCACCAAATACCAAAAATGCTCTCCGCCATTCTTCAAGTTCTCGGTGATGCCTTTTCTGCAAGCGCGCTCTTCCTGCTGGGTCTCATGATGGTCGGAAAAGTACATACTCTCAAGGGCGCGGCACTCGTTATACCAGGAATATTGATATGCATTAAATTGCTGGTACTGCCGCTGGTCATAAGAGAGTCGGTTATTCTCTTGGAGGCTGGCGCTAACGACACAGACACGAACGATCTGAGTACGTACGGATTTCTGTACGGTACGATACCGACTGCCCCAGCGTTATTTATATTCACGCTTCGGTACAATCTCGACATCGATCTCATCGCGTCGTCGATGGTCGCGTGCACCTTTCTGTCAGCGCCGTTAATGTTTGTCTCTGCGAAACTCATAACGGCGATTAACGATGGCGTGAGGCCGACGAGTTATGCGAAAGAGTTAAATGCATTTTCGTTGGACACGAGCGCCGCCTCGACGGCTGCATGCATGTGGTTGTTGATCTGCTTCATCGGACTGGAGGGAAAAAAATACAGACGGGTCACTCATCGATGCACTTTGAGTATCGTCATTGCTCAGGTAAGAAAATACATGAGTGCGTGATCAAAACAAAAATATTGCGATGTACTATTGGGAGACTTACTTGTATCGAAATTATAAAAATTTAAGGACAATTGTTTCAGCTTGCTGTCTCGGTTGGCGTGATAATATGGACGAAGATAGACGCGAGCAGCACCGGTTCTGCGCTATGGTACGACAGACAAATCGTTGCTTAATACTTTATTCGTTTCTTTCATACGGCTATGCATTGCGGTACAATTGATCGAAATATGTTCCAGCACATTGTTGTGGATTAAGGGATTTGAAAATTAGAAATTTAGATTTTTGTAGTTTTACCGAAAACACGTTATTTCTGGTTTGGAAATCGCTTTTTTCAAAACGGAAGTAATGTCACAGCGGAAATACGTTACTTCCGGTTTGAAAAATTAATTCATTTCGGCAAACAAACAACTATATATAAGGTGTTCCCCACAGGTATGTACAATTTATTCTCATCACCGGAGGAGTCTACGTGAGCCGCGTATGGACGGCTGTGCTAGCAGCTTCACTGCTATTCCTGAGCTCTCGATCACAATCTTTCGTCCAAAGTCTGCAAAAGTGGATGTTCCCTGTCGCTTGGGGGTGAGACAAGAATTTTTAGAGTTTTATATATTAAGCACAGATGCGTGCTGCAATGAACTTATCATTCCAATAATGATTGACGTTGATTTATTTATGCAGAGTACCTCTTCTCATTGTTACGCTTATGTGTCTGACGGTCACTCCCAAGGTACCAGCAGACCTCGATCTAAGAAATCCTAATTTTCAATTGGGCAGAGTTCAGGCAGCTATGTCGATTCTCGTTTTACTATTCTGCTTTATAGGCAAGTACATGCATTGTCGAGATTGCTCATTTATTGACACGTCCATTCCCACGGGTGTGAGAAAGGAGATTAATAATCATGTGTATTAAATCAGTCACTGATTTGTAAGTCACTAATTTGTAAGTCCCTGATCTCTCAGACACTGAATTATCAGTCACTGATTTGTCAGGCACTGAATTATCAGTCACTGATCTCTCAGACACTAAATTATCAGTCACTGTTCTCTCAGGCACTAAATTATCTGTCACCGAAGTCTCAGGCACTGATTGGTCACTCATGTATTCATTGGTTGCTGATCGACGGTCACGCACGCGTAATTAGTCATTTTATTTCTGCTCGCAACAGTAACATTGGGCTGCTTGATACTGAATCAGAGATATCAGAGAAGACAAAGTGTCGCTGCGTACGCGGGTCTAATAACAGAGCCTGAAAGTTCCGAAACAGTAGTGTCGGCTGATAATAGAAACGTAGTAGATGTGGAGGATCTGGTGTCGCCGGAGCCAAGTTTAACCAAGTACGTTGTTTGTATAACAGTATTTGTATAATCAATAATCAAGTGAAGATATGCAAGCTAAAAAATTGTTTCCGATTACAGCGGCAGTTGCGGATTCGACGGAGTATGTCGATTGCCACGCGGATTGTGCGCTGCAGGTAACGAAGGTGCAGAATCCGAACAGAACTTAATTTCCGACACAGAGCCAAGTGTCGATGGATACGAAGACCCGCAGATCCTTCGGCATCTCGTCTTTTTAATTTTACTCCTATGCTCAATGTTCATCGTGAGTATAAAAATATAAAAAACCTTTTATGGCGACCTTGAAGGATATTTTCGTTGTTGACGATTCGACTCTTGCTCGGCTATCGAACAGGGATTATCTTTGACCATTGGAACTTTGATAATGGAACAATTGACTGGCGTGTACGCTGAACTAGCGTTCTTGGACGTCGCCTTAAATTTCGGACAAGCATTATTTGCCTTCGCTATATTCGGACTCGATCCTGGATTGGGCCAAGTAGGGGAATGGATGAAGACGAAATGTCGAAATTGGCGAGAAGGTAATTATTTTCTTGTCGTAAATACGTGGACAAAAAATATTAATTCATGACACGATGAATCACCAGAGTCGAACGAAATTAGGTCTTTCTTAGATGTAATACTTAATTAGGCAGTAATTCATTATCATGCCTTGATTGAAGTATTTGTATTTTTTTATCATGGACAGCACGCGAGTTGAAGCTCCCTGACGAAGACTCTTTGAGCAGCGAAGCCAGATTCATTCGCGATCAATTTAAGCGATGTCACCTGGCGGAATGCCGGAATCGTATAGCGATGTGTCGGAGGCGTTTGTTAAAGGTCTACAAAGGAGCCTTTTCCGGAAGCGACCTCATTGACTGGCTGATAGAAGCCGGTGTTGCCCAAAATCGAGAAGATGCTGTGCGATACGGTCGCTGTCTCGTTGATAGTCGAGTATTAAATCATATTGATGGAACGCAACACTTTCAAGACGGAAGTCTCTTGTACACTTTCCGCGCTTGAAAAGTACATTCCATTTCTTTATTTTAAGTGAAACTTTAGTTCTCATAAAAACCACTCGCAAAGTTTTTCGTCCGCGAAGACGATAGAAGCATGCCGAATGATTAACGTAGAATAACAAGATACCTGAAACAGCATTAAAATTTGGATCTAATAACTCCTCATTAGTCTATAACGTAATTACGGTTTTGAAAATGCCTATGCTTCGCCCGCGTGTGCAGAATATATATTTTTATCGTTCTGCGCGAAATAATTGATGGTTGACTCGGATCGAAGAATTCTAAAATTCTTCGTACGTTGCTGGAAGGCGCGATTTTTTATTTGAGATAGAAGAATGCCTCGCAGATTCCCGCCCGTTTTAGATCTATGAAATGCAGCGGATATAAATCGTACTGTAGTCGTATTAAAAAAATTAAGGTTTTCGAAAATGGCTTGTCGCATAGAATTTCCCAGCAGCCTCGGAAGTTCTGTGCGATAATTAAAAGTAGAAATTTTACATGATATACCTGGACATCGCTCTCGACTATTGTAATGGCTGTGCCAGCGATATGTGTTCTAGTGTTTGAAAAAATTCAGGGAGAAATCCGTTCCGTGGTTGACAAAGATTACCTTAGACAGCTAAGGACAATTATTCTGGAGCACATAGTATATTCTTTCACGTATGTGTTAACATGTCTTCGTCGAAGCAACGGTGCGAAAACAACGTTGCGGTCGACTTCGTGCACATACAATACAGTCTCAGGTTTGCTAACTAATAGAGCGAGCAAGTTATCACCACTATCGAAAAAGGGATTTTTCAGCTACATCGCTTCTTTTCAAGTCATTATCATTTAAGAACTTGTCAGTTTTACGTAATAATGTCTCACAGTAAACTATAGTTATAGATTATTTACATGTTTATTTTCCGTTCAATTTTTATTAAATCCTAAACAAAGTTTCGATATAAAAATTGAGCATTCTAACGCAAGATGCCGGTGAGTTTGTACGTACACGGGTAACTTGCTCGCCTACGTTCTTGTATACAGTTTACCGTGTCACATATAGAATAGTTTTCATAGTTCTATTTTTGTGATAAATGAGTGATTTCAAAGCGATGTGAAGAATGAATCGTTAAGCGTATATGGATGGGGAAGCGATTGAAACGAACTATAGTTGGTAAAGAGCGATTATAACGGATCTCGTTTCACAATTGTTAAACTCTCGTCGATTTAACGATAGTTTTCTGCTTACTAGGATATACTTCTACAATACATCAGTATATTTTTTAAAAGAACTTGAGTTCTCACAATGTTGTAGGCGAATGACAATGAAGAACATTTGTGAAACGAGCAAATATTTTCTGCTACATTGATTTTTGAGGTGCCGCACTCTGCGTGTTATTTGCCAAAGAGACTACCAATAAATACGCGACAGTATTGGGCGTCTGAATTTTATTACTTTCCTCAATCAAAGTATTAACCGTTTTATGTAATCGAATCGAATTTTTTGTTT
The DNA here is from genome assembly GCA_963978505.1 of Listrodromus nycthemerus. NCBI lineage: Eukaryota > Metazoa > Arthropoda > Insecta > Hymenoptera > Ichneumonidae > Listrodromus > Listrodromus nycthemerus. Next base: position 5,020,556 of record OZ021683.1, read on the forward strand.
CGCACAAACTTTCCTAGCAATATGAAAACATTAAAAATCGTCGTCGGCACGTTCTGTATAAATAATTGATTCCGAGATTGATGCAAAGATACTGCAACGCTTACAATTCACTGGAAGGATTTCTGCGAAAATAAGAAAAACTTAGATCTTATACAGATTGATAAAATCAAAGTCCACCCTCCGAATATTTCGACGCTTGATTCTCACTTCGAGTTCCAGTCTCGAAGCAACGATATTCTCTTTAAGAAGTTGTTGCATACTCGCAGAGTCTTATAACAAAAAAATACCCTATGGCATCAAGATCGAATCTATTTGCTTCATCGTAGTAAAATAAACTCTTCGCATATACGAGAAAATTGAAGCCGGTCGGTCCTTTAGTTTTTCCTAATTTTTCGATCGGAATCAGAATGGCAAATCGTCATCGGGATCCTCCTCGTCCAAGTCGTCAATGCTATCAGGCTCGTAGAGTATCTGTGATTGGTTCTGCGCACTCGGACGCAAGCCGTAAGGCAGAGGCGTATTTTTTCTTTGCTCCTGTTCGCGCGCGTTCATTTCGATTCTGAATGTTGCCTGGGGTTTCTCAGGTGTGTGCGACGAAACGGCGACGATCTCCGAGCTACCGTGGGACAATGGCTTTACCTCGCTCACGATCTCGTAAGTACTGGGGGTGTACTCTTGGGAGACGAGTGCTCTATGAATCAAAACACCTCCGCCTTGTTTTCTGTGGTTCAGTGATACCTCATACTGTATCTCGTCCCTCTTAGCTATCTGCACTGCAGGTCTTTCTAATCGAACATACGTTGTTCCCAGAGTCTCGATTCTGGGAATTTTGCACGTACCAAAATCTCTTCTGTAGATGCAGATCATTTGCGCAGTGCGCCAGCTCAGTTTTTCCACGAACTTCAGGGCCTTCGCCAAGCCCACAGATAGAACCAAAGAGCTGAGACAGTCAACTATAACGACAGAATTTACTTGCAGCGTGTTTCCATTGATAATTCGATCCAACTTTGCAGCATCGTCCTTGTCTGCGTCGTCGACGAAAATAGTGTAATAGTCGTTAAATTTGAGGTCGATGTTTTTCAATTGGTCAGCATGCCTTTCATAGACGATCTTTGGTCCTGAGAACAACAGGTATTCCACCGTATTACCCAAACCCTTGTCGTTCCACATTTGTAGCCAACCAGAAATCAGAGTCTCTGCTCGCATTACCTCCTGTCCTGAGGATGTAAGATTGTACTTGTACTCATCAACTGGTCCATATAATGCATAATACGATTGTCTCAAACATTTTTTTTTTACTTAGTGAAAAATAAAAAAATGTAAGAGTCTGAACCTCTTGTTTACGTATACACTACGAAATTTTATTCGCATATTCATTTATGGTTATGGTAAAATGTATTCTTTCATTTAGCTATTACCGATGTAAACACTCATGCATTGATGTAGAAATATTTCCTTATAAATTGAAAAGTTAATATTGATTCTTTCTTTTATCTGTTATTGATGTTGCGTGAAATTCGTGGGGTAACTATCAAAAAGTGAGGCTATGAACATTGAGACTTAACCTACCGTCATCAACAACGATAAATTTTGCTCCTGGCAACAATGGCAACGTTTTAATTTGAGTCATTATCGATCAGTGTTAATCTTGTGACGCAATAACGATTACAATGTCTATTGTCAAACTTGTATCGACTAGTGAAAATGTCAATAAACAAATAGCATTGCGTATGATTGTGCACGTTTCAGTCTAGTTGCGAGCTCTTGCGGCAGTATAATGTATCAATGGACATGAAAATCTCAATTTTCGATTTCTTCCGATCGGAAAATTACATTTCCAACGGTTTTATATGAAACGTCAATATATCTGTTATCGAAAAGATCACTAAGAAATACAGGAACAGAACTAAAAAGAATAATCATCGACGATACAAGGTATTGATTTATTTCACTTTCGGTATAAACATTTTATAAACGCTATAAGTTTAACCCAGTAATAAATGTCGACCCTTGAAAGTTATATCCGCTGTGTAAAAGTTAACTGTCGTATTTTTTATGCAATGTGTGAACACAACTGATAGAACCTTTCAATTTTACTCACAAGATGCTTTATGCAAGCAAGCGTACTTTTGTTCTTATAAGGAATTTTGATAAACACAATAAAAAACTAAATAAAATCATTCTATATAGAGTATAGCCTTAGACTCTCAACTTATTATTGACTTAGAGTCATTTTATAGTCATATGAGTGTAATATTCGTAGTGAAAGAATCATTTTAAGTGTTGATTTGTTTAGCAACAACTTGGGACATCATTACACCAATGTATCTAAGAAACTTGTGTATTCATTCTTAGTATGTGAATCAGTGGTAAAGAATAAAAATAATGAAAACGGAAAATAACTTGTACCTCTTATAAGTGTGCTTTGCACTACGTCATAACTGGCAATCCACTTAACGTATCGCACTTGGTCCTATATACCATGGATATTTTTTCTTTGGAGAAGTATTGACGTGAACACTCTCTTCCAACAGTTCGTCGTTTTTTTTATCGAAAATTTGAGACACAATACTCGGATACTCTGATAGTGTTACAAGAACAGAGGGGTCTTTCAGAATGTGAATATTGATTTTGATAAAATCAATGCATGCTTCTTCCAGCATCTTACATGAGAGGGAATGCGCTATTAGAAGGTACGTAATGGCGGTGTCATTATTTATGGAAGAGGATAGATAAATTTCACAAATCCTTTTGAGATCGATCACTTGATACTTGTCAGCTACAACAATCAATTTGTCCACTATATTATGAAGCTCCTCTACTTCTCCAGTGTACATGGAGCAAAGAAACGCCTCGAACACGTTGGGATCGATATCTGGTATTTCCACAGTTCCATTTGTTAGATCTTCGTTGTTTGTGTTAAACATTGCTGCGAAAACTTGGCTATTTGCTGCGAGGATAGCTCGGTGCGCGTAAAATTTATTCTGTCCGACGACTAAAGTTACATCACACAAATGCTTGTTGTCCAATAGGGATTTCAAATTGTCGCGGAAGAGAGTGGCAAGGTCCGGTTTCCCGAAGACTGTCTGGAGCCTGCAAACTTCGACAGATTTCACAATTGTGACCTCAAATAACCATGTCAGAGTATCATTGTCCATGATGTATGACTCCGATGCTTCCATAAGCACGAAATCAAAGGATAGAGAGCAGTCTTGCTGAGAGTCTCTGTATAGCTGTTCGCTGGTGACCCGTTTTCTCAAGTTTTCGTCGATCAAAGACAAACTTATTTTCATTGTATGGTACTCAATTGGCTTTGAAAATGTTATAGGTACCAATGTTGAACGATTATCAATTGCTAGTTTGAAAGAAAATTGACATGTCTTCTCATTCATACCGTGCAATACAATAGTGGGTGATACAATGGATGTCCAAGTATAACTGAGCAGAGACCAATCTTCCAAAGACCACATCATGCTGGTGTACACTTTATCAGTATAGGTCCTACAACGATATTTGATGGGCGGCGTGGGAGTCATGTTGTCGTTCCGATTAGATGTATCAACTTTTTCGCGTGGACTGTTTCTGATAAACATACAAAAAATGAATATAGAAATGTTCAGATATCAGCTCTATTGAGTTTAACCACTGAAGAAAAATTAGGTATGAAGTAAAGTAACCTTTTTTAAGTTATTACACCCACGAAGTACACATATAAATAACTTATTCCAAAATTTATCGGCAATGCGATTATAGCCGTCTATAAATGAATAGCTTGTGTTTATAATAGCTCCTTCAGCTTCTTTTGATAGTTCGGAAAGGATCGTCATAAGTTTAGAGAAAATTTACATCACACTCCGTAACTTCTTTAATGGGCCTTTCGTAAAATATCGAATCTTACAGTCGATTTTTGACAATGAAGCACTTGTTGCTAATCGTAGATTCGCTGTCGACAATTATTGAACATGGGTGAATCTGAAGACCTTCTTCCTTTACATTCTTTGTCCGTTAGTCTACCACAAAGAGGGAACTCCCAGTTTTAACGGCTATCTAAACATTTAAAATCGCTGCTTTGGGTTGCCACCGGTTGCACAAGTTCGGTAGTGACACGTGGCGACCTCCATGTAACTGCAACGAAATGTATCTTTCTTTCACAAACGTTCGATGTCGCTGTGCGAGCTACTCGTCTTTTGTTGACAAAATGGCTTCGGGCGCAATTTCACAAAACACAATACATTCCCGTCGGCCTGTAATAACAAGGTTTCGTAAAAGTTGTGTACTCTTGAAATAATTGCCTTGGGACCGCATTTGTTTCTCGTTACTTCTTTACGTCAAACTTCATCTTCGTACCATAAGTTACACAATCGCCATATGTTGGCATGCTCAAAATCACGGAGAGTTATTCATGGTGGTTAGTATCGGACAATTAAAAAACTAACGAATAACCATGAATAAACGAGAACTCACCATCGACCAGGAACCCATCCTGGTTAAGCTCGACAAGGACAATGATAAGATTCACGACATTCGCGTCGACAAGAACGAGGTAACCTCTGATTATCCACCTCAATGTCCAACACTAACGTGTACACAATCATCATTATCATTATGGATTGCAGAAAAAAGTTCATTTTTCCGAAATGCCCTCCTTTTTTTTGGCCATATTACGTATTTCAGGGAAATTGTTTTTATGTCTTGTTTCTTCATAGTATACCATTGGTCGAGCGAGAGATTGCGACGAAATCATTGCTGACATCTTGATATCTCGAAGACACGTGATTCTGAAATGTGATGAAAATGGAGATTGGACGATAAAGCACTTAAGTTCGACAGTTACGCTACTGAACAATTTGCCTCTTGAGAAAGATGTTCCAGTCAGGATAAGCCACGGGGATTTGTTGCAATTCAGTGCATCCGAAGAGTTTAAATTTGTCTTTACTCTCTGTGCAAGATCAGGTCAGGAAATGAAGAGACAACGGGTGGACGATCGTCTGATGGAAACTATGCTCACTCAGCAGAAGTCTTTTGCGGAGACTCAAGAGAACAAGAGAAAAGAGTTGGAAGAGAAATTGCAAAGCAAACAAAATGAGCAAAACGAACTTAGGGCTCAGCTGGAGAAGCTTATGAAAAATCAGGAGATGGCCGAAGGTCAGACTCAGGAGCTCAACAATCAAATAGCCGAATTACAAAAGCATATACAAACGGGCAACGACGCCGAACAGCAGCTTCATCAAATGTACGGCCAATTGCTGTCGACGTTGGAGCAGGAGAGACTGAAATTCGAGAATCGTTTGAACGATGAGCGAAAGAAGTGGCAAGAGGCTCTGGACATGAGCAAACAGGAGAAGGAAACTGTGGAGAAAAGTATGAGGGAGCAGATGAACAAATGGAGAGAGCAGGAGCAGGCTCAGTGGGCTGTTGTCATGGAGAATTTGGTGAAGCAGGAAAAAACCGAACAGGAGAGACTGCTGAACGAGAAGTCCCAGTTGGAACAGAAATTAAAAGAAGCGGAGGATGCTCTAAGAGAGCAAGCTGCTATTACGGAACAGCTTCAGTCGACCGTCACCAATGAAAGAAGTGAGTCCACGATCGAAATTCATCGATACATCTCAACGATGATTTATATCGGGTTTTCCCGGGGGAATATCTCAAAGCCGTTGTTCATTTTTCTTTTTGAAATCACATGTTGGGTTGCGCATATGTGTAGAACTTTGCAAAGCAACGGACTTTCGACAAGGATTGTGGACTCGGCTCCACAAGCCGGACGCGAGTACCACAGTAGCACAAGCCAATGGCTAGTCTTGTCTGTGATACCAGCTGAAAGTGAGTGTTGCTTACTTCCCAACCCCCATCGGGAGACCGTTTTTTTCATAAACGTATCGCGCACCACTTTATTATACTCGACGCGAATATGGGAAACATAAAACCCTCAATTTCTTACCTTGTAAAATAATATTAATTCACGACACTACTACGATAAAACTTGTTTTAATTTGTATGAATATGCAGCATAAGCTGAATGCAAGAGTCGCAATCACACGAGTTCAGAAAAAAAATTTCACACAGATATCGTGCCAAATTTTACTTCGTAAAGTGTAAAGTAAAATTGAGCATTTTTTGGCACTGCCTCTCGATACGTACTTTTTTTCTTTTTTTTATTAAATACTGTTTGTCGTGTTTTCGCATGGGAATGCGCATCGGTTAACGCATTATTTTGGATTTGCAGTGGTGCTCGAGGAATTGCCAAACCAAACCAGCGAGAACTGCATATTTGTCCAGCTCATGAACGACGGAACGGCTGATCACATGGAGATACTGGAAACAATCGATTTAACAGCGGATAGTCCAGAATCAGCGAGCTGCAAGGATAGCTCCGTTCTCAACAAAGTTGGCAATATAATGGACGAACAATTGACTTGCAGTGTGTGTTCTGAGCTCTTCGTGAAAGCGGTCACGTTAAATTGCATGCACACGTTTTGCCAACACTGCATAAGATCCTGGATGAAGAAGAAGCGCGAGTGTCCTGTTTGTCGGGCAACGATTGTAGCGATTAACAGGTCGATCGTGTTGGACAACTTCATCGAGCAGATGGTTGAAAATTTGTCTTCCCAGCATCAAGCACGACGAAAAGAGCTACTAAATGAAAGATTAGGTACTTATATCAAGTTATTTTTAATCCTTTCGTTTAATATATGAATATTTTGATTGAATAACGTTTAATTTTTTTTTGTTCAGCGGCCGAGAGAAAGGTAGTGAAAATCAAAGTAAAGCAGAGGAAGAGATGAAGTTGTCACTAAGTGTACAAGAGAGTAAACCTGTGGAGCGAGTTGTGGCGACAAAACTGGTGACCTACTCACAGATTCCAGTATTTTTTTTCATTTCTTTCATATGTATAATAGATTTCGCCGTCTTATTTATTTACAATTCAAATGAACAGTGTTGAAGAGTATTTTTTTGAACATACAGCTCTCTCTGCCTATTTTACCAATATGGTGACTCTTGCTATTTGATAAAGTTGTAACAATAAACGATATAACGGTTCGAGACGATCATTTGTTAACATTTTTATTGATAATTACCGAAACTGAATTTTTCCTTAGAAAAATATCGTATTCTCAATGTTAACACAGCTTTGTGAAGTAATCTTCCTAATATTTCGCGATAGAATACTTTTATATTCGTATACCTAAAGAAATACGATCTTAAAGCTTGAAATAATCACAATGGCATTCATCAAGATTGGCTTTCAATCTTGAAAGTCTACTTCTTTCCCGTCTTTGCTTTTTGCAGAACATAGTATTCAAATCTTTCTTTCTGCAGTTTTCTGTACTCTTCGACAAAGTGTACAGGCTGTTTTATTGGAGAGCAATAAACAACGTTTGACATGTCGCCAGGTACCACTTAGATCATTCTTCACAACACTACAGTCGATTCCATCAAGCTCTTGATGCACTAGGAATCTGTACACACATAGAGAGTATCCAGTGCGAGCAAAAGGTTTTGCAATTGTTCAATAGTCCGTACATAACTGACATCGACCTTGAGGGCTAGTGGATCTAGTATTTCCAATTGCTGATTCTAAACACTGACTTGCACTGACGAGTCACTTTTAACAACGACTTTCTTCAGTGGGAACGTCTTTAGTGTACCAAATATTTGAATACAATTGAATTTAGAAAATAATACGTCAATCATACCGTTAGAGGTCAAAAGTAGAATTCAATGTTTTATATTAATTAATAATAATTATCATTCTTAATCAGTACGCATATCAATAAGTAATTCATAGTAATTATCCATGTTATACTAAACCAACTACAGCACCGACAGGACTCCGCAATTCGCATTTCCACAATATCCTTTCTGGTTGGAAATGTTTCTCGCATACTGTCAGGGTTTCATCGGGATGTTCGTACGTCAAATAGCTATTTTCCACAACTGCAGTGCATCTGGATTACGGGGAACAATGAAAAAATTCATTATTAATTTTACTGATAACCCGACGTGCAATCAAGAACCACACACGTTGGCATAGTGTAATGTACGAGATTATGAGACGTTCACGTCTCGGTGAACACATACTGGGACACTGTCACTACGCAAATCACAAACATACGGAAAAGTTTTTAAATAACAATTAACCAAAACAGGCGATGTCGAAACGTCGAGACGTCAGAGTATGTTGCTAAGGTTAGGTTAGGGGAAGAACGCTGGCAGTCGAGTTCAGTGTAGCCAAACCGTGGGTAAAACTTGCCCCCACTCTAGCGCGCACTGGTCGAGTTACCGAGCGGGTGACTTCTATCGTCACACTATGGATTCGTTTCAACGTCGACAGACAGGGGAGCGGCGCGATTTACGAAATGTCTGTACGAAGAGAATGTATATAAGATAAATCAATACTTTATTTCGTAAAGAATATATGTTGGCTTTTATTTTCTATTATCGATCATTTTTATAGCATATATTTGAAACAATAATAGCAACTCCGATCCCTCGTTCGATGAATATTATAATTTACATCGCCGCAATGTTTTCAATATTTAAATTTTGTAGGTTGGCAACGTTAGCCATTTCGAGATTTTCGATTTCGCGTGACGGCACGCCTGTTGTGTGCATCCCAAAGTCTTAAGTTCCATTCGACCATCGTTCCATGACTCCAGAGAAGGTCTTCTAACGTTTAACCTTACCTATAAGATTTGTTTGCTCTCGCGCAACATTGTTGAGTCAGCAGTCGTAAAATTTATTTGGCTATGATATAATGTCTAACGGTTACCAACACTCTATAAAAGTCCCGCGGCTCTACAAAGTAATTGCCAAAACAGTTCAGACGGTCGAGGAGGACGGAGGGAGCCTGAAACAATTGATATACGCCAAAAGACATCCCGTGAGTATTTCGCCACGTGACCACGTTATCCTCTTACAGTCAATAAACGTTTTAACACAAAGTCGCTAAAATATATCGTAGTTTGGAAATTCTTCCAGGAATTTATCGTTCATCGCCTGTTTCAATTAATTTGCTAGATCCTTGTTTGTTAATTAATCCTATACCGCAACTAACGCTCCTTTTTTTCCGAGAAAGAGTACGATTGAAAATTTTCTTATTTAGAATATCCAAGGAACTTACGCGTTGGCTCTGACGACGATTAAAAATGGAGCCAAGCTGGACCAGATTATTCGCAAAACTCAATTGCTCTTCAAAGAGCCAAGATTGGATCCGTGGCTGGCAAGAGTTTTGATAACGGAGTTGATATGGGGAAAGCAATCTTTGCAGTCAGAGGCGAAACCTGTGCTGACTGTTCTATCTTATGAAAATCAGCTGCGAGAAGCGGCAAAGGATTTGAACGATGCTGAGGCTGATTCTGCGGAAGACCCGAAAGGTAATCATTGAAATAATTTTAATTCAACGGACGTTCGTTATTCTTGCAGATACGAGCGACTAGCACGGAGACAGTTCTTTCGATTCCACCTAGGAAGCAATGACACGGAGGTCTTCATGGTTCTGATAATACGTAACAACCGCATACAGTCGAGGGGAAGTTTGAGATTGAAGAGATTAATTTCCCGCGTTGTACCCGCGAATACAGAGAATTATTTCGTAAGAAAACGTCGGCGATCTTGCGAGGACATTGGAACGCCAAGCGAAATCATGAGTTACATCGCGATTCTTGGAAGTCTCTTCCTCTACAGCATGGCAATGTTTACGCTGCCGTTCGCCGCGTTTTACGGCGTCCAACATGTCCTGAAGCTCTATCACACGGACAGATTCACGACGAACTGCTTGTCGGTATTCGCTGCCGTCGTTACGGTAAATCTCGTGATCGCCGGTTACGTTTACAAAGCGTTCCACGAAGCGGACGAACCGAAGGATGATGACGAACCCGGTGACGAGAGTCCTTCCGACGGGGGATCGCACGGAAAGTCCGATTAAACCGTTAATCGCAAACGATTTTATTATTCCGAGAATCGAAAATACGGAACTATGTAGCATTTAATTTTTTATCTTTTCATTTTGGAAATACTCTGTAACGTTACGGAACGGACGATAGATGCGCATTGAGAATAAACATGTATACATGAGAGTCATTGAGTTTTCTTTCGACGCGACTTGCACCCTCATGAGATTAAAATGTGCAGTTTCTCTATACGATTTTACGGTAGATTCGAGACATTAAAAAAAAAAACAGGTCAAAAGAGCTGACCAAACAGTGCCCGAAGCATACGGCGAAAACTAAACCTAAAAGATTATAAAATTTGAAGAAATTGCAGTTAAAATTTGTTGCGAAGAATGATACGCGCGTATCAAAGAAGAAATGATCGTTAGATATTTGTTGCAAGCAAAAAAAGGGATTTGCGACTAACTGAAACAAAAAAGAACATTTGTATTTCAGTGCAAAGACCCAGATACGTTCGGGTGAATACGCTGGTGATGACGGTCCACGAATCGATAGAGGCCTTTAAGAAAGACGGATGGACTCTACTGCCGAAAGGTCGTAACTATGCGTCTTATCTCGAGGTTCTACGTTCCGAGTTGAAGGAATCGAATTTCGTTCAGGACTTTCACATACCGGAATTGTTTGCCTTTCCATCTGGCACACAGTTTCACGATTATCGGGGATACAAAAGCGGTGCTATTGTTCTCCAGGATAAGGTAAATTGTTCGTATAATTACGATTACATCTTTTGATTTATCCATTCGATTATTGTCATTGAAACCATTTTTGTCTTAGGCCAGTTGTTTTCCGGCTTTTCTGCTCAATCCCTCCCCCGGAGCCACGGTTTTGGACATGTGCGCTGCACCCGGGATGAAAACTACACATCTGGCTGCTATAATGCGGAACCTTGGGTATGCCTTCGTTTACTCACAGATTGCAACAATTTGTATCTGCGTACCCGTGTGCGCGCGCGCCCGCGCGCGCGTGTGTGTGTGTGTGTGTGTTTATATCTTGCAAGATAGTTAATACCTAACTCGTAAAGAAATCGTGACGTTCATGAAAAGTATCGAATGTAAGTATCGGTCGAGTAACTACTTGAGAACCCGTTTTTCAAATATTATCATTTTCATAGTCTTTAATTTTGAATGAAAACAGTTAATTTTTGCGTTACAGGACGATATTTGCAGTAGAAAGGGATTTACGAAGATGGAAGACTCTATGCCAATTGTTGGATGTAAATACCGCCTCGTGCGTGACAAGTATCCATGCCGATGCTATGACGGTGGATTCAACGAAGTGTCCCAACGTCGAGTACATTCTGGTTGATCCTAGCTGCTCTGGATCCGGTACGATAGTAAAAAAAATTATACCGTCGCAAGTCAACGAAAAAATTCTCATTTGCAGCTATCAAGAAAACTGTTGCGTCTGTTTCCTTCTTGTAATCATTTTCGATGGTAGAACTTTTCGTTGAGGTTTTTTTTCGTACATTTCTGCCAAAAAATTAAATATGACCCTTTCTAAACTCACTGAAGAACGTTGATATAAAAGTGATAACAATGCTATCTTAACTAAAAGGGAAAAGTACAGCTATTGGCAAAACTGCTTGCTCCTGTATTCCGGAAATAGTGAACAACGATTTAGTTTACTACAACTATTTCCTTGGCAATATACTAACTCTGCCGTTCTCTAAACCTCCCCAGGTATGTTGGACCGTGTGGCTTCGAAAAAATCTGAGTCGAAATGCGCACCCGGCCGACTGACGAATCTCCAATCATTCCAAGTGCTCCTGCTACGTCACGCGCTTCTAAACTTCCCGAAAGTGAAGCGCGTAGTTTACAGCACCTGTTCCGTGTATCCTGAGGAGAACGAAATGGTCGTAGACGAGATTCTTGAGGCTGTTGGAGACTCTTACAATCTGGTACCGGTGAAAAAGTTGCTCGGTCTTAACTGGGAGAACTTTAGCTCGAATGACTACAAATGCAAAGACAACTGTCTCTACTCGAGGCCGGAAGCTGATTTAACCAATGGATTTTTCGTCGCCGTGTTCGAGAGAAACTTCGACGTTGAATTGCCGGAGTACAAGCGGAACATCCTCGCCGCCAAGCGCGCCTTTAACGACAAATCAAACGTGTCGGAAGGCCAAGGTGGCGACGTTCAAGTCGAGCCTGTGAAGAAGAAGAGAAGGAATAAGAATAAATGGAAAGCTATGTCGGAGAACGGCACTGAGAATGCACAGACAAATGGAGAACCGGACGAAAAAAAGTGGGAGAAACCGCAGAAGAAAAAACGCAAGGCTGCATTCGAAGGTTGTGAAGTTGATGAAAACGATCGTTCAAAGCAGACTGTAAAAACGAAAGAAACTTCAGTCGTGATAAAACATAAAAAGAAGAAAAGGAGGTCAGAGTCCAAAGTTAAAGAAATTACCGAAGCAGTCGATACTTCGTCGGTCGAAGTTGACAAAGTTAAGAAAAACAAGAAGAAGAAAAAGCTATCGGAATCGGAAGTAACAGGAGAGGTCGCTGGAACAACGGGAGCACGTGTGGACAAAAAATCGACGAAAAAGAAGAAAAAGAAACATTCTGAATCCGCAGTTGCAGAAGCGCTCACTTAGACTTAACGTTTGCGTGAGAGAAGAAAGCAATAAAAAATAAAAATAAAATTTTGTGTGTACAAGTACTCTTCGCAATGCTGCAAATTATTATAAAACCCTTTCGACTATCGCGGCTTCACAAATGGGAGCTCTCGACTTAATGTCCCAAAAGCAATTTTTGTCGCTGAGCTCTTTCGTGGTTTCGAGGGGGGTGAAAGTTTTATCGCGCGTAAGTGGGTCGCGAGTAAAACACCAGCTCCACTTAATACCTCCATTTATCGTTAGGAAATCTGAGATAAATATTAAATCTCGCCGGACGTCGGTAATTGCAATCGGTGTGCATGCACTTGACCGTAAAACTCATCTGCGCGAGTCGGGTCCATGAATTCGAATATCGCGGAGAGGGTGAAGCGCCGCGAAATACCGACGGGCTGATATCTCGCGTTCTCGGAAAATCAATTTTCGACAGATGCGTCGAAATACCTTGCTCCAAAAAATGACGAAAAAAATTGGACTATCTAAAGACTTAATTCCGTGAAAAAATAATCTAAAAATTCGCCGACAAGGTGAAGACTTTCTCGTGCGTTTGTCAGGCACATTGACTATTCTAATACAAAATCACGATCCAATAAAAATATTGAAATATTATTTATAGAAAAAATAGTCAAGCCAGTACATGATTGTATAATCACGAGCCCAAGAAAAACACAGAAATCTCGTTCCTAAATCCCAAGTAAGTTGCACGCTAGAAACTCGTTTCTCGAGGTAACCCAGGCTTCTCTTAGTCCACAAACTTTGCTACAAGGCAACGGCCCGAGGACCGATCGAAGAGTTGGAGCGACAACGATCAAGATGCAAGAAATATTTAAAAATCACGCTAGCAAGGCTTTCTGTGATTGATAAATCACTGAACGTGTATTTTCCGGGCTCACAAGATGAGCGATATCCCGGCGCCGGACAAAGGGAATGGGTGGCGAAACAATATACAGGAGAGTCTCGTTATTGGTAAATCGTTTGAGTTGATAGTCGTGATGAAGGCAGGGAAGGGTTGAAACGCTGGGAGAGGAAGAGTGAGAGGGTGCGTGACTCGACTGTCGGCGATAATTTCTCAGGGCACTTGGAAGCCACGGCTGCTACACCCTTATAACTCTACCGCACGATTGGAGCACACATTTTTCAAGGAATTAGCCTGCTATCTCACGCTTGCCGAGCCGCGATTCTAGCGCGAGGTCTGATAATCACCTCATTATATTAAGTACATAGGGCTCATGATACCGACAGAAGCAGAGGCTCACATACATCTTACGTAACTGTTTTGGGTTTACCTGTACGTATATTTCATAGTACGTTCTCAAGGATATTAAGGATTTGACGATGGACGAATTGCAAATTAGCTGTAATCATTGATATTTTCTAAGAATCTTCTAATTGCATGATTGTTGCATAGTAATGGTCCACCTTCAAGAAAATTTCCAAAACATTACATTTTCAAGGGTAATTCTTAGTAGAATTTTTCCTAATTTATTTGGGACGTGATATAACCCGAAGTTAGTGTGATCGTTATCCCCTATCTACAGTCTGAAGTGACGATAGAATGATTCATGTACGATTACATGTGAAAACATGAATATGTATGATCATATCATAATTTTTGTTCTAGTTTTACATCTTTTTCTAATTCGTTTCGCAACGATCGACGTTAAATTATGGAGGTCCTCCATATCTTTCGACATGTAGATAGAAACGATTTACATCCCCAATATGAATTCAGACTTTCCTTTACCATACATGCATCAATTCTACAAACGCCAAACTCCCAGTTGCATTATTGCACGGATCACCTAATAATTTCCACCGCTTATAATTAACTACACCGGCGTATGCGGTAAAACGAAATAAAAACATGTTTAAGTGGAACAGTAAAATGAATAAATTTCGTGGTATTCGACAGCAGTAATTCCTCGGCATAAACAGTCAACTAACGTCAAAATCGATCGAGACTTATTGCAGCTCCACAAAAAAACCAACGCCACATACCTCGTCTTACTGCTACTTCATATGTCTCTAATGTACATATATATGTATATATATGTACACAGATATATATATATATATGATCCATACCCCGCTGAAAAGTTTAGCCTGTTCGTGTTGGCTGGTCACGAGTAAAAATTACTAGGGCATGGTCACTCGAGTCCCCGCTGCGTGTCCCGAGAAACTCCCGTAAGCTGTGTAGTCCGGTGTTGTTCCCCTTAGGTTTTACCGGGCCATTGGAACTTTCGTGACTCAGTCAGGCCCGTGTCCGACGCTCGATTAATCGAGCGAGTACAAGACACGATCGTAGATCTGTCCTTCTTCGAAGAGACTTGACGACGTCATCTTTGCTCCAACAGCGCAGCTCATCTCCCTTTAACAGGAAAACCATATAGATATATAAATGTTTTATATACAATATTTATAGACGTACATATGCAGCTTAGTTTTTTTTTTCGAATTGTCGTACTGTCAAAGAAGGTGAGTGGTAAAAAAAAAGCTCAACCAAGTGATCTCCGCAGATGGCCGGTCTGTATCAAAATAATTATAGACAAACTTCGATGTTATAAATTGTAGGTAAATAACGATCATTTTAGACGTAGGCCCGGTATATTAAATTTAATCTTTCGATTTTTTGAAACGTAGAAACTGCACCCGTGTGATATTATTTATGTATCTAAATTTTTTCTACAGTGTATAGAAGTTTACTGATGGAACTAATTTGCACTGATTTACGCTCAGCGTGTTGTCTCGGCTGCTAGTGTAGCATTCGTCTGAGCGCCCGTTCGTGCGAGTAGTAGTGGACCGTATGTGGTCGGGCGTCTTCGGGGAGGACCGAGCAAACCGAAACTATGCGATTTTGCTGTCGTGTCGGCTTTACCTCAAGCGACCGAATATACAACGTCTCGTAAATATTGCACCCGTGATAATTGCACCGTCAAAGCGCGGTCCGTTGTAGCCCGAGAAACGAGGAAATGTAAAGGAGGTAGAAACTAACCCGACCCCGATCGAAACCTCGTTACAGCTTCAACCTTTCGATCAGATTGCATCTTTTCCATAGTGCATGTACACCGGAGACTCCTTAACGTTGCCTCGGATCTCTGCTGTGGAATTTTTCGTGCGGAATAGTGTGCGAGAGTCGTACACAAAATTGCGAAAGATTCGTATCTGTACAACCCTTACTCTTGGCGAGGGCTGAGCAAATATCGAAGAAATACGTAACGAGTAGATCGCTGCGGGAAAATCTTATACGACCGGCTCCGAAATATGGAAAAAAAAAAATTTCACCAGCAATACATTTCTTCCGGTTGGGAAATCCGACTTTTTGAAATAATTAAAAATTTAATTTTTCGACCGGAACTAAAGTCATGCCAGACATATGTCATCAGCCATTTAAACATATCATTTTTTAAATCGAATCCCACATATTCCCAGTATATCTTTGAAAATTTGAATTTTCGTTTTCTAAATTAAATAAGCCATAACGAGGGTCGAGAGTCGGCCGAGCCAACTCGCTAGTAAACAATAATTCATTAACAAATTAGTTAATATCATGATAGATATTTAAAGACGTTTCAAAAAGAAAAACTCATTCTGTAACGAAGGAAAAAAGTTGGTAGGTACAGGAGACTAAGTATTTGCCAGGCCTCGGAAGTTTGCCCTTTTTGTCGGCCATTCCGTTTTCGAAGAGATTCCGGAAGTGGCCCAATGCCGAGTAAGAGGGTTGTGGCCTCGCGAGCGTTCAGAGTCTTATTCCCCCATTGGGAAGAGTTTTTTAACAGGGGTGAGTCGGGATGGTAACAGCCAATCAGATTATCGGCTAGGGGATTCCCTTGTACGTCGATACGACGACTCCAACAGGGAGCAACAAGTTCGAGGGTATCTGGCCCGTTGCGCGCGTGCTTTCGCGGATGATCGCGGCGGGGTTGTATCAAGTCGAGCTAAACTCTCTTTCTCTCTCTCTCTCTCTCTCTCTCTCTCTCTTACTTTCTCTCTCCCTGTTTCTACCACTGGGGGCTCAACGGCAAAGCCCCAAGAGCCCCGGAGCGTTACCAGTAAAGAAGCCAGCGTCGGTTCACTGACACGAACGTCGACGACGCCGCGACGCCCGACGACCGCAGACCGCCTCTTCACCACTCTGAACAGCCGGAGCGACACACTCGACGCTCGGACGCCACCGTCGAAGGACGCGCGACATGAATATGTAATAAACACACGTAACCGTCGAAGCTGTATCGACGAACGAGTTTAATATTCACCGCGAATTTTCATCCTAATCGCCGCTAAGTCGCCTTCGCCGATGACTTCCGGTACCAGACGACAATCGCACTTCCGGAAGACGGTGAAAAATACGAAGAATCGAATTTCGTCTAGAAGAAAAATAAGAAAAGATTTTTGTTAGTCAACAGCCTTGGACCAAAATTTAGAAGGATTTTTATATTTTTTAAAAACTTAACTATATTTTATTTCATCCATAACCGGGAGTGGTTTGGGGAAGATTCGTCTATTTTCGTTTCGAATACTAAACCGGTGAGATGGGAGTGAGATTGATCGGTGAACAGAAGCGTGAATGAGGTGCGGAAAGGGGCGAGGGACGAGTCCGATCGACGCCGGGCTACTCCACTGAAATATCGTCGTATTCGTTCGTCAGGACCATTTCCGGTGGGCTGGAACATTCACTTGAAATACCTCTTGTGATTAGTGCGTCGGGAGTGATAAGCGAAAATATCGGGAGTGTTTTGTAACTTGTTAAAAATATATATATTTTTTATCACCTCAGATATATAAAGTCCCGTTACGTTATGAGTAGAAGAAAAGCCGGCATGACCGTGGCGAGAGAAGGCTTTTGACCCGACCCTGCTCGTAAGCTCTCGCGTACTCTGCTGGCTGTTCCGGTCCCAAGCAATGTTCGGTGGAACTTAATTTGGACTAAATTCCAAAATTAAAAAAATCCTACGCAAATTAAATGAGAAAAATAAACGTTCCCCAGTTAATTTTGAATAGTTCGATTTTAAAATTATCAAACTATATGGATGATTATACGAAATAAACTTTTAAAAAACGCGTTAAACTGTATAGTTTATATCTTGTTGTAGAAACGATCCGCAGTGAAATCCGCAGTTGTAAAACGTCCACGCGTCTTCGTGAGGGTGGAAGGCAAGAAGGGCAGAGCAATTGCGAGAGCGAGCGAGCTCTTGCCGGGAGGGTGGTCAATCGATTCGGAATATCCCGCAATCACGCGACACGTGACTTTCCAACCGGCTCGAAGAAAGACTCTCCCGTACTATCGAAGCATCGGCAAGTCGGAAAGCTCACAAACTTTGGTATCTGCGAGTGAGCGTGCTCGAGTGTGTCGACCCGCTGAGAATCCGTCCGAGTGACCACGAATTCAGGGGAGACCGGAAGTAGCTCACGGTGTTCGAAGGTCGTTACGTTCTAGCGTGAAGGGTTTCGTATCGGGGCACGGCCAGGAATCCGACTGTTTACACCCACCGACACGAAGTTGCCGTTGTTTTCTGCAACCAAATAATTTCTCCTTCGAAACATCGACAAGTTAGAAAACTTGCAAACTTCCAGGCATATCGCTCATCTGTGAAAGAGCGAGGTCGAAAAGCCTCCAGCTACTGAGAGTCCGTCCGAGTGACCACGAATTCGACAGCTATTGAAAGTCTCATTCAGGAGGTCTCCAGAGATTGTTGGATTGCATCGTGAATGGTGTTGTGGCGTTCCGACTTTTCGAAACCACCGAAACGAATCGTCACATCGACCTCTCAACGTTTTCTGCAAACAAAACAATTTCATAAATAATAGTAATCAACTTTGGACCAAAAATTCCTGCGTAAGATCAGAATAAAAAAATATAAACATAGACTAAAATACACTGAAAGGAATAAACATTTCCATAAAAAAAACTCTGTAAAAATTGGAATTTCAAACTAAAAAATCCTGGAAAACGAGTTTCGAAGTAAAGAACGTTGCAAAGAAGAAACCCTGACGACGACAAGACCCGAATTGTCGGGTTCGAGATGATAGCCGCTCAAAACCAGCAACAGGCAGTGGCATCAAGAGCGAGTTCCCGGATCGGTCAGTACGAGGAGATGAACGGGGGTGGTTCGGGGATGAACGGCATCGGCCAGGATGCCGGGGTGGCCGACGAGCAGGGGTCGCTGCAGGAGGCGCCACATCGCGACGACTCGACGAAAGCTCACAGCCGGGCCGGGTTGAACAACGGTAAGACGGCCGGTACAGTTGGCGATAATGTGGTCGAGGAAAGTTCGGCGGCGCACGCCGCGACGATTGCCGACGAGGAGGACGAGGCGGAGGAGGAGGACGAGGAGGAGGACGAGGACGACGACGCGCAGCTGAGAACTGGGGGAGGAATGAGGGTCGAGGATAACGGAGTACTGAGCGGTGGAGCCATGCACGGCCCTAAGGAACCCGAGGGCCGCGAGACGGCGCGTACGGGGATGGGAATGATGGGGATGGGAATGGTAAGTGGAACGGGGGTTGGCGAGCTCAGTGGTGGGGGTGCTGGCGGCGGAGGCGGCATGGGCGGCTACTGGAGGCAGAGCAGACCCTCCAGTCCCCGCATGCCGCCTCCTGAGCAGCCGGAGCACAGGCCGAAGAGCCGACACGAGCAGCTTTCTAACGCTACGACGAGATACAACAACCTCGGCTATTGGAGAGCAAGACGGGTTACTTTCTACAAAAATGGCGATCCTTACTTCCCCGGGGTCGAGTTCAGGTAAGTTCTTGAACGGTACTCTAAAATGTGCTCCGAAACAGGCTGTTGGGATCCTTTCCAAAAGCGGGAGTTTTGAAAATTACGTTGCAATGTCATTGGAGTGGCGAGGAATGATTTTTGTTGAGTCGACGTTAGAAGTCAGAGGGATGATTGTTTTTGCTGATGAAAGGGGACGATTTTAATATAGTTGAGGTGAATTCGTCGATGGTCTGATCTTGAGAGCTTTTACTACTGCACGAACTGGTAGAGGCGGTTTTTCGTGACTTTTATGGATTGTTGATACGTTTTTGATTGACTGTTGTGTTTCGCGCAGATTCAAGCCAGGTCGAGACATCGGATCGTTGGAGGCCCTGCTGGACCGGCTGTCCCAGCGTCTCGATCTACCGAGAGGCGCGCGACACATATTCTCGATGGACGGGGACCGAAAGCTCAATCTCGACGAGCTCGAGGATGGCGCCTCTTATGTCGTATCCAGCTACAAAACCTTCAAGGCAAGTTGTGTTGTCGGTGAGGTATCGAGAGAATAACTATAACGAGAAGTTTAACTGATCTACGAAAATAACACTACAAGCTCTCGATCAACGATCAACGCGAAAGGCTATACTTCCCTCATCAGCACATGATTAATTATATGTCAAGGGAGGGCCGTCTATTTTAGGCAAGAAAAAGTGTTTTATTTTTTTTTCTCGGCAACGGGCAATTCGATTGAAAATCCCCTATCATTGATCGTTCTTTAACGTGTTCCGATCATGTACGAGAATCTGTGGGTCATCATAGAAAAAATTGTCGGAAGGATTACACTTTTTCTTAATTATTTATATTTTGACTTTGAAAAAATTAAATTCTTTCCACAATTTTTTGTACACAGACCCACATTTATTTAGATGACCAGAATACCGTTATGACTACTCTATAGTGACGGATTTGCGGCCCAATGTTTTATTACAAAGAAAAAAAATTCATTAATATTTTTCTTCTGAAATGGATGGTACATCTTTAACATGTATCGCGTCGCTATACCAACGGAGTAACGATCTCCCCATAAACTCGTAAAAACCGCTACGGTTTTGCTCCACCGATCCGATACTTAAAAATTGGATTACCGCTTGCGCCACGTGTTTCGGCAAAGTAGAAATTCCCCTCTAAGTGTATCGCCTTAACGGCGTCTATTCTCGCAATCTCAACGACATCGTCGCGAGAAGAAAAGTAGACCAGGCCAGCAAGGCGAACTGACTCATCGCTCTTTCGAGCCCGCGATACACACATACACAAACTAAGATAAACTGGCATAAGGATCGCTTAGTACAATCGAATGAGAAAAAAAAGCTACGATTTCCTCGTCTTGCGTTCACCTTCGCGTGAGGGTGACCGACTCGGTCGGCGATCGCGCCCGCGTAAGAAAGATCGATTTCGGCGTACCGGGGCGATTAGATCTTTAACGACCGATCCCATTAAGAGCGACGATGATCGTCGACTCCTCATGGACGGTTCCGCGGGTCGGAGGGGAACACGCGTCGCGGCGGTATGGCCTAGGCGAAGAGTAAATATCCCCTCTTGAGCGTAATTAAAGCACGGCAAAGTCACGTGTGGCCTCAATATTCACGAGGAGCCGAGAGTTGTACACGCGTACCCCGCATACAAACGAAGGTCCGAGCATTAGCCCGAGCGGATTGTGCCCGTTTCACCACCCTCGACGAGACTCTCAACTTTCGTGCGGCTCTCAATGGTATTATACAATCCCCCGGCTCAGCAATAGTGTTTCGTAGGTAAACTGGAAAGCCGATTTATAAAGAAAGCTGCGTCTAATAACCTCTTGCTTGTGAAGAAGGCAGCAGCCGGGGCGGCTATAAGTGTGTGTTGATCTGGGCCAGATCAACGTTAAGCAGGCCGCACGCAACTCGAGTCTGTTTGCCGACTGGCCGTTAGCTCCTGCAAAAACGTCTGGACAATCTCGGTCGATCGAGGGCTTAACCTTCATTCATCTGAAAAAAAAAACATGTATATAAGTGGAAAGAAATCGGATCTAGGAGATAAAATATTATAGACGAATTTACATAAAATATCATTTAAACATACAAAAAAGTCAGGATGGATTGACGAATGAATAAATAGGCGATCTTTATC
Source organism: Listrodromus nycthemerus (assembly GCA_963978505.1). Classification (NCBI taxonomy): domain Eukaryota; kingdom Metazoa; phylum Arthropoda; class Insecta; order Hymenoptera; family Ichneumonidae; genus Listrodromus; species Listrodromus nycthemerus. Next base: position 5,041,977 of record OZ021683.1, read on the forward strand.
AGATGGTCGGTAATTCTTTGCGTGCTAAGAGTTGCCGGTTGATTTATTATTGACGATTTAATTAACGAGGCAATTAAACTGGATATTACTTTTTGGAGTTTATCTATAGAGTCGCTGGGTCGCAACGGTTATCATGTAAGGTTTTCTATTATTGGAGGGAGCGCATCGTTATTTGCAATGGTGGAGTAAAAGAGAATTAGTGATCGACGATCGGGCGCAGCTGGCTTGATGTGATTTGTGTGTTTCAGAATACCCGAGAGCAAAAGGGCTTTCACTCACTATTTGGGTTGATTGTGATTCATATGAAAAGCCGGGTCACACCCGCGATCCCGCAAATTTCTAGGGCTCAGGGCGTGACTTGGCCGGTGGCCTCTTTCTTTAACCCTCCGCGTAATAGCCGGAGAATTGCGTCGAATCCACCATCGAATTTCGATCGGCTACATGGATTCTAGAATTATTATTCTTTATCGCTTTTACAAGCTTTATCGCGTAGGATCCAGGTCATCCGCTAATATGATTGAGTGATATGGCTTTTTCATTATCTGGGCTTATTCATTATGAGTTATTACACGGTTAATAGAAGAATATGTAATCAATCTTCCGGAGAACAAATCACATCAGAATATTGTAGAATCATTTGGCAAACTTCACTTTTTGTTTTTGTTCGTTCGAGCATCCATACAATCATAAGTGAATTATGATTGTATGGATGCTCGAATTGCACTCATTCCGCTAATAAGACTGCGTCATCTGCGCTTTTTAATAATCTGGGCCCATTAATTGTTATAATAATTCTCATATAATTGGTAGACGCATATCGAAGCAATCCATCCTCCGAAAAATCGAATAATTAACTCTTGAAATAATTCCACAAACTTAGATTGTCTATTGTCTTGTCTATTTTAGTTTTTTTTTGTATGCCTGCTGTGTAATTGAAAGCTAAGAAAAATGTAACTTAGATTGTGCAGCTGCGAGATTTAATGACTCGTGTGAGTTTCTCTGTCAATGATATCCGAAGCATGACTTTGGTTTGTTGGCAATGTTTACGGGCAAGCACGTGGCACGGACCTCGCGAGGAAGAGAGAGAGTGGTTCGGTCCGAAGGAAAGGGGTAGGCGGTAGTAGCGATGTAGGGGTGGTAGGGTTGGTGATAATGGCGCGAACGCGGTTGGAGCTCGCTAGCACCCCTCTGGTGCTTCTCTCTCTTGCGGCTCTCGAGCAGAAGTGGCGCCGACAAACCAGCCGAACGGAGCGGTGAGTGAAATTAAGCCGGACTTGCGCACTTACTGCGATATATCCACGCGAGCTGGCTTTCGCTTTCTTCCTTTTATTTCCCTTCGATCTGGATCCTCTTTAATGAAAAACGGATCGCTGATAACCGCCAAAACTCCCTCGAGGATCCTCGACCGTCCCAAGGCCATCTCCTTAATTTCGACAAGATTTCCCGATCGCCATAATCTGAAATAACAGATTTCACTTTATTTATATAACATTATGAAAAATAATTGGTTAATATAATTTTTTCAATGTCTGTTGATTAGAACTCTTTATAAAATTGAATAGTTCGAATTATTTCATTTAACTGATATACTATATTGCGGATGACTGTTTTTTTGCCAATGTGTTCGGATTTTTATTATTTATACGACTTAAATTATGATAACGAAAATATTTCTCTAACACATTGTAACTAAATCCAATTAAACGTAATTTAAACACGCAAAAATAATTTGTCAACATACATTATCTTATATGTCCGTTGATTTTATATTTTTTAGTACTTAATATTTTTAATTATTTTGGTCAGCCGATATACTGTATTATCCATACTAAATTTGAAATGATTGTTAGGACCTAAATTCTCTCCTCGAAAATATTTCCCCGACGCCTAGCAAGTACATATTTTTTAATGTAAATCCTGTTTTTCGAGAGTTCTCTGATGTTTGTCTCGGCCAAGTGCGTCGAGAGTTCGGCAGTGAGTTTAACCGGGTAGTTTAGGGGCTCGCACCGCGGCAGCGCGTGTGGGGTGTATGAATCACGGGAAGTCGAGTCGAAAGCGAGACAGGTCTCAGGGGTGGCGGGCTCGGACTTCCGCCCGAGGAGGAGACGGCTGCCGAGGGTGCATTGAATAGCTGCGCAAGACGACCGGCGAGCAAGGCAGCACTTGGGATAGACCGTATCTCATTGACCGCCGGTCAGCGACGGCGGAGGGTGGTCAGCGGCGAAGGGATCAATACGGCGTGTTTCTCTTCGTCGTCGGCCGCCCTGCGGACGATCTCACCGCGGAGTTTACAGCTTTGCATTCGTCCGGTGGTCTGCCGGGGCTCGATGATTGCGCCGGCCGCGGGGTTGAGGCGGAGGAAGAAATTCGCGGATGGACGATGGAGTCCTCGTGAGAATCGATTTACAACAATGCACGGAACATTATTTTGCCTCCACCACCAACTATATAATTAATAGTTGCCTCCGGAGAGGTATCGCTGACCCAGGGGAACGTCGAACTACGCGGTCGTTACTCTCTGCGTGTTACTAAGTTTTCCGAGCGAAACCCCTTAACGATCACTTTGCGAGGTGCAGCCATTTTTCTCAAGATCTGCTCTGAGGCATTCGGGGGTCTGTGGGGTGATTTGCGTTTGCAAGAAAAAAATCGCACGGTTAAAAAAAAAGGTTCTTTCATCAGGTCGACTGTTCTGGGTTGCGATACAATGGAATAACTATAACGGAAAGTCAAACTGATCCACGAAACTAATGCAACGAGCTGTCTATTAAATTTGTCTCAAAAAGAAATACGTAATCTGTCAACTTGGAATAATTACGATCTTAGGGGTTTTTGCCTGAATCGATTTTAGGCAAGAAAACGTGTTTTTTTTTTTGGTAAGGAATACTTTGATCGAAAATCTCCGACGGTGGATTATTCTTAAAAGTGTTTGGACCATTTACAAAAATTTTTGGATAAGTAAATAAAAAATTGTCGGAATGGTGCCACTTTTCAAATATATTATTTATACTTTCTGGATAGAAAAGATTAAAATCTTTCTACAATTGATTGGACACGAACCTGGATTTTTTGGCGTCATCAGAACACCGTTACGACCAATCTATCGTGAGAGATTTTCGGGCTAATGTTTTATTACAAGGAAAAAAATTCGAACTACCCGACCATTACTCTCTCCGTGTTATTAACTTTTCCGAGCGGAGCCCCTCAACGATCACTTTGCGAGACACGCCACTTTTTCCTACAATCTGCTGTGAGTCATTCGGAACTTTGTGAGGTAACTGAATTTATAAGAAACGAGTCTCACGGTTTGAAAAAAAAGGGTTTTTTAATCGAATCGGCTCCGTCTCATCGTGGCGATGCATTTTGACCTGCTTTCCTCGCTGCAGTTGTTCGCTGATTACCCGAACGGGAAGTGCGGAAAATTTCGTTTATCGCTTACAACTTGTTACAGAGGCGGATATGGACGCGGTATTGGATTTTATTACTGCCGCAAATGCCTTGGAAACGACGACTTCCGACGGTGTTGAGAAAGTAGAGAGTTAAGCTATTCAGGGTATCTGGACGGTTTATAGATAATTGCGGGCTCGAGGTATACGAGGGTGTTACCGCGTACACACTGCCAGCCCGGCATTGATGTCGCCCGGTCGCGTTACTCTTCCGTGTACGATGTATGGAGAACGAACGGAAACAGCCCATGCATGTTTGGTTCGAGCGAACGTCATAAGGGAAAACGTAACTTCCGGTTTCAAAAGCTCGGATTTCGAACGAATATTACGCCATATGAGAAAACGTTACTTACGAGTTGATAATATTAATTTTTTACCGGAAGTGATCTCGTACATGGAAACGTTACATTCGACTTAAACATCAGCTTATTTTATCGGACGTGATATTATACAGTAAAATCTCACTTCTGGTTTGAAAATCTCGGTTTTTTACCGGAGGTACCATTGTCGTGTATAACGTCATCTTTAATTTTTTTAAATCTTTATTTACAATCCGGAAATGACGTCATACAAGAAATATATTGCTTTTAGATTAAAAATGTAGGTTTTTCTTTTAACTTGAAGTAATCTTTCCTCGTATGGTTTCAGTGTCGGTAGAAAAAAGTTATCTTCAAACCGAAAGTGATTTTCACTATGACGACACTTTCTGTAGAATAATCTAATTTTCATCCCATTCGATTGTAAACGAAATTTTGAATCCGAAAGTGCCGATACATAGAACATTTTTTAAATTCAACACAATACTGTCAGAATTAAAAAAAAAAATTTTTTGAACTTTTACTCTTACGCAAAATAATTAAACTCTTGCCGGTTAACGGCCACGATCGTTTAACTCCTGCGGTAGTTCTTATTCCCCTCGAGGGTATTCAATCTCCTATCGCGTACACGGGACATCCCACATCTTGGACGCGCTTGTGCTAAATACTCGCGGAGTCGTGAATCGTCCCCGGCGACTCCGAATGTCTGACACTCGCTCGGTTTTACTACTCACCGAGACTTCCCGTACTACACGGCGGACACCCTCGTCGTCTGAACTCGATCTAGCCGTGACTACTTGTCCCGTGACTACTTCTGGCGTTGGATTGGTATATGTGTTGTTTAATCGCCGTCCGGGAGTTGTTCCGCTTAAGAAGAACCCTGCAATGCAATCGTATGTGAGACTAGAACTGCTTTGGTGGAGAACTACAGATTCAAGACGCTAACACCGTCTTACGAGTCCGACGTTGTTACCTCGTTTATGTCGGCGTCTGATTCGTGCCGGTCGCAATCACTGATCGAATAGTGATCTTGAAAAAATCCACTGTTAAAAAATAATTATAAATGTAATACAGCGGGCGGGACGTTTTTATTTCTATGCAAAAACTGAACCATTAAATTAAATGTACAATCGTGACGAATTCGTAAACTTTTACTATTGAATTCATTGAATTTAAATTACTTTCATAGTACAATCGAAGTAAATTCTCAAATGAAAAGTATTTTGAACATTTTCGATATAGTGTACGTTAATTTTTCATCACAATTGCTCATGGAATTTAATATACCAGTTTATGCATAAAACCTTCATTACCGGTACATTTAATTTCATACAATTTTTTTGTGTCGATCTGTAATCTCAAGTTAAAGATTGACTTTTCTTGTTGAGTTTTTTTTTTCATCGTAACCGACCCAACTCAAAAGACATTCTCTCCGTGCCGCCGTATGAAATTTATTATGCAAATAATCACACCGGACATTCATCACCAACGTCGGCGATCTGTGTGTCGTGATTTTTTTTTTCTATTCTGTGTTATTCTTTACTTTATACCGCCACCCATTTTTTTTTTTCATTTTATGTTCTTTATCTTTCGTCTGATTTTTTTGATTTCTCGTATTAAAGGGAGCAAGTCAGTTAAGTTCGGAACAATATATGAATTTTTTTGTTATTTATTCTTTCCTGTACCTAAAATATAGTTCAAAAGGTATGTACGAAATAAACTTTTGCGTGGATCTGAGGCTGTTTACCATAAAAGTAAGTCTCACGCAGAGTTCCCGTTGCATTGAATAAATTCTCGATAAAATACCGGAGATAATGAGAACATTGTGCTTAAAAAAATGTTATAAGTTTACGATCATTTCGATCTTACCGCGATACGAATTATTATTTTTTCTTCCCCGTCAGGTGGGAGATCGTTTCCCTTTGGGTTCAACGACGCCAGCTCGAAGACATAAACACGCGAGCCCTCATTCCTTCTGTAATTACCCAACGTCGAACCCGACAAGTCCCTCCGGCAATCCGGCGACCCCGAGTTTCTTTTCGACACGCGGACAGTCGTTCCGCGAGGTTTCACTTTTTTCCTGTCGCAGCATCGCTCGCCACTGTCGGGCGCATTATAAACCTTCCAGTGATTAGCATTTAATCGTACGGGACACACGAACGTATCACGACAACGGTGTGGTGACGGTGAGCAAAAAGTACGTTCGTGCCTCACGAAGTGAATATTTACGTACGAAAAGTCACACTCACTGGCAAAGTGATTCGAATCGGTCGATTTTTTTTATTTCCTCTTTTTTCCTACTTCTACCCGAGATAACTATTGCGCTTTGTTGAGCGCCGGAGGAGCTCCCGAGTTTTCCTATTTCGAGCTCGAGGCAAGGCCGTCGTCAAGAATGCAGCGAAAAAATGGAAAAAGAATTTAAAAGGCTGGACTTCGTCAAGCACAGCAGGTGAATACTGGGTGTCGATAGCGGGTTCCCTCGCGAAAAGGCCACATGTGCATGCTCGCGATAGCGATCGCCTTTGATTGATATTATTAAACTCTCGATGTCATTGAGTGATACAAAGTGTATTACCGACCGAGCTTATCATAGAGCTTTATTCGAGACCCCAGCTAGACCCGCGTATAATTTTCATTTGTCCTTCCCCTCCATCAATTCTTTTTTGTTCGTTTCCTATTGAGATGCCAATTCATTTCGCGTGAAGGTGACGTACAGCTCATCAATCCCGGATATAATACAGCCCTCTCATTTATCGCTATGCTCCAATATAAAAAATAATTTAAAAAATTGATGTCCTTGTGCAAGAGAATTCGTGTATGATCACGGGCAAACGATAAAAGGGAAACATGATGTTTCTAAAAATATACGAAATATTAGTGATGATAAGTTAACGCGATACATTGTAATCGAAACGCCGAAGAGCTTCTTCTATGATACATCCTGGTGTTTAGTAGAGGTAGTATACAATGTAATTTCAACAAGCCCTATAACGAGCGAAGACTCGTGTAATTTTCATTCCACCTTCTCGATTATTTCTTTTTTTCTTCTCGATGAACTGCTAATTTATTCCACGTACTCAGAAATGCTCGTAACTCGACATTGAGTGACAGTTTAATTACCAGAATATGAAAAAAAAAAAAATTTATATCACCGCTCCAAATATTGTTGATAAAACATTATGTAAGCCTTATCTATCGCGGATATATTCCAGACGTCCAATTTATTACCAGCCCCGAATAAAAAAATGTTATGAAAATATTCATTTTTTCATTGGATGGAATCCGTGTACGATCACGCGAGAACGATAAAAAGAAAAACAAAGTGTCTCCTAAAATACACGAAATATCAGTGGAGAAAAGTTACCGCGATACGATGTACTCGAAACTTCAGAGCGCTCATTGCTTGCGGTATTACATCGTCGTGTTTAATCAGTGTTGTATACAACCTCTGGCCGTCTCAGCAGTTAATCACGCGATTTATACGAGCCGCTTGGCACGATCGCTTATTTTTTTTCTTGGCACGCACTCTCAGCACCATTAGAAAAATAAACACTCATCTCCCCCTATTCGGAGTTTTCTCGCTTGGGGAAGCTCGAGGGCACGAGTCGATCCCGCAGCGGTTGTCGCTTACTTACTTACTCGCGTCCGACTTAAGCGATCATGTCGGAAGTCTTGTCTCACTTCTTCATACTCGTCACGCACGGTCCGTGCGACAAGCCCGCTTTCAATTGATATGCATCGAATTTTGCATGACTTATGAATTTCAATCGGCACGAACATTTCTAAAGACCCGTTATGCAATGATCGCCTGGTCCAACGTCCTGTGACTCCAATGAAAAAATTCTCTCTATGTCCTTCCAACTTTTTTCTTCATCCAGTTTTGAAGTAAGTAGCGAAGAAATATGAAACTGGAACAAGGAAAAAATCATTCAGTTTCGCCAGGCATTGTTTAAGATTTTTATGTTCAAATTGACCGCATTACGAATTTTTACTAGTATAATTCAATAGATTCTTTAGTCCTTGGCGGTGTCATATTTAAAAACAGTAGAAAAAATCGTTTGAATAGATAGTTCAGTTTTAAAAAATTGGTAAGAATTGATTTTTTTTTTCAAATGGTGACCCTTTTGCCGATTTTTTTTCCCTCGTCGAGGATCGGTCTAATAGATTCGTTTTTTATCCTAACAAAATTAAATTGCTGAAGCGTATATTTAATAAAAAAAAATAACGAATTGTGCATGCGTTTTAATCTATCTACTGTAACGAAAGCCCTTAAATAAATCGTCAAGCTTAAGAACATATTTTGTTTTATAAACTTTTTTTTATCATGCACGAGTGTTTTTTATAAAGCTATTATTGGCAAGAACTTTTTGCAAATCTCATCGATAACCTTGTACCATAAAATTGCTACGACGATTCCCCGAGTCGCGTGCTTCCGTTCCTAAGCATAATCGACTTTCGAGCTTTCCGCGACAATTAGAGCTGGGACATAACTGCTCAACCGAGTTCACGAAACGTTTTTTTTCTTATTCCAGAATGAAAATTGACCCCGCAAAAGGCCGCAGACCCTATACTTGACCGGGACAATCCCTTGCAGCCAGCATCGCTGTCCTCGCCCTCTCGAATTAACTCGCGAGCACACCGCACGACATCACCCCCGGGCTTGGAAACCTCTCCGCGCTTATCACACCCCAACTTAATTGCACGCCAACAGCGACGATTTCGTGCACGTTCATTTTTTTTTCTTCATAAACGTATCTCGACTGCTGCAAAACGTCGAAACTCTACACTGCGCAAAATCAGTGCAACGAGGTGAAAAAATAGCTCCCTAAAATCGAGCGCATTAGCATCACGCACCGCCCATAAAATTTTATCCGACCCTTAAAAGTAATAGCCGGAGAACATATACCCGGTTGCAATTAAAAGTCACGTGTGGAAAATTTTACATCGTAAAAAATGTCTCAAATAAATTGGCGCAATTAATTTCCCAAATTAACGGAATTAATCAAGTTCTCTAATTTACAAGATCAATTAATTTCATAAATTTACGTGATTCACAAATTCATAAATTTTTGCGATTAAAAAAATGGCTGAAATTTGCGGGATCAGTTTTCTAAACTAGCGGGATTAATTAATTCATCATTTAGATTATACTCAGGTAGACCGTGCACGACCCGGTTGGCATGGAATGGACAATCTTATCTCGAGCCCAGCACGAAGAGCGCCGATTGCCTTTCTTTCCCGGAGGTGAACTGCGAGCAAAGAGAAGGACTGCCGAGTAGCGCCTTCTTCCTTTCTAAGAAGAAGACACCGCTCGACCTACGTATCGGTCGCGTTACCTCGTTAATGTGGGAAATTCGAGTTGAACGACCGACGAATGCGTCTAAAGGTCAAGGGTTGAGCACCGATAGTGACCCGCGGTGAGTCGACGGGACCTCGCACACCCACGCTTTCTCGTACCCTCCTAGCTTCTGAAGTGGCAAAGTACTGAGAATTTAACACGAGGCGTGTACGAATCCTGCATGTACACAGGGTTTGCATGCAAATTGCTGGTGTGTTTGTTCATCGTTCGGTGTGCACACATGGTGCAACAGCGGTTGCACCAGTGCCTCGATCTCCGTCTCGCAGACGACGTGTGCAACGACCTTGGCCTTGAAGGCCAAACGGTCGGCAACATAGATATGCTCGCATGTGTTTCCTAGCCGACAAGGCGACATTGAGTCAGCGATTTACGTCGGGGAAGGATGTAAATTATACACAGGGTTACTCCGCTCTATGTGCGCACTCACGTTCGGTCTGAATGGACTGTCCTTTGCTCGAACGTCGACTGTTCTGTCTGCCTACGACGGAAGGAAAATTCGTTCTCGGATTCACGTCCACCTTGGATCCACGGTTATTTATCGTATGACGCCTTATCTGTGAAAAGAGAAAGAGATTATCAATTGCGGAGTTGCTCAACCGACAAATGTGCCATCTGACTTCAAATACACAATAACACAATAATTTCGTATAATCGGAAAACGAAGCTGTGTTTTAAATAATGCTGTTAAATGACTGGAAAATTCGGTCGATCAGATTGGGCTGTCTTTTTTTTCTGGGTCGTTAACAATTGCACTGTGTACTTTTGTTTGTGAAACCGGAGCCGGGGGATGCGATCAGAAAATTAACAAATAAAAAATTCAGGACATTTTTGCGTAATAATTCGAGAAAAATATAATTCTTTTTTACTACACAGGAAGAAAATTCTATCTCTAGTACACTGATCGGATGCCCTTGTATCCACAGTTATTTATCGTATTATATTTTACGTGCGAAAAGGAAAAGACATTATCAATTACAGAGATTCTGGTTGGCAAGGTGAATTATGCGTGGAATATTTATTATACTAATTTTGTCCTGACAAACGGAGTTGGGGTGTTAACATGCAACGGAGGATATTTCTCATACCTGAGTAGGTGAGAAATTTTAATGAGAGATACGACAGGATAATATGTGTTACGTTAGCGGAATGGAGGTTTGACCTCTTTAAGAGTAATTCTCTCGAACGTAGATCAAAGCTGTTAAAATCTAAGCTGAAAATAGCTGATAATTAATTAACTTCAAGGCACGGTTTTTTAATTTATCTTATATGACAAAATAATTCTTACGAAATACCCCATGAGGTGATTGTATCAAAATCCATCGTCTTGGTAATTTTTCGTGTCGTTAACGATTTTCCTTTGTAATTTCTTTTTTTGTTAGATCGAAATGACTCGATGGCAAAGTTAACGATAACAATGTATGGACTTTTTTGTAAGCACGTTGTAAAATGAAGATAATGTATTCTTTTTAACCGTGAATAAGTATAAAAATTAGGTCAGTGTTAATGATTTGTTCTTTGGGCATGCGAGTGTTTGGTGACCCCGGCTAAGGAGTGTAACGAGGGAATGATCGAAAAATCCGTTGAATCGAGCTGACTCGAGGGTGATATATCGTTGTAGGAAATCGCGTCCGCAATGAGGTCTCAGAGAACCGGGCGGGAAGGGGTCGTGTGTCTCGACAAAGCAACGCGTACACGTTGTGCGCGCCCCTCGACCTCGTTGGTCTGTCGTACAACTCCATAATATCATCCGGCGACGGCAACGCCGGGCCTCGCACGATCGCTCTACTCTATCCAACGATAATCCCGCCGCAATCGTGACCCAAATTACCTTATTTCATTGCACGTTTTTCCAGAGCGCAAAGAGCCTCTCGTTTCCTCGTGCGGAGCGTAACTCGTGCTTTGGTTCCATTACGCCACACCGTCTTACACACGTACGATACTAACTTTCGTTTAGAGTAACGAATTATCATAAGTACAGTCAATCTTGCCATGCCTTCGTCACCCCGTGCATTAGTTTTTTTTCCACGTCCACTTGGCCGCTCGTGTAAAATTGTTTTTACATCTACGCCGTGTTGCACAATTTCTCTGTCCCATCTGACGAACATCCGTTTTAATCTGCGAGAATCACTGAAACATAAAATGAAAAATTTAAAAATTGAAAAATGTACACTCAAAGAAATTATCAAATTAACGCGATAAAATAAAATTGTCGAGTTAGATAAGAAATAATTGTTAGATTTCCTAAGTGTTTTCTATAGCAAAATATATGTAAGTACACCCGAGTAAATAACCGATACGCTGGTGTATGCTTGAGTTGTTGAATGTTTGTTGAATCGGATCGCGGTACATAGATATTCGATAGTTCATTACGGGGATGAAGAGCTCTAGGATTTTGAAATACTAACGACCTCCGTAACGCCGGGTTAAGTCGCATAAGATGTGAGAGGCGAGGGGAGAATTGTATAGGGCAGCCGAACAACCGGAAAGCATGTGAACGAGTGGTAAGAGCTATGCGGTGAAAGCCAGGTGCAGTCGGAACTGACCTTCACCCTGTGTTAATTCATGCCAACATTATCATATCCTCGCGAGGAACTTACAGCTTAACCGCTGTGTATGTAAACCCCGCAACGTACACAATCAGGCGCGAATCTATCCCCAAATCCTCCAAACAGTGTTACGTCGTCTCTGTCCCGGCAGCCGATCACCTGTTCGCAAAAAATAATTTTCTAATAATCTTTTCATAAGGCGATGAAAATCGCGTTAACCATTTAACATATCTTTATACCCGGTACTTCTATTTATCTAATGGGATATTTTATGATTTGCTCAAATACTGTAACATGTGCTAGAAAGTTGATATAACTCTGGAATTTAGAAACAAAATAAATTTGATTCCGCAGATTTGCTGCCAATATCTTACTTGCGATTTGAAAATCTAATCTTCCGACCACAAGAAACACCATACGAATTTTCATTTATTTATCCAGAGTAACTTGACATATCGGAAATACGTTACTTTATGATTTTCAATTACATTTTTCGACCGAAAATGACCTAATTCCCGTATGACTTTAGTTGCGGTCGAAAAATGGAATAGATAATGGGTCGTTATACGAGTTAAATTTCTTACGTTATTGTTACAGAACATTGAACATATGAGCATTGAACATAGGACCAATCGAAACGGATCGATGTCGGAAAATGTTTCGTTTACTAGCTCACTTAAATTCGAAGATTATTATTTTCTTGTCCATATGGGATACGCTATATCTATAAGGTAAAAAGTCGTTGTGCAGAGAACCTGCGAAACGATCGATTGTCCACGGCCACTTTGTAAATTCTGCGGTAGGGAAGAGAGAGAGAAAGAGCAAGAGGGTTGAAAAGCATCGGGGGGCTCGTAAGAACGGGTGAGAAGAGGCCGACAGGAGAGAGCACAGACACACAGAAAAACGAGCGGTCATAAAATTCCTGGCATTCTGCCGACAGCCTTAGAAATCCGCGCGTTTTCGAAATTCATCGGTAAGGCCAGACGCGATGTCCCTCGCGTTCGACGTTAACGACATCGCTTAAAAACATTTTCCAAAAATTCTATCGTGATTATAGCTGGCTGACTTCTCCAAAGAAAAAAAAAACGACGCAAAGCACAAAATTGAAGACTAGACTGTGCGTAAATGCGAAGCAAATTAAAAATCTGGTTTCCGACCAAACAACATCTAAAAGATAAAAATCGGACAAGCCTCGATCGAAAACGTCGATTGCCAACCAGTGATTGTCGGGGGGAGACACGTATTAGGTTTATTACGAGGCGAACAGCAAAATAAAATCCTGCGTGCTTGAACGAGGGACGGTTTTGATTTATGGCGTGAGGACAGGTGATAGAGTAATTTTAGGATGGGGGAAAAAAAAAAAATTTATCGCGTGATTATGAGGCCTTCCCTGCTTCGTTGTGGAATTAATATTCACGCTGGAGCCATTAAGCCGATATACATCCCATCACAAGAATCGCGTCCGAGTATTTGAAATTTCTGATCAATCCTCTAAAGCGATTCCATTATAGTATACACACGTGGTACAACACTTTCGCGTTTCGTTGGTTATAATTACTTGGAACGGAGTGCAGGACGCGTGTTCCCTGATAAGGGCGTCCATTATCTCGGGTGGGGCCAACGGCGAACGGCCGGCGTCACGGAGCAAGCCCTTTTAATCACCGGGATACGCCGGGTGCAATAACATCGATCACGACAGATTCGCTCCACACAAATCGGAACACACATTCAACATTCCGCCTTTTCGCGGAAATATCCTGGCCACGATTGCAAGAATCTAAAAAAAGAGAAATAATCTAAGATAAAGAGTCGCAATGCCGCACCCCGGAATTAACGAGTGGCAAACGCCAATATCAAATGGACTTACCCAAGAGCTCAACCATAAAACCTTGGTTTCACTGCTAGTTTCGATTTTTTTTTAAAATGGGAAATTCGATCTTGCCAACCATATCAGAGTCCCCGTCAATCTCTCTCGATAAGAATTATTTCAACCCCACAGCCTTGTGGTTCAATCAGCTCTTCGATGAGGATATCCAACCTCGGCAGGTGTTCGGCCTTGGCTCGGTCTCTCTCCGCGTGTCTCTCTCGCGCGTCGCATATGCTCTCAGCGAGGATAATACAACGAGCTAACTGCAGGCCCTTTTTGCTGAGTTGTCCGCCGCGCGGAAGTATTCTGACTCCTTCAATACAATTTTGTGCAAAGTTTTCCCTATAACAATCCGATGGTTTTTGTTGTCGTCATAAATGAAGCTATGCGCAGAATTGTAAGAAATAAGTTGACCATTTGGAAGTTAGTTTGCACAATTTTTGTATATTACTGAAAACCAAGTTTCCCTTATTTTATCGATCGGTTCCATTTTTGTTCTTGTTTTTCTTTTTAAATAGAAATTGACGCCTCATGAATGTTGTATCGACAGTCCGTACGATATCAGAGCTTCCGTCGATCTCATTTAACAAGAATTTTTCTCACCCCGTGGCGTAGTCTTTTAATCATCCTTTCAATTGGACACCCTCGACGGCAGGCTCTTTTCGAGGACTTAGCGCAGAAATATTCTGACCACGACTGCACGGCTTCTAAAAACGTAAAAAAAAAATATATATATTAAAAATCGCGAGGTCGCACTCGGAAACTCAAACGTGCCGAAAACAAATGATTAAATGGCGTTACGCAACAGTTCCATCGTCAGACGTCAATTTTACTTCTTGGTCTTGGAGAACTGGCTCGAAGGTCCGTGGAACATCAAAGTTCACATCGGTATTTTTCTATTAGAATTTTTCTCACCCCGCGGAGTTGTGGTTCAATCGGCCCTTCGATTAGGACACCACCCCCTCGGAAGGCGTTTGGCCTTGGCTCGGTCTCCCTCCGCGTGTTTCTCCCGCGCGTTGCATGTACCCTGGCCACGGGTAGCACAACGGGCCGACGAAGGGGAGAGCGAAAGGGGGGTAGTAACTTGGCTGGCGAACGGCGAACTACGACGACGAAGTCGGGGGGCCTTCCCGCGTCGTATTCCGAACAGCGAGCCAGGGTGGCACGTTCTCCAACCCCATCAGTACTCGATCGAGGATCCGAGCGTACACCTCGTGTCCAAACACCCCGCATCACTCGGCCGAGCGTCGTGTCTCGCGTGCGGTTCGGCTAGGGTTTTCTTCTCCCTGAAACATCGAAGAATATAAGTACAACTGTTTATCTTACATACACCATCTCTAACGATCTTTTGAGAATCTATCGTACAAACACGGTCTATCGTATCGTCCTCGCGTTATAAAAATAAACGATCGAACAGTCAAACAAAATCGACGAGGGATAAATTAAAACAAAAAAAAAACGAAAAATCAATTTGAGCAAGACATCTTGTGGAAAATACTTTGAGAACAAAGCCTTAAAATAAAATTCGAGAAATAAAGTAAAAAATATACATAAGATCGACGACGTCGATGGGAGAGCTGTCCGAGTTGTATTCTCCGCACGGACACATACTGGAGCCAATAGCGTCAGTGCAGCGATCGAGAATTTTGTAGGTCGTGTCGTGGCAAAGCCCGGTTCGCCCCGCTGATCCTGACTGTACGGAGTTATACATAAATTCAGAAGGAGCGGGAACCCCCTGGCCAAGCGGCGACCGCTGCAATACCGAGCAAGCGAGCGAGGCTCCTCGAGCCCGTTGACGTCACGACGCCTGTCAACCGGGACCCACTCGAAGCGTCGTGACGGCTCTCCTCGAGCGAGTATCTCACTCCGGCACGGTCAGCACCGCGCGAGCACAGTTTTCATCGGTTCCGCTATAATTGTGCATGGCACTGTGTACGTATGACGATGTTGAAGCGAGATCGATCGCTTCATTGACTCGTTCCTCAAGCGTCGACAACGAAAACGCCGATAGATCGTTAACGAGACTTTGGAAGTTCTCGCGGGTTGTCGCGCGCACCGCGAGTCCCTTGCCGGGGAAGCTATCGTAAACGATTTTTTTTCTTCTTTTTGTCCCTCTCCGTTTTCGTTAAATCGCCAAACGAATCGTTGTGATCGAAGGACATCCACGGCGATCCTGTTATCGGTCGCGGCTGTAACGACCAATCATTCACCATTGAGTCACCAAGCTTCACATCCTATCGCTCGGAGTTAGGCCCGGTGCCGCCGGGTACCGCCGATTCCTCCTGCACCGAGGACGAATCTGAGAACGGCGAATACGACGCGTCAGGCACATCGTCGCAGCATCAATCCACCACCTGGCAGACGAGCTGCGACAGTTTCGTCGTGTTGATGAGCGACTCCTTCGAGGTCATATCGCTGCCGGCAGACATGCTCCAGGTGCAAGTCCACTCCGACCATCCTGAAACGATTCGTCGTGATTAAATTAATTTGCCAGCCCATTATCTTTCGATACAATTTTTTTTTTACACTTTAGAGCAAAGATAACTTGACACACAATTTTGTTCTTGCATCGCTATTGATGATCTATCGATCTGACCGATTGATTTGAAAGAAGTTTGTTCGGTGAGAGATTTAAAGTGGAGGGAGCGTGTTTGGGTTGTACAGCATGTTTAATTAACGCGACGTTATCTTCGATCGGATTTTAGCCGGCGAGCTACGGAAAAAAGAGCAATACGTGGTACACCACGCCAGCCGGGGCTGGCGGAGCCGGAGGCGGCGGCAGCCGTGGAAGCGGAGGTGCCGCCGGGGGTGGATGGCAGAGCAGACCACCCGCGGTAGCAAGCCTCAGCAGGAAAGCCTCCATCACCGAAGAAGCTCCACCACCCGGTGGTGGAAAACCCTCGTCTGGTCGGGTCATCAGAATCGTTAACAATCTTGACCATACCGTTCAGGTGAGTTCTTTTTTTTTTGTTTTTGCATAAATCCGCGTGGGCTTGATCGAAAATCGATCGACAAGAACTTGACCCACTTCGATGCTCTGTTTTTTTACAATGAAAATATTGAGGGCCGACGAAAAGAGCTTTGTCACTCGGTGCAAAAAATGCGGTTTCGACGCAATACTTTCATCACACTTTGTAAATTAAAATTTAGTACGATAATGGTGTGTAAAGCTTTTTAACTCGTGAGATTGAAACATTCGCTTTCATACTGAAACGGTCATAAGTCATAAAGCGCACGTCAGAAAAAGTTTTTGGCTCTAGTATCGTAAATGACTATTTCCTAACGCATTGCCCGCAAATTTCCGTTTTTCGTTCCTGCACAGTAATCCCGGAAAGGCGATTTTTCACATCGCGTGCGTTAAAGATACACCGCATGTTCACAAACTTTATATGGAATTCCTTCTCACACTAGTACGAGAAAATTTCTTTCGTAAATTTATTATTTAAAAAGTTCTTATCTATGTCCTCCCCATGCAAATGACTATTTTAGACTTTTTCTACGATATCCTGATTTGTCTCTTACACAGTGCCGAGTATTGTTAAATCTACGGACGTCACAGCCGTTCGAGGAGGTTCTCGAAGACCTGGGTCAGGTGCTGAAGATGAACGGGGCCAAGAGAATGTTCACCGTATCGGGACAGGAGGTCAGTACATGCATTCCGCAAGTCGGGCTGGAAACGACTTACGACTATTGCCAACGGCCGATCTTTTACCCTCAAAAAACCTTACTGAATCATTGAAGCGCAACGTTTGCGTTGAATCATTTTTATTTTATTTTCTTTTAATTTGTGTGACCGGACGAGACGGTTTCTACTGAAAACTATCCATAAAAGTCTTATGACAGACTATCGATTTAATAAACTCGAAATTTCTTTCTTCACACCCATGAAAAAGTTCAAAATATGTGTTCCTACGATGTTCAATTTTCTTGGCACGTTTTTACAATTTTTGTGCGGTGATCTTCGGCGATACAATATCGCAATCTCAGTGCATATATGTATTCCGATAGTCGAGCTAAAGTGAATCACGACTATCACTAAGCTCCAATCTCTTTCTCTGAAAACCCCCACTAAATCATTGAACCGAAACGTTCCTCTCAAATCATAACTCTATCGCTTGAATGAGTTCAATAGCGGTTATTCAGACCCATGATAAGATCCTAAGAATTTCTTCCTACGATGTCCCCCGTTCTCGGCACGTTTTCACGATTTACGCACGGCAGCCCTCGGAGCAGCGACACAACATCGTAATCTCCCTTATTCCACAAAGCCTTGACCTCATGCACGATTCAAACACCCGATCCTTATTCTTATATCGAGCATGGGTTTCACAGGGTGAAATGGAAAACGACGGTAGATTCGTATCGTGTCACACTCGTGTTTCCTTTACATGTACATATGTACGTACACACGTGTGTATGTGCAGTGTCGATATTACGTATATCTGTTCCGAACAACTTCGCGCCGAGCCCTTTGGCTTCGAAAGTTTATCAGTTATTTATGCTAATGCGATAGATGGAAGACGCGCGGCGCCGCGCGGCATCGTCCTTATATAAAATCAGTTTGAATAATGTTTTTCATAAATATGCATGACCGACCTGACCGGCGGCCCGGGTGGCCAGGGCGAGGCGGGGAGCTTAAGAAACCGGTGGGCTTCGCGAGGGCGCGCACATACGCGGCAAGGGAAAACACGAGGCGTGACGATCGGGGTCGGCCACTCGTTGCCGTTAGCCGGGACGAGATGGAATAAGGTCGCGGCCTGGTAAAAGACGACCGAAGAGGGTAATCCGCACGATTGTCGGCCGCACCCCTCGCTCCGCCGTTCTGTGCCACAGCCGTCGCACTAACAACGGCAACGAACGCGATAATATTACTCTCCAAACCTTCCTTCGTGTGCCTCTCTTCTCTCGCGGGAAACGCGCAGACGTATGTGTGTATCAAACTGCCGTAAACCGCGTTAAAGTGCATATTGAAGAAAGGAAGTTGCTGGGCCGCACGTGACTTGCACGGTACTGCTGGATTTCTGTACTTGCTCACGTGTTAGTAACGTTGTTCACTTTCCGGGTTACTACGAAATCCTCGTAGGGTTGCGAGGGTAAAACGGACCCCACTTGGGATGAGGTCTTTTTCTAGTGTGAAGGATTGGCTGAACTGGTCCGCTTTGATCTTATCATGACTATTACGTTTTCCTCGTCTCAACTACAGACGTCCCACGTTGACCCTCGTGTATAATAGAAGGATCATCTGGTGCTCGAGCAGCAGAAAATCCGGACAGCGTTTGCGTCTAAAAAAAAGGGAAAAAATTATTAGATGTAAATAGATAGTTTAAATATTTCATATGTGTCGCACACGATGAGCGATATAGCGTATAAAGCAGACGTAACCCGTGTGAACGTCCGTATTAACGAATAATAATAACGTCCGTAGATAACGAAACTCAGGCCGCACGTGACTTTAACTGCACCGCTTTATTTCTGTACTCGCTTACGTGATAGCAACGTTGGCTCACTTTTCGGGTCACTTAAAGACCTTTCGTAGGGTTCACCGGGTAAAAAGGACTGCACTACAGTGATGTCTTTTATGTCCTGCGAAAGGTTGATAGATATCGAATGGACATAGATACATATAAAATGGATTGGAAATCCTGAAATTCCGTTTTACATGCTATAATTTCAAAAATTTGTTTTTGACATCATATAGAACGGAGTTCGAAATTCCGAAATTCTAGTTCACATGGAATGGAATTCCACATGCTATGAACCATGCGATCTATAGGGGGGCGCGTGCCACGTAACGGCTAGTTGAGTATAGATTGATAGTCTAAATATAGTATCCGAATTAAATGAGCCCTTCGATAACCTCGAAACCGAGAAAAGAGGAAAAACAATTGTAATCCGTTTATACACCTACTAGTCGCCCACGATGAGTGCAATAGCGAAAAGGCGTGAATCACGTTAGAGTATATATTAATGAAAGGAAGTTTTGATCGCACGTGCCATGGACTGCACTGCTGATTTTCTCTACTTGTTTATGTTGTAGCAATGTTGCTCACTTTTTGGGTCGTTCGGAGATCGTTCACAGGGAAAAAAGGCCAAAACGGATTTCACTTGAGATGTCTTCTTTTTCGTGTTTCGCCAAATATTAGTTGAATGGTCCGTTTTGCCCTGCTCTCGGCTGTACATCGTCGTCCCACGTAGTTCCTCATGTATAATAAAAGGATCATCCCGCGCTCGAACCACGGATAACCCGGACAGTGCATGTCTATAAAAAGGGAGAAAAAAAATTTGATATAGATAGTCTAAATATACTACCCGACTTTAATGAGCCCTTCGATCACCTTCAAACCGAGAAGAAAAAAGGGAATAGGCAAAAAAAAAAATCGTTTATACACCTACGTGTCGCCCACGATAAGCAATATAGAGAGTGGCTATATAAAAGATGCTTGGCAGAAGAATCCGGCTGAGCTATGAAAAAGGTCAGAGATTCACCCACCTTTCAGGTCACGACCGAATATGAATTACAAATTGGGCAATTTCCAGGAGCATTTCGAAACTCGTCGATTATCTTCGTTTCCGTGCGTTCGTTGCGCGTTGTTTTTATCGCGTAGTATCGTCTTCCCGATGACGGCATCGATACGTTGCTGATGTATCTATTTTTCTGAAAAACAAGTGAAACGACCATTTTTTTTTATTCATCCTTTTTTTTAAATAGAATTCGTGCATATTTTATCAGTGACTTGTATTATTTTTTTATCAGGTTCGAAGTTTTTCTCAATTAAGAAACGAATTCGCGGACGTGGATACATTTTACCTCGGAGCCGGAGCCGCGCCGATGGGCATCGGTGGTGTCGCTATTGCTTCCTCGCCGGCGAGGAGATCAAGATCGCGCGGTCCTCCAATCGTTCAAATGACCGGCTCCAGCGAGGATATGGGAAGACAAAGGCGTGCCCGCAGCAAAAGTAGACCGCGTGCTTTGTACGCGCCGGAGTCCGAAGTCGTACGGGTGAACGGTAAGTCTCTTCAAAGCTGCGCGGCAAACGAAAAAATAAGATAAAATTGAAATAATTAAAAAATAAGAATATTTCGCTGCTATCAACATTATTGAAGAGTAAACCGTTGCATTGACGCAGACTACAGCGTTGTCGAAGTGCTGCGGGAAGAGCCGGCGAGAGTGACGATCCGTGGTCTGCGACGATCCTTCTATCCGCCCTCGCATCTGCCACCGGTCGACAATTCACCGCCGGAAAAGAAGCTCCAGCTCGAGTGGGTCTACGGTTACAGAGGCACAGACACCCGAAGAAATTTGTGGGTGCTCCCGAGCGGTGAACTTCTGTACTACGTCGCTGCCGTCGCTGTCCTATACGACCGCGAGGAGAACGCCCAACGTCACTACATAGGTCACACGGAAGATATAACTTGCATGGAGGTTCATCCGAGCAGAGAACTTGTCGCCTCGGGTCAGAGAGCCGGTCGGCACAGAAAGGCTCAGCCGCACGTTCGCATTTGGTCGACGGAGACTTTGCTGACTCTCTATGTCTTCGGCATGACTGAGTTCCAGATGGGAGTCTCGGCTCTGGCTTTTTCACAGCTGGTGAGTTATTTGTTGTTCGATTTAATTCAACGTGCATTTAAGACTTCAGCGAATTGTAGAGCGACTCGGATATTTTTATTCACGCAGAACGGAGGAAGCTACGTTCTCGTCGTCGACTCCGGTCGGGAAGCCATCCTGTCCGTCTGGCAATGGCAGTGGGGTCATCTTCTTGGCAAAGTGGCGGTGAGCTCGTCATCTATAATGTCTTTCATTCGTTAAGAAAATTTTTCTAAAAAAATAAAATAGAAAAATCGAAAAATGTTACTTCAGGTCATTTGAAACTTATGTTTCTTTTGGCTGTCCACAGACATTGCAGGAAGACCTGACGGGCGCTGCATTTCATCCGCTAGACGATAATCTCCTGATAACTCACGGTCGCGGACACCTAACGTTCTGGAATCGGCGCAAAGACGGTTTCTTCGAGAGAACTGACATAATCAAACCCGTGAGTTTCTATTATACAATCGAAGAAAAACGTTGAAACAACCATGAGGTGTAAAATTTCAAGACGTGATTATTTCAAACTCAATTCTTTCAAAATTTTCATTAATGTTATTAAATTTTTACCGTAAGAATCATCTTGCTCGAAATTTAATGCAAATTCTAGATCGAGCTATTAAACTATTTAAGCTCAATAGCAATGAGTATTAATAACTCAAACATCGGATTGTGACCAACGAATAATTTTTTCAGCCGTCACGAACTCACGTAACGAGCATCCAATTCGAGCAGGACGGTGACGTGGTGACTGCGGACAGTGACGGTTTCATCACCGTTTATTCCGTTGACGCCGACGGTGCGTATTTCGTCCGTATGGAATTCGAGGCTCACAACAAGGGCATAAGTTCGTTGGTCATGCTCTCGGAAGGAACTCTGCTGTCAGGCGGCGAGAAAGATCGCAAGATCGCTGCGTGGGACTCGTTGCAAAATTACAAACGCATTACGGACACGAAGGTACGCAGGAACAGTCCTTTCGCGCGTATTTCATTAATAAATCAAGGTCTGGCAAAAGTAAAACGCTCCGGAATTCCTCACACTGGAACGCGGTTATCTGACGTCAAAAAACAAATAATAAAAATATAGTACAAAGAGAAAAAACAGCGAGGAAATAAGAACGTGATATACCGTACCTTCGTGACACCTTCTCGTTAAAATATTCCTCGAACCATCACGTACGCTTGCGTACGTGATGGAATATCTAGAGTATATCTAGAGAATATCTAGAGTATATCTAGAGAATATCTAGAGTATGCCCCATTACATAAGCTCGGGTTTTCACGCATATTTTCATCTGGAAAGTAGAAATAAAAAATAAATGAATACAGTAATACGTATTACGTAATACGAGTACCGACTCATATCGGAATTATATATTGCCAAACGGTATCGCAATGAGGAATGCGAGGATTCACGGTGAGGTCAAGCGTATTTTCATTTTCGATCGCGGTGCGAGTAAATTATGTGGCAAAGTTTCGAAAAATATAGAAAACTAAATGGCTGCATGTAGTGCGGTGAGTACATGTATCGTGATTTTGTGGCGGGTAGGGGAGGTGAATTGCAATTGCAGACAGTGTGCGTAATTAAGCTCTAAATTTTGATGCTTATCGTAATTCGTTTATATAGTATTTCTGAAAGAATCAAGGAGCCCCTATGTTTTTCTACAAACGAATTTCTACAAAACGAATATAATATATAAATAAAGAAAATGTGTTGCAATTAATCCGTTTTTGCAGTTACCGGAAGCCGCGGGTGGTGTGCGAAGTATTTATCCCCAACGACCTGGTAGGAACGACGGTAATATCTACGTGGGCACGACGCGAAACAACATACTGGAGGGCTCACTGCAGAGGCGATTCAACCAGGTAGTTTTCGGCCATGGAAGACAGCTGTGGGGACTTGCCGTTCATCCTGACGACGAGGTATTCGCCACTGCCGGCCACGACAAGAATATCGCACTATGGCGGAGGCACAAGCTTCTCTGGACGACACAGGTCTCTCGAAAAGATTCATTTACCTCTTCTTTTCCATCGAGAAAAAAAAAAGACTCGATGGAAAATTAAGTTAAGATGAAAAATTTAACGACCTTAAATTTGATATCCAGGTTGGTTTCGAGTGCATCTGCATAGCTTTCCACCCGTTCGGTGTCGCGCTGGCGGCCGGTTCTTCGGAAGGCCATCTTCTTGTCCTGGCCGCAGACACCGGGGCTGCTGTTGCGACTCTCAGAGTCTGTGGATCGCCGCTTTCTTGTATCGGTTATAATCCTAGTAAGCTTTGATACTTCTTGTAATAATTTCTCTCATTATTTTATTTTAAATCAATTATTAATCTAATCATTTATTTACCCTCTTATTTTCCTAGCCGGAGAGATAATCGCGATGGGTTCGCAAAATGGCAGCGTCTACCTCTTCAGAGTGTCCCGCGACGGTTTCTCTTACAAGAAGAGCAACAAGATTCGAGGCACCCAACCGCTGGTGCAACTCGACTGGAGCTCGGACAGCAGGTTCTTGCAAACGGTCACGCAAGACTACGATCTCGTTTTCTGTGAGTTTTTCGTCGCCCAGAAAAAAAATTGATTTAACGGATAATCCTAATTCCGTTCGATCTACCGTAGGGGACATCAAAGCGCTTTCGTCGGAGAAGAGTCCGCTGATCATGAAGGACGTCAAATGGTACACTCACAACTGTACCGTCGGATACATGGTTTCCGGTAAGTTTTTACCGTCAATTTCATCGTTACATCCATTTTTCGGTCCGAACATCGTAAGGTAGAAACATGTGTTTTCTAAGAAGAAAAAAAACAGAAAAAATATCAAACATATTGGCCCCTACATTGACTTACACGCTTGCATGGCTAACACGGTTCTCAGAATGTGGAAATTAATTTCATATAGCATGAAATTTTGAAATTTCGAATCCCCTTGCATATATTATGAAAAGGGAAATTCCGAAATTGTAACTAATGATATGGAATATAGGAATCTCAAAATCCATTCTATGTACTATGATTTGGAGCACATGGAATGGATTTTCAGAATTTTTCATTCCAATTCAATTGTTACAGAACCCCAATTTTCTGAAATGTTATTTTGGAATTAAAAACCAAAGCTAATTGTAATTACGAAATTTCAAAATTTTATCCTATACACTATAAAATCCGAGATTTAAAAATGATAGAATATAGAGGGGATTTTAAATCTTTGAAATTCCATTCTGTATACCTTGAAATCCAGGGCGGGGGGTTTCTATCAGTTTTTCCGAACCGGGGCTCAGCTGAGAGGCAAACAAACATTCAAACCGAAAGACCAATCCAAAATGGCGGACGGTGGCAAGCTTCGAAACCGCCTAAAAAATCCCCAACTATCCAAAACATATATATAAGAAAATAAAATCAATAAAAAATTTATTTCCGTTACCAGGTATGTGGAACAATCGTTATTATCCACTGACAACTGTGTTGACAACGTCGAGTCGCTCGGCAGCGCACGACATGCTCGTTAGCGGTGACGCCGAGGGCTACTTGAGGCTCTTCCGTTATCCGTGCACGTCCGCAAAGGCCGAGTACGTTGAGGAGAAGGTCTACAGTTCACTGGTCGCGTGCGCCCGTTTTCTGTACAATGATCAGAATGTTGTTACCGTCGGTGGTACAGACGCTGCCCTCATGCTGTGGGAGCTGGTCGACGAGTGAATATCGTCGTTCGGCGGCGTGTTTTTTTCGCAGCGATATTGAAACCAAACTTATAAACGACGAATCCCCGTCGGACGAACGCCAGCGAAGCGTTTTGTGGGATAATAGCCGACTCGATCGTCGATCGAGACGAGCGTAACTGCCGTTTACCCCCTGTTGATTTGTCGATTTACGTTCTTTCAGGTAATTATGATCCGAACAACCCGTACAAAATGAACGAGAGCCCCGCGATAATTTTTATCGCTGATTTAGCGTAAAAGGACAAACGAAAAGTAAGAAAAGTTTGGACATTCTTAATAATTAATACCCGAAGTTTTCTATCGGATGCGAAACTCTCGAGCCGGTCTCTTAGTCGTGCTACTTTAGTAGAAAAATTCCACGTCGTTTAGTATAGTCATTTGGGAATCTATGAACTTAAGTTGCGGTCATTAAAAGAAATATATATCCGTCCGTTCGACCGACCGCTCAAATGAAAAAAGTAAACAATACTGAAGTCGTTCGATTTAATGCGGACACTCAGCCCATCACTACGGACTGTTTAGAAACGTAAACAGAACGGTGTCGGATACGCCCTTTCGTTTGTTATGATTTCACGTACATTTTAGTTCCTTCTTTGTTCTATCAACCTCGACAAAAGCCCCTCGGCTGTGAGACCGACATTGGAGAAACCTGACCTTCCATTGATATATATATATATACATATTGTCGAACAATCCGTACAAATTGACCAACTCACGATAAATTGACCTGCGGATGTATCGTTGAAAAAGAAAACAGAACTAAAGAGAAGTTAGGAAATTCTAAATAGCACGATACCCAAAGTTTTGTATCCGATGCGGAACTCTCGAGCCGGTTGCTTAGTCGTGCCTCTCCAGCAGGAAAATCTCATGTCGTATAGTATAAGTAATTGGACGCATTTAATTAGAATTTCACTTAATTTTAAATTCGTTCTTTAATCTATGAAACTAAAATTCTACTCGACTCAGAGACCGGCATCGAAGAAAGGTAAATCTACGCCGATACACAAATTGTACGAAAAGCCCGTGACGATGCGACGTTCAATTGCGCACACTGCGATATTATCATGAAAACAATCATGCCTAACGCAACGTTCAACAAAACGTTTTTTTAGAGTGAATAATTGTACGTTGGTATTTAGGAGATTAATACACACCGGTAGCTCGTGATCCAGCGTGACGAAAGTAGAGGGGCGCGGGCGTCCTTCCATAGTTAACGATAAGTTTTTGAGGTTAGCTTCGAAACGCACTTCATTAATCCAATTTCAGCGTCAGCACTGTCGTAAAAGCGAACCGGGACCATCATCGGGGGCACCTACGTCAAAGAAATCTAACGAAGACGAGTTGAAAAATAAAAACGTACTTAAAAAAAGAAAGAGAAAACACCTTTACGTGATACTCAATGCGGGCGAGATTTATCTGTTCGGACGGACATTCGCTCTCACCAGTCACACGACTGAGCCTTTGAAAGCTGGGATCCTCGCTAATGGTCGTCGGTTTCGCGCACGCGAAAAATATGTGTCGCTGGTCGACACGTAGCATGTTAATATGTATGTCCCACACCTTCCTTCGCATACATACATAATATATTGACGTATTAATATATTATAAATATATTTATAGTTTATTTAGATTTGAGTAAAGGTATATAAACGAATCGAGCTAAATGCTCCTCGATCGTAGTGGAGCGAACCTGCCGCCGGTGAAAGTATTGAAATTATGTACTTACCCTTGCGCTCTCACGAAATAAAATAATTCTTGAAAGTAATTCTTCTGGATTGTTTCTCGTTGGAAAATTTTGTAATATTTCATACGTAGCTGGAAGAATCAAGACGGGCGAGTAAGTGGGCGTTTTAAAACGATACTTTATTATATCAATATTCCTCACATAGTTTTTTCTATACAGTATGCATTTTCCTCTCTGGTGAGTTATCTAAGTAGCATATTTCTTCTGTTTTGTTTATTTATTTATTTTTGTTTCATTCCCGTTAATCGAACGACTTCTACATTGTGATCGCGTCCAGAATCGATGTTGTGCTACTGTTTGGTGCGTCACGATTGCAGCGCTCCGGAGATTCGATGAACTACATGTTCTCTTACTGACACGTGGTCAAAAGATAAGTCCATATGTGTCAGAAAAAATTGGAATCCGTTCTAGGTTTTTGTAGATATAGGAAACTTCAATGAAATCGAACATTTTCATTTGATTCGAATATGGCAATATGAAATGTGATTGCCCAATTTTAGTATTAAATCAGGGTAGCAGATATCATCGAAGCACTCGACGTGTTGCGAAAGAAACGATTCGGAACTTTTGTGGGGATTTTCGTTTAGTAGAAATATACCTTGCGGCGGCTGTATCTTACATATATTTTGGAAAGATGTTTGTTTGTCGCAATTTTCTAAAATTCCATGGATCTCCCTAGGGCTTCCAGGTTCTGACTGTTCTAAATCCCCTTAGGGACTTCCCTCCCAGACCCTGTTAACTATTCCCATATTATACTATTCTGGCACTATGCTGTGGAACTCGGTCGGTTCCGGTGCAAAAACACTAAACCAGAAATAAATAATTTCCGGGTTGAAAATTAAAGTTTTCCAGCTACAAATTATGTCAAACCAGAAATATGTAATTTGCAATTGGAATAGTTGCACTGGAAATACCTCACTGCTGATAGGTAAATGAGGATTTCAAACCGGAAGTGTCGCATTTCCGGTAGAACTTCGGAGATCTTAATTTCCAATTTCTAAACTCCACAGTCCATATCTCGGATGTAAAGCACCCGAGGAACAACAAACTCCCAGTACTGAATGAATTAGAGTGCTGAAGGGAAGCACAACAAGATAACAAAAATGCTCCAAATCCCTCGGCACTTTTTTGATACGCGAATTCGAGCAGGACGCCATCATCAATAACAAACGTCCCCATATGGAGGAATAGATTTTGTAATTGTCTTATCCTCGGTCGACGACATTTAGGTTTTTTTTTAAACCGATACTTAATATTATATCATCTCGTCTCACAATCAAACCGGAAACATGTAAAATTCTAGGATTTTCGAGTCTAACATTTTCATAAAACGATACGCTACGTCGTGCTTCTCTCGCTGACATCATTTTAGAGGTACGGATGTTTTGATATTTTATTATTATTTTGTTTCGTTTTTCGGTTTTTTTTTTGCATTTCTATTCGACAGTCGAACAAATTTTTATATCAAATCATAATACTTCCGGCACGTCGAACGATTTGGTTTGTGTGCATTTTTTTCGAGGATTATTATTATTATCATTTAAAAAATAAATAACATCTATGAAATCATATAATCGCGGTTTTCAGTTTAAAAAATACACAAATTTACAGTGTTTTTGTTGTTGTTGTTTTTCATTTTATTCTATAAACTAGAATTTCACTTAATCGTAAGAACCGCAATGTTTTTCTCGCACTTCGCATTTACTCTTGAAAAAAATGTATCAATTTTGTTTTAATTTCGTTTCTTAATTGAGCCCTCGGGCGGAATTGACTCAATGAATTCGAAGGTATAAGAGTCTTAATATAAATTGTGGGAGATATAATAAAAAATTTCGATTAATCTCAACATTTTAAATTATATGTATCGAATTTTAAAATTCCCAAAGCGCAATGCAGCTTCTTGTTACTCTCGTGAATGAAAATGTATAATCTACAGATTATCTCAATCAAATATCTCTGGGTAAAGGAATTGAGAATTTGATGTAACGGATCGAAGAAACGCTTTATGCCCTCTCTCATTCTCACTATCTCTCTCACTGTACGCAATATGATAAACGGAACCTCAAAAATTTTCGCCGAATATATATATTTTTTTTAACGATATAATAATGTACACGTTTCACAATCTTGAAGCTCCGTTTCCATATTTTTTTTCGTTTTCTTTACAGCGATTTATAGTACAATTCGTGACTAATACCACGCTCAACGTGGAACGGGTGCCACAGTTTTTATTATCTTTTAATTACCTTTCGCTGCGAGCCATTCTCGATCGTGCTGTCGACAATAAATTAAAGTCGATCACCGATTAACGCTACTAATTTTTTATTCTCATCGATATCGTTTGTTTCATTTTCTTTTCTCAAACGCCTTTTTGTCTTGCATCTTTACGTAAAGCCAAAAAGTCAGTCTTCGGTCGAGCGAACTATAAAACACGCGACGTGCTCGTAATCGCGATAGTGTGGACACCGTAGGCACGAACTTGTTTTAACTTGCTTATCCAATGTTACTCCGACATTAAAACCATCTTTTTTTTTCTATATACAGGCACAGTCGGATTGACAATGCGTTTGGTTAAAGCCTCCGCAACCTGATCTCCGATCTAATGCAATGAGAGAAAGCCGCCCGATTTACAATGGAACGAGTAAATCGACGTTGCTCACGTCGCATTGCGTATCGGAACTCTGCAATGCGCTTCGAGTCCTCGAGAGTGTACGCGAGCCTTAGAGCCAAAAATGAATAGACATTTTTCGGAAAAAATTTCAATGACAAGGAATAATTTATTTTTTCCAAGCTTTACTTCGTGACCGAATATTTTATGAAAAATATTACCACTGAATCATAGCGACTATTGCTCGTAATAAGCTGGAGATTTTTTTTTTACGAAATAACGAGACTTCGTGTTTGTCCATTCGACGGAATTAAAAATCAGGAACATGCAAAAGTACAAATTTCGACTAGCTGTGTACTCCCCGGTTTTGTTTTTCTTTTCGATCGGTATTAAACTACATTTGAGGATTCAATTATATTTCTCCCTAATCTCGGAACCGCGAATTGCGATCTTTGCTTCGACCCTTTCCAACTGAAACCAATAGCGACCTGTTGGCCGAAACTTTGAACATCTAAACACAATCGACCATAGGGACTAAATAAGCTCACCAAGTTAACGTTAAAGAAAAACTGCTAGCACTTCATGAAATTACTTAGAAAGCGTTCTCGAGGGAGCAAATAATGTATATAATATATATTAACGGTAAACCGAGGAAAAAAAATTACTTCCACTCACTAATAGACGAGTAGTTCTCAATGTCGAATTAAAATTGTGAATGATTAGGCTAGGAATCACAGCGAGTCTGTTTACAGCAAGATTATGCTGTCGGTGTGTCGGAACGAATCGGCAGCCAAAAATTTACGTTTTTTCGCTATTCGATTCGATATTACGCGCACTTACCTGAACATTCTGTTCAGATAGTGCGGACGTCTCGTCCCTTTCGTTCTCCGCCGGTGAGTGTTGATTTTCCGTCGTGATGTCCGTAGATCTGGATAGTTCGCTGCTCGTTTCTTCATTTTTGTTATTATCTGTCTCTTCCGTAATCGATTCCCGAACGACTGTACACTGTCGTTTAAGGTCCGTTGATTCAGTCGACCCCCTCTCGCCGTTGCAAAGTTTGATCGACGACAACGGCGCGTCGCATAATTTTCTCTTGTGCTGATGTAGATTATTGCTGCTTTCGATTTCGATTTTATCTTTCACTCTCGTCTCCGTCGGCTTCGACGTCGTGGGCGCTTCGTGTTTGCTCGGATCGACCTTCACGTCGACGTAGCACATCTTCTCAGGCTCGAAAGGTAGACTGTCGGCGTTGTGACTCGGTGTGTCGTAGCACGGTGTCGTGCTCGGTGCGTAAATATTTTCCAGCTGCTCGTACTGACTAAGAGACTCACTGCTCCGTTGGCTCAGATCCGAAAGGTTGCCCAATTTTTGAAGCTCGTGTGGGAA
Organism: Listrodromus nycthemerus; assembly: GCA_963978505.1. NCBI lineage: Eukaryota > Metazoa > Arthropoda > Insecta > Hymenoptera > Ichneumonidae > Listrodromus > Listrodromus nycthemerus. The sequence continues at coordinate 5,072,540 of OZ021683.1, forward strand.
AAGATCGCGCTCGAAGACCCTTCGCTCGTAGTCCCTCTTCTTCTGCTCTCGACTGACGAAACGCTGGGAACACCAGGTGCTGGACGTGTCGGGACTCGTGCCAGCCTTGGTGAACAGCTGGATTGGTCGCTGAAAGCCCTTCGATGGATGAGCCGGAATCGACACGACCTCGCATTTGTTGAAACCCACCTCGGGCGACAACAGGTACTGCGTGAATTTTTGCGGGAAAAATTCGATGCTCTGGTAAGTCTTGTAAGTCCGTTCCTGGAACAGTAAATTGTAAATAATATGTGAAAAATCAGAAACAAGAAGAATAAAACCTATGTAATGAAAAGAAAATACTAACAATACATGTTTTCAAAACGATATTAAGATGTTTGTCCATGTTATATTTTAGTTCATATTTCTATTGCTACATGGATTGTAAAAATTGTTCAATGTAAAGAGGCTCTCCCCTACATAAAAAAAAATTATAAATATTTGAATAATAATGGTAATGAACTACTCACGGTGAGATTCTTCTTTTTCCCGTAACTAGCCCACCCTTGTGGCTCCAGAACCAACACACCAGCGGGACGCAATTGTGCGTGCATGCGTTTGAAGGCTTGCTTCAAGCCCGCGTCGCCAAAGTTTAGATGTATCCACTTGGTGATCGACAAACACAGTATCGTATCGAATTGCGGTTGCTCCGAAGTGAGTAACGCGTCATCCTCGAGAACATAGTTGCCCTGTAAACAAAAAAAATTAGGAATTCGTAAGTTTTGCTGAATTTCATCGAACCACAGTAATTTGCGTTTATGCGGAAAACATCTGGACTCACCTGAACGAACGTAACGTTGTAAGGAAATCCTTTGTGATCCTTGTTCTTGCTGAATCCGGGCACGTCGATAGGCCCGTAATCGATCGGCATCGACAGGGGAAAGAAACTCGCATCGCAGTCCCTTCGGCCTCCGGTACCGTCGTCGTTGCTCGCCGGTGAGCTGACGCAGTTCACGTAGTGCTTGATATTCTTTCTCGCGATGCATATGAGCTTGCGATCGATGTCGATGCCGGTGACGCTGCGAGCGGCGAGGTCTCTCGCGACCGAGAGTGTTATGTGCCCGATGTTGCAGCCGATGTCGAGAACGTCCTTGCCCGAGAAGAGTTCTTTGCGCTGAGCGAGAACGGTAAGACGCGTATCAACGTCGTGATGAGGATTTCTGTATCCGTAATACCTGTTGTAATTGCCGTACTGATAGCGCGCGTCTTTCACTCGAAAGTTCGGCAACTGCGCTGTTTGCTGCTGCTGCTGCTTTTTCTTCTTGTCCTGACTGGGTCGGTGAGGCAGTCTCGGCTTCCACGCGCCGGGCTGCGGAATAACGGGACTGACGATTTTGTCCTTACCGTCGATTTTGCGCAATCGCTTGTCCTTAGGATCGTCCAGTCCTTTGAGCCGCAATTTGTTTTTGTCCTTTTGTGGACTCTCCAGTTTTGTCTCCGGCTTTCCCGCAACACCGCTCAAAGGTGGAGGACTCGATGGCTCGCAGAATATCTCTTTGGCCGGCGGAGCTTCTATAGGCACGACTTTCGCCGCTTCCGGCAACACGGCTGCTGCCTCCTCAACGATCTTAGGCTCGATCGCATCGTTTCCGTCGTCCCTGCCCGAACCCGACGATGCCCTCTTACGCTTCCTGTTTCGTCTCTTCGCACCTTTCTTAGTAGGCGATATTAGCTGCTTCTCGTACTCCTCGTCGTCGTTGTCATTGCAGTTGCTCAGGTTGAGCGGATCGCATATGTTCGGCGGTATTATTACCTCTATCGTTTCCTTTCTGTGCTTTGGAGTCGGCAGCGGACTCGACTTTGGTGTCACCGCATTCATCGCTCTGTTTATCTCCTCATCCTGCATACTGTTCAGATTCAGCGGGTCGCATATGTTGCCGCCAAGAAGAAACTTTGTGGGAGGGATTATAGCCCCCTCCTTCTTTCTGCGCTTATGCTGGAGGTACAATTTTGCATTCCCACTTGTAAAACTCTGAAGCCTCTTACGACCAAACTTGAAGTGACGACTCTCGTCGTGCTTATTCTTCTTGTGGGATGGATTAAAGAGCTTACGAGCCTTCTCGCTGTCCCTTTTGCTGTTGTTGGGTTGGCCGACCTTCGTCGGACGATCCACCTGCGTTGAAGACATTTCTCTTCTTTCCCTAGAAAGAACAAATCTAATTGCCGTCACAAGCATTTTTGGGGTTGCACTGGAAAACGTTTCTGAACGTTTTTTAAGATAAAACTAATTTCAGAGTGAAATTCATCAAATTTCTGCTACTAAGTGGAATACATTGAAACCATTTTTTTAAAGCATAATTTAATATTACTTTTTTTCGTTATTTAAAAATGTAGAATTGTTTTTTTTTAGTTCAAACTTAAAACGTTGCAATCGCGTTTACCCCGCGATCGAGGGGGACTGAAATTTTGTGGTTGAAAGTGACGAAAGCAAACGTTTTATGGCAAATGACCATACGTTGATTTTTTTTTTCTCAACGATCATTCGATCACCGACAGCGCGATGCTATTGTGATCGACCGAACCGGCGGATGGCTTTGAGAGTATTATTATTGAAAGTGATCGAGGGGGTTCGTACCACACGTAGTTATCGTTCCCGCGTTCACGCATGCGCACTGGATAGTTTATATGCACGTACAGCGGATGGTCCGTATAGCCTAACGTTTCATTGCGTATTTCTAGGCTACTATGCAGTGTTAAGTATTAAAGCTTACGCTTAACGGCCTCCCGATGGTTTCCTCTGGTCACTCGACACAAATATTTGTTGCATTAAGCACAAAAACACGTTATATTTGGATGATTATCCGGCGCGCCCAGCTCAGGACACTCTCGTCCGACCATCAACGATGGCGAATAGCTGCTTCGGTTACTTCGTTGCCCCGATGTGCCACCATTTTCCATGTGGGCAGCGCTAGGATAGTCGGGTTAGCGCTCGGCAGAAGTCGGATTTACTCGTGACCAGCGGCAAGCGACAAAATCGAAGCGGAAAAACTCGTACGCAAAAACTATGCGATTTCTATGCGAGGTCACAGGTCGCGAGCTGGTAATATAAAGAGTCTTCGATAAAATGATATTGCGCTGATAAATCGAAACGTAAACCAATTTTCTTGAAGATCAAGTTAGCTTCGTTGGTAAGTATGCAATCATTGTTTTTTAATCTCGAAAGTAAAACGTATGCATGTCGGGTTCGGCGTCACTGGTAGCCAAATGCTGGTACAAAGATTCTGTAATAATATCATCATAGCTGATAAATAGGGACGTGAATAAATCATACAGCTGTTATTAATTCGAGCTTGATTTTTACGAAGATGTCGGGAGAGCGAGTGATGAGCAAAATATCTGTTCTTTTGTTTGGAAACGATTATTCCAAATACTCAAAAAATTGTAATTTTTAGTCATGTTTGGTCCTTGCAGGGACTCGTGAGAACCCCGATTCTCGTGGAGCTGTTTGATATTCTATTCGACCGTTAAAAAAACGTTAGTTTCGAATCGTCCATCGTACAGCTCGCTTATGCGTGGCGGCAAATGATAATAAGATTAATAGAAAATAACAATAGCCAGCAGATTCGAGGGGAACAAGTGATACGGGAATTTAGCGAAAAACTGCTGGAACTTAATTTCGAAATTTGGGAAGTTCCGAAAGCTGTGGATCGGAGTTTTGAGACTGGTTCAGAGAAACGTGAAAATCAACGAGTGGAGACAAATCAACAAATCGCGCGTCAACGAGCATCCGGTCGGTGGTAGCACAAAGAAATACGTACCGTACGTATTCTTACACTATTTTTTGTATACATTACGTATAAGAACATTTTTTAAGTCCTGTCAGAAACCAAAAAAAAAAATGAAAATATTCCTTTCACTCGCAGATGCCGAAATTTCCGAAGAGCGGTCTGTCCAAGGACACACGAGCTCCGGATAAATCGAAAAAAATATCGAAAACCGTGAAAATCACGGACAGACCGGGACACCGCATTAAGCCGCGTCGTACTGCCAAGCAGGTGGGCAACAAAAAAATCATGTTGTTACAAAAAATAGATAATAAATTTTTTTTGTCTCGCAACAATTTTTCTTTCTCTCTCAGATGACAACATTTTCGGATAGAAAGAATGAGAATTCCGAATCCATCGATTCCGGATACGGGGAGAGTCAACCTCGAGTCCACCATCGTTATCCGACGAGAGCGAGAATCGCAGCGCTGGAGGCGCAAAAAAACTATCACAATCAGACTAAAAGTTTGAGCGCAAAGCCTGCCAAACCGAAGAGATACAAGAAACCGTCAGACGTCGACAAACAGAACGACGGCAGCGCAGTCAACGAGGCTCGGCCGGGGCAGGGAACGTCGGCCAATAAGAGACGCTTATCCGGGCTTCCGGTAAGCCGGTCGGGGGGTTCGCAAAATGTGGCAATCGCTGAAGGTGAATTCCCTCACTTAAAAATATAAAACAGTACTGAAGGTTACTAACAAGTTAATTATTATTGCTTGTGTCATGAATAATGATAATAATTGCATGTTAAAAAAATAAATTGAAAAAATGGGGGTGAAATTTAATGTACTGAAGTTTTTATGCATAAACTAGGATGTCAACATTAATTCACAATTATAATGAAAAAAAATCAGTATATCGAAAATATTAGAAATACTTGACTTTGCATAATTAACTTTAATTTTAATGGAAAAGTATATTAACTTTTCATCGCAATTGTCTATTACATTGAAGGCACCAGTTTTTTTTTGTACAGTGTACTTGATAATAATAATTATTGTATGTATGTACTCTTTATAATGGTAACCGATTCACGAACCAGTTCCAATTAGATTGTTGTAGTTGGATAAAGAAACATTTATACATAAGATTTTGCAAGCCCCTAAAATATACACAAGGTTCCTTGAACTCATTGTAAGTGCAGTTTCAAGCGTTCTATTGAAAAAAACAGTTCTAATTACAAGAAAATCTCGGAAATATATTTTTTCAATACCGTTATAGAATTGAATTCCAAGAAAGAACAACTTTCGCAATGCTCCAGTCCAAACTGGAGGACACGGGACATTGGACTGTGGATCGAGTGCACACAAAAGGGTTGTGGCAAATGGCGTTATACCGAGAACTATCTCGATCCATTAGATGTACCAAAAATATGGTTTTGCAAAATGAACACCGGTAAGATTAATTTCACCGAAGATTTTCTGTAGATTTTGACACAGAAAGATTTATAAAAAAGTACGTTGTCGTGTGTTCTGATATTTTTTTCAGACAGCAGATTTGCCGATTGTTCAATACCACAAGAAGAAATACCAGAAGCTGAAAGTCGATGGCACATAGAAAATGCGTACAATGCTGGAAGCATCGCTTGGGCAAAGGTTGATGGATTTCCATGGTGGCCGGCGATGGTTGACTATTGCCCAGAGTTATGCAAATATTGGGATACCCGTGGATCCTCGATTGTCCCTGTGAGAATCAATAAAACTTATATGCACTATTAATATTATATTTCACTAAAATTATAATGAAGTTTTCGATTATAATTACTGTATATCACGATTCATATCGATCTTAACTCATTTTAAGAACCGGTCTATCGACGTCGAGGCGATGCACTGATTTAATTTTGTTTTCAGTACCGATATCACGTGAAATTCTTCAATGAACTGAAAATTGACTGGATAGTGGTCCGAAATCTTAAGCCCTATGTCGAAAATCCCAGAAGTACTTTTCTGAAGAAAGTAAGATAACAATTCATTAATCCACAACTCCCATTCAGCTTGCTTACATTGATAGTGTCCATTATTCCAGACTGTATACAGAAAAAAAGATTATTCCCAAGAATTGGACGCTGCTTGTGAATTGGCGAACCAAGCATTGCGTCTATCGCTTCTTGAAAGACGTAAAATATTCAGCTGGGCCGCGCAAATTTCCGGTGGCCTATATGGAGAGGCCAGAGGTTCCACACCGGACGAGTGTCCTGCGAAGAAAACGAAGCCAACCAATAAATCGCACATCGATCCGAGAATAGTCAGTGGATCGGCGGACAATGCAGTCCCGTCGCCCGTTTCAAGTTCCACAAAGAAGAAACTTGTGGAGAAAAAAGCGAGAAACAATGCAATGCTAAGCACAAAGGCCAATGTTACGGAAAATGTTCTCCGGCAACAAATGATCAACATACGATCAAAAATTATCAACGCTGAAACCGATCGTCCCATAAGCATGGAATCATCAACTTTCGAAACCACTAGCGTTCCGATTCGGTCCAAGATCAATGCTCGCCGTTTAGACAGTGGTAACCAATCCCCTTCTTGCCAAGATAAGCTTTTCTACCTAGAATCGAACGAATTCTTCAAAGACAATTCGATTGATCGGAGCAAAATCGACAATTCCAACATCGACGATGTTCCCGTTCCACGTCCTGTTTCGAAGTCGACACAGTCAACCCATGAAAAGCAAAAATGTACCGAGGAAGCGTATAACCCACGCTGTACTACGAGATCAACAATAGCGGATATTGAAGCATTGGCCCAAGAGATAAGAAACAACAGGCCACTTTATGCAAAAAAAACGTCGAATTTCAGAGCTACGACTCAAATCGCAATCTCGAGTGATCCACCGCTCACGCTTCCCTCTCGCAAATCATCCCTTTCCATTCGAAGCGGCGAAAAATTGGCTTCGGTTGATCTTCGATCGAGAGTCGACACACCGGCGAACACTGAACTGACCGTTCCAAATCGCGAAGATCGCAGAAGTCTTTCCCCGATTGATATCGTCGCTCTTAATACTTCTCGAACGCAACTTTGTACTGGTACCAAAAGGCTGGTTGAGTCTTCATGGGATCCGATTGAAATTGATCTCACTGGCTCCTCTCCGGATTTTGAGCGACACAGCAATGGACAAGATTGCTCTGATTATGCGAACCATGCGGAAACGCGATACAACTCTGAATCGTCCAATCCGACATTCGCTTCAATTGCGAACGGATCGAGTGCGAGCTTTGGCTCAATTCAATTCTGTGGATCTCTTGGTTTGCTTGCACTGTTCTCGCAGCCAGGGTGGAACGAAATGGCTGAAGAACGCACGAGTTCCTGTGGCTTGTGCGAGTTATCGGAAGCCTTCAGAGACAGCGATTCTAACGCCGATGCAGCTACCTGCATCGAACCGCCTGTCTCAACGGACGAAGAATACGAAGAATCCTTCGCTCATGATGGCTTTGCCGCAAGTACTCCTCGACCGAAAATTTACCACAGTCGATCCTCTAGCCAATCCGAGGAATCTTCTTCTTTCTTAATGAACTCGGTGTCGTTTGGCATAGGATACAGCCGAGCTAATCACAAGTCCATGGTAAATTTTACCAGTGATGGATCCAAGAAAGCTTCTTCATTTCGAATCAACTCAACGCCCTTTGGCGAAGGATTCAACCGATCCGGTGGTGTCTCCAACATAAATTTCTGCGACAGTGGATCTGAAACAAATTTCTCTGCTGGTAGATCTGAAAAAAATTCCACCACCGATGAAGACTTGGTAACCTCGCTGTCCAGAGACCCTTTTTTTATAGATCTTACAGACTCCGCTACGGACTTTGCACAGTATTACAATCAACGAGAATATCCCAATTTTTTGAACCATGCAGAAACGCAGGTTGACTCCCGATCGTTTGATCTGAGGTTTGTTGCACCTTCAAACAAATTTGGTTCCATGAATAACGCAAGGCGACTCAGTTTTTCTGAATCCCTTGAAACTTTTAGGTCATCTGTGCTGCCGTCCCAACTACAGTGGGATGAAATGGTTGATCAATGGGACATAAATGATTTTTCTCTGCCGGGTATTTTAACGAGATCCTGTTCTGTTGGGTCTGGTTGTTCCTTGGGCACAGTCGTACTTTCCTCTCAACCAGTGGTGGACAAAGCATGGGAGCAACGTCCTAGTTTCCCTGGCTTGTGCACTAGAGTCGCAGATTCAAATGCCTCAATTTACACTTTGCCTCAGGATATCGACGTTTGTTCGCAGGTCCACTGGTTTTCCGATCGCTTCTCCGAGGTAATCGTAATTGATGACTGTAATATCGAGTAACTAGAGGAAAGAAAAATCATAGTTACAACTAAAATTTAGGCGGAAGTTCTTGGATCAAAAATGTTAAGCGACCAAGTAAATTTTAGTTGAGTCAGTTTTTTCTACATAATTTTTCTACAACGTAACAAGCAAAGTTTCACACTATTGATGTTCAAAGTCAGACAAATAAGTACGATAATTACGTCTGAAAATCATTGATAGACAAATATAATTGAAACAAAAAATTGGCGATCAATATGTGAGCCGTTAACCAAAAATTGTATATAATTCTTGACTCTTGTACACGAACTGACGATCGTGGCGGAGATTTTCTTTTATTATTACACTTAGTTTTTCATTACACCAGTTATAAGATATAATACATTTCAATAAATATAATTTATAATTTGAATCTTGAATATGTTTTTTCGGTAGTTTGACGTTTCTTAAATGACGTCGAGACTGTGTCGGCATTGTTGGAAACTGCGAACATGAGCTCCTCTCTAGTGTTCTGCGGTAATCGATCTTTGGTAATAGCGATACATTTTTTTAATTCAAGTAAATCTAATTTTTCAAATGAATAAATCTAGTTTTTCTGTTTTTTGTATTCAGTCCCCAAAAACACGCTGCATTTTGACGTTTATCCGATTAAGAAAACTCCTGTTGTGACCATCAACGGTTGCGAATAGTTGCTTCGGCTAGGCAGTTGCTTCGCTGTGCGTTCATTCCCCGTCCGGACAGCGCTGGGATCGTCGGGTTAGTGCTCGGCACAAGTCGGATTCACTCGTGTCCAGCGGTAAGCGTCAAAATCAAAGTGGAAAATCTCGTCGATACAAACGATACATTTCCGGTGTCGGGTTGTAGGTCGTGAACGATTAATATTGAGTGTCTTCGATTACTTATTACATCGCCAATAAATCGCGCAGTAAGTAAATCTTGGACATAAAACTAACTTCGCTAGGAAGTATGGAATCAGTGATAAAAAATCTTGAGCGTAACAGCGATGGGATTTCGGTTCGGCGTCGCGCATCCCAAACTGTTGATACAACGAACATTATTATCATAGCCGATGAATATTATTGCGAATGCATCGTACAGCTGATATTCGAGCTTGAATTTCGAGAAGAGGTTATGCCGAAAGAGTAAACGGTGAGCAAAATCATTGTTCATTTGTTTACAGACGATTAATTATATTAAATATATGATGAAATTGCAATGATTAGCCACGACGATCCTTGCGAGGACTCGTGTGGACCCCGATTCTCGCGTCACTTAGATTTTCCATTTGGCCGTTAGAAAACCGTTAGTTTCGAATCGTGAATCGTGCAGCTAGCTTGTTCGTAGCAGAGAATGATATTTTCTCGTCGCTTAAATTACGATTATTTGCATATCGGGCTTTAGGGTTAATCAAGGAGAATAATAGGCAGGGACTCGAAAAGAAATAAGTGCGATTATGCCGAAAACTGGTGAAACGCCGACAACAAGCTTTAAAATTTGGAAGGTTCCAGAAGACGTAGGTCGGATGGAGAGGCTGGCCCACAAGAATCCGGAAATCGACAGGTGGAGGTCGCGCGTCAACGAACATCAGGTCGCTGGCAGCGCCGAGAAACAAGTACCAAAGGTATCTCAGCGGTATTTCTCACACGTATCACAGATCTGGAAACCCACAAATGCTCCAAGTACAATGTATCACAAGCGCTTGAAGTATCAAATAGTTGTTTGAAATTGAAATTTTTCTTAAGTACTTTTTGTACTTGAAGTTTTTCTCAAGCATTTTTTGTACTTCAGGTTTTTTTCAAGTACTTTTTGTATCAAAGGGGTGCAGAATAACTTGCACATAGCTTCCTTACCATAAAAACTTGCTGACTGCTATTTGTGCCGTTGCTTGTTTTAAGGGTACGCTTGGATATTTATCTTCGAATAACTTTCCAGTTTCTTTTGGTGAATAGAATCAATAAAAAACGTTGATACGCAACTTGGTTTAAAAAATGGGGAAACGCCCACTCTCTGCTCTTCTTATTCTTTCCAAAAACATAAGGATCTCAAACATAAATTCTCTGAAAAATTGTATTAATTGAAAAATTTGTTATAAATTAATTGAAAAAAAACTTATCAGTCGACTCATTGAGTATCCGTAGTGTAAGCGTGTACTCAAAAAGCAAATCTACTTGATAGTGGAAATCATAAAAAGAATGCCAAGTACTAAAAAATGTACTTGTTTTTACGTATATAATAGTACATATGTAATAATGCGTATAAGTAAATAAAAAAAATGAGGTTAATATATAACAATGAAAAATTGAAATTTTCCTGCTCACATAAATATTTGATCCTTTCGCAGATGACAAAATTCCCAAGGCGTTGTGTGTCCAAGGGGACAGCACCGCCGGATGATTCGAAGAAAACACCGGACAACATGAAAATCCCTGCGGACATTCCGAAAGCTCCCGTTAAACTACACCATACCACGAAGAAGGTCGACGGCATTCCGAAGAGGCTCGAATTTCCGGAAGCGGAGGAAGAGAATCCTGAGTCGATGGATTCATTATTCGGGTCGAGTCAGCCTCAAGTTGACCATCGTTACCCGACGAGAGCAAGAATCTCGACACAGGCGTCGCACAATGACAATCGAAGTCAGACGAAAAGTTCAACCGGGAAGCCTGTAAAGCCGAGGAGATTGAAGAATCCACTAGATATCGACAAAGAGAACGACGGCAGCGCCGCGAACGGCCCTCAGCGGCAAGTAACGTCGTCCAATAAGAAGCGTCTATCCGGGTTTCCGGTAAGCCGGTACGGTTCGCAAAATCTGGCAACTCCCGAAGGTGAATTCGCACACTTTAGAATATGAAACAGTACTGCATGTTACCAATAAGTTAATTATAATTGCATGTTGCCTATACTATAATCATGATTGCGTGTACCCTTAATAATAATAATAATCATTGCATGTACACTAAATATTACTAATTGCACGAATACTTGATAAGAATTTCATGTACCTCCAATAATGATATTAGTTGCATGTACGAGTTCCAATTCAATGATCGTAATGGAATAATGGAACATTGATCCATACGAACATTTTGTAAAACCTCAAAATATACACACGTTACTTTACAAACACTACACCAAGTGCAGTTTTCTAGGTTTGATTTTATTTAGAAATTTTTATTGCGGGGAAGAATGTCAAGCAAATTATTAGAATTAGTACAATTATTAGAATTTAATTTCATCGGAAAGCGGTTTTCGCAATGCTCCAGCAACAACTGCCCAGAGATTTTGTGAGTCCTTAAAATAGAATCATCGTTCCTTCCAAATACCCAAAGGCTTATGTCATACATTTCATGAAGAATATCGTTCAAGTACGAAAATATCTTGACAATAAACAATTTTTTTATAATTGTAGGATTAAAATTCACCGAAAAGCGACTCGTGCAATGCTCCAGCGACGACGGAATACGTACACCGGCTTCAGTCACAACACATTGGATAGAGCGCAGTCGAAGGCAGTGCGATAAATGGAGTTACGCTGAGGAATACAACGATCTTGAATGCAGAAAAAACGAGATTTGAGGATTGTTCGATACCGCAAGAACTATTACGTAGGCCTGAACCACCGAGTAAGTAACGCTAAAGTCATATATATATATATATATATAGAGCAAAGGTTAGCATAACCTGGAGTTAGAGTCAATGTTAGAGATACTTGCGGCGCGAGTAGGATTTGATGGTCCCGACTGTGAAATTAAATGTTTCATAAAAAGTGCGTACAGCCCTCGAAGCATCGTCCGGGTGAGGGTTAACGGACATTCGTGGTGGACGGCGATGGTCGTCGATTGTCCGGAGTTTTTCAAATATTATGAAATCCGTGAATTTCCGATTGTCCCTGTAAGAATCGACAAAATCTTTTCGCAGCATTAGTATCAAACTTAAGTCGTAAAAGTAGATTTATTAACTGTCTGTCAGATGGTTTAATTTTTTTTAAAGAGCACGACATGACATACATTAAAAATATAAATATAATACATCTTATATTTATGTTAAATAACACTGGTTATAATATGTAAAAATTGCAATTTTCATGTTTTTTATCCGAGACACATTGTTTTCAATTGTTCGAGGTTTTGTGAATGCGATTCTACAACTGCGTCGGTATAGTCAATTGCTGATACGCGAGCGCGCCTCCTCTCTCGTTTTTTCCTCGAGCGATTAATCACCGATAAGAGAGAAATCTAGTCAATCGATCCAATAAACAGATAATACATCAATTACTTGCATAAATTGCATAACAGGCAAAAATTGTGAAGGCCCGTTTAGAAAAAATAGAGCATAGTTTTCGTTACCGTTTGAGTGATTCTCGACACTCGGTAAAAGCCTTAATGAACTTTTTTCGAGGATAACATTTTTTGGTTTGCTCGGTGAGTCCGTTGCATCCTTCGACCGTTTCTCAGTCTTCCGTAAAATGTATTCATTTGTCGCCGGATGCATTTTCGATGGCTCCGTCAATTAAACGGGAGCGTTCGAGCAGGTGAGCTGAATGGTCGCTCCACGCGACACAATCACCATCTTCGCTGCGATCTCAAGGCTCGATCGCATTTTTCCCACTTTCACATTTTCCATTATTTCCAAAAATTTAATGAATCGAATTTTGTTTCAATTGCACGAATTAAAAAAAAATTCATCACATAAAAAAAGCCTTTAATGGAAGAAATTTAATTAAACTCTTTTTTTTTTCTAAAATAAATATAAATGTCTTCGAATTTCATTCGGATGGCTTATATATTTCGAGAAACGTATCGGATACGCGTAATCGACGGATAGTTTCGAGCTCCCGGCTGCAAGTAAATATCTAATAATAATTCATTACAATCAACGAGCCTCGAACGAGAACGCGCGTACATCGATGAACTCTCGGCAACCTCTCTCGCCTCTGTCTCTTCTTTATTCGCGCACAGCGTTCGAAATCCGCCACGATAACTCGTATTTAGGTCGACTCCGTAATGAAGACGCGACTCCGCGAGTGTTGCAACTGCCGACGATACGGAAGAAAAAAAAACGCAACTTCGACCCCTCTCTCAATCGTGTCGGCCTATGGAAAAATTCTTACCGAGTTTAACGCTCGTCCTGTAAGAGTCGCGTGCAAATGGGAATAAAAATAGCAGCGAGGTGCACCCTTCTGTATAATCCATACCGGAAACGCGCCTGGAGCAAGGCGCATCGAGCGACGATTTCGACTGAATAATGCGATAAAAAAATCGAGCCCGTCTTCATCGTCCGGTTTGTAGTATAAAAAAAATTTTTCACTCTATAGTATTGGACACAAAAAATCTCCTTTGATGGTTTTCGTCGGGGGAAAAATTCTTATTGAGCTTCACGCCCGTTCTATAGAAGTTGAGTACAATAAGAAATTAAATCTTGAAGATTTTCATTTTGGTAGCACTTTCTGTTAAAATTAGGGGCCATGACGGGCGCTGCAGCGCTCGCCGGCCAATCGCGTCACGAATTAAAACGACAACAGTGGGTGTATCGAACACTCGATAGGAAAAACGCGTTTTTAGAAGTGGAGTTAGAAATAGAAAATTTCATATCGCTTCCTCACTAAAGTTGAAAAAGGAAATTACCGCTCCTTTATAATATTAATTTATTCGTGGAGGAAAATTGCGTTTTTAAAAATACAATTCTCCGATAACTTTAGAACATCCCATTTTGTCCCATTAAGGCATTCGCTTCCGGGTCTTATTTTATCTTGCTTTCCCATAGATTATGCGATAAAAAATAAAATCGAAAAAAAAACCGAACATGTAATCATTGTTTCCTATATAATGCAAAAAGAGCGTTTCCCGGTGTAGAAATTAACGTGAAAAATCGCAACTTCGACCTCTCTTCCTTGAGTTGTCTTCGTCGGTGGAAAAATTTTTATCGAGATTAACGCGCGTCCTGTTAGAGTCGCGTGCAATAAAAAAATAAAAATATTACCGACGTGCACCCTTTCCTACATTCCATACCGGAAACGCGTATGGAACTCAGCGCATCGAGCAACGATCTCCAGTTAATAGTGCGAGAAAAAAAACGGCCGTCTCACCATTGTCCTGCATATAGTGTAATAAGAACGTTTCGTGGTATAGCAATGCACGTATAACGGAGCATAGTTCGACGACGTTTCGAGGACATATTCTCATCGCTTGTAAATCGCTTATGGTAATCTCTACCCTCGGAGTTCGGCCGGGTCGTCGGGTCGGTGTGACGTCAGCGGATGCGGTGACCCCGGGATCGGCCAGTCCCCGCGCCGTAACGTCGCTCCAATCGTTTTATTTTTCTCCACACCATCGACTTATTCCAGCTTTCGATGCTCTCGCGATCTAAACGATACACGCGCATTTATATATAATAGATTTTTTTTTAAATACGCTACAACGTCTTGCGTCGAATTTTCCGATAGCAACCGGCACAATAGAATTGTGCAGTATAGTAAAAAGTATTAAAAAATCATAATCATTAGCAATTTTTTTTTCTAGTATGAGATGATTTTTAATGATACTTACTTTCTATTATTATTTACTGGATTATCCGACGGGATTAACCCATTTACAAGTATATTATGTAGCCTATTATTTTTGAATATTTTTAATACTCCACAATTGACATTCCAGAGATTCTTATCGATAATATTTTTCTGTACAGTAACAAATTACTCCAGCTATTGATGTTTCTTATCCGCTATAACGGAGTGTCCTTGCGTGCATCTTTACATGAAGCGACATGACAAAATAGTGAAGAATACTAAAAAAAAAAATTGACGAACATTTTTTGAAAGTTGTGAGGTAATTTTTACTGATATATCGTTTATTTATTTATTCAAAGAAAATTATTTCTCAACAAACGATATAATTCACTCAATTTATTCATGATCCGAGATAAACTAATCAGTATTCTACAATTACGATTCCATAGATTTTGTTAGATAGAATTTAATTCGATGGATATAAATATCCTACTATTATCACACTCGCCCGAACATAAAATTGTTCAAGCATCAACGATACCATAATCAGCCTCAACGATATTAATTTATTAATTGATCGATGAATCTATTAATTTCGTAAATACGGGAAAAGCTGAATTACAAGAGAACGATACAACCATCACCAAAAAAATACCAATAGATTCACCAAAAATTACATAAAGAATAAACTAAACTAAATTCAGAATAAAAATAAAAATCTTTATACAAACGATATAGATTTTTCGTTCGTATAATATCTCGAAAGGAGTTATCGGTTTCTCCTTGGGAGACTCGAGAGATCTCGCTAGCTGTGTTTCCTCCCCTCGAACGATAACCCGACTTATATCGCTGCTGTCTCGGTTGCCCGACGTAAGATCGGCGTATAATTCTCATGAAAAATCCGACCGCATATATTAAACCCGCGTGTATAAATGAAAAAGAAAAATACATAAATATATACGTACACACATGTACGTATATATATATATATAAATATATATGAGAAAATAAATACATACATCTCTTTGTTATCACCTTCTCGTGTCAGGCGGACCGATCGTGTTGCTAACCGAGTCGCACCCGCGGGTTATCTCAGCGCCCTTCGCTCCACTCTGTGTTGCAACTGCGCGTCGCGTGCTTCAAACTCAACTGCGACTTCGGAAGTCTTTTATGTAACGCGGAGTTCATGTAACGACGATATTTCCTCGCTCGGATCGTAAGGGAGAAAAAAAAAAGAAAGAAAAAAAGTTTGTCTCTATAAACTTTCCTCGCCACCCTCACCGAGTGTTTAATATCGTCCGTAAACATGGGAGCGGCTCTCGCTCTATAAACCCACCCCCCTAACCCTCAGATCCGTTCCAATCGGGTGAAGGTAGGGAAACGACGAAAACAAAAACAAAGGGCGCGAACGGTGTTGCCGCGCGAAGAAGAGAGATTGAGAGCGGGTGGTGTCGATTTAAAGAAGCCACGAGATCGTTTCGAATGAACAAACGTCTTTTTCAAGCCACGATAAGAACGATTGACTAATTTATTAGCGTCGGCACATCTCCGAACGTTAATGAAAATTACGGAGAAACACGCGAACGACCGAAGTACGAAGCGTAAAAAATTAATCGAGCGCAAATCAAGGACACTAAAAAAATAGATATGTATATATATAAAATTTTTTAAATATTTTTTTAATTACAAAAAATATAAAAAAGATAATTATCTTGCTTTCATATATAAGCGGATGAAGTTCTTGATTATTTTTTTTTTCTTGGCTGAAGATTTTTAAGGATCAGAGAGCCAGAGAATCGTGAGTTCGAATGAACATGAAGCAAAAGCACAAGGATCTGTGCAGCTGCACATGTGCGATTGAAATATTGCAGGGAAACCATCGCGCGTTTCATTGTCAGTGAGCGTTTATACAGTCATCCGTTTCGCATCGTTCTCGGGCCACGCAGGGACGGATTAATAAATTAAATAATTGATAATCTATGTCAGTCCGTGGATTTTCAGACATCACAGAAACGTACGGTAAAACACGCAAACATCTAAAGTACGAGACGAACGGAATCGAGCAAACAAAACTTAAAGGTATCGTAAAAAACGACAAAACAAATATAAAAAAAAGGAACGCATTAAAATATATATATATAAGGGAGATGAATTTTCCATTATTATTTTTATTGTTTCGGGATGAAGAATTTCAACGAGACAAGAGCCGAAAAATTGAGTCTTTAAATAAATGGATAGGAAAAAAGAACGAGAAAAGCTTGAACGCTTCTGCGCTTGCGCGATAGAAACATCGCTGGCGGAAGGTTATGTCAGCGAGCGTTTATATAGTTATCCGTTTCGCGTAAAACGCACGGTCAATGCCGCGCTGGTTACTCCGCCTCACGCTCTCTACGCGGGGTTCCGTCCCTCGAGCGAACATCTATTACAGCGCGTCTACCCCCCCATTCGTATTTCGCATTTACATGATACGCGACCGGCTATTTTAACCGTCTCGCCTGGTATTTTCAGCATGGCCCACTAATACACTCAGCGGATTATCCGTCGCTAGCGCCGCGCCGCGGGATTCGCGATGACGTGGCCACGAAAATATGTCTACGGTTCTCTCGTTCTTTATACAATCTTCCGTATCCCAGACTCTATTCATTCCTTGATAGGATACCGAATAAAAAACATATGTCGCGTTTTTTTCTCAAAAGATGTTTGCTTCTGCGTCTCAATTTTTTAACAATCTAGAGGTTCCCTCGAAGAACCCACCCGACCTCGATTTTGTTAAACTATTCTGTTATTGTACTGTGCTGATTCTATTCGGTACGGCTCGGTGAGTTGCTCACAATGACGCGGTACTCACAATGCTGTATACTATCGTCGAGTGAAAACAAACTCTTTTTTGTCAACCAGAAATACGTCCCTTCTAGACGAATAGAAATCTAGTCGACCTAGTCAACTGGAAGTCTAGTTGACCTCGTCGACTGAAAGTCTAGTTGACCTAATCGTCTAAAACTCTAGTTGACCTAGTCGACTCGAAGCCTAATCGACTTAATCGTCTAGAAGTCTAGTCGCCCTAGTCGTCTAGAACTCTAGTAGACCTAGTCGACTAAAAGTCTAATGGACTCAGTCAACTGGAACTTCAGTAGACTTAGTCAACTGGAACTCCAGTAGACTTAGTCAACTGGAACTCCAGTAGACTTAGTCGACTGGACGTCTAGTAGACCTGGTCGACTGGAAGTCTAGTAGACCTGGTCGACTGGACGTCTAGTAGACCTGGTCGACTGGAAGTCTGGTACCTAGTCGACTAAAAGTCTAGTTGACTCAGTCGACTAAAAGTCTAGTCGACCCTCTCGACTAAGAGTCTAGTTGATCCAGGCGACTGGAAGTCAAGTCGACCCAGTCGACTAAATGTCCGCTACAGCGTTAATTTGGGTTGCACATTTCTAAACCGGACGCGACGTATCTGCGGTACGATGGTACTTTCGAATGAAAAAATATTTTTTCAGTACGGAAATGAGGTATTTTGGGTATGGGGTCAGTTCCGGTAGAAAAGTGAGGTTATCAACGTAGCAGCGATGTATATAGTTCCGTTGTGTCATCTCTGCTGCCTGAAATATGATACTTTCAACCTGGAAACGACGGATTATCAGAGTGCTGGCATTTCCGGCCAAACAATTCCATCAGTTCCGGTTATATCGTTATTTCCTATCGAAAAATGAGGTTCCAAAACCGGAAGGGACGTATAAATAGTCGCAACAAAATAATGCAGAACAAGATTATGAGACTCATACATAGTGGAATGGGGCAACGGTCTGCCCCGTCATCGTCGTCACAATTGGACGACCCTTGAGCCCCTTCGAAATTCAAATTTTCTTCGCTCTTCCTTTGAGCTTCGTCCGGTAGCGCGCATAAATACATAGAATAGAATCTGCACGATTATATCGACGAGAGTCTATAGATATACACCGTCGGCCGATCTCGAACGACGGCCACGGCTCTGTTTTGCGCTGCTGAGAACTAATCAACGTGCCGCTCGACTGCGATAACGTAACTCGTTTCCACTTTATCGATGATTTCCGCATAGATGAAAAAAAAAAAGTTAAAATCGAAGTAACGAGTAGCTCGCAAGGATGTACGATGTCATTTCACGTTCTCGTTTGTAATAGAAAATTGTCCATAAATCATGGACAAAAGATCGAGGCACGTTGGTGCTGGGCGTGTGAGCGAGAATAACGTAAAATGTGTCGGGTTTTTTTTTTTCTTTTTTTTTTTCTTTTTTTTTTTTCGAGAATAAATAGCGAACAGGTGCGCCCCTCGCGACTCGAACGCCTGAAAGCATGGCGACGCTCCGTCGCCGGCTCGAAGGACGAGGGAGCTCGACGACGATGTTAAACGTTCCCCACGATTCGTCGACCCGTTTAATTTTGTCTCCGGAGCCTCCGCGCGCGTCCCGTCGCGAACGACGATGCCGAACCGCAAACGAGGCGTGTTCCAGTCGAACGACACGTATGCGCTAATTGCAACGTGGCAAGCGTTTAATGTATCTCGGGCAAGAAGGAAAACGTATCCAGAGTCAATATAACGATATACGCGCCAGCCTCTGCCAGAGTCCCGGTTAATAACGCTCGTACTCGCCCTCCGTGGAATAAATATTAACTCCGCTCTGTCCCATGTTTTATGCCGAAGACTCGTCTTGGCAACGACTGAGTCCGTTATAATCTAGCGAGTAAAATTAAAAATAAAAATAATCATTGAAGAATGCACGTGAAGACACAACTAAAATTAGAACGAATTGGAGTCGACGTGAAATGTAGAATACATATCGGACGGCCGGTCACGATGAGATTCGGTACGGCGAGAAAACACGGGATCACGAGGTCGCGCGAGTCTGATAACCGCAAGATTGTTTACACGTCGCCTCGTTTGACCCGTTCGCTTATAAAATGCATTTCGTTACGCAAACAAGCTTGCTATACGTTTTGCCTTCAACGAGATTAATAAAGTCCAGCTCGCTTATGAATTTGTGTTTCGATGGATACGATATCTAATTATAACTTGGCCTTAGACACGGGTCATCGAAATTGGGTGACTGTTTTACCAGCCGAGCGTGTTTTGTAGCGTTAAAAACCTGTGAATAGATAAGACGAGATAACAATTATTTTAGTACTGTGAGAACATACACAGTTCCGCAGTTGGTAACAAAAACTGTAATCGTTGTTTTTGCTAGATATGCGAGAACCCGAGCGAAAGGTTCATTACAGTTTTGGATACCGACTGAGTCCGGAATGGACGGAAAGAGAGCTATTTCATATAATTCACTATTAAAAACTATTAAAGTTGTATGTATTACGAAAATTTCTATCCGATCATCCGGCTCGTCGCTAGTAATGCGAAAATCGTGCGTCCAGCTGGTTACTCGAAAGATAAGAATGACTCAAATTCGAAAGTACTAGCGACAAATTTTACCATCTTGTATGTCTCTGTAGACGTTGATTCGTTATCGTAATGGAATTCCAAGGAGAACTCGCATTATCCTCGGGTTTCTCATCGCCTCACTGAATATATATGTATATATACGCGTGTCGTAGGTTGCCGAAGTTAGGTAACTGTTTTACCGTCCGAGCATTTTCCTATCGCGTTACAATCCTATAGAGACAAGATCGGATCAATAATAACAACAAGCCATCTCAAAGAGGCTGTAGAAGGAAAATATGCATAGAGGAAGAGCTGAGTACAAACTCGCGTGGCTATGCACGAAATAAAATCCACGAAAACAATGAGCTAATATAAAAATGAATTTTGTACCTTAATTTATATAAATCGTGAGTATCGCCAAAATTCCAATCCGACTAGCTGCATACGTGTGTGTATTCGGATGATCGAACCAGAATTTCGATAAGACGTACGAATTCCACACAGAGACATATTCATCTCTGCATACACGTAAATAATTGTTGGGAGTCGGCAAAGTTAGGTAACTGTTTTACCATCCGAGCATTTTCCTATCGCGTTACAATCCTATAGAGACAAGATCAGATCAATAATAACAACAAACCACCTCAAAGAGGCTGTAGAAGGAAAATATGCATGGAGGAAGAGCTGTGTACAAACTTGCGTGGCTATGCACGAAATAAAATCCACGAAAACAATGAGATAATATAAAAATGAATTTTGTACCTTAATTTATAAAAATCGTGAGTATCGCCAAAATTCCAATCCGACTAGCTGCATACGTGTGTGTATTCGGATGATCGAACCAGAATTTCGATAAGACGTACGAATTCCACACAGAGACACATTCATCTCTGCATACACGTAAATAATTGTTGGGAGTCGGCAAAGTTAGGCAACTGTTTTACCGTCCGGGCTCTTACCCATCGCCTCATAACCATCAAAGAGACAAGATTCGGTCGGAATCGCTTTCCAACCTTAATCCTAAACATCGCACGTATCACCAAAATTCCTCTTCGATTATCTGACTCATCGATAGCGAAAGTCGAGAGTCCCGCTCGTTACTCGCAGGATAAAAATGACTGAAATTTCAAAGCACTTTCCAAAAATTTTACTCCGCCTATTCGTCGATTCGTTATCGCGGTGGTGCTTCGAGGGGGACTCGCATCACCGACTTTCTCAACACCCCCCCCCCCCCCTTTCTCACCACTGAATATATACGCCTCTACATACATATACATGTGCATTTATACATATAAAGTTTCGAGTCCCCCCTAAGCTTCGCTACTTCCCCCTCTCGCCGTCCGGCGCTCGCGTTCCCTGACTCGTAGCGGCGCACACGCGCTACCAACAGAACGTGTACATTAGTGTAACGTTGGGAAGCACAACGTCGGCGCACGACGCGCGCGGCAGCAGCGCGACGGCGCGTTTTTCTCCTCCTCCTTCTCCGCCGCTCCACCTCTTCGGCGCCCGACGACGACGATGCGAGGACGGCGCGCGAGGGTCTCGGGTGCGAGTGTGCGCGCGCATTGTCTAGTCGTCGAGTCCTTGCCAGCCTCCGGGGCGCAGCTCAGTTCGCGTCGTTCGCTTTGACCGTAAGGTTGTCTTCTCTCGTTCACCGCGTTCTCGACAACTTATTTAACAATTTTTTTTTTTTTTCCCGATCTATCTTTCTCCCCTTCGCCGTTCATAATCGTGCTCCGAGAAAGTATTCCTCAGTACAATTCCGATCACCGTCCGCGCATCGTCGGACACTAAGTTTTTCCATGTAAAAGAAACAGTTGCTCGAAGCTGCGAATTAAATTTCACGAGGACATTGTATCGAGATTCGCAAGAGGGTAATCGTGTGGAAATTTTTGGTCTTCGGGGCGATTTCGTTCGTTGGCTGTTTTTTGGAACTTTAGATTTTTTTTAAATTTATTTATTTCTTTATTTTTTAAAAATATTTTATTTCGTCAGTCTTTCGATAATCGTGTCGGAAGGGAAAAAAAACGACCACGAGGGCGTTTATATATCGGCGGTTGAGATTACCCGACGGCCCACGGTCCCGACGAACCGAGGGGAGCCGCGTAGCCCCTCGGTTTCTCCGTCTCTCTCGCGTCGTCTCGTATTCTTCGTCTTCCTTCTCGCTCGCGCATTCGCCCGCTCGTTCTCTCATACTTCCGCTCGCCGGAGGACTTCGACGAGTATATAAAACGGCACACAAACGAAACGGGTTTAGTCCTCTGAATAGTCGCACACGTACCTAATCGCAAACTATCGTCCGACGGTTTTTCTCACGATCCGGAGGACGAGATCGGACGCAGGAAAAAAAAAAACGCGTTGATGTTCAGTAGTGTTGCATCTTAGCACTATTTAACACGCCTAATTCGTGGCCGACGGTTGATCCTCGAGTGCGCGGTGTATTCGACAATGTAACCGACACTATTACAAGGTGACTCGCTTCCTCGACCGCAAAAATACGAATTATCGAGACACATTTCTGCGGTTTTCGTTTCTTTAAATTATTACGCCCAAATTCGTACGACTGAATTTTCATCGTGCGCGACAACTGTGACATCGTCACTTCGGTTCTCCCTCTCCAATATACCCTCTATAAATTTTCTTTTCTCTTACATTTGTCGGATACATTTTTTATTTTATTTTTAAAAATTAATTTCACGAAAAATTGAGGGAAACGAAGATGAGAATAAAATGTCTGTAAAAAAAATAATAATAAAATAGTGCGAGAGATCTATGCGCAATGATCCACCGGGTTGTGCGCACGCGCGCTGTCGCCGACCGCTGCCACCGCACGCCGGACCTCAATCCTACGGATCCGCTACGTGGATCGGGTTTGGGGGGAAACACTTCGGCCACTTCGGCGTGCCCGCTACTGCTCTTCGCCTCGCGGTCGGGCCCATTGCAAATGTGTGTGCTTCAACCTACCAGACACTACCGTGGCTGGTAACGACGCTCTCGATTCGATCGACGAAGCCCCACACCGGACGTCGAGACACTCTCCACGCCACAGCCCGCTGCCTTCTTCATTCTCTGGAAGAGCCCCTCGGTGACTCGATCAAGGTGAGCTTGCTTAAACACAAATTTCATCAATTCGTCGTTTTCTCTCAACTCGCATTCCCCGACGCCTTCGCTCGTCGATCGTTTTCAACGATTTATCCTCTCGTTCTCCTTTTTTTTCCCCATCTATAATCCACGCTGTTCGTAACTCAATTTAACTCGTACGGTCGGGCTTCGCGACGACTTTCGGTTTCCGACGCGCCTATCTTGGCGTTGTTATTTCTCACGCGATTTTGTTCGAGAATGAGAGGGGGTTTGTTTTTTTTTTTTCTACGATTGAATCGTAACTATCGTCGTCGGCGCTAGCGATGAATTATTTCTCAAGGAATATTTTTAATATTCTTGTGGTCGAAGAACGGCGTAGAGAGGCGCTACCGTCGTGGACGACGGAGAGACCGCATGGCCGAACGCTACTTTGTAACGTGCGGTTTTAACGCTTGGTCACGCCCATCTAGCAGTCGCTCATCCACGGCGATTACCTTCAATCTCATTCATCAATGAATCTTTTATTTTTCATAAATTTTTTTTGTTCCTTCGCGCGATGGAAACGATGAATTTACGCGAACACGCGTTTACACGGGCTTTGAATATTAATCGGGTAATGGGTAATTGTCCGTGCGCTTGTACCGGCCGAACGGAACACACGTCGAGTGTTCAAGGAGATATAATACTGTCGACTCGCGAAGGTTGGGGGAGAAGGAGAAGCCATGGTCTAGTGATAAATAATTACCGGTACCGCCCAGCGGTCAACGAGGTACGCCTACCGTTTCTAACGAGAGAAACACTGATGCATCGACTTACACCGTGCAGCACATCTATCTATTTTTAATTATGATTATTCAATCGTAAGAAAAAAAAAAAACACCGCGAAACCATGTACATTCGACGCGAGATTAATTCAAACTAATGTAACCGGCGATACTTTTCACACTCAACGGTGAACATGAAAAAATATCTCGATCGTTCTTCGCTCTCGTCGACTCTGCGCCTTCTTCGCAACGGTCTACTTCCGGTTCGTAGATCATAGTGTGAATTTAAAAGAAACAAAAAAAATAATTATCGACACGTGGTCGACGAGCCGGTGTGAAGAGCGACCCGCCCGAACTCTTGCGACGATTCCTCGATGGAATGTCAATTTCTCGATTCTCCCACGGACTCTTTGCCTGTTTACGAGAAACCTGAAATTTCTAGACTTCGGATTATATAGTCAGACGACTGACGCTATTCGAAATTAATCTTTCTCTTGGCCTCGACTCTCGTTCTCTCTTTCTTTTATATATTTATTTATACATACACACATACACATACACTCATATATATATATATATATATATATATATATATATATATATATATATATATGTGTGTGTGTATATATATATTTTTCTCGATCTCTGGAGAGCCTCCATTTTCTTTTCGTTTGCGCACGTGCACAGCTGCGCGGCCCGCTCTCTGGAAGCGCATCGAGTGTTTTTGAGACGACCGATATATCGCAGACGTGCCAGCAGAGCCGGTGCTACGAGGCTATTCCTGGCCTGCCGTTGCCGGCGCTGCTGTTGCTTCGCCGCTGCGGATATACACGAGGCGAGAGAGAAAGGAGAAAGAATCGTTCGGGACGTCGCTGTGCAACGGAACGAGAGAACGATAAAAAAAGAATGAGACACCGTTGGGGCAGCCATCTTTTAAAAACGGATTAATGCTCATTATGGATATTAGACTCGGGGGCCATTTGCATAAAGGCGGAGAGAGACGTTGATACAACTGGTCGGGCGATAACGAGCGCGACTGCCAGGCGAACGAGAGCCGGTCGTCGTTCGTTATTCTTTTCTCTTTTCTCTTCATTTTTTTTTTTTTTTTTTTTTTTTTGTTTCTCGCTCGATTCACAGTCCCCTTCGGTTCCATCGAAAAATCGTGGACGCTTTGTAGATAAAACGGTGTAGCAGAATTTTTTATTTTTTATTTTTTTTTACATAACTCGCGATTGCCGCGGTTCGGCAATGATTGTCAGCGCTTTTAATCCACTCGAAATGTATTTTTTTTTCACTAAAATATTTATATATATATCTATTGCAGATTTATATATATTTGTTTTTGTAATTAATTTTCGATAACGTTCCCACGGCAGTTTGTTCGAATAATCGTCGAAATGAAATCTGCCTGGCGCCGCTTGTACGGAACTGTCGACCGTTGAGGCATCGCCTTACACATACATATATGTATCCTTGCGGCTCGTCGTGACTTTCGATTCCCTCGGTGACGCTTCGCAAGAAGCAGAAAAAAGCCAAGAAAAAATAAATAAAAAAGAACTGTATAGAAACCCGAGAGAGGGAGATACGAGGATGTGTCTGGGAAGGAAGAAAGCCATCGCGCTCGTGGAGAGGCCTCGGCTTCGGTAACCCGCTCCCATGACGACACCTGCATGTAAATGCGGGCATTATTCGGGCGTTTGAATATTTGAGAGTAAGCTGGGAGGAGGGAAAAAAATGAAGAACGAAAAAAAAAAAGAAAAAAAAATTTACCAAAAGATGGGTCGAGCCGGTTGAGTTAAGGAGAGAAGCTTCGGGAGAGCCGAGCTTGGAGATGCCCGAGAAGCATCGAGAGCCTCTCCCGCTCCCTTCCCCCTTTCTCCTCCGTGACGGCGTTTATTTATTGCCAGTATTAATACCGAGCTCCGCGGAGTTGGTCGGTGATTACATAAAACTCGCTTCGCCGCGCGTTCCACGCTCGCATACAGCATCTGGCTTCTTTTTTTTTTTTTCCTTCTCTCTTTCCACTCGTCTCGGTCGCGTTGTCCGTTCCATACCTGTGGCTCTACCGGTGGATGAGTCGCGTCGAAGAGTGCACCGGATACTTGCTCGGCACCCTTCGTCCTCTCGCGCCCGATCTTATCTGCCTACCGGTAATGGGGTCTCGGTAAAACGAATCAATTTCACGAAGACTAAAGAAAAAAAAAAAAGGCACGTGGAAGCACGTCGCTCAGTTTCACGTCGGATCATCTCTCGGCCTTCCGTGTGTCCGTTCCGATATTATTTATCGGTGAGTTATTAAGAGAGGTGGCTCGATGGCGTAGAGTGCAAAGAGGAGCGCCATCGGAAGACGATCGGGTATGCAAATTAATCGTGAACGAAGCTGGATCGATAAATTTTTTTTCGTCCTCAATATAATTTTTTTTTTTTTTTTGGGAATTCTTTTTGTGAGATTAGAATCGTGAGTGTCTTTCTATCCAATGCGACTGGTGCGATTATTTGATGCGCGTTGTGTACGCAAGTTGAAGATGGGACTCGACGAAGGAAAACGTCGAGGGTGAATGAGACGTCCGCTTGGTGACGATCGGGTATGCAAATTAAACGAAGTGAACGAACGTTGATCGATTTTCTTCTTTTTTTTCTACTTAAAATAATATTATCATTTTTACTTGGAGATTTCTTATATTGAGGAAAATCATGCGATTATTTAACGTGTCGAAGCTCGGTGGAAGCTTAAGATGGAACTCGACGAGGGCAAGGCAGAGCACTGTAAAGCTGGATTTTGTTTTCCCTTACTTGAATAATAATTATTATTTTTGTTAAAAAAATAATAATTATTATGTTTTGCGCGTCGGCCTCGCGAGATGAGAATTTGGTGTTTCGGCCCAATGCGATTCGTGTGATTATTTAACGCGCGTTGTGCGGACCGAGACCGAGGTTCGGTGGAAATCGAGGACGAAACACAACGAGGGACGACGCCGTCGCAACAAATCGCCATCGTGCAACTCAAAGGTCTCAACTCGATCACGAAGCGAATTAAAAAGGGGAAATCTTTCTTGGAGGAACGAAAAAATGTTTAAATCATCGAACGGACTGTCTGTTCACATCTTACCGGGCAGCATTAGATTTATGTTAAATTTTCTAATACTGTCAGGTAAAGATGTCGTCAGAATTCCGAGATCAACGGGAGGCGTCTTCGCTGTTACCGCGCTTCCACTACTCGCACGATTACCGGAAGCGAACTTCGAAATGCTGAGGATTGACGATTTATTTATTTTTACACGGCGCTTTTTAACTAAACGAACCTCGGTATTTTAGCAAATGTGCGCGTGGAGCTTCGAGCAGGATAGAATGTGAGCTATTACCTTTTATCGTCGTGTGGACCAAAACTTTAATACTTTTTATCTTCTTCTTTTTTTTCTCAAACTTTTCAATCCGGATATCTCAATCTCGACTACGGTATTATCGCTCGGTCCGATTTAACGAATACGAGTCAAAGTGTTATACCGGCTCACTGAGTCGCATGTACTAGTCGAGCAGTTCTCATTCTTATCATAGTCGACGCGGCATCAACCCGAGTCTGATTCGTCAGGGTAACAGCGATTTACGAAGTAATATCTACAGTGGTAAACGCGCGAATTCCATGCGTTTCACCTCTTCCTCCGCAGAATATATAAAATTCAATTCGAGGACGATAAGCGACGTTCTATCATTATTATCATTATTATCATTATTATTAATTTTTCTCGTTCTCGTGAGTGAAGAACTTGGAGCGAGAGTTAAAAGTGCGGGGAACAAAGTCGCAAGTCATGGTGATTCGTGCTCGTATAATTCAACAGGCGAAGCGTTTTCTTGCAGCATGTTTTTCTCGCTCGCTTCTCGACTCGGGACGGAATTGAGACTTGGGCGACAGCCAGGCATTCGAGTTTCGTTTTAGAAAACCCTCTGTCTCGTCCGCCCTCGCGTTAATGCCATCTTTTTTTTTTTATTTTATTTTTTAAAGAAGTCAACCTACCGACTTTTTTATAAGCTGTACAGATTCGAGCCATGACGAAGACAACGAAATATCACGTTCCCAATAAGAGCGTCGCAAAAATTGTAATTTTGTATTCGACGAGTTGAATTTCGAACAGGTATTGCAATTTTTCGCGCGAATAAAATCCCTTCCTTCACGAAGTATCTTTCTCTAGAAAGCCAAAAAAGCAGAATACACTATCATGAAAACAATCCTTACGGTAAAAGTGATTGAAAAAGCGACATGAAAATTACTATTTTTGACGGTTGAAATAAATTTTTAAAATAGAAAACAATTTACAAAAATTTTAACAGTTCCAGTAATTCCATACTCGACGTTCAAATCGCAACACTATCAATTTACAACATTAATTCATTCACATTTTTCAAATGAACTTTACCAAAACCAAATGACAATAGTTTTATTCAGAATGATTTGGAACACACGATAATTCTCAACTCCCATCTAGAGTCGTCAGAAGTCGTCAATTCGAACGGTGAGATCCGTCGTGAACTGCAGCTATTACCATTAATCTTATTTTTGGTCCTCATGTGTAGTCAATTACCAATTTACAGCGCGTGTCCGATCCTTCCCGAGATATCATATCGTGAATATGTACATAAATGTACATATATATATGTATATTGTGCGAATATCTTTTGCCGGAAACGGCAGAGCGTAGGCGCAGCAGTAATGTAAAGGAGCAGACCTCGCGTGCCCTTGTAATCTTTTGGTAGCCTTATACGCGGAACGAGCCCACAGTTACTGATATTCGCGTCACGACGCCGCCGTCGAGGTCGTCGCACCCCCACGCCCGTTCACCGACGCCGTTCCTTCGGTTTTGGACACGAACGGTCCGTCGGACGAGCGCGCCTTTTCGCGATATTCCGACATTGGCACAATGACAGCCACGATAACGTCGGATCAACGTGACAAAAGCCGTAAACTGACGTGCGATCGCGATTTTTTTTTTAAATTTTTACATCTACATTACCGAGCTGTTATGTTAAACCAACTATGAAAAGTGCACCGGGACACGGCGAGGCTTCCAAGCTGGGATGGTGACGATTGCCAAAAATAATAAAAAAAAAAAAAAAAAAAGAAGTCGGGCATAGACTGTAAAAAAATTTATTTGAAAATCGATAAAAGTTATTGGAAGGTTGGTCGTGTAAATTGCTTTTGAATTTTACATGCGCGCTGCAATTTTACAGTGAGTTTCGTGAATTTAGGACAAAAAATTTGGACTTTTGATCCCTGGTATTAATATACATTTGACAAGGATGTATATTTATATTCGATTACCTCAATTTATGTAGACAATTTTTGAGTGCCGAAAGTTTGCGCAATTTTTTGTTATTTTTATTAAAACAATGATTTACACGTAATTTAATGAGCCGTTTTTTGGTGTATTTTAGTTTGTGACCGTAATGACAAATGAAAAGAAACCGGATATATTTGAGTTCCAAGACTTTTCTCGTTCTAATAAATTTATACCACGTCACCTTTAAAAACATTTGGCGAAGCATTCTGCGAGAAAACGCTGCGCTCGTCTATCGTCGCCCACGATTTTTAACTCTGCGCGTTATACTCGCTCGTTCGTTCGCTAGCGCGCAGCCCCTACAGATATATCGTAAAGGACATACACATATATATGCCAGCACGGTAGAAAAAAAAATACATATATATGTAACACATATTCAACTGTGCTGGCTCTCCCGCACCGGTTTTTCGGACGACTCGCTATAATTAGACAAGCGTACAGTGTTCTATAGTCGACTATATATCGTTATAGAGCTAATGTCGCAGTTCTCTTCTACCACTTTCTTATTTCTTTTTTTTTTTTATACTTCCGTTTCTCTTCGTTCGAGCGACCATTTTTATTCGCCGTCGCTCTCTTTTTCTTACACATCCGTGTCTCCTCTCGATTCTCTTGCCTCTCCGATCTTCGGCTCGCTCTATCTTTCGGGCTCTTTTTTTATTTTTCTCCCTATCAACGAAAAAAGTTGTTCCGCGCGCCATCCTGTTCACGAAAGTTTCTCCGACGCGCGACGAGCACTCATCGCGCCGGTTACTGTATTCCGGTATCGAGACGAGACAGGAGAGAAAAGGAAAGACTAAAAAAAATTAGGGAAAAAAAAGTGCCCCGAGAGAGGGAAGGATGTACAGGCGCGATTCAACGAGAAGGATTAACATTCGTGGAGCGTAACTTTGAGGCGCACACGCGCGCACGTTGAGAAGACGGTTTACGCTACACTGCCGGAGATTGCTGCTGAGCTACTGTGATATTGTATTCCGAGTTCGAAGCACGGAACTCTCCGGTACGGCCAGCCACGTTGTTGCTGGCTGCTGCTGCTGCTGCTTCGCCGGGACGGGGGAATTCGCCCGAAAGGCCTCGACAACGACCAAACCGGCCGTTGCTCGAGCCGCCCGAGTCGCTTGATCCACTCGTGCCAGGGCCGTGCAACAGCAAACTTGTTTTTTTTTTCGATATTGGGAAGCAATCGATTATCACGAATTTTAGAAACAATGTAGCACCAAATTCACTGTCGTTGAATTTTTTTGGCGGATTTAGGGGAATTCAGACACTATGCAGATTTTTTTTTACGAAGACACTTTCAAGCATTTTTTTCATAGAAAAAAATTCACACTAAGAATAGTACGTATGGGACATAGAAAACTATTGTCCGATAGGGATTCGACAAGCGTTCAGGTTAATCATATCGCAGAAATAGATTTGAATACCAAAAAGTTGAATCGAATAATAATTTGACCAACCGAACCTTCGTTCGACTTCCTTTTTGAAATACATTATCGATAACGGATAGAATTCTATAATTTTTCCATTTCTGCTGCTGCAACGTTGCTGCGAACTTCCGATGCTTTCATTGCCAGTATGAGAAGCGATCTAGAACGAATTGAAAAATCGTTATCGATAACGCTGAATATTGAGAGCGGGCATCGAAACGGTCTCTGTATATACTAAATAATTATATATTAATATCAAAGTTTAATTATTATTATTAGATAAAAAATTATCGAAATTTATACATTATTTGGCAATGTCGGGTGCAGCAATGGGACGGATGAAAAAAAATTTCCTTTGATTACCGTCGAGAGGTGGGATCCAGAACGAATTTAAATCCCGTCGATACAGATCGCAGCGCTCGCTGTATATGATAATTGAACCTTCTCGTACCTATAAGATGACTTTTTGTGTGTAGGAATTGACCCTTCAAGGGGACTGTTAGCCGATTGTAAACGACCATGCATTCTCTCATTCTAGTAAATAACGTAGCGAATCAATTTTCATTCAATTTTTTCTGCTCTATCAAAAAACAACGCTTTCAATGAAGCCGCCTATGAATTTTTTTTTAGCGCATTAACTTGTTATTCGAATCGTTTGACGATTGCGTCTTGGCAAATTCTATGTCCTCGTAGAAAAATAAAGGTACACGAGACGTTAAATATTAATATTAATATTAATGGTGCAAACGAAAAAAAAAAAAATTGTTTTCGATCGTATCTCACAATGGCGATGGGAAGAACAAATTTTTTCTCGTTTGCACTATCCCAATACCTAAAATTACAAACTATTGACCATACTAAATTCCTATTTAATATTCATTATCAAAATTGATATTAAATAAAAAGACTGAAATACTAGGCTCGACGACCCATTGGCAATCTCAATGAAAGCGTTGCAACCGCATAAAGAAACGTTTCTCATATCATTAACAAATCGATATCGTTAATAAATACACTTTCATTGCTCTTACCATTAAATAAAAATTAAATATAGTAGTTTGGAATTTTTGATCTCGCAAAGCGTTCGACCGAAAAAAACGATCCATTCTTTTGTCAGACCCAGAAGAAATTGAAATATCGTGATCGATTCCGCTGAATATTGTCTCCGGGTTCCGAGAGAAGGGATCGGAGTATTCGCTGGTTCCTCATGTCGCAAATTGGCTTCAGGGCCGTGGTCAGGGGGAATCTCTCTCTCTCTCTCTCCCTCCGGTTCCCTCATCCGCCCTCGTTGAACGAGCCTGCGAGTCGCGAAGGCTGAACCACCCGTCGAGACCCAAACGCCGGTTTGGCGGGACGAGGGAAAAGAGAGAGAATCCGGGAGAGGGAAAAAGAGAGTGAGAGACTAATAGCGGCCACAGCAGCATCGGAACGTTGAGTTCAATGAGCCCCAAACCGCTCCGCGCGGCACGTTACACGTTACACATATACCTTATTCGCAGAAGAAGAAGAGGTTCTCTCGCACCCGGCATCTTCGTACAGTATTCTCGGCGCAGAGCACATACGCCGCGTTCAGATTCCTTACCGGTCCTGCGCGTATCCGATATCAATCTACCAGCAATTACGAAATAAAAAAAAGCTTTATCGAGGATCATCTTCGTTCGTGCGGGGAAGAAAAAGCTTCGGCGAATTTTGGGGGTGCGATTTAACTGACGCGGTACCTTGGTTGGATTTGTAGACAAGCACGTGGGAGGAGTTGGTCCTGGAAGGGCATTTTTACGTACGGGTTAACTAGAGATTATTTTTTTTTTTCATTTGCATCGAATTTACACTTGAATGTTTATTATATATCATAATTTTTTATTTTATTGTGTATGTTCCGAATTTTTTAGAAACGATTTAATTTGATGAGGCCTTTCTTTGTAAAGAATAATCAGCAATGGAGCGCAATGTAAGAGTCAATGGAAATCTTGGTTGGATTGGAAGGTAAGCACGACTAAATAGTCGATTTCGAAGAAGCACCGTTTACGTTCTCCTTAGCTCGAAGTTATACGAATGAATTTTTTATTTTCACTTATAATACCACAAGAGCTTCAAAATTATCGGGTATTTCCCGATAGGTTCGTTGCAAACAAATGAAGGAGTCAAGTTTTTCAGGTTAAAAAATCACGAGCGCGAAGCGCGAGTGATTTTTGCTGAAAAACTTGACGACTTTATTTGTTTGCAGGGAACCTTGAGGGAAATGCCAGATAATTTTGAAGCTCGTGTGGTATTCGGGGGATTATTTTTCCGTCCCAAATGTCGGCCAATAGAATTGCACCATGAGATGAAATGAACAGTTAACAAATAAGAATTTCATAATGAATAAAACAACATTTAATTAAGATTCAGGTTAGTGCAATTAAAAATCACAATTGAATTCAACCTGTCAGTTTGACGTGTGGTTAATTTGACTGGATCATGTTTTGTTTTTTATATATAGCAACTACCAGAGAAAATAATCAAAAAATTATCAGTATAATACCATGTAGGTTGTACCACGTGACGTCGAATGGTGCAATTCTATTGGTCGATATTTGGGTCGGAAAAATAATCATCGAAATCACATGCATTTAGATGCTCATGGCATAGCATAATTTTTTATTTGATGATATCCGTTCAGAATTTTTTTTTAACGATTGTATTTAATAAGCCTTTTTTTTATAAAGAATAATCAGTAAACGGGAGCGATGTTTAAGTCGATCCAAATCGTCGTTGGATGTAAAGATTAGTACGACGAAGGAGTCGATTTCTGACGAGCGAATTTTTCACGTGTCTTTTATCTCGAAATATACATATATTTTTTACATTTCCACTTAGGTCACGTTCGTTTACATGTGTTATAACATCTAATAATTTGTTATCACATTTTTCTCGTTCAGAAATACCTATCGATTACAATTTTTTTGACACAGATAATTCAGTCGTTGATA
This sequence comes from Listrodromus nycthemerus, assembly GCA_963978505.1. Lineage (NCBI taxonomy): Eukaryota > Metazoa > Arthropoda > Insecta > Hymenoptera > Ichneumonidae > Listrodromus > Listrodromus nycthemerus. The sequence continues at coordinate 5,106,088 of OZ021683.1, forward strand.
ATTCGTCGATGATAATTCGTCAGGTAGCAGCGATTCAACCAAGTCCGTCCTACTGATTGCTATAGGAACAAGCATGTTTCCGTCGAAACAACGTCGAGTCGACGTGGTCGCACGCTCTTTTTATTCGCTCCGATGAGTCGTGCACTTATCCAAATATTATTTTATTTGAATAAGTGTATGGAACCAATTGGAGCGAATTGCGGCACTTCATTGCCTGTGGAACAGTTTCACATTCTGCTATTTTTTTAAATCTCACACACCCGGTACAGGGCATTAGCGACGCTTGCAGATTTCATACCAATCTTGCGCCTTTTAGATATCGATCTACTAGCAATTACGAAAGAGAATTAAGTTTATCTCTGATCATCGTTATCCGTGCAGGAAACGAAACGATTCGGCGAGACGAATTTTAGGGGTGCGAATTAAGCATCGATACGAATCTCGCTTGGATTCAAAGGTAAATGGGCGGAGAGAATCGATTTCGAAAGATCTTTCACGTTTCTTTTATCCCAATATATATATATTTTTAATTTTAATAAACTTGCATTAAAATTTTTTAAATTCAAATTATTTATTCATCTGTAAATGAGACGAGTATCTTTTAAATAACCAAAGAATTTCCTCGTCATGCATAATAGTTGGGAATCCTGATTTATGATATTAAATCTTATTTTTAACTAACGAAAAATTTCAAAAGACCGAGTACTACGCTATTAATTATCAGTTCTCCAACTCTATAAGCGCTTAATTATCGTGAGATAAAATAATGTTTTATTTGGCGTTGATTGTTTCGAAATGAATTTCTTATATGATATAAAATCCTTTTTTCATCATGAGTTAGTCATATACCTTATCTCGAAACAATAAATCTCAATCGTAATCAACATAACTGGCAAAACACCACGTACAGTCGCAGATGTAGCAACAACGACTCTATCAACTAATTAGAAACTAACTTTATTAGCGACGAATAATTCCGAGTTTAAATTATTTTCTGGTTTTGCTAATTCCGAAATTAATTTTTTACATCATTTTCGATTAAAAATCCTTTTTTCAAGGTATATCAATAATGCAAACTAATAGCAATATAGAAGACGCAAATAAAAAAATAGGAGGTTTCAGTCACAATGTTTTAATTTGGGGAACTGCGTTATATCAGCCACTCAAAAAAATCCCTCCCAGTAATTGCCGTAGGATCGAGCTTGTTTTTCGCTGAGACCCGACGTTGTCGCACACTCTTTTAATGTGCTCCGATGGGCTGTACACTTATCCAAATATAACAACGCCGTGAAGAAATAGCTTCGCGTTACGCGGTTTCCCTATCTTATCTCGCGCGGATGGTGCTCAGGCGCTCGAGAGTTTACTTATGGCCGTGATGAATAAGCGATATTGCCGTATCTCCGCGCACGCGGGCCGGACGGTGGGACAACTCACCGAGATAAATAGGACTCGCCAAATCAGAATCGCGACTAAAAAAAAAAAAAAATGGAAAATCCCCACAATGTGCAAAAATGATCGCAATATTAAAGAGGACCATTGAGGAGTTACATGATAAAAAAATTAATAATTAAAAAATGCGTAGATATCGCTCAAAAATGTTTTGAATTAAAATTTTATATTTTACAAAATGCATTATATTCGTGAGAATTCGTCTGCCGCATGACAATCGAACGTCAATGATTTACGTAAAAAAGAACGAATCGTCACTTATGGAGGAAAAATAATTTTTTATAAAAATACATATTACACCGTAAAATAATTAGGTCTCCCATATATGTTTGAATCCCTTTGCGCCATAAATATCGATTATCGACGATTTACGTAATAAAAAAAAACTGATTAAAAGTGTCATATTTTACACCGCGAAATAATAGTGGTCCATGTATGTGCGAATCGCTCTGCCGCACGACCATCGAACGTCGAGAATCGACGTAATGAAGAAATTAAAAATAAAAAGTAAAAAAAAAAAAAATTCGAACATCTTTCCGTCGATGCGCGCTGCAAGCTCGACGGATCTCTCCGAGAGTTCCCACAGGATAGCGTAGGCCGTCTCCTTCGTGCGGCGAAGAGTTGCGAGGATCTCGCTGAGAGTGGAGAGTTCGAGAGACGGAGCGAGCGAGACCGAGAGACGAGCCCGAAAAATTCCGAAAGTAACGAAGCAGCTGCGTGGCTCGTTCTCGTCCCACAATCCGACCTCTACGAGCTCCTTCCTTCTTTCGACTCTTCTTTCCTCCTCGCTCCTCGATTCCGGGCTATCGCACTGACACACACTTCTGGTCCATCCATATAGGTTTTTATTTTTCTTCTTTTTTTTGCCTCTCATCTCGATGTTTCTCTATATTTTATTTTATAAAAAAAAAAAATACATTTTTTTTTATTATTGCGACTCCCTCACGGGAGAGCCAACGTGCCGGTCTCGCCGGCAGGGCGCGGTGCACGAATCCTCGCCAGACCCACCGAGTCCTTCTACCGGCGAGTTTCAGTAACGCGGCCTCCGCCGCTCTCACCGAAACCCCATAAATAAATAGCTGTCTCGAAAACGCCAGTTGCCTCGTCCCTTGTCGAATTTATTAATGCAATTCGTCGTACGAATTTCTCTTCTCTCTCCCGCCGGCGAACCGACCGGTCCGCTTTTACACTCCACCGTAATACCGTGCAGCGAGGTGTGCCAAATGCGTTGTACATGTTATTCACAATTTTTACGTCGTGCATTTTTTTTTCACTCGTTCATGTTTGTCACAAAATTCTCCAACTACAATTCCCAGACTTTTCTCTGTTTTTCGGAAAAAAAAATTAATTTGTCCGGTCTATCGGTCAGGCTAGGAAAATACAGGCACAAATGAGGTGAAATATAATATATAATTATTGTTAATATTATAAATTCATACGTCAAACTCGGTTCACAATATTAAAGTTTCTCAACGAAAATTATGTATAGTCGATAAGTTTGGTGGAATAAACAATGTTAATGTGCTGCACGGAATTAAACGAAAGACATCAGATAAACAAAATCTTCCAGCGCTTTAAAAAAAAAAAATTCATGGTTTCTCCCTGACTTTTTTTAGGTCTTAGCGAGTCCCCTAACTTTCCCCGGTTTTCCAGGTTCGTGGCAAAGATATTATTATTTTTTATTTAATTAAATTTTTTTATACAAAAACGTATAATTCGAAGGTAAAAGGAGAGTGCGCATGCGCGAGTCTCGAGCGAGGAGACGAGATCCGGTGGCCTCTTCCATCCGAGCTTATCGCGCGGTGATCTTTCGCGCCGGCACCGATAAGTTATTGCTAATTAAAGAGGAAAAAAAATATTTTTAAAAAATAATAATAAAAATAAATAAATGAAGTAAGTAAGCGTAACGATAGGGTGTTTCGTCTGTGGCTGGCACGCGGCGCCGCTCGCTCTCCGTCTGTGGAGGTGTGCGCGTTTACCGTGCTAAATACCTGTACGCACAGTGCGGTTCGTAAGCGCGCGTGTTACGCTCGAAAAGAGTGTGCGTAACGGCTCAGACGTGCAAGCTGGCGAGACGTGGCGACCCAGCAGGTTTAATTAGTCGACGTCGCACTGCATCGCGGACGTCTCTCAGGTTCAGCGATAGAACGCCCGAGTGGCTTCGCTTCTCTGAGTACCGGGAGTGTCGTTATCGCACATCTTCTATTATAAGCCTGCAGGGTTTACGTACCAATGTATACAAATCACCGTTTCGGACATGCCATCAAATTTATTTATTTTTTTCAGATCTATTTCCGTTTTTTTTTTTTTTTAAGGACGGTAGAATTTATTGGGCCTGACTGCATGTTTAAGTTGCAAATCAATTGGTGGGCGTGACTTCGTATTTAAATGGCGAGGAATTAAGTTGATGTAAAACACAGAGTGTTTTCCGATATGTTATTTTTTTTTTGTAGGTCTCTCTTCGTTGGATTTATTAAAAATATGGATTGTAAAATTTTTTTGGTGTCAGCGAATATTGAAATAGCAAAATACTGAAATCATTTGAGACACCTTCCATCTCGCCCGTCACGCACTCAGTCCGTGAGAAAAATCGTTAGGCTTTTTTTCCTAGAATGCTCTGACTTTAGTGTCCAACTGGAATATAGAATGCCGGTGGATCTTTCAATTATGCAGTGGGCTTGTATTTTCTTTGGATGATAAAGTTTCAAGGGATTTGAAGGTATTATCGACCACGGTTTTTTCCATGACCTTAATAGAAGATTGTACAAGAATCTCCAAGTGATAATTGTCGTGTAAAACCAAGCGCAACGAAAACTGCATCAGGACAATTTTTTTCAACTTTTTCAAGATATTTTTTTTTATAAAAATTTATGGATTTCGGGGATAGCTATATTTTTCAAAAAATTTTGAAGATAACAGTTTTTGTACAAGGTTTATTGAAAACATTGTGTGTACAAATAGTGACTTACAAAGTAGCGATACATTTTTATTTCTACCTCGTAAAAGCCGCATAAAACCGCGAGATGGTTTGATTGTTCGGGTTCTCGTATTACCGGTATATTGTGAAAACAATTTATGCACGCGAGTACGCTTGTAAACTGTGCAGCGCTCGATGTACGAGAGGGCTCAATGCTGAAGTGCCTCGTTATTCAACCGAGCGTGTACTTCGACGGTTACCTTGTACGAGAGTGTTACAATAAACTATTCGAAGCTCTTTCACTCAGCGGCACTCGAAGGTGTAAAAGGATTAAAGAGGATTGAGAGGTGTGGAACCGTGAGATTTTTTATATTCGAGACTCTGACTAGCGCCACGAATCGCAATTATTTTATGTACGAACGGACGGAATTATTGTTTTCCTGCTACGACTAAATAATTTATTTTTTACTGCTAAAAAAATCCCGTCGACGTCTTAGTTATTAGCTTTTCCATTTTGCCCCGGTTTACTCGACTGTTCGTCAGAAACATACGAGGTCGTCTCACGTATCCGCTTGCATACATGCATCGAGTACACTATAAAATAGCCAGCAATATTTATTGTCTACAAATGTTTACAACTGTTTTCTTTTTAATTTCAGGAACAAAATCGTTTCGTCAATCTTACAAATTTTTTTCTCTTAAGAAGAAAACAATTGTAAACATGTGTTGATGAGCAAAGATTGTTAGAAATACTGGTTTTTTCTTTACTGTGTACTTAGCACAAGTGCTTGCGTATAAAACTCGATATTTCTTAATTTTTAGCTTTTGTATTGCGCCGTATTTTATGCAATTCTATTCGATTATTTATGAGACCCACACGCAGCCTCGCCGAATCACGCTTCCGCTCACAAATATACATTTAGTTCGTGGTATCCGAAGGGAAATTTTTTTTTTGTTTCAAAAAGTCCACAACTCTTTTTTTTTCGTAAATTTGCCCAAAAAATGGACGTGAGTACACAAAAAAAGTCTGTTGAAGTACACATTTTTTTCTACTGTATACTTTGGGAAATGCACTTGTGAGAACTTTGTGTTTTTTTGGATTATCTATTTTGCTTTGTTTTACATGACTATTTAACAGAGGCAGGCAAGACGCCTTCGTCTCACGTTCCCGCTTAGATTCATGCGTCAAGTGCACGGTGAAAAGAGACCTAATTTTACTTGTTCACAGACATTAACAATTATTGACTCGTTAATTTTTTCATTTAAAAAAATCGTGCGTTTGTACGAAATTTTCCATGATTTTTTTGTGTAAAGCCAACAAGAAAATAATTGTACAAAATTTTTGTTAAAAATCGAGATTTTTTTCACTGTGTACTTAGAGCAAATGCGTTCGTATAACACTTGACGTTAGAGTGGCCTCTTGCACGCGTTCTCTTCCGAGTCGCCTATAGACTTGCCTTGCGTACTGAGAAATTCGAGAGTATAACCATAAGCATGCGTCGAGTGATCACTATGTGCGTTCGTGTCTCGGCGAGGCTTATTCAGCCAAGCTCGAAAGAAGGGAGAGAATTGGATGCGCATAAAACATCGCGGTTATCCGATAACTATCAATCTAATTACACTAATTCTATAACACTATTTTCATTATTTTAATTCGAGCGAGATTTTAATTAAATATAATTACAATCAACGGGTTATTTAAGTTAAATAACCATGCACGAAGGCGTTTCGTGATGAATTAATCATTAATACATTTAGAATAACATCGAACAGAACATTTTTCAGATTTAATGAAACGCGATTTTTGAAACGGGTTCGTCGAGACGCGTTGAATTTTTTTCAATTTTTAGTAATTTTTTTTTTGTAATTCAATGATTTCATTATATTTTTTATTTTTAAATTTACTATTTATTTATTTTTATCACAACTTGTTTCCGCGGTTTCTTCTCGAATTCGCCACCGACGGCCGACTCCGCACCGGCACGTTTCACTGTACGAGCTGGCGCATGCGCACGTCATTGGTGCACGTAGAGCGAATGAGTGCGAATGCAACGGCGATGCATACTGCTGCAGCACTCGCAGTCCCTCGTGCACCCGGCTGCATCGAACCTGTCTCAGGTGAGAGAATATGCTCCCTCGAGTCTTGCAGCCCGTTTCCCTCGCCCGCTTGCGATATGACGGCCTGGGCGGGTAAGACGGGTCACCGACGTTGCAAAGGATTCACTGCAAAAAATGCATACGAAATTCAATGTACTACCACGGAAAGTTTTTTTGCAAAAACTTGTACAGTAAATTTCATGTACAACTGCGATGAAACATTAATGTCTATCGCATTAAAAATGCTGGAAGTACTTTAGTTTTAATAATTTTATTTTACTATGAACATAGTTTAATTTTAATAATTTGGTTCGATCACAAAAATGTTGTCATTTTTCATCATAATTGTAGATTGACTTTTTGTACGTTTTTTTTATAAAACCTCCAGTTCGGTATATTGAATTTACATATTTTTTACAGTAATCTGAATAAAGGATCGACAGCAGGCCATCATCCCATCAGCTTTCAAAGAAATAAGAGAATTTAATTCATTGAGACGGTCGCATTTGGTCGAAATAATATTAAAAAAAAAAAAAAAAAATTGCAAAAGTAAAATTTTGCAATATAAAGTGTAAAAAACTTTTCAATGCTCATTGCTGGAAGTTTTCATGCAAAAACTGATAGACGAAATTTAAGGTAAATTCTAATGCAGATTGAGTGGGCTTTTAGAGTGAATTTAAGGAAATGACTGAAAATAAAGTAAAGCAAAGTTTCATAGTAAAATTACCGTAAATTATCAAAATTAAGTATTTCTAAAGTTCTTAATATAAATGTCCAAAGGATCGGAAAACACGATCTAAATCCTGAACCATCATTCCATCACTTAAAAAAAAGACTTCATTATATCGACATCGTCACATTGCTTCAGCATAATAATAATAAAATAAAAAATAAAAATCCTTAGGCAAAATTGATAACTATATCCATGACGACGAAACGCTGCAAATATTCAATAAAATTGTAGTCTCGAGATCGTCAAAAAAAAAAACCTTGAAGGGTGATAATTAATTCAGTGCTTGAACTAGATCCATCCAACGATAACTTTACTCCAAACGTGTCAACTATTTTTTTTTACCCGCGCCCATCAAGATTCCTCCGAAGCTCTGACTCACAAAAAAATGTTTATCGATAGCGAGCTGTATATACATAATTTTTTTTCAACATAAGTCAACATGCTCTTCTGAACACACAAGCCGGCTTCCACTTCACTAGCCCGCTTCAGCTGATATACACATACACACATACACAACCAAACATACACATATATATATGTAAATACATATATATACATTTTTTTCTTGGTACGTGTTCAACACTCGGGCTCCGACGAGCCCAGAAACCTGCATCGCAGCTTGTCAGTCGACATCATTATCGATGCCGGGAAGACTTGCTCCGGCCGACGGAACATTTGCGGGCCGGCAATCCGAGTGCGTAAACGGCCCGACGAAGCCCGCTCGCGAGGCATCGTCGACGACGTTCATACTCCGGCACACCGTCCATTTATTGCAATTTCGTTATTTATATCTCGCTTCGCTCGGCAATAACTAATAGAGACCGTTGAGCAAGGAGAACTTCTCCATGCGTCAATAAGAGTTCGCTCCTCTCTGCAACACCGGCAGCTTTACGAATCGCCGCCGGAGGCCATCTTGAAACTCTGCAGCCACGTCCAAGTTCGCCGCTTCACTATTCTTTTTTTTCTTTTTTTTTTTTTCGATTTTTAGTATTGTAATTAAAAAAAATCCTGTTGTTTACTCCGGGAGGAAAAAACATTTTGCCAATTAAGCTTTTTTATTCGAAAATTTTTCTTGTTGGCGGGAGGTGCAGCGAACACGCTCTCTCAACGGAACGCTGTCCATCGCGAAGCGCAAGACCCGAAAAAAAGTGTCGCTGCGTGACCATTCGTATTTTTAAAACTTTATTATTATTCTCATTTTTAATCCCTTCGCTTACTTTCGTGGAAAAAAAAACAATTTCGCAACTCGATTACTAATTTTTCTGAAATATTTTATTAATTTTTTTTTGTTGTTGTAATTCCATTACCTTGATCATGCGAACGAAAAAATAAATAATTCCCGGCTCGTGTGTCGTGCAGCTAACACGCCCGATCAACGGAACGCCGCTGCTATCCGTCGCGCCTCTTCAGGACGTTCGGTCACCTGCGCGATTACGTGAAACTCCCGACCGCGAGTTCAAAGCGCGGACTTTTCCGCACGACAGTCCGTTGAGCGTCGATGGTTGAATCTATAAATGAAACTAGTCGGAAGAACAATGATCGCGTGAGGTGCTCGGTTTGCAGTTTTTAAATTAAGCCACGCCGTGGAACGCCGGTGACTTCAGTAAATCGTAAGTCCGTCGGCACCCGAGCTTCTTCCGTATAATGTTCAGCACGCTGGTAATAAATTTACGCTGATGGTACTCGCATCGATTTTTTTTGTTTTAATTTTTACCGAGAGTGGTTTCTTCCGACACTGAGAGTCGGCGCGACCGTCGTCAGCGTTTACCCCGTCCCCAATTATTGCCAATAACTTAAGAGACGAGAGCGGGGCGAGCGAGTTCGGGAGACCGGTATCATTCACTCTCCCGCAAGGCTAAACGCAGCAATTTCGTTTAATGGCTCGTAACGAGAGTATGCGACAGGCCCGCGAGAACTCGATCTACGTGAGCGTGTACTGTACTATATAACACCTATACGCGTACTTAAATCCTATGCGGCAAGTGCGCCCGAGAGCCTCGGAGTATTTACGTGGCCGGGAGACAGGACGATAGTGTTATTGCATTAAAACCACTTACGTACTTTATTGTAATGATGCGAATGGTTCTTTTGTTTTCGAATAAACTTCACTCGGCCAGGTGAGAATTATTGCGAAACTATGTGCGACCCGAATGGACTTGGACATTGTGGATCTCACAAATATACAATTTGTTGTATCGAATTTTTTTTTTTTCGACGAATTCAAAGCGAATTCCAAATTCATTAATTTTAAAGTAAACTCCAAATTTATTAATTTTTAAGTAAATTTCAATTCGCGGTGATTACACAGTATACGGCAGTGCGTTTCAAGCGGGACAACAGTAAAATTACATGAAAATTACTTTATGTATTTCGTTGTAACGATACAAATTTTTTTTTTTTGTTTAACGTGTGGATTTTAGGTTCAATGTTCAGTCGCAGCACCGAACAATATTGTTCTCTCGGTCAGTTTAGGATAACTGCGGAATCCAGTGCAAACGAAAAGAATTTATATATCGTGTTGGGCCTTGCAAATGAATAATCATTTGGATACAACTTTTTATTTATTGAATTCAAAATAAGCTTGAAACTTATTAAATTTTAAGTACGTTCCAATTTTTATAAAATAAAAAGATTTCAAATCTCGCGATAGCAATTTCATAGATTTATCCGCCAAAATTTGTCAATAGAAAATCGCACGTTCAACATGATATATCATATTTTCGGGTCTTGCGCCATCGACTGGATAACTTTGGAACGTATATTCTCGCCAATGCCCTCGGGATTGTCTCGTTCGATAAGCTTAACTCTGTCACAGTTGCGGCTACAACACCTTGGACTTCATTAAAGTCGGGGTGATAACAAAAAGAGTCTAACGAAAAGGAAAAAAAAAAACGAAAAAATCTTCGCTCACACAAATCGAATTATCGTAAGAAAAATTGTGAACCGCGAGTATATTTTCGGAAAACTGACTTCGTAGGCAGGAACTATATGTTAGCTGATAATCCGCATGCGCTCGAAATGTGCTTCCGTTTGCGAAAGATATCGTCGCGTGTTAAAACCGTCTGAGTGCATGCAGCGACAGAGGAAACTCTTGCTTGCCTGCAGTCTCATTTACACTCGCACACAATCATACATAAATGTCCGTTCGTACATATACATGTATGTACACATCTATAGCTAAACACCGATATGCATGTATGCACGCATATTTAGGTACGGGCCCATATATATGTATGCTTACATATGTAAGCATACATAAATATGTTTGCATACTTATATATGTGTCCAGAATTACATATGTGTAAATACTTAAATATGTGTCCATAATTACATATGTGTGAATCCTTAAATATGTGTCCATGCTTACATATGTGTGAATCCTTTTATATGTGTCCATGCTTACATATGTGTGAATCCTTAAATATGTGTCCATGCTTACATATGTGTGAATCCTTATATAGGTGTCCATGCTTACATATGTGTGAATACTTATATATGTGTCCATTCTTACGTATGTGTGAATCCTTATATATGTGTCCATGCTTACATATGTGTGAATCCTTATATGTGTCCATGCTTACATATGTATGAATCCTTATTTATGTGTCCAAGTTTACATATGTATGAATCCTTATATATGTGTCCAAGTTTACATATGTGTGCATACTTATATGCATATATAAAAATTTAAATATGAACGGTGTAGCTACAGCAGCTCGGTGATTACAAATGCGCTACACAGCGAAAGCTGAACATCGGAAACAGCACACGGATATAGCACGCGAGCCAGAGGAGTCAAAGGGTAGCTTGAGGTGTATCGAAGCCGGTTTATTAATGTGTCGCCCCGTGAAAGAGGAAGCCCCGTCGCACGTTGGGCTCGGATCCGGAAACTCGCTGAACGCGCATGCACCGACGACAGAACAGCTTATACGCACGCATCGTTAATAAAATCCATTCGATAGAAGAAAGAGGTTTTTATCTACCGGAAACGAGCATCCACTTGTCGCGATGGGAACGCGTCAAATGAATTTTTTTTCGGAGCACAACGGGCACGGTAAAGAAATAATGATGGTAACGTAAAAATATGTATATTCGAAAAAAAGAAAGGAGAAGAAAAGACGTGCAAGAGAAAGCTCGCCCATATGCGTGACGCGCAAGGCGGAACGTCCGAAAGGCCGAAGGGCCCGAAGGACTTTCGGCCGATTGTATAGCCGGGGAGGAGCGAAGAAATTGGCGTTCGGGAAAAAGGGAGGCTTCGAAGGAAAGGCATAGATAATGAGGGACGGTGAAAAATTAAGTGAGGAATATGACGACCGAAAGGAGAGAAAGGTGGAGAGAAAGCTTGCTGAGAAATAAACGAAAAAAAAAAAACGAATAGTGAATTAATTCAGCCGGAGAAATAAATAAATGCGGCCGTATGGGTAGTCAAGAACCGCGCGGCATAACGGCCGAGGAAGTGCAGACAAGATTATAATGCCGGGCCCCGAAAAATTCTCCTTCGAACTTTGCAATTAGAGAACATTGTCTGGAACCCCGGAGGTTCCTTCGGACTGTGGCTCTCGCCGTTGCACACATGGCGAGAGCCTGGCCGAGCATGCTTTTTGTTAATGCACCGAGGAGTTCCCTCTCGGTGTGCGAGCGAACGCGTTGGATATTACGTTGCCAGGCGAGGGGAGAAGGGAAAGAGATATCGCGCCACAGGCTAGGCCACAAAGCGAGAAGGAGAAGTGGCTCGGATCTTCTATACGACACGTGTGAAACACATGCGTTTTCGCTCCGGGAGTCTCACGTCGAGCCCCTCTGCACCGACTTTTGCCTCTTCCACCTCTTCGCCGCTCGACCGAGAGAATTCCTCGGGGCCCTTCCAATTTATCCATAGATCCTTCCCACCCTCCCGGACTGCGCACCGCGCTCGTGACCACGTTCTTTTAATTTTTTTCTCCTATAAACCTTCGTCACGCTCGTTTTCCCACTGGGTTTCTCTCTTATCGGTCACCGGACAAGATTCTCAGGTACGAAGGCGTTTCGGAAATAGAACGCGTGCTGTTGGGACGTTTCGATAAATACCGAGAGCTCCGGGTTTTCATGTTGTATGAGTTGGGGCGAGCGGGGAAAAATGGAAGAGTGGTGAAAAAAACAATTCAATTTTTTTAATTATTTCTTTAAGACGTATTTAATCCTACAGACACGTTCGGATTTTCGAAACTCTTTTGCAGCTTTTACCGATACTGCCAAAACCGAAACTGTACAAAACTTGGAAAATTGCGTTTTGCTTCACGTTTCCATTTTGCCCCGCTGTCTCGTACTTTTACAATCGTTGATATTGCTTGGCGCACTAAATTTAAAGAAAATCCTCGAGGTCCCTCCGATTGATTCATCGATATTTCTTACCCATACGGACTGCACAGCCTGTTCATAGATAAAATCTTTATTTTTTTTTCAATGTAAAAAGAAATTTTAGAGTTTCGAAACCTATGTTTTCTCGTTGGATTTCGATGTGATCGGTTTCGGAATGAAATATTCAGCTATCGAGCCACTTCGTAAGTAAACATCCTGCTTTTGATTTTAAAAAAATTAAATTACTAAATTGATGACCCAATAAACGTGGTAGGTTGAGAAACTTTAAAAGCTCCGGGACAGATATTGTACTTTAATGAGAATACTTTGGCAACCACTCGTGCTCTTCGGTGTATAAAAAATCACAAAAATTCCTTGACGACCTCTAATTTATTCGTAAATTCTTCTCACAATTCTTTCAATTTTTTTTAGTAGCAGTGTATTTATTGCCATTACATGGTACGGATGCGAAAACATTTGCACGATTATTTGCGTCGTATATTTCTCTGCTATTGCCTTTGCCACCAAGCCATCGACTCAAGTCCTTCAGCCTTAACGTTTTTTTAGATGCAAAAAGACCTTTTAGAGCTTCGTTACGCGTGTTTTCCCATCGGCTTTCCCCGTTGTCGGTCGCCGTACAAAGTTCTCAGGTATGAACGCTTAAACGAGACTCTTGCTCTTGGGACCTTTTATTAAATGACCCTAATAAACGTGACACTTGGGAGGAAATACGAAAAGGTCCGGAACCGATAACGCCATGCAGGGAAAATGCTTCCGCAATCGCCGGTGATCCTCGGTTGAAATTCAAAGCCGCTTTTGCGGTTCTCTCGCTCAGAATCATCGAAATCTTTTTAATTACTGCACACGTTACTTCGCCAGAGACGCGTTATGTTGAATCTTTACCCCGAGGATTTTATCGCCCACCGTCGCTAAAGTATTTTCACTTACTCTACCGATCGCTCGTAGATCTCCCGACGATTTTGCCGAACTTGAGCCGAGAAACTCGTAAGTTGGCGATCGAGTTAAGTCGCGAATTACTCGGGGAAAAAAGGAGCGAAGAACGCGCAATAACGGACGTGACTTTCTTTTCTTTCAGGCTTCCGCCGAGACGCCGGAATTGCCGAGCTTCCGATTATTACATACCAATTATTGTCCGTAAATTAATTTAAGCTTCATACAGTACACTTAACGTATCCGGTTTCGATGGAATTAAATAATTTCCTCGCTGCATGGTGATAAATATCCTATTTTTTGTAGACGCGCTCTACTTGCCACGATCACTAAAGTGTCTTGTACATTCATCTCAATACGTGTGCAATTTTTTCGGTGATCAAAATAATGCAGGATAAAAAGATTTATTTATTCGGAAGCAACATAAAAATTATTTAAGAAATCTCTAACATTGATGTTCGGCAAAAAATGATTGTTTTTTTTTTCTCCATAGTCGATAATTGGTAGCGGAGCCATTTTGGTACTAAGAAAAAGGGTGATGTACATGTAGCACCTCTTTAGGTGCCAAATGTACATAATGTACCATCTCATATGGAAAAAATAAATCATTATTTTATAGCATAATGTTTTAAATATTACTATTATGGTTCTATTTTTTGCAAACACCGAATTGTCTTCAAAATTTATGATAATTTGTAAACTATCTTTTCTCTAATGAAACAAATTCAGGATAAACGTTAGGAAAATAATTTTTCATAATTCCATCGTCTTTTACCGGAAAGCGCCATCAAATAACGCCTAATAAAAACAATTTAAAAAAAAACGAAACAGCGAATTTGAGGACTCAAGTAAAAATTCCCTCGTCAATGTGTACAATTATCTTCACCTCCAAAACTAGAACGACGACCATATAAATGTACGTCACAGGCAGTAATTTCTCTTACTAAAAAAACGATCTACCTAATAAAAATATATACAATAATAAATCATAATAATTTCAATAATCACAGTAAAAA